>JBBPDC010000032.1:16090687-16102733 GCA_037974485.1 Hemigrammopetersius urotaenia | reverse complement strand
TGCAGTAAAATGTTGTTGTTGAATTCTGGGTGCATCTCTTTGGATGCTATGGATTGTTAAAGATATCAACAAAAAACCGACAAAAAACTTTAAATGCGATTTTCTCGTTTTTTCAGTTGGAAAATGGTGCTGCGAGACTATAATTCAAATGACTGTAACTTGACAACCGTTTAAGACACAGCTTTGACCAAGATATCATTTGATTTTTTGAATATTTTTGAATTTTGTGTCACTGTGACTCATTTTTCCAGATCAGGTCACACATTATTTTGCAGTAAAAGGTTGGGTCTGGGCAGGTTCTTAAGAAGCATCTTCAGGCACAGTTGGTTTATGTCCAGTAAAAAGTCTTGGAACGTCGCAGAAATAGCATTATATAAACGGCCACATTCGTGGTGGATAAGTAAGTGTGTGCCCAAAAAGGAAAAAATAAGCAGTTCAGCACAAACTGAACCTCCCATCAGTATTCACCAAGACCTGCTGACACTGAGCGAATCAAAGTGTGGAGGAAAAAAAATCACATGTTCACCTACAGAACATTAATGAAAGCAGGCTTTGTGCGCTGACTGACGCAGGAGCTCCAAAAATACACCGCCCAAGTGACAGAGAGCATTCTCACACTTAAAGGGCTCGGGCCCATCCATTAGTGTGTTCTGCGGGTCATCTGGCTGCGTCTGGAGCTTTAGCTCTATTTCTTCTGAAAGCTGCCGCTGGGAGAGAGTTATTTAAGCAAAAAGCGAACTCGCTTTGATTTACCGAGGGCCTGTACAGCTTCTGGCGAAATTTGGATCCGTGCCTGGTCCTGGTTTTTTTTGGCTCAATTAAAGGAAAATCAAATTACATGAACGATATTGCCAACTGCACAGCAACACATTTCAATAATCAGATCAAAGCAACAGAATTCTTTTTGTTGCAGAATAATTAATATGATTTGCATGTCAAAGGGAGGGAGATCTTTTGCATTCTGGGGACGGCGGATAAAAAAGTAGAAGACAAGGATCAATACTTATCTCCCGGCATCAAACTCAAAGGCGCATTGCCTCTGAGTGATAAGTCACCACGCATTTCATTCAAAATATCAAAGATGCCAGCCGGCAGCAAAGGCGGCATCTTTTCAAAGACTTCTTCTGGCTTTCCTTCATGTCAGGTTATGTTCAAATCAACCAAGATCCTCTTATCTCCTCCTCAGATGAGGATGGCAGACCCTTCTTTTTCTCGTTTTCTTCTTTTTTTGTTAAAAGGTTGATGGGGAGAGTTTGTATGGAGAGAATCCGAAGATGAAACGTTTTTTTTTTTCTGTCTGGGAGGAGATTCGACTGCAGCATTCGATATGAAGCCGCCTTGTCTTGGTGCCATTAGCCCACGCTAGACACCAGAGGGTGGTGTTGACTTATTTATGCCAGCACTCGGATTTCAGCCTTATCTTTAATTCAGGCTTTAAAAAAGGAGATTAAGAGGAAAAACAAGACTACATTTTTTTAGGATTACGCTTCTGAGAAGTGTGTGCAGGTTTGAATGCATGAGATCAGCAAAAGCTTTCCATTGTTTTCCATTGATCTTTCAAATTTTCGGCAGGATTTAATCGCTGAGATGTGTCGGAGTCATTTAGGATGGTTTGATGTGAAAGGGCTCATCGTAGAGAAATCATGGATTTATATTTCTGTACAGTGGTGGTGATATAAAACAGGCATCACAATATCTAGAGTGCAAAAATAGCATTTTATTTATTACCCAACATGTGAATCTACCTGTATGTAATGCTGATAATGATAAAATAGTCCTATATATATATATATGCTGGGTCTGAGTTTAGCATGATATGCATGTACTCCTCCACCATTAACACATTAACACATTTTTTTGTTTTGGCGGTCAGGCAGCATATCTGTAACAATTTCTTTGGTTTGGTTCCGATCGCTACAAATGTGAACCATTCACAGCATCTCTAGAACAGAGCATTTTACATAAAACCACTTTAAATGACTATTTACATCTTAGTCATCTGGTTACGCTGACATTTTGAAACACTGAATTTTTGCTTTAAGAGTCGCTGAGCCTTTGCAGGACAGGTAGAGATCCTTCCCAAAGCAGCACATCAAACCGCACAAGCCGAACAAGGTGTTAATGCTGATAGCACCTTCAGGGTAGAGCACCTGATACCAATGTGCTTGGACAGGTACCGCCAGTGTCCTCAGGCATGACCCATTTCTTAAAGGAAAGATGCGTGATGAATCAGACGCGCAACACCACTGTGGTTTGCACGGCTATCAGCATCCAGGCTATAACCTCAATGGGAAAAGTAGCATGCAATGTTTATAAAAATGACAAAGTAAAATGCTTTGTGTTTCTGCAAGCAATGCTGGGAAGGAGACTCTTATTTTATAAAGAGTGTCCTTAATAACAGCGTTATGCAGGCAAACACCTATGTAGAGACTGGTGATGTGTTCACAGTTGCAGGCAGATGGAGAAACACAAATATTAACCTCAGTTTTACTAATGCAATTCCAATGTAATTGTTTGTAATTAAATCAAGAGAAGTTGAGTAATCTAAGCTGTACTATTTTAATGCAATACAGTTACAGGCTTTTATCCAAAGCAACTTCCATTCCCTACCTACAGGGGGCAGTCTCTCCCTGGAGCAACTTGGGGTTAAGGGTCTTGCTCAGGAACCCAGTGGTGGTGTGGAAGGTAGGATTCGAACCCATGATCTCTTTGGTCCAGAGTATCCTGCCCACTAAGCCACCTCCATGCTTTTTTTTTAAGTGTTACTGCACAGTTATTAGGGACAATTAAGATAAAGCAGGACTTTTTTGGGTGAAAATGACATTACCAGTTGGGTTCAGTCACTTATGTCAAAGCCTAAACTCTTAACGCAGCTCTGCATGCCGGTGAGCCCCATGTGAAATATCTGCAGGCTGCAATATGGCCATGTAAACCCTTCACAGATACTGGCGTTGACCTTTGAATTAAACATCCTTTTTGTTCGCCTTGTGTATTTCTATCAGCGCCCATGGAAAACTCTGCTTCTCAGGAGAATTATGAGCAATTCAATTACCTCTGCAATAGGAGCAAGGCGGTAGAACACGCTGCATAAAAACATCACATTTCCCCGTATCACCGTGAACAAAAAAAAAAAAAAAAAAAGAATGGACTTAACCTAATATTTAATTTGCAAATTTTAATTTCAAACATGTTAATTTTCTCCTTTTGCTTTCATTATGTGCTGAATAAAATCTTTCCTCGAATCAAAGAATAATTTCAGGTCTTCCACAGTAAGTGTCTTCAGTTGCCTAGCAACACCAGCCCTAGTAAGGACTAACTTCATGATGCTGTCTGG
Organism: Hemigrammopetersius urotaenia; assembly: GCA_037974485.1. Taxonomy (NCBI): domain Eukaryota; kingdom Metazoa; phylum Chordata; class Actinopteri; order Characiformes; family Alestidae; genus Hemigrammopetersius; species Hemigrammopetersius urotaenia. Next base: position 16,099,399 of record JBBPDC010000032.1, on the reverse strand, counting down.
GTTTGTGAAGGTAATTCAGGGGGCAAGCTGATTTTAAAATAGGTTGCATGTAGGCGGGACCTAAACTTTACATCAGCCTTGCTGTGGGGCACCGCTCCCGCTCTGCTGCCAAAACCAACAGCAACATTAACCCTTAAAATATCTGCACTGGATGGTCATTACTGTGTTTACGGGGTCCCACTGAGAGAGGAGGAGGGGGTTCAGACAGCAGGAGCACTGTAATGAATTTAATTGAGGGGATATTAATTCTTAATTACTCCTACATCAGGATGCTGTGTGTACGTTTGCCTTGAACGAGGTCTGGGGCCGTCATCGCTGTTGACGGTCATAAAGTTGGGGACCTGTTTATTGGATCAGATTGCGAGCTGCCAGCCAATCGGCCGTGATGGAGATGACATCAGCTCCTGTTAAAAAAAAATCTTCATTTGTTCTGGAGGTTATTTTGACCTCGCAGTTATGACCACACTCACAGCCTACCTCTCTCTTTAGGCGCGGATTCCTGCTCTGGCTTTTCTCTTTCCTTATTTCCAAGGGCACTGGGCACAAGGCAGAATTGCAGAAAGAAGCATTAAAAGACTTTTAAATGGACAGTCTAGATCTATACTATTTGCTCTTAAAATGCCAAAAAGGGTTTTTTTGAGTAATTCCAGAGAAGAGCCGCTCTTGGTTTTCTGCCTTTTTTTAAAAATTGACTGTAAATCACACATCTGAGTTTAAAGAGTCTTTTTAAAGTTTAAAGGGCCAATACCCCATGTTTCCTTGAGATCCACTTATAGCACTTATGTGGTTTTATGCACCAAAATTGGTGATATTTCATCTTTACATGGCCATCCCCAACCTCTCTCTATCCGTTACAGTTAAACAGGCTGTTTTAACCACGTCTTTAAGGGTGGAATATGTAAATGATGTCTGTTCCGGGTTGACTGCACTGTCTCGCGGCTCATTTAAGACAGTCTACTCTTTCTAAATGTATTATGAATGGGGTGTAGGCTGAACAGGTGAATATGTGTACTGGTTCTCAAAACAGCATGAAGTCGGTGAAATGAAAACAAGCTTAACTGTGGAACTGAATGTTTTAGTTTTATGTAAACATGTCAGTGTTTACACACTGAATCGTATTTAAATGTTATATGGGCCCTTTAAATAACTTCCACATCATTTAAAAGGACACATAATGTCATAGTGTTTAATCGTAGTGTGAAAAATATTATACTGTTATTAATACAGCTATTATTAGTAGTAGTACAAGTAATAGTGTGTAAGTAGTATTGTTGTTGTTATGAATAATGTCGGCAACAAAAAACATCATTTTTTATTTAAATATGTATTTTTTTTATTCTCTAGTTGATTGAAGCACTTGCAGCATCTACTGCTCGGTCAGAGGTACGTGAAGCGCATACACAGAGCACTGATTCTTGAAACTAGATGATGTTTTGCATGGGAACTGTTTCCCTCTGTTAATACAGAGCCTGTAATCCCTTTGCCCTCGGCTGTTGTTCTTGCTGCCTTTTCCAGGTTTTTCCAACCTCAGCTAGGCTATGCTCTCCTAAAACAATTCCACACCGCCTCCAGCAAATCACCTAGCCTTTCATCCCGCTCTCCATCCCCGCATTCATTAAACTTTCATGCTTGATTTTTTACTTTGATAGCATATGCATATTGTATGGGAGGACGGTGGAGGCAGGTTGCATCACGTGGCCGGCCGCCCGCACTCCTGCGCTCTGCACTGTAGCTTCCTATCTTGTCCCTTGTCTGTCTCTGACATAATGTGATACTTCGCCCATTGTTTCTCTTTTGGCTTTCAGGCGTAATAATTTCCAGGCCTGAAAGTGCTCCCCTGACAGTCGAACCGCAATAATTCAAAGCCTCCTAAACTACGTCTTGAGCCGTTTATGTGTTGCGCGCTCACATAAACAAAGCATAATCAGTTACGGTGTTTGCTTTTGCAATGCAAGGGCATTCCGTCTCGTCTTCTGGCGCCTCTGTTCAGTGTGCGCTCTTCTACATGGTGACGATGCACACCTTTGTTTTAATAACACAGGGGCAAGGCAGCCGGGCCGGGAGAATTTAGGATGGCAAATGCCACAAGACAGGACTATTATTAAAAAATCCATCACTGTCTGTGTTATGGACCCCCCACATTAGACCAGGGATTTTGTGGCAGGCCAGCGTTCAGCCAGGATGCAGCCCATTATTGGAGTATTTCATTCTGGTGGAGGTCTGTTGGGCCACTGTGATGCACCGGGAGAAGGGACCGATATGAAAGATCAGTGTGACAGGTCTGTGGGTTGGAAAGTATGCCAAGCCTGTGCATCGCCACGTCAATCTCAGTCAGAGAGGCTCCTTTTGCCGTGGAACGACGCCATTCCCCAGTGCATTTGCGCTGCTCTCCTCTTTTTGCTTCCTAAAATCACTTTGTCACATAGTGATGCATCATTTCACATGGTGAATTTTTAAAAACTGGGCCTGGAAATCCTTTCTGAGCATGCAATATCCATTAGCGGGTGGAAAAATTATTCATGTGATTCCTTTGCATTATTTATCAGATGATGAAGGAAAAATATGTCCTCCTCACTTTATCACCATTGTTGCCGCTCAGTGGCAGGTCTCTCGGAAGTTGTGGCGGGCGAGAAATGATTCCAGATTCATCTCTGATAGGGCCCCTGAGTTGCTAGCGTCCATTAAAAAAGGAGGGAAGGACGCTGTTATAGATCCAAATGGTTCTGTTGAGTAATTCCAGAGAAGAGCCGCTCTTGGTTTTCTAAAAAATCGACTGTAAATCACACATCTGAGTTTAAAGAGTCTTTTTAAAGTTTAAAGGGCCAATATCCTATGTTTCCTTGAGATCCACTTATAGCACTTATGTGGTTTTATGCACCAAAATTAGTGATATTTCCGTTACAGTTAAACAGGCTGTTTTAACCACGTCTTTAAGGGTGGAATATGTAAATGATGTCTGTTCCGGGTTGACTGCACTGTCTCGCGGCTCATTTAAGACAGTCTACTCTTTCTAAATGTATTATGAATGGGGTGTAGGCTGAACAGGTGAATATGTGTACTGGTTCTCAAAACAGCATGAAGTCGGTGAAATGAAAACAAGCTTAACTGTGGAACTGAATGTTTTAGTTTTATGTAAACATGTTTAATCATAAAAATCATATTTAAATTTGTAAAGATATGGGCCCTTTAAAGAACTTCCGCATTACTTTGTTGCCGCTCAGTGGCAGGTCTCTCGGAAGTTGTGGCGGGCGAGAAATGATTCCAGATTAAACTCTGATAGGGCCCCTGAGTTGCTTGCGTCCATTAAAAAATGAAATGAAGGGAAGACGCATTTTACGCAATTTTATGAGGATCGCACGTCCTCCGGCCCAGCACCCCGCACGGGTTTCTCGTTTCACACGTGCTAGATTACCTACTCGTCCCAACAGTGATTTTCATAACTCTGCCGTTTTCATATTCGAACGCCGAGCCGAAAGAAAGTGCAAGTGGAGGCAAGTTGATATTGGAAGCGGTGGAGGTGTTTGAAGAAGGTGAGAATGGGGATGAACTGCAATCAGGAGACAGCCGAGTATCTCTCTTGCTGCACGACTAGTTTAAACACTGAAAGCGCTTCGCAAATACATGGATTCTTTGAGCTAATGCAGGCATAAACAACCGGAACCCTCAACAGTATGTCAGTCGCCGTACGCCTGAATGCAGAGCGCTGTTATAGATCCACATTTCATTTGGCAGGAAGCATTCCCCAGACAATATGAAAGAACTGAGAGCTTATACTGGCTGTATGTCTCTCTTGTGTCCTTGTTTTGGTAGTTCCGCTACTCAAACACACGTTGTTGAACTCTTGGTTCCCTACAGCAGTGGTACCCAGCCCTGGTCCTGGGTGTGGTAAAACAGGGAAAGGTGAAAATGGGCAGAATCAGGGCCGGTAAACACTGCCACTGAACAACATCACCTTTTATTTGACTCTTTTACCCGTGCGTCTCATCACAGAGTTCTATGTGCTGTCTGGGCATGGATCTGACGCAAATCACTCTCATATTTAATGGGGCGACATCATTTAAACGGTCTACCAAATGGTGGAGCAGACAGTTAAAGGGTTAAAGAGCAATTTATCGAGTTTTAAGAACCACTACATTAAGGTTCTATACCAGTTGTCCATACATTTCCTAAAACCATACATCCAAACCATCTAAGAATCAGCATTTTTAAGACTGTAGATGCTCCAGTTTCATGCTTTAATTTTATTTATTTATGGCATTTATCAAACGCTTTTATCCAAAGGGACTTCCATTTCCTACCTACAGGGGGCAGTCTCTCCCTGGAGCAAATTGGGGTTAAGGGTCTTGCTCAGGGACCCAGTGGTGGTGTACTGAAGGTAGGGTTCGAACCTATGACCACTTGGTCCAGAGGCAAGTATCCTACCCACTTGGCCTCCACCGCCCCTATCACCAGTCCTGCTTTGTGAAGGACTGGTGTGCAATCTACCAGCGACAGGCGATGCAAAGTGCTTCTGTTATGCCATGACTGTGCAGTAAAAAGTGCTGCCGGACCCCACGGGCGGTCGCATGGATCCTGACAGCAGGGCTTGCCAGTATTGTATTAGTGCTGCTTGGCTCTCACTCTCTGCCGTGACAAAAGGAGCAGATGGAGGCTTTGCAGGTGGGAGAAGTTAGAGCTTCTGTTCCCGGGGAAGCAGAGAGAAATTAAGGCCACGAGTCTTTTCCTAACGTCCCTCTGCTCAGTGTGGACTGTGGTCTCTGCACTCGATGGTGATAAATGGATATGTGCGGATGCTAATCAAGTGTACTCAAAGATGGAGCGAGGGGATGAGCTTGCTTTCCTCTCGCATCAAAGAAAAGGTTCAGACGACGAGAAGCACGTCTTAATACTCTCCTGTTGAATAACGCAGGTCAAGATGAAGTCTTCTGTCCATGTCTAGCATAAGCACCGAACATTGTTGGCCTTAATTATGGTATGTTATGGCTGAAGCAGGTAAGATCTACACATTAATATGCCTTTTCTTGTGCATTGATACGCTGCGACTGATGCATTTGCAATGCGTTCTCTCCCCTCGTTCCTTTTTCCCCATCTTCCTGGGACTCACCTTTGTTTGTTCCTCTCTCGCTCTCAAAATTCTCTTTCAGTGCACTTTATTTAATAATTGATTCAGGCTTCTCCTTTGATATTTTCCTCCACTAGCTGCCGTCTCTCTTCACCAACCACTTAAAACCCAAACCTGTGATGCTGCTTACCATGTACCATCCATTTGCCCTATATACCAATGACCTCCTCACGAAAGCTACTGCTTCTTGACCTCATTACAGTACATACATTCGTCTGGAATGAGTCTGGTTACCTGTGCTTATAGACTGTACCTTCGTTATGCACCTTCTAAAATATCTTCTAAATAAAGCAACAGCTCTCCAGCCCAATTGCAACACATTCTTTTCTTAGGTTTTATAACTCGCCAGACCATATGTCTTATTTAGTCGAAGCGTTCTCTCTCTCTCTCTCTCTCTCTCTCTCTCCCCCTCTGAAGCTAGTGGAGTTATTAAGCTGCCTGGAATATTCCCAGTTCAGCAAAAGGAAGTTTGGCTTTACTTATTTTTATGCTGAGTAGGAGGAATCTAACCCTTACTTTTATCTGCGCTTTACAATGAGAGCCATTGCCTGGCCTCCCTGGCTAATCACCTTAAAGATCACTGCCACCCTCACCAAGGGATTTATGAATTGAGTTTTTTAATATGTAGCTATAAGCATGAACCCCCAGCACCAGAAGCAAATAAAGACCTATATGCCACAATAGGATTCTCTCCACCTCCTTCTTTTTAAAATGCATTAGGAGCGATATTCCTACATCTACAGAGCAATGGAGTTCACACTGTTTCTTAACCCTTCAGTGCGTTTGTCCGTTTTTACATTGCCTGTGGCAATATAGGCAGCAACGCTTCTGATGTCTCTTTGATGTTGTAATGTCTATTTGATAGTTATCCACTTCTTTTGATCCATTTCTTTAAATTGAAATGTACTGGTTTGCACTTAAATGGACGTTGGTATGCACAGTTGCAAATAAGCAATGCTATTGTTGGTTATGCATTTTAATAATTATGTGCAATATTTTGTGTTGATTCTTGAAAACAGCTGTTCCTGAATGTATAATTTGATCATTTTGTTATTAAAAATTAGTATTCAAAAAAAGTATGTATGAGTTCCAAACGTAACAAAAAGTATGTATGAGTTCCAAACGTAACAAAAAGTATGTATGATTCGAAGCGTAACAAAAAGTATGATAGCGCTGCATCTTTCATCGACCCACTGACTCAGCGCTGCCCCCTATATGACCTTTCTTTGACCTATGACGTCATTATGGCCAAGGTTAATATAATATAAAACACAAATTAAATGTTAATTCAGAAACTTATTATAACTACTAAACTAAACTTTCGATCATTAAATACAAAATTCCGACTTTGTCAAAATGCAAAATTCAAAAATTTCAAAATGGCTGTAAAAAAGTGTTAATTATCTAAATGTCTCCTTGTCAGTCAGACAACGTTAGCACAGTCAGACTGGTGACTTCTTTGATATGGTAATTTTGCCAAGGCATTTACCAATATTGCTTTGACACATGACGAGTATGCATGATGGTTGCCAAGAGGATATATACGCTAGTCAGATCTATTGATATATGCCGCCATAGACAGATCCGGTGAAATAAGGGCAAGCAGATGGGAAAGGAAGCTGTGTTGACTTTTTTGGGACACCTTCGTGACACTTCATGGGTTAACAATGGAAAATATTTGACAGTGATCTCTTAAAACAAATAAAACAACATTAACTCGCATGTTCTGATAAGCCTAATCAGTCAGCCTCACAAACGGTAAGAGCGTGGTCCCCTCTGTGGGCAGATTCTGTACGCCGCTGCCGAGTCTTATTACATTCCTTTGTGATTTCAGCGACTGTGCTTTGCTCCCTCCCATATTCTATACAAACTGTAACCTTCACTGCGCTAGCGCGGCTTTCACAACAAGCTTTGTGGAGGTGAATGTCAATCTGCTTTCTGCTGCTCTGTTTATTGCCTTCTCCAGGTGAGACGCCTTTCAAAGACAGGACGTGGACTGGCCAGGCGGAACCCGCCTTGATGGTGAGAACAACACTGAAGGTTACACTGTATATAATGTATCCAACGTTCCTATCAGTGACATTTTGCCATGAAACCAGTGCCTGCACAGTGTATCCAGCCTGGCACATGCACAGATAAACATGCTCCGCTTGATACCAAGCTTCGTTAAGGACAGAGAGAAGCGAACAGGAGCAGTGCTTCATCCAAATAGGAGGTCTGTGCACTCATAATGACCGCAAAGCAATTATCAACAATCAAGACAGCACCATGGCACTTAAGTTCAGCAGGGGAAAGAGGGAGAGAGGCAAAGTCAGCTTTTGGCAGCAGGTGAGGGCGTGAGGCGGGCCATTTAAAGCCAGCCCTGGGCACGGTGCAGTCTTTGCACCGACTCCACCTGTGAAGCCCGGCTCACTGACATCCGTGGCTTGCATCCTGGGAATCCATCTGGTGGCACCACTGACAGGAGGAAACCTGCTAATTAGCTCTCTCTGCAAAGGGGCTGGGTCGAGCGCAATCCCCAGCTGTCATTAAACACACTCCGAGAGAGAGAGAGGGAGAGGCTGGAAGAAGAGAGGCGAAAACACTGGGGATCCGACGCTCTAATTCCTCCTTTCAGAGGAGGGGGAGACGTTGTGAATCCGTTTATGTGTGCTACGCAGGGTGGGAGAGGAGCGCCTCCCTGAGAAATGCGCCATGCGAAATAGCATTACGTTTAGATGTGTGGGGTAATGATGCGCTCTGTTGTGGATGCCCGTGCCCGTTCGATACGGGGAAATCCCCTGGCATAGCCTTTGGCAAAGTGCTCCTTTCCTAAGCCTTGCAGTGGAGACATGGAGACAAAACCAACACACTCGCCTGAGCAATCCAGGAAGAAGATACCGTCACCTGTTCTGCAACACAGTGAAAGAGTTTCACTAAGTAACTGTAAAGTAGTGGCAAAAGATGGAGGAAAACAATTTATGCTAGACGTCAGTGTGTTTCTTCTTGTAACAACACTGTATGAAGTTTCCTAACATGTCAAACTGCTTTTAAGTCTCAGGTTCAGTTCCACACTTCTCCTCGGCAGCACATTAAGCTAAAACAGGTACTGAATGCTAACAGCTAACACTAGCTTGCCATGATGACCAGTTTGGAAGTACTTAAATTAAACACTGACATACAGTAAAAGCAAATACATGTTCCAGTTCTACAGTCTGTCCTGAGCTCCTCCATCACAGTCTGGTATGGAGCAGCCACTAAACAGGACAGGAACAGACTGCAGCGGCTGTACGGCATCCTTGGTGCACCCCTGCCCTCCATCCTGAACCTGTTCCTCTCAAGAACCAGGAAACAGGCAGGGAAACCATCACATATCCTTTACACCCTGGACACAGACTCTTTGACCTGCTGCCTGGCAGAAGATATAGAAGCCTACAGACCAGGACCACCTGACACAGGAACAGTTCCCCTCGTCGTCACCCTCCTTATTCTGTACATAAGATCTTAATTGTATACATATACATTAACGTATACATATATATATATATATATATATATATATTAGGGCTGTCAGTAGATTAAAATATTTAATCGCGATTAATCTCATGTTT
>JBBPDC010000032.1:16075601-16087089 GCA_037974485.1 Hemigrammopetersius urotaenia | reverse complement strand
ACTTGGTGAATGGGTTAAATGCAGAGGAAGTATTTCATGCTGTTCACACTGTGTGCTGTGGTGTGTTCACGTACGACCAGATTGTCACTTTCACTCACTTGCTTATATTTTCATGTATGTGTGAGTGTTACACCAGTAGGTGGCACTATTGCACCACACTACGACCCAGGTTTATGATTTACTTGCATTTTTTAGTCCCTCTGTGATTCCGTATTACTTCAGTCACGTCTTCTCCGTCGTCCCGTGTATTCTCCGAAAGACATCATGTACTGAACCGTGATCCATGTACTGTGACGGTTCAGTACAAATACATGTACCGCTACAGCCCTAACACACACACACCACGTCCCTACAAGGTAGAATAGGGAGCTGCATACAGTGTCTCTGCTGGTAACATTTCCTCCAGAGCAAAAAAACAGAACTAAACAAAAAACAAATACTGCATACCAGCCGACGAAATGAAATTGCTTGCCACACCAAATGCCACACCACGCCACTCTTGAGCCACAGGAAACACTGTGCATGCAGAATACTGGATAAAAGCTGTTGTTTATTGTTTGTTTCTTAACATTGGCCTCTACAAGACTCCTGAGACTGTCATCAATTGAAAAGGTCAACAGGGCTAAGGCTGGTCTTAACTAGGATCTGCGCTCTCGTGTGTATGGCAAAAAATCTGTCCGAGAGCTTTAGAGATGGCAAGACAATGGACAGAAAGACAGAAGAAAGGATGAAGGTACCAGTCCAGGCTTAAGACACGTCAACAGTTTACTGAGGAAAGGTAACAAGCCTATTCGCTTCATCCTATTCAAAGCAACCGCAATGGAATCGAAATGATCTGCGACAGCGTTTCTCTCACCTTGTCTCAAAAGATCTCTTATAGTCATGTAAAAGTGGCCCTAAGGTCCTCTGCTTCCCAAAAGGACAAGGCCTCCTTGATCCATGCTCCCTGTTTCTGCTCCATTCACCAGCAGCGGAGGAAAAAAAACTGCCTCAGTGTCTGCTATTAAGTCATATTATGCAAATGAAACTCTTCCACTTTTCATTTGTGTGGTACACATAAGAGGATTGCCAGTACCTCTATAGCTGACAGACCTATCACTACGTTGAAGACATAGAGGAGAGAGGCAAAAAAAAGAGTATATGTAGAAAATGCAAATGCTTTTAGAGCAATGGAAGCCCTCGTTTGTGCAGGATCGCTCTCATACTCGTGCATGTTCAGGGAGAGGAGGGGATCATCAGTGGGAATTTGGGCCTTAAGTTATCGCCACTTAAAATGTGAATAATCTCAAAGACCTCTGGTTTTTCATCGGCCCACACAATGCTGTGCCGAAAGCTGACGCGGCAAAAAAGCAGAGAGTCGAAGCTTTTAAACCTGAGACAAATTAGAGAACATCAGGAGATGCAAAAGGAGGACGCCTATAAGCCTGTCAGCTCTGACAGTGGATATGGCATGATGAATGAGGCAACAAAACATCAGCGCTCATCTGCTCTGAAAGAGGTCTTTGGCTTTTACTGCAAGCCGCATCACTTCAAATGTCAAAAACAGATTTATTTTGACACGAAGACCACCAACATTTGTTAGCTTAGCTTAGCACTGCAAGGAATCTACCTGAGGTGCACAACATTCATGGGCATTTTTTTTGTTTTCCAAATTGAAATTGGAATCATATTTAAGTTTAGGGAAAAAGAAACAAAACGAGTGGAGGACACCATTTCCAGAAACTCCAGTCTGATGCTGTGTCTGAAATATCTGTAGTAAATACTGGCGACATGTTCATCATATTTCAAATGTCAGAATTCTAGTGAATATAAATAGCACATTATATTCCACTGTATTGTTTCAGTGCAGGGCGGGAGGCAGTTCAGCAGTGCCGGAGAATATCGCCCAGACATAGAGACGTCATTATTCCACATTAAAGTGAGACCATGGAAGTGGACTGGAATTTAAATAAAGACCATAACACACAGGAGAGGCAATTCTTTGTTTTACATCAAAGAGTGACAAAGACTTAAAAATATATTAGCTGTAACTGTCAAACAAGAGGGACAGAATGACAGGCAGACAGAGAAAAATGATTTATTTGAGTGAAGCTGCAATTTACATAGATATTGTCCCACATTAGTTCACAACAAAACAGTTGTCATGCAAAGTCTGCAGCCATGCGTATTCATATCAATGTTCTTTAAAGCAAAACCTATTAAAAGTTATGCCGGCAAAATATATGTATATTTCTTCACACTTTGGGTCAAATTCAGCTCTGTGTGCTGTGCTCGTCATCCACTGATCATGGAGTGAGTTCACATTAGTTTCCTTATGTGTGTGCAGATGTAATTGCAATTTCAATATCTTTAAAATGTTGGCTATTCCCAGAAGCCTGGTTGTTTTATTCATATGTATTTTCTATTTATTTGGCCAATTGATACTTATCAAAAATGCCTTATGCTAAGAGAACCATTCCTTATCTAAGTCACGGACTGGCGAATAGGAGAGCGAGGATGCTGTGGTCATTGTGCACTGCAGTCCTTGGGATAAATTAGCAAAGATAAGGCCTGGAGAGAGTGTTCCCAGAGGCTATCATTGATCCTTAAGGGCAGGCTTTTAAGGAGCTTAGTAAAAGCTGGTAGCTAGAAGACATGCAGTAGACCACGGCAAATGGGCTGCATTGAAGAGCGCCTCCATCAACCTATATATGGGTTACAATCGTCAAGGGTCTAATCCTATTCACGGTATTCATCCGTTTGTTAATTCGAGAGGGTTCAAATGGGTCCCAGTGGAGCGTGCGTTTCATTAATATGGCAGAAGAATTGTTGAACAGAGAAAGCGACGATCGGGGGATTTTGAGGTCGAGATAAATTATTGTTCAAGGATATATGTAGCAGTGTGCGGACCTCTTGCGATGTGCGCGTGTCTTGTGTGTGTTGCATGTCAACAGTAATGGTTTTGTTCTCAGTAAAAGGTGTCTGTGCGTTTAGTTTGGGAATGCAGTACACACCCAGCACAGGGGAGACAATTAGCATCTGACTGGTTCCAGGCTCCACACGCTTCCCCGCCCCTCTGTTCCCTGACTGTGGGTTCGGTTCTCCAGAGTCCAGTTGTAATTACAGGCTTGTAGCATTGTTTAAAAATTAACGGTCAAGAACCGCTGCGGCTTGTCAGACACGACCGCGGGAAAGTGGGTCAAGACATGACAACCCACGAAAGGTGAAAAGGAGCACAAAGAAGGGTGACAAACCCAGTCTGGGCACGTCAAGGCTGTGAGCCAGCCTCACAATGAAGAGAGATTACAGCTTTAAATAATTCAGGCCTGCCTCATTGTGAAAAAGAGACGGGACCAAATTTAGTCGAATGGCTAACAGTGAATGGAAGGTAAGGAAGGGTTAGCTAGCCTGATCCTTTTGCTAGCTTTCTTAAGAGTGCTGTTCTCGTTCGAGCTCTTACTCTTAGGCTGTGAATTAATGAAGTCTCCACATCAAATCAGCATCACCTACTCTGAATTGAGGCTGCTGGGCAACAGAGAGCAAGGACCCCGCGTTTATAGAGTTCGGCTTCTCTCTAATACACAGTGACAGTGTGTTTAGCTTTCCCCCATTCAGGTGGGACATAGGAGGAAAAGAAGGCTGTTTGTGTTCGGCCAAGAATGGGAAAACCTCTCAATCTTCCTTCAATAGGTTAACAAGATGCCCACAGGCGTCATTAGGGTGTGGAAGCCGAAGACTGTGATGAATCAGCAGAATGAAAGGAAGATGGAGCGACGAACACTGCTAGGGCAGAAATGGAGGTCCCAAAATCTGAGGACATACATTCAGGACCTTCAGTCGTTTTGGGGTAGACATTTGAAAACACCGCTCTTATGCCAATATAGTGTTTTCTTGCCGTATAATAGATGATCTGGAAGTTGCACTGCTGTGAGATCCACTGGTTTTGTGTGGATTTGGACTGTCCTGTCAGGCTGGACCATTGTTTTTCTTACTTTTCATCTGGATAGCAAACAGGTATCTCGGGCTTTGCACTGACTTCTGGTTCAGTTTTCTACTATTTTCATGTTCAGTGATCACCGGAAAGTTCCATGTGATTTACCACGACTAAAAACATTCAGGCTTGATTTGTCCCGTGTTTGTATGTCGACACAACATTGTGAATTGCATGCAAACAGTATCTTTTTTCCCATTAGATATGACTTAATAAATGTACGTGAGGAAGAGCTTTTTACAGTCTTTTAATATTCTTTCAACATACTTATACTCAAACACTCTTTACAAATAAATTATATATATCTTTTATCATTTCCATTCATCTTATTCAAGCAGTGAACAGATTCGAGACCCTCAGACCCTCAGTTTTCTGGTCATGGTCAACAGTTACGTGGATAAGTATCACTTTGAGTTGATTTAAAAAACCTATCCATACTTTTAACTTTAGCCTCAACCTTGTAACCTTTTTTTCATTCTTTTTCTCAGACATCTCTGCTTTCTACAGTTTTTTTGGCATTCTGGAACCCAACCAGCTTGTATTTATTTATTTATTAACACTTTACAACATAATCATCATTTCTATCCCCTTTGAATGACTTTGTCAATGTGTCGTTGTACTTTATGCCTCAGCAAAAGAAAATAAAGATGGTCTCAAATACAAGAAAGAGGAACAAAATTTGGGCCAGTACTAAAGTACTAAAGTAGGGGCCACTGTTTTGTGTTTGTTTTTTGGGACTTTTATTTTGACTTTCATGTCTGTTTTGTGTCACGTGTCTCGTTTTCCACCTGCCTTGTGTTTTGTTTCTTTGATTACGTTCAGTATTTAAGTTCTGTTAGGAAGGACCTCACTATCGGTCCATCGCCTCACACTCCTTGTTTTGTATCCCGTGCATGTTTATGTTTGTAGTGGCCCTTGAGCCAGGTCTTATTTCTGTTCCTGTTTTTCACGTCCCTGTAAATAAAGAGCCTGACTTAACGGATGCCTGCCTGTCTTGTCCCTGCTGCCCCCGAGGTAAAGCAGTGTTTCAAATGTCCACAACAAAACGAGGTAGTTTTTATTCAACATGCCTCACCTTTCATGAGTTTAAGACAGCGTTTCTGCGGAACCGAACAGTCGTACAGTTAAATCGTTCAGTCTAAATCCATCATGAAGCCATAAAATCCCCAACCCTAAGAAAATACAGCCACAATATCAAATGTAGATTGAGTGTTTTATTTGATTATGTCAATTTATTCAGTTTATTTATAGAGCTCTTTACTGGGTAGTGCTTGAGTTACTCCGTTTATTGAGTGTAGCTCAAAAGTGGTTCTATTCTGAAGATGATATTTTGTGGCTGGTAGCATCCGTCCTCCACTGATGTCTATTTTTAGCTCAGGCCAGGTTGGCAATGCTTTACTTTCCCCCTTCAAAAGACTGCTATTACTTCATCAAGCTTAAAGCGCATCTGCGCCCAGAATCTTCCTAAAACGAACCAACCATTACAATTAGAGTATCCCCCGATGACAAAGTTATCTTGCCAGTGTAAAGTGCACATTCTCCAAAAGTGCAGGTTCCAGGAAATTAATGAGATTTTAATCTGTCAAATTGGACAGAGCAGAAATGAAAGTGTAGGGCCCCCCCACTTCACCCCTCAAACACACCCACACCCACCAACCTCCACCCTCTTCGTTCATTTTGCACTTCTTGATTTGATTTTTTTGCAGTCCCTCGAGAATAAAGTAAGGAATCGTCATTAAGGTGGCCATGATAAGATTCTGTCTGATATTGAGTGCCATCCATCTCAGAAAATGCCAACAAAATGGGAGTAGATTGTTCATCTACTTCAGATCTTCAGATCCTAAAGTGGATTCATCTTATATTATTAATATAAATGTTTCATTTCTATTGTCATTATGGTTTTCCGGGCTGTTATTATTCAGATATGAGCGTGGTGATTGAATTCATAGATTTAAAGGCAGACAAAAAAATGAATTGTGACATTAGCGAGAGAGCACGGAGGCACAAATGCGCTAGTGGAGTGTAATATAATGCCGCTGATGGATCTAAATTAACTTGGGGAATGTTGTCGTGCAGATGCATGGGCACAGTTGCACAAACAACATAGATTTCTAGCAACCCAACTGGAAGGCACATGTTTTGTTGTCGGGACATTTTAGGGGTGAATTGTCTAAATTGCTACGATGTAGTTCCACAGAGTATCGTTCCTAATTATGTTTACTGTGTCGTTTGTGTTTTGTCAAAACAATTCACTCAAAATTGAACAAATTGTAAGTATTTTTGGGTGTGACCTGTTGGTGCTTTTGTCTTAATGTAAGGATTTTGCCTACACTTATATTAGAACGTCTTACAGTGCCCAATATTGGTAGATGGCAGCCTTACCTCAGAATTGGGGTCAATGCAAAAATAGAAGCCTGGCGTCAGTCCCTAAGACAGTCCCTACGACGTGTGCAGTGATGAATTAGTAGTTCTGGGTCAGTGTCACAGCAGTCTGGGTGAAGGAGACAAGGAAACGGAGTCATTAATAGGAAGGTCCCAAGCCTTTGTCTGTCTAGTATAGGAACTGTGTGTGTGTGTGTGTGTGCGCGCAGAAGATGTGTATGTTCCGATTATGTCTGAGAAATCATGCAGGCAGCAGCTTGGATACGCTACAGCATATTCTGTAATCCCCCTTAGAGAAAACCAGCACAATCGATAGAGCTTTAATCGTCACTTTCCTTAGAGAAGCATAGAATTTACACAGATTAGAAATCAGATACTGTACTGGTATAAAGGGTGGAGGCACAGAGACATATTACGACATAACTTTAACGAGAGGAGCCATATCCACGGAAAATGGCAGACGAATGCTAATTTGCACCCAGCCACACTCCGCCACTGGAAACCATTAAGCCATTTCTGCCAAACATTTTGCTTCCTCTTCTGTCTCCTCCTTAAATCACTTCCACCTCCTCGGCTAACAGAGGGACTCCTTAAAGCCACCTGTGAAAATTTGGGGGTGCCTAAGTAGTGGCGTTTTCAAAGCCTTAATGGTAGTGGGCAGCTCGCATCTGAAGAGTGAAATAGCAGGCTAGAGAAAGCACTCTGGAGAGAGGGGCTCGGGAGGGATAAGAGGGTGAGAGGGAAGAGGGAAGATCGAAAAAGGATCACGTGCGAAAAAGGGCCAGGCAGAAGACAGCTAAGCTAGGATTAGCCTCCTGGCATGTGCGAGCAGGTGATAAAGTGGCATGGACGAGTCTGGACGCCTGGAGTTACGTCCCTCAAATCTACAAGCCTTGTGGTAATACATTCAGCTGAATCCAATATGGCTCTAATGTACAGTGATGCTTGACAGGAGTCCACTACATGCACATACATACCAGGGATGCACAATAAGTTGTCAATAGATCGCAGTATTTCTGATAGGGTGAACAATCACAGCTCCTGGTGAGTTACTGAGTTTTCTGATGAATCAGGGTCTTTATGTTATCCAACAAGAGTTTCATTTCTAACCGTGGAGCTAAACCGCTGTAGGCCGAATTAGTAGGTATACAGTAACCCCTCAGGATCACACGGATCAGCATTCCATCTAACACTGATTTGTAATACCGCCACCAGTCCAGCGGTGGCAGTAATACACTGAAAAGGTGTCAACCGCCATAGAAAGAAGAAGAAGAAGCTGCTGCAGCATGTAGCATGACTGTCTTGTCCTCGTATTTTAGTGTTTTAACCCCCCTCGCCAATGTTCAACAGTTATCTCAGTTTATTTAGTATTAGTGAGCTGTGCTCTGTCTAAACATGTGGGTAGAGAGAGTCATTTCAGCCTTTCTTTTGTGTACGAGTCTTTGCACACTGCTAATGCTAACCGCTAATGCTAAAACAAATTTTAAGCCATAAGGTTTTCTGATTCTGATTATTATTTACCTTTATATTTTCTTTAAGGGTAATGCATTTAACTGAGTTTAAAATGAAATTAAAGTGTTCTGGGAGCAGATTTGGGGGCAGATTTAGGGTTCACAGTATAAAAATAGGCATTTTTAGGCCAAAACACAACAATGCGGTTTTTCACCATATGCGGGTGCTCTTGGAATGTAACCTGGACGTTTTTATATCGCAAAAAGGCATTGCAATTGAAATATGTTGCAGTAAATTCACAATACTGAGATGCTGCCCATATTGTGCAGCACTAATAAATACACACCTGCACACTCACAGATGCAGAGAAAAGGTCATGCTCCCCAAATATCTGATTTGTTTTTCCAGGGATTATTACCCTGCTGAGATAATGAGTCTGAGTAATTAGGATGAGCTCGAGAGTTATCTAATATTCACCCTTCAGTATAAGGCTCTAGTTAAAATAAGGGACATTTTCTTGTTCTGTTTGAGTCTCATCACAGTTTTACTCGACACGTTTCCTGAGTAAATTCAACATGCATTAATCTGGGCAGCCAGCAGATAAGTTGTGTTTCGCCTCATTAAAAATACTTTTAGACTCACTGCAAACTAAATGCCTCTGTTTCATCTTTCTGTGCCTGCCAGTTAAATCTGTATTGACTTATTAATGCTTCTGGTGCAAGACAAAACCCCATCGTTCACGTTCGCCATGAGAGATGTCTAGTGTGCTGCATATTCGGGTGGAAGAAGGGAAACATGAGCGCGTACTTTGCTAGACTTCGTTTCTGCCGGGCTCCCTAAGTGTCGGCCCAATCCGCAGGAAATTGGGAGATCAATCCCACGTGATATCGCCGCCATCTGTGGCCAGGAATCCAAGAGAGCACAGTTAAACTCGCATTCTCAGGATGGGTAGGATGATGCTCACTCTCCCCCTTCGCTCCCTGATGCTCCAGCATCTGTTAGCCGACATGATGTGATTGCGTTCTCCTTCAAGAGACGAAAAGTTCCAGTTCTGTCGTTTTGTTGTATGTTTGTTGTTACATGTGCCATTGGCTAGAGTTACACATATAAAGCACAGAATTACATTCCAGTATTGTTGCTTTCTGACGTACTACTCATGCAGCACTATTTTTAAACGATCTTGTACCATATTGTGCGTTTTGGACCAAATTTCACATTTTTACTTGCATTTACATTTATATTTATGGCATTTGGCTGATGCTCTTATCCAGAGCGACGTACATCAGTGCCCAAGTCCACTTGTCACAACACAGAAAACAGCTGCAACAGAAAAGCACATGACACATGAACACAAAACCACATGACACCAAGACACATGACCAAACTAGAACAGAACACAAGTCAAAATAAAAGTCCCTAAACACACAGAACAGAGAACGAGGCAAAACTAGAACAAAAGCAACAAAGCAGTGGCCTTCACCGGCCACTGGCCGTACTGTAAAACCACTGTTTCTTAAAACTTTAAAGCAGCTTAAATCCACATCAACTATTTAAGCAAAATACTGCACCTGAACAACATCTGTCAAATAATACCTGAACAACACAAGTCAAGCAATATCTGAACTACACAAATCATAGAAAAGTTCATAGTTAGAGTGAGGAAGGGTTTTTTTGTTTGAGAGACATAGTTAGTCTCCAATATGCTCCTTGAGGAGGCGGGTCTTCAGGCGATGCTTGAAGACAAAGAGATCTGAACCGAAGAGGGAGTTCGTTCCACCACTGGGGGGCGACACTGAGAAGAGTCTTGACGCAGGTCTTCCTCTTCTTTTGAGCAGCGGAATCTCAAGAGGTGTGCTTGAAGCCCTGAGAGGATGAGAAGTGACACGGTGTTTGATCAGTGCTGTTATGTGGTGGTGGTGGCCTAGTGGTAGGATACTTGCCTCACAGGTTCAAATCCTACCTTCAGCACCACCACTGGGTCCCTGAACCCCAAGTTGCTCCAGGAAGACTGCCCCCTGTAGATGGACGTCGCTTTGGATAAAGGCGTCTGATAAATGCCGTAAATGTAAACGTTATGTTTGGGGGTGCAAGTCCATTGTTGGCCATGAAAACAAGTGTTAAGGACTTGAACGTAATGCAAGCACCACAGGGAGCCAGTGTAGGTTCATTAGTAAAGGTGTGGTGTGAGTGAACTTGAACACTAACCTGGCAGCTGCGTCCTCTTGTAGTTTAGAGTTCAGCTTAATAGTTTATGTCTTTGTACCCTGTCAAATCTGAAGTCAGACCGTCTCGTCTCACTGCATACGTGTGTCAGAGAACAGATCTGATACTTGGATCAACAGTTGATGGTGTTATTTGGCAGCATAGTAAATTTGACATAAATGACATGGCTGTAACATCTTAAAGACCAAAAAGATCATATTAGACAGGTATCACCAATAATATATCTATAAACAGGGACTGACATAAGCGGTACGTATTCTTCACTGCTCAAATGCGTCCCTAACCTGAGAAACTTCATACTGGATCTGTAAGTACCACCACTCAGAAAAGGAAAAAATAATAATGACATTTACAAAACTGGTCCACGTCCAGGACCCATGGTAAGGAAAAAATGTAGAATTTAGGTGCATACCAGTTCATTAATGTAGGTACTGATTAGAGTTCTACAGCAAAAAAATAATGTCAACCCCTTTCTATGAAGGTTATGCATGCTTGGATATAATACACATGCTTGCTATCTGTGTGGCTTTGATTGTGAACACCAGCAGTGCGGCGTGTGTGGGAGGAGATACCGCCGTAAACTTCGCAATTACTCTGTCAAATCGTCTGTTCCTGCTAATATGAAGCTGTTAGATAAAGATCCCTGTCCTGATGAAGAGAGTTCCAACCTCACCTACACAGTCAGACTCGCTATTCATTTAGAACACCTTTTATTTCGAGACAGTTGTGGTTTGGTTTCTTCAGGCTTGACTGAATCATAATTCACTGTGACTTTTCCAGAGACAGCAATCAAGATAAAGACTGGCCTTTTTAATGATGTTTACCACGACTGGCTATTTTTTTCTAAATGAAATAATGACTGCTATTGTGTGCGGGAAACAGATGTGAATGGGTTTTAGAGAGTAAATAAGAAAGTGTGTACCCAAAGTGTGCGCACGATCAGATACTCCTCCTGACTGTCATTGGTTTTGTTAATATTTTTTCTCGATGTGTGTTTGCTTTTTATAATATGTCCTACGGTGCTGTACAAACTAACTGGAACCTGAATTTCCCAAAGGGAACCTCCCTAAGGGATCAATAAAGTTTCTATCCATCCATCCTCCATCCATCCATGCATCCATTATGATTCAGATGCAAATGGCATTACACGAAGTCAGCAGAGCCTGATTTATTTACAGAACGGGTCGATTTGTCCCTGATTTGACATATTATATGTGTTTTTATAGTAGCATCAACATTGGCCCAGAATTCTCATATCAGTGCATCCCCAGGTTTTCTCAGTGAATAACAAAACTAGTATAAGTGACAGTTTGTACCTCCCTTACCAACTCTCGCTGTGTCACGGTTCGGTCAGTGGCCGTTAGGGCCACTTCTTTTCTGTTGTGTTTTTGGGGCTTTTATTTTGGAGTTTTTGTTCATGTCTGTGTTTTGGTTCACGTTTTCACCTGTCCTGAGTTCTGT
>JBBPDC010000032.1:16022974-16039319 GCA_037974485.1 Hemigrammopetersius urotaenia | reverse complement strand
CGTCCGTCATTTCCGCTAAGAGCAAAACGTTCCGTTTAGGACAGCACTGACCCACAGCAGTGCGCACTACAGAGGGAAGTGCTCAGTTACATACACACTACACTACAGTGCACTCAAGTAGGTGTGTGATTTCGGACACACACCCTTTGTGTAGACCCAACTCATGCCACCAAAAAAACATCTGAAGTACAGAGACAAGGCCTCCATAAGGAGGTACCATTGGGTCCTGGCATTCATGTGGATGTTACTTTGACATGTACATAACCTGAATATTGGTCTGGAACAATATCTACTTCAAGTACATGTCAGGGTAGCATCCATATGAGAGCCAGGACACAACATTGCCCAGAGAATCCCTGCCAGCCTGCTTTCCCTCTTCCGCATGTGAGCGATGCACACACCCTCTCTCATCCGCATAATGTGAAAGAAGACCTTTTGCTAATGTTTTATGGTCCTTTTCTAATTCTCGTTGGCCTATTTTTGTTTTAGAGGTGGCCAGGGGTCAGTGTGGGCCAAAGCTCTGTGTTCTGACTCCTTTCCATTATAGCCAACATGGACGTTTTCACCAGTTTGCGCTAAAGAAGCTCTTCTGTCGGATTAGACCAGACAGTCCAGAGATTCACTGATTGCCCTGCCTTGAACCACTTTTGGTGTTTGGTGTTAATCACTGTGTTCAAGGAACGCCCCACAAGACCTGCCATCCGTTCTTGAAGTAGGAAAAATGACGGAGCAGAAGGATCTAAGTGACTTTGACAAGGGCCGCACTCATTCGAGATGTTCTGACCATCAGTGCGGCCCTTGTCAAAGTCACTTAGATCCCTCTGCTCCGTCATTTTTCCTACTTCAAGAACGGGACTGAAGCTTCAAGAACGGAGTAAAATATCAGGTGCCATTGTAACGAGGTGATCGCTCAGTGCTTTTAATGCTGGGGTTAATTGGCTGATCCTCCCCAGGCAGAACTGGACAGCTTTCGGCGTTTCAACTTGCTAGGAACTTTTTCCGAAAAAGAAGAAGGCGCTTCTGTAAGAAGGAGGGAAAGGCCACCAGAGTATTGGAGGATGGAGTCTATAAAGTGAATAAAGCTGAATTGTTCGAATGCAGCATTCGGCGAGGAAAAGTCCCAGTGCGCAGTTTGACCTTTCCGATATTTAACCACGCGCCCGATCTATTGTCACCCTGACCCCACACTTTCCACTCCCGCACAATGGAGTCCACTTTCGCATTCAGCCAGCTGCTTGCTCTGCTGCTTAGCTGGGTGGTATTGAGCGTGTCATCAATGCAACGTGCTGGAAGTTGCAGGAGGAGGTGAGAGAGCTGATCTTCTGCACCCCCCACACGCCCTGAAGGGCCGCCGTTCGCCGAGGTTAATATCAGAGTGTATTTGGAGGGCGGCTTGCTGGCACCCTGTCCTAGGGCAATCCGTCTCTCTGATCAGTGAAATGGATCACTCAGTTCACTCCCCACTAGCCCCCGCCCCCCAACGCATGGCTGCACAGCAGTGTGGTGACAGTTGCACAAGCATAGGACAGCATTGATAAAATTCGATTGCACTACAATTTCCAAACCTATAATGATCATTTTAATAAAGTATTCAGTCCGCGCCACCTCGGCTCTTGAAGAGTGCCTCCTTTAGGTCAGTGGTTCCCAACCTTTTTACCTTGAAGCCCCCCTTTCCTGTGTCCAAGACAAGCCAGGCCCCCCCAACCCCAACTCCTACCCGCATAAACACACAAACAGAATAAAGGGATTCATTACAAACTTTTATTTGCAAAAAATAAACAGCGGTTGTAGGTTTTTGTTCTTATACTCTTATACACACACACTCACTTACGTTTCTCATTTGGATTTTATGAATATAATGTGTACAAATATAATTTTGGTAGCCTGAGTGCAGACTAAGGGGGGCCCGGACCCCAGGTTGGGAGCCACTGCTTTAGGCAACAAACAAACAAAGCAAAATCAAACCACTGTTGTAAGTATAAGTTGTAAGTATAAATTAAAAGGAGCTCAGTGTTCCTAGCTCTGTGCTTTGACACAGGCAACGATGTGACATGTGGACCTGTCGCCGTCAGGGGCGGGTCTCAGAACAATGGGCTGTGATTAGACGTTGTGTTCGGCGGATTGGGACACATTGTGCGGTACTAACTGAACCTGCTGGAGCACATGTGGCTGATTACGTATTCCTGCCAAAATGACCAAAGTTTGAGCAGTTTCTGATGGCTG
Source organism: Hemigrammopetersius urotaenia (assembly GCA_037974485.1). NCBI lineage: Eukaryota > Metazoa > Chordata > Actinopteri > Characiformes > Alestidae > Hemigrammopetersius > Hemigrammopetersius urotaenia. The sequence goes on along the minus strand of JBBPDC010000032.1, from coordinate 16,037,096 downwards.
ATTTTTCATGAATATCCCTTTTTTTAAAAAGGCATGTTGTTGAGAGACTTCCTTTTGCAAAGGCTACAGTTGTAGGTAGAAGGAGGCACAAGCTCCGAACACACAGGGAATTACACCGTTTGCACAGAAACTGATTTTTTAAAGAGTAGAAGAACACCCTTTTCAGCCATTAATACTGCTACCTTTCCATCACTGAACGTTTGTTTTCCTGTTTTGACCGAAGCTCATTGGCGACTGTATATTTTAAACCCCGGATTTCAAGTGTGCAGCTAGTGGGCAACAGTACACACAATCTACATAATAAGCTGTAAACTGAATGTTCAAATCAGGCCCATTGTATATTGCAGTCACATCAAGACATGTTTCGCACTGCGTGTGCCCGTACATATCTGCCAATAAACTATTTATGTTGTAAAATTGAATCAAAAATTTGAATCTAAACTAATCAAATTGCAATGTAGCAGAGTACAGTATTTGTAATGCATAATCAAAAAAGAAGTAGTCAGTCCAAATAAAAAGTGGCACTCAGAATACACACTTTAACGCCTGTACACGGAATGTAGCAAACCTTGAGATTTTTGCTACAATTGATTAAAATGTAATGAATTGAATTAGCGTGAATGAGCTTCTTTACAACATCTAGGTAGTGGAAATATTTACAAAGAATGGTGGTCCAGCTGGTGCTGGACTGTGTTTTTCATGGCATGATGCTGCATGGCAAATCATATAGCTTCCTGCTTTGTCATGTGACTAAGATTTTTGGCAAGATAGGGCAAAATGAGAAAATACTCATGTAGCAGAAGTAGCACACCACTATATATTTTTTAAAAGCAAGTTTTTCATTTAAACATATCAAAAGACAAACTTCCAACCAGTAACAATGTGAACAAATACATTCTGAACATGTTACTGTAACGGAGTATATGTTACTGAATGCATTTACCAGAGTATAATCAGTGTTCACCTATTAGTACTCTGTTAGTGTACGATGGGCTTCTCTGATTATAAATGTCGATATTCACAGATGTTGGCTGGGAGTTTGGGATTCTGAATTTTGGCAGGTATACGAGACCTGTGTTACAATCGTAACAGAACCTGATAAACAAAAATCAAACTGCTTGGTCAGTAGCACACTGATATTTTGTGGAATGCACTATAATGATGGATACAGTTCCCCTTGTCTGTCACTACCTCTACAACCCAAAATCGGTCTTGTCCTATGACACCAATTCCGATAAAGTGATGTTGGTGTTATGCCACCAGACGCAGGCACTACACACCCGTCCTTTTGCAAAGTGGCTCAAACCGCAGCACGCACTTGCCTAGGAGTATTTGCACAGATTTGCGGGGCAGCGCCCTGCTTTTCCGAGTGACAAAGGAACAAAGCACTGACAGCAGAGACGGCAGCAGAGAATAGCGGGGATGAAGTTAGGAAGTGCCAAAATCCAAAAGCGAAAGAGCGCATTAGCCGTTTGGAGCCCAGCCATCCTTTCATTGGCTTATTCAGAATGTAAACATAAACATAAAGGGTTTTCCCTCTACGTCACATTTTTCATGTGCATTTTCTAAAAACCATTGTATTAGAGAACAGACTCCAGTGCACCACTATACAGAATGGCAGCATTCTTTGCAGGAGAGCCATTGTCATGTTATGTAGTAATACGTATAAAACTATGATATAAAGCTTAATATATTGTATTGCATGATCATATATCCACTGAAACTGTATATTCATATTTTAAATATTCTTTCTCTGATGCAGATGAACCATTCACCTAATTTTTCAAAAATCTTCCAGATTGCTTCGTTACACAGTGCTGGATGGTCGCGTTTTCTGATCTGCCTTGTTTCTGTGACCACATTAGCAAACAATTCGCCAAACGAAAGTAGCGTCACTCTCTAAGCAGTTGAGAAACTCCACTAATAAGCAACTGTACAAATATTTTGATGCTGGTAAATTAGTGGAGTAAGCCGTTGTCAAATGACGAGAGATTAGACTTGCAGGACATAAACAGACTATGATGAGCATTTGGAAAGGGGGTTATGTTATTCGGTGAAATCTGTTATAGGTACACTCTGTGATGTTTAAATCTGTTTTACATCGCTTGTACATGTGCATTAGCGCTTTGTTTTTTTGTTTTTTTTACTGTAGCCTATAATTCTATTGTACTGGTACTGCATACATACATAAGCATCCGAGCCATCTAAGACAAATTCACTTTTTCTGGGTGGAAAGCATGCATTTGTTCAGACGAAACGTAGAATTAAAAAAAATTAAAACGTGGAATTAATACAAACGGTGCTTTGTGATTTGGTGTGTGGGACGGTGTTAGTTCACACATTTTAAATTTACACTCACCGTCCAAAACCTAATTCATCTCATCAATTTTTCATCGCATCAAATCAAGTGATGCTGGAGGATCTGAACAAATGCATGCGATGCCTGGAGTGAGCTGAGAGGTCAGGAACCAAAGATTTCTACAAGATAACAATAGTCTTTAATAGGTTTATGCTCAGAATGACGTGTATGGCTTTGATTTTGCCTCTCCTTGAATCACAGAGTGTATCTTTAAATGACAAATCTGTCAGAGATGAGTTTTGAGAGATGGATCTGTTAAGCTTATTTGAACCAATGTTTTGTATATATGTGTGGAACATATAAGATTTAACTTTAAAATCCCAGTTTTGACATCTTACCCTTTGAGATAATGTCTGTTTTGTAAGACCCTGTTTGACAGTATTCTGCTCGTTTTGTAAATGTATGGACACACCTAATAAGAAAACATTTGTTCATATTAAATCTGGTTTATTTAACCTCTTATAAGGTGCTGTCCATATAAAAGTGACCCATAATGAAAAGGGTCTATGTGAAATGTACAACTGTCTGAGATGTATGTCGAAATCCTGAAAATACTGTGAAGAGCAAAAGTCAAACAGATGTAATTTGAATATAAGCCAGTTGATACTGTCTCACCTCAGCTTGTGGCAGCTTTAAATCCATTTCTGTCTTAATGGTCGTACTATTTTGAATTCTCTTGTGCCTCTTTGTGTCTTTCCCTGCTTCGTTTGTAGGGGCCCATGCCAAAAAACAGGGCGAGGATTTAGCAGATAACGACGGCGATGAAGACGAAGGTATTATCTTTGGTGACGAAGGCAGCTGCATGTCCTTGAGTAATATTAATGAATTAATGTATTTATTTATTCTTTTCAGTACATTTTGGATGCAACCCCTTTCCTTTCTCCAGTACCCAATGCCATGGCCCAGAGAGTCATCAGAGTGAATGTGAATGAATGAATGTGAATGTGAATGTGTTTCTGACACTAAATGGATTTTGTACTGGTTTTTAGCTCTGCCACTTGAATCCTGTTAGGCCTGTTTATACTTTACATTCAATAGCAACAGAAGTACTTGATCCAGCTCGTAATGACGTGGCTTGAATCTCATTAGAGCTACCTAACAAAAGGGGGATTGATCCGGCAAGTAGACGTGTTTATATTGAATTTGTCTTCAAGTGTAATGAAGAATTATAGTTCAGAATTAGCTTGCATTTCTGTTGCAAACCACACAAGAGCAAATGCATCGGAAGTACTATCCAAGGGTTCCTCACTCGATACTTGCTGTTTTATCTACAAATGCAGCTTTCTCAGGTCAGGTATTGTTTGAGCTGGACCCAAGAGTAAAGAGGTTGCAGAAGATGTTTTATAACAGAAAAGGCTTCAGTTGGTAGAATATACCACAAATAAGTTGAACTAAAGCTGTAATTCCAGTTGAAGCATCAGTCGAAGAGATTTGCCAGCTCTGTTCTGATCTAACTGTTCTACAGTGTAGAATGTGACACGCGTTAGATGCGTCTTTGGTATCTCGTTGTACATGTAATATGTGACCTGAATCATAGTATACGGCCTCATGCTGCTGCACATACATATGAGAACGATGATTCATCGTCTGTATTTCGGCTCGCTGTCTTTTGAAGACTTCAGCCTGTGCATTTGGGTGGCCTTCTGATCAGTGCGTGCATTCATTAGTGTGTTCAGTCATTTGTGATTTTAATACAGGACAAATGAAATTGAATTTATGCTAATCTATACATTTCAAAATAAAGCTCCCAATATTTAACTTGGTGGAAAAAAAAAAATTGCTGCAAAGAAACTGGGTCAGAAAGGGGCTACAGCTGCATGACTGATAACCAGCCGCAATTATAAATGGGTCAAACTAGCTACATAATCTCTGGTGTAATTATTCTTCAGATAGGAAAGGGTCACGGGGATCATACAGAAATAGCCATCCAGCCGTAATTACAGCTTGATGAATAATTGGTTGATTGTCAAACCAGTGTCCCTCCGAAAGCACTATTTACAAATCCTAAGGTTTAGCATGCATCTTTATGAAGGCTTTCACTTGTTTGACTACAATCTATGATCGGTGATCTCATACAAGTACAGAAACGCGTGAGTACGGTCATTTGCAGGCATCGTGGTAAATTGCAGGAATGGTTGTAATTAGCATAGTATCTTTTTATGGCTTTAAGCTGTATACCAAGCTTATATTTCATATTTTCATTACATTGCATGCATTGCTGGGAAGCGTGGTGGAAGGACTCCCATGCAAAACAAGCAATAGCTTATGCTACATTGAAATTCCTGTCCATTCTCCGTTTAAGATATTTAATGCGCAGGTGTTAATGTTGCAGTGTCGTAAGGATCGCAAGAACCGTGTAACAATTTTAAAGAAATGTACAGGAAAGCTAAACTATTTTGGTGCAATTATCCGTGCCATGCTGTGTTTGCCAGTGTGAACCGGAGGATATCATAGCTGGCTTTTGAAACAGGGAAGCGAATGGATTTAGATGAAGAGAGGGAGGCTCATGAGTTGTGGTGAGAGGATTAGCAGTGGAGAGAGAAGGGCGGGAAAAAAAGAGAAAAGTTGCCGCTCAGCAATAGCATTGTTCACTTTCAGTATTTATCTTGGGATATTCTGGGCTCAAAGTGGATATCTGGCGAGATTAGAATGGTGGAAGTATTCTTTCCATTCTACAGCAAAGGGCTTAAACTGCAGAATCTATATCAAAACCCGACTATTCCTGTTTCCGCTCTTGTCCGCCTCCTCTGTGAATTGTTCAGGTCGGGGATATGCTAGGCACTGGGCTAATGTGTTGGACATGGACTCTGTATGCTTGGTCTAGGCTCCCCTGCTGCGGCTTTGTTGCTTTTATAAGTATGTACAGAGGTCAGGCTGGCTTAGTTAGCCGGTCTCAGCCTGGCACTTTACCCACGTCAGTCAAAAGGTTTTCTTTTGAAGTGCTCGTGTTCACGGTTGAATAAAGGAAACGTAGTCATAGCCATTTCGAAGCAGCTCAGTTAGAGGGGTATTAACATTCGTGTTAATCGATATTGAATGGGCTTGAGTCTCATGCTGCAGCTGAAGCACAGGCTTTGCATTACAGCATGTCTCTTTGTCAAGGGAGGCAGCAGGTTCCCCACGAGGATTCAGGCATCCAAAGTGGTTACTTTACCTCTGCAATTGCTGTCTTATGCAAACGTGCAGTGCCTGTGGTGGCTCTCCGTGAAAAATCCACTTGGCCAAAGACATAGTGGTGTATCCCATCTGGGAGAGTGTCCTACCAGATGCTTTACTAACTGGCCTGGAGGTCGATTCTACTGCCAGAGCGGCCAGCTGTGGAAACGAGTCGTGGGTTTGCGATATCAGACGATGTAGGTGTGCTGATTGTAGCCCAAGGCAAGTATTTTTTCATGACGTGCCAGTTGCCCTGAATCCATTTCCCAGCTTGCTGTGCTGTCTTTTTAAAACTGCCTGGAGAGATAAGACCAGGGGCAACAGCATTTGCAAACATGATGAATTTACAACGAGCCGAAAACGAAACACAAAAGGCATGAGTGCGAGGCCGAGTGGAGTGGGATTTAATATGTTTGGAGTGATTATTTGCTGTGTTTATTCTGTTGGCACGTTTTATTGTCATCTCATCCAAAGTCATTGAATAGAGAAGTACTGCTTTTTTTTTTTTTGTAAAAGTGATGTGAATAGAAAAGGCTACAAATCAATTGTGATGCTTCACAGTTGCAATAAAACGATTTCTCTTCTTCTGTCGAATGTGTCCTTTTCTCTTCTACTTGGACGGCGCTCTCAAGTCGGAGGACCTCTGAAAGAGTCAGCCTTCAAAGTCGCCACAGATCAGCCACAGGCACAAGAACGCCGATCAAGTAAAGATCCGATCACTCGTACTGTCTGTCACATGGAGGAGACAGTCTTGTAGGAGAGGTCATCCTGCTACAGCGGTTCAAAAACACTGCGCCGTGTCCTCGAGTCTCTCTGTTGGATGTGGAGATCTGCAGAAATATAACAAAGCTGCTGCACAAACACGGAGTGCATGTTTACATACCCTCCAGTCTCCAGGCTTCTATCCGTTTCATATCAGCTCTTTCTATTGAGTTCCCTGTTCGGCACACTCTTCTCATGCGCCCACCATCTTGCAATCTACTTAGCAAGCCATTGTCATCCCGGCTCAGCAGGTGGTCTGTCTTCTGCTCGTTTGGCAGACTGCAGAACCCGTTTCGGGTGGCCCCTCATCCAGTTAGGAGCTTCTGTGCCTGCTCAAGTCCGCTGTGGGCATGGAATGCGTGATTCTGGAAGAGGCCCTGCCGAAATCGGGTTACAGCCTCACCCCTGTCACGTTTGAGGCATATTAAGAGACACAGGGGATTCTAAATCAAGAGGAGGGATCGAGGCGCTGAAGGTGATGTGTGGTGGTCCTGTCAGATGGAGAAGAACATCTTAGCTTTGTCCCGTCTGGCACACTGGCTTCTCCTGTTAGGAGGGAAATGGATCTGCATGGTAACTGCTTGGCTCACAAAGCCATGCGCCCTAATGAGGACGAAGAACGACTGGCTCTGGCTGTCCCTACCATGCCCACGGCCAGTTCTGCTCCACCTGTCTGGCTATAAGGATCTATTGTGTTGAATTTCTGCTGTCAGCGCAGTCTGAAAGGATGGTGAGCCAGTTCCTGTGCACGCCTGCGATCATGGTGATCATCCATAGCCATTGTGGCTCAAATGCACGGAACAGGTTGGACATATGGGCTATAACATTTAGCCTCTGAAAAAAAGAATCTTTTCTACTGAATATAAATGGGGTGCAACCAGCAGTTCTTTGTGTTACTGGTGCACAAACCTGGGCTTTTCTTCTGGGAATCTGCCTGAAGATGCGGGAGGTCTGTGAATTGAGATGCTGCCTGCTACCAGCTTCTCCCTCCACTTTTCCCTGCTCGCCCTCCCTCTCTCATTCACTCTATCTCTCTCCTTCTCTCTCCAGCTCCCCTCACACTGCCAGAGGCCAGGCTTCAAAGAGCACATCAAACCACCTGTCTGTGCGCTAAGCAACATCATATTTCATGCACAAACGCCATTGCCCTGGCCTGAAGAAGCCATCTTCTTCAAAGGTCACTTTCCCCATCTGGTTTGGGGGCCAAGGTTTCAAAATCAAAGACAAATACACAAATTGCCTCACACAGACTCAGACCCCACACACACACACACACACACACACACATCCCCGTGTGACTGGCAGGGAGGGGAGTGTGTTTGCGCTGAATTAAAACCTCAGTGCAAATCATTTTCCAATATCTGCACCCTTTGAGAGCTTTACAGCAGTATTACAATTGCATGGCTCATCACACCTCAGCACTAAAATTCCCAAACTGCCGTTGGATCTCTTATTTTAATAGAACTGATATTGTTACAGGCTGGTGGCCAAGACCGTATGTGCAAGCGATGCATGTCTCAAGACTGCAGTCTGTCTGAATTCGTTCTTGCCGATCGAGCGGCCCAAAACACTCAGCGCTGCCCTAATCACCGACGGTCACACAATCATAGTCCATGTCACGTGTGACGAAGTTGGTAGCGACAGCGGCCACACACATTAAGTCAAAACCCACTCTTGTCAACGTGGGCGCCCTCGCACCAGAACAGCCCTTGTCAGCAACGCTCATCTCTCACTCCGCGCACTCCAGCGCCTCCGGAGTGACAGCACTGACACCATGCAAAGTGGCCCGGTGAGATTTATGAGAGTGTTGGAAAAGAGCCAAACTGACAGCTCCCCAGTCCCACTCCTGAGTTATACCCCTCACAGATGCTCCAATCACCAGATGGACAAGTATGATGGAGATGCAGAAGATCCCTATATGTCGAAGGTGGTTTAGTTTTGATGACTGTGGGTAGAAAGTGGAAGCTTGTCCCATTTGGTTTAACGTGGCAGTGCGCTCGTGTCATAAATGCTTTAAAGGGCAGATATCACAGAATCTTTTCTTGTTTTTTTGGTGCAGCTTGTCATCATAAGTCAGGTTTCTGCCATATATCTCCCAGTCTTTACTGTCTAAATGTTAAGACTAGGCAGTTACCTGTTTACAGTAGTTTAGCCCGTTCATATTGAACATTTTCATACATCAATACATAGCACTGATTATATTTGGATAGTAAGATTCTGCAAACTATACAAAAAATCACTGCAAACAGGTTAACTATAAAACTCCCCCCACAATTCTGGTGGATATAAAGAGGGTGGAATGGTCATGTATAATTAATTATGGTTTTTGGATCGCTTAGTAACAAATAAAACTCAAGAAATAATGGAGTATATGGGTCTGTATGTGCATGCATGTCGCTTTGAGAAGTATGGCATGTCTTCAGATTATGTGTGTGTGTGTGTGTGTGTGTGTGTGTGGGCGCGTGCGTCATCGCAACATGTTAATCCTACCATCCATACATCATTTGTGAAGCTGACGTACTTAAATGCAATTTGAGGTTAGACTTTCTCTCAAATAATGTGTCCATGAAATTCAAATGTGTTTACTGTGTATTTTAATTAACATCTCACTGTGCCTCCGCCCCTCCCCCCCTCCCCTCCTTCTCATTTTTTCAGAAATGTTGTGAAATGCCACAGATGTGTTGTGTTTTAATTGTTTTGATTGCTTTCCGATAAAGTACAGCGGAACTTCAAGGGCCTTTTGTCGAGCTCGGAAATGGTGGCTACTGCCTCTCTGGCTCTCCACTATTACTCAGTTGAGAAGATCAGGTAGTGGAGCAGTGACAGCAGCCTAGAGCACCTTTCCGGGACTTTTGTTCTTCTCTTAAATGGGTGCAGGTTTTTTTGTTCAAGGAACTTGGTTTGAATCAACAAAAGAGGTTACTGATAACACTGATATGACGAAGCGCTCTTTTTATTCCTCCCAGTGCTTTTATTCTCTCTCTCTCTCTCTCTCTCTCTCTCTCTCTCACTCTCTCTCTCTCTCTCTCTCTCCCTCTCTCGCTCGCTCTCTCTCTCTCTCTGTTTCCATTTGTTTTAGTGTCCTGTGCTACCCCAGTACAAGAAAATCTTTTCATTCTCTTTCTTTCATCCTCTTTTCCACTCCATGCATCGTCTCTCTTGTGTAAGATAAGTGTCAACCGGGAATTGTCAGTTTTTAAAGTCATGTCTTATCGCTGCTCTCTCAGATACCAGATATATAACACAAGCTTTAACCGTGTGCACAGATTCTAAGTGGAAACGCTGCAGACCCCTCAAGATCTGAATGCGGAAAAAGCACGAACGCGCGACGCTTTAGGGGTGGAAGAAACAAGACGGCGCGTTTCGCACAAAGAGCGTTTCATTCATCTCGGCAAAGCTCCGCTCTTTAATTCGCCGACGAATGCGTACGTGTAAATAGGCATGCGTGTATCATGAAGGGCAGGCTGGTCTGCAGAAGGAAACAGCCTCACCCGCCAAAAGGTTGTTTGCGATTAGTCGTTTCTTGAGGATTTGGGATTTCAGTCTCCGGGAGCCATGGCAACCCTGAATACAATATAAGGGTTTGAATGCGAGCCCAGTAGCTCTCTCCTGGCACTCGGAGCCAAACAACCACCAAGCCTGTGAGAGAGTGAGAAGAGGGAGATTCATGTCTGTCAAAACAGAGCCCTTCAAGCTCTTTTTGATCATGCTTCTGAACGCCTCTTTCCATGGATTGTGTCTAAGCAAACAGATGCATAAATAATTACCCGGGTTGTGGACAAAGAGGTGAAGAGCTGTGAACCACAGCTTTTGGGTTCTAATGAATGTATAATTGGCCGAAAATCCTTGATTACTATCTCTGCTTACCTATTGAGGCCTATGAGCCCTCTGTGTTCTTACACTGCAGCAATTGGGCATTATTTGATCCAGAGCATCCATTAAATTCGAAAGCCGTTTCTTCATCGTGCCCGGCCAGAGCAAGCCCGCGATTGGCAATTAGATCCTGACCTTGCGTGCAGCGGCGTCTGTTCATATCTATTTGCTCTGCTCTTATGGTTCATTAAAAAAAAAAAAAGAAATTTAGAGGCAGGCGTGAGAGCTGGTATCTGGGAGGGCCATGTGTTGCAGCTCGGTTGTGTTAAGCCTTGCTTTGCTGGGTGGGGAGGCAGCGGGAGAGAGAAGGTTTAATGGTGGCCACTTTTGCAGACATACGAGACACCGGCGCCAAGCCTGTGATGGTGTACATTCATGGAGGCTCGTACATGGAGGGCACCGGGAACATGATCGACGGCAGCGTGTTAGCCAGCTACGGCAACGTCATCGTTATCACACTCAACTTCCGGGTCGGCGTTTTAGGTAAGCCAAGTCTAAACCTTTTTTTTTTTCCATAAACGCAATGTGATAATGACCATTTGAGATAAAAGAAAATGTAGGTAGAATTTTATATTGCATTTTTTTAGCACAAAAATCATGCTTGCTAAGTGGATTTCACTGTTTTTACTTGAAATGTGACCCACAGATGACCCCTTTCAAACCAAGCCTTCGGGGCATTTTTCCCTTTTCTTCATAGAGCAGATACGATTATATGATGGCAAGAGTTGCTTTGAACCTGAATATGATCTTTCTACTGCAACGCTGAGGCCTTGCTTTAAAAAATTCAGCATTTATTTATTTATTTTTTGTTTTTTATTGGAACTTAGAGGATTTGATAAGTTGCACCGTTTGATGTTGGTTAATGTTCACTTTTTAAAGCAGGATTAATAGAAACCTTCATATTAGACTTTCCTATTGGACTCTTGATTGTATCTTCTCTCCTAGTTCTTTTTTTGCGTTTATTGATTCCATTATCTTCAGTCTTTCATGAAAAATCACAATGCAATATAAAATATCCAGCTTTCACTGTGTTGTTAAACTGCAAACGTTTATTTCTGACCCACACTGGTCAGAGTTCTCTGAAGTTTCTTCTTACTAAAACACATTTTTGCCGTGTTCAGAATGTCTCTCAGCTCAGCCTTGAATGTTAAGATTTTTACATATATTTCAAAAGGAAAAATATTTGAATTTGATTTGAGTTACAATTTATATTCAAATATTTAATCATCTGAGGAGTCGGACTTGCCGCTGGGAGACATAGTGCTAATAGTTCCTGCTTGTGGAGAAAATGCTAAACATGCACGAGTGAGGGAATGACCACATCCACATTCTTTACGAATCTATTTGGAAAATGCTTATACTTTTCCTCTGAGAAGATACTGCATTTCGGAAAACCTGCAGCAGGGACCAATGTGGAATTTGCCCCAATTAGTGCTCTGTAAGAATGCCCTGTAATCATCAAAATAGAACAAAACATTACACCTTAGTTTCCCAGACAGGGATTAAGCCAATTCAGGGACAATATGTTCCTTTTAATGGAAATCTCCACCCTTTTGTTGGAATCCTCGTCCATGAAATATACAGCTTTATAAGTGTAATCCCCCAGTTTTACTCGGATCAGGAGTCGGGGATTCAGTCACACGCAGATTTTTTTTTAGAACCAAACTCATCGTTTTAAGCAGAAATCCCCACAATAACGTGGAAACTGCAAATATCCTCCGCCTTTGTTTGCTTTTTTGTGTCAATAAATATATCTTTATGGATATTTTCACACAAGGAGACTGTATCCGACCTGGAAGCACAGTAGATCAGGAGTTATTCTCCGAAAACCATTCATCTCGCCTTGGTGTCCCAATACTTTTGTCCCTCAACCTTCCGAGTCAGCGGTGAATTTAAATTCAAATGCAGGTTTACCTTTCCATTTTCTTAAAGGGTAATGCATTAAACTGAGTTAAAAGTGGCAGTAAGGTGTTCTGGGAGCAGATTTTGGGGAAGATTTAGGGTTTACACTACAAAAATGGACATTTTTAAGCATTTTAACCAAAACACAACCCGGTTTTTCACAATACGCAGGAGCTCTTGGAACGTAACCCCGTGAAAATCAGGGGATTACTGTATTGGTCAATAGTATTTAACACGCTGTTTAAAGAGGTCTCTAGTTCCCTCTCAACATCTCCATTATTTCCGACATTGGGTTGCTGGTTAAACATCACAGATAACACAGTCTGGATGTGTACAGTTTGTTTTCCGCAGTGCAAGGGGCTCGGTAAGTCTTTCTTTCTTCCAGCTTACACCAGTGTGTTGTTGATAGCTTGTCAGAATGTGCCTTTGCGAACATGTCTGGACAGCCTTATTGTGGAAATGTGTAAAACAAGCACGGCTACAAAAATCTCCCACTGTGGGCATGTGTGGTTGAGACAGAACAATCCTAGAATACCTGGACTTGAATTAGTGTCCAGCTCCTTTACACAGTATAGTAAAACATAGGTATAATGCATTACCGTCACGATCCTCACTGAATACCCGGTGTATATAAGGAGACTGTGAAAGACAGGGGATCCGGATCAGGTAAGCTTAGCATTTCTGTTACTTTAAGCAGAATGCCGGACCCCTCCATTTGCATACCGGGAGCTGCCGCAGATGTAATTGAAATTCAAGGCAGAACGAACCATTTCAAGCAACGCAAATAAATAAATAAAGCAATATTAATACAAAATGAGCAGTCTTTTAATTAGGCAGCTTAAAGGGATGAGCAGGGAATAATTGAGGCTCAGAGAGTTAGACAATATAATGAAGTGAAAAAAGGCAACTCTAACGACAGTGACACAAACACAGGTCCCTGTTTCCCCCGGGCAACATTAACAAGTGCATTAATAAAAGAGCGAAAGAAAAAACACCTCTCTAATATGCCAGTGTCTACACGTTCACTTATTAATGCTGCTGCGTTACTTTCGCATTTAGAGTAAACCATAAGGCCAAGAGACCAATCTGCATATAAAATTATGATTAAAGGCGAAGTACGGTGGCCCATGGGGCATTAGGAGAAATACATCAAACAAAAAAAGCATTTCAATAAACAACTCAAATCTACCAGCGCTTGTCAGGTTTTCTAGTTTCAGTAGGCTGTTATGAAATCCCACTCATTTGCATATCTGGTGCCTTTAGCCAATCAGATCAAGCTACACCGTTTATCTAGCCAACTTTAAATGTACAGGTAAAATATAGCTAAATCAAATATATTCACCTATTTGTGTTAAACGCTTCTTCATCCAATACACTTTTTTTTTTTGCTCATTTTATTGTTTTACACATTTTAAGGGAAATTATATTGATAATTGAGAATTGATATTGATGTTCCAGATTCTCTGGATTTGTTTTTTTCTGACATAAAAAGGTCATTCTGTATCAAAACACACAATCTGCTGATTTCTTTCTTTCTTTATTTAGAGAGTGTTAGTGTGAAGGAGAGGTGTTATCCGTCATTTCAAGGAGCTGTCAGTGGTAATGGGATCAGCAAATTACCCAAACTTGTGTACAGAACAGCAGCGTTAACAACTAATACACAGCTTTCCAGACATGCGTGCGTCGATTATGCATTTTGTGTGATTGGATCTACTTATGTTTTATACGCATAAAACTATTTCTGTTAATGGGGAAAGTGTGTAACATCAAATGCAGCATTTTTAGGCAATTTTGGATTGTGTTGTTACATCTGCAGCTTAACTTTAATGTCTAGTTTCTAGCAGAGATGTTCACAAGTCTTTGAGTGGCAATGTTTACAACCGGTGACTCTAAATGTGGGATGTTTGAGCTCTAAATGTTTAGAAGATATGATAATTGGCCACGCCCTGTGGTTTCAATTGGCTGTTACTTAGCAGGGGGCGGGGCTGCGTGGTGTGATCTGCCCTCACCAACATGGAGGATTAGCCTTAAATGATCTTAAATCTAAATGTTAAATATGAAAAATATATC
>JBBPDC010000032.1:15982898-15993714 GCA_037974485.1 Hemigrammopetersius urotaenia | reverse complement strand
AACCCCCCCCCCCTGTTGGGTCTGGACAAATATTTTAAGCTCCAGGTGGGCTCTTTGACCTGGCCGGCACAAAGCGACTTCTATTCTATTTGTTCGCGCCAACCGACGGGCAGGCGTGAACAAAAGCCGCAGTGACATTCTGTCTGACGGCGAGTCCTGCGGGGGAAAGCGGCGCTGCTGAACTGTCAGGCAGATTTCTGTGAGATGGAGAGGGGAAGAAAGGCAAACAAACAGCGGCCCTGGCACATCCTCCCAGTGCAAGGCAAGAGAAGCTGCGCGCCGACTGTTCCTGCGGGATCGCAGGCAGCAAAAGATGAAACAGAAAGTGAGATCTAACCTTTTTTTTTTCCACGAGAACAGAGCAGATTAAAAGGGAACAGGCGAGTGAAAATGGAAAAAAAGAAGAAAAAAAACGGGAATCACCTCAGCAGCGATTCTCAATGGAAATGGTACTACAATACCAATCAGACTTCAGAGCAATCAAGTTTACACAGGATGTTCTTTACCGCTGCATCCTTGTGAGAAGACGGAAGAAAATAGTCTGGCAGTGAAGGCGTGACGCCATCATCTGCAACGTTTCAGGTTATCAGAGTAAGAGAGTCACTTCTACCTGCTTTCCTGAGGTTTTAGCTACATACATATAGCTCTTCCATTCGACAGCAGTGTCATCTTTCATGATTAACCGCATTAATATAACCATTCTTTTAATTGACAGGTTGACCCATTCATAATGAAGTGTTTCAGTCTCTAGTGCTGTTCGAATGAGGCCCGATACAAACAGTAGCTGGTGGCCTAGTGGTTAGAGCGTTCGCCTGTGATCAGAAAGTCATGGGTTAAAATCCCAAGACTATTAGTGGCACGACTGAGGTTCCCTTGAGGAAAGTAGCGTCCCTACACACTGCTCCCCGGGCGCAGTGTTCTTGGCTGCCTGCTGCTTCACTTGTTGTCACATTAATCAGAACAGTTTACATACATCAGTCCTAAAGACACAACAAAAACGATTGAAAAATGATTATATAAAAATACATACACACATAAAACCACAAAAGTGTAGAACTGACAGTGATAAGAAAATAATATATCAGCCGTTTGAAATCTAAAATACTCTACTTGTTTGGAAACATGCTGTGCTCCACTATGTAACAACATAAACAACAGTGTTTCCTCTATTCAGGGCTTCGTTAAACTCCTCAGAGCCACAATAGTCAATGTACCATCACAATGCTGCACAGCTCCCCGCTCCGGACTCCCTTAAACTCAAACGCCTTATTTAGCCAGATTAAAAGCTAGGCAGGCCAAACCAAAGCTATATGTTAAGCTCAAGTTCAGGCCCTGGGAAGTGGCATTCAAATCCCCAGCTCAATGACACAAGCCCAGCCTCTTGAAAGGCTCCGGCGAGTTTAGCAGGGAAGCACTTTCATGTTGAACACTGAGCATATAACGCATACAGCGCAGATCCACTCCAAAGCCATTGGGGTCAGTCCGCCAAGACAAGTGCTTTGAATCGCTGTTTGCAGTGCTATCAGTGGCTTACAGTGGCACTATAGTGTTCATTATAGCGGGTGCCTCTCATTAATTCATGGCCTTGCTTTGCACATGCAGGACGAAGACTTGCAGTTCTAGAGACATTCCAACACTTTCAGTACTATTACTTAGTATTATTTAGCATTCCATACTTTAAAAAGTATATAAATAACATGAATTGTTGGACTGTGTTGTATATCCTTACCTTACTTACAGTTAATGGTTTATATATTGATATCAGTACAGCAACAAATACAGACATTTATGTCAATAAGAACCAAGACAAAAACAAATAAAAAATATGTACACAGACAAAAATGAGATTCTTATAAAAATTTATATATAAAATATATTCATATATAAAATTTCAGTTGAGAAAGTCATAATAAAAAAACAGAGACTTTGAATCATGTCGTGCTCGTAATTTATTGCATGATATTGTTTGGTATGGAGCGTTCTGATAGTTTCTGTTGGGGTGGAGTGTGGCAGTTGTGTCAGTGGGCGTATACTCGTTTGGTAAATAAGATAAATGATGAGAAGATCTGCCCTAAACTTTAGTTAATAGTGCGGGCGTCAAGCAGTGAGTGACAGTGTGAGCTGATATGTGTATAATGAGTCGAGATGGTTGAGGAAAGGCAGCGAACTGCTTTGTCATTCACAGTGAATGATTCACTCGTGGGGTGATGCTCACGGATCACTGCTCCTAGAAAGCTCTACTGTTTGTCTTGATAGAGGTATGTTCGGTCCTGAGGCCGGGGAGGGAGGGAGACACCATAAATGTGTGTGTGTGTGTGTGTGTGTGTGTGTGTACACGTGTGCGTGTTTTTTAAACTATGCTAGAGGTGAGAGTCAGTACTAGTGCTTGGAAACTAATTGAAATGAGAGGCGATGTGCGAGTCTCCACCAACACCGCCGAGCCATTCGTCAGGGTGACATCACTGCGCTCACACCCCATCCATCTCCTCGTGCCGGTCTGAGGCTGCACTCTTCCCCGTGATTAATATCCATACGTCCCCACCGCACACCACCACTCCCTGAGCATTCAAAAACCATGGCCACGCTGGGAGGCAGCTGGCGACTTCCTCTCTAATCTGCTCTGAAAGAGTATGGCGGAGTTGCAGACTCTAGCTGTACAACAGAGGCGCTGGTGGACTTGTAGGATTGTGCCGGAGAACAGCAACCTTGCACTTTTACCACTTTTCTCTCCGCTCCGTCCAACAGATACTCTGTGAGAAATGAAGGGGCCAAAAAGTGTAAAGTGGCCCCTTATAGTCACACGTTGTCAGAGCTCCTTCGGGGCACGGAGCACTCGGGAAACCAGAGATCCATGCAGATACTTTTATTTACCAAATGAAAAAACAGGAATAACTGAAACGGACACAAGGGCCACCAGGAACATGAACGAGAACTAGAAACAAGAACAAAACATGCCCTAACTGAGGCTTAGCGAGGTGCATAAATGAGGGGCTCTAAGACGATGGACAGATAACGTGAGTGTCACACAAGCAGAACTTAAATACAGGACATAATCAACATCAAACAATAAACAGGTGAAACAGGTGAAACACGTGATACACGAACAGAAAACAGCTGAAACACAAGACCCCATGACAACCAGACACGTGACCAAAACTAGAACAGAACATGAGTCAAAAATAAAAGTCCTTAAACACACCGAACTGAAAACAGGGCAAAACCAGAACTAAAAGGCAACAAAAAAGCAGTGGCCTTCACCGGCCACTGACCATACCGTGACACACGTAAACACTCTAGAGCAGTGGTCCCCAGCCTTTATTTGGTCACAGACCGGTTTAATATCAGAAACTATGATCACGGTCCGGCCTTTAAGGAGCGGCAGATAAATATACGTATACGTATTTATACACATAAATGATACGCATAAAAATGGGGTATCTTTAAAATATAATAATAAACGTAAATCCAGTGTGTACTCGCAGCTTTATTAACAGCATTTTCATAATAACGAGTGACAACAGAACACGGGTAACATCCACGGTTTTTTTTCTGTGCAGCCGTGAGTCATGTGGTACCGGTCCGCGGTCCGGGGGTTGGGGACCACTGCTGTAGAGCATGAGGGGGCTTAAACTAGAACAAGTACCTAAATCTGAAACATTAATTCAAAGATCAAATGCAGCTTTGATACTTTATTAAAGAATAAAGCAGCCTCAGGAGAGTGTTGATCAGACTCCTCTGGCTTTTACAGATTTTACATCTCCCTTTATAGTGTTTCCAGGCAAATGACCCCCCCCCCCGCTCTTTTTACTGTCTTTCAACCAATAGTACACAGTATTTTTCCGTCATTTCCTCTTCCCCTTGGTTCTCATACCTTATCCAAGCTCCTAAAACATGCTGGTTTGCCAAAGTCTCCTCTACTCTTTACTCTATCCTAGTCCCCTTGACCCTGTGGCCACCATTGTCCCTATCTGATGGCAAACTCTTTTGATGGTCAGGAAGAGCCACATGCTGATAGGAGCCACTCAAACAAATGGTTTATCACTTTAAGCAAAAAAAAAAAAAACTCCAAAAGGTTAGCTCTCTATATCTATAGCCATATGGTCAGGGACAGAGGTCTGCCCAAAGAAATCTTATATGAATCTTAATGCAGAAAGACTATATTTAATCCCAAATATGTATCTGCAATAAGCACAGCACACATTTTCTCTGCATTTAAGCCACAAAGTAAAGCAGTGAGCAGACAGCAACATGGCTCCCAGGGAGCTGTGTGTAGGCGGTACCTTGCTCAAGTGGAGCCAAAGACAGTCGAAACCAAGGACCATCCAATCACAGGGACAACTTCCCAATCACCGGACCACCAGCTGATGTTCTTCGGAGCAGTGCCACAGAAGAATCATCGTTGGGGTCCTTAAAGAATCTTCTAGTGGATGGAAGTTCGATGAAATGCTGTAAGCATAAAGAGCTTCCGTATGATGTAAAGGCTTTAGATTAATTACAGCTTTTTTTTCTTAGAGCCTTGCATTGAAGCCCAGTGTAAGATGCTGTAAGCTCAGTAGCTCCAGTTCCTGAAGACAAAGTGACTAGACTAGAGAGACAGTTTGCTGTGGCTATAGCAGAAAGAACCGGTCCTGACAATTGCATGCAAATCTTCTGAAGATCAGCGCCAAAAGGCCAAGGATGAAAAAGGAAAGAGGGCTTTTTCCCAGGCTGTCCATTGTGATGGAGATGCAATGAGCTAACTTGCCCAAGTGCTGTATCTTCACCAACTTCAGAGGTTAAGACACCTCCGGAGCTCCTCATTACCAAGAAATGAGATTGCGGCTGCCACCTGAGATTTGAGACGAGGACCACTTCGAAGAGGCTCTAAATTACGACCTTGCGTGCCGACTCCCCTCTCGTGATTTGTTTTGATAAGCCCCTGGCTCTGATCTGCGCAGCATTCACGTTTCTGCGGTGCCACTTGAGTTAGGCCTCGGTTCAATGGGAGGCAAAGGCTTCACTCAGAGTAAAAGCCTTTCACTGTCATTGAAAGCTGGCTTGAGTCGCCTAAACACAGTGGCCTCCCCCACCTACCGCCCCCCCCCCTCCACCAAACCACTTAGCATTGTATGTGATTGATTGGGATGTATTCCATTAGAAAGGGGGAGCATTCCATGCACACTGCTCTTTTGTAGTTGGCTCCAGCGGTTTTCAGCAGCAGGCGAAGTCCCGGGCCGCCCTTAGAGACCAGGTCGTGTAATCAGATTAAGAGCTAATGCACAGACGGGAAGGGCCTGCAGCTGCGCCCCAACGGCCACCCACCCACCCTGATATTACTCCACCGCTCGCCACGTGCTTCCCTAGGAAGGAATCTGTTTTTTATCAGCCACAAATTTCCGGGTGTGTTTATCTTCCTCTATTGATGATAAGCCCGCTGCTGGCAGCTTGCTGACTGGTGTGTGCCCACGTTGCTAAGTAGTAGCGATGTATGGATTAAGAACCGGACTTCGAAATGAACGTTGAGAGCCGACTTACATCATTTTTTTTATTGGTAATCAAAATTAAATAAATGCTTAGATCCTGTTTTGTCTGTACCTTTACAGGTGAACAATTTATTGGCCTCTCTGCCATCTTTTTACGCCGACCTTGCAATGTTTTGACGTCTCCATTTTGGACTTCAGCCTCATTCATCTTTAATGAAACTGCACCTAATAATAATAATATAATAATAATAAAGCTTTTTATTTATAGAGCGCTTTTAAAGATACTCGATGCTTTACATAGAATTGAAAAGTTAAAAAAATTGCATTAAAAACATTTACATACAAAAAACGTTTTTAAAACTTACATAGGTATAAGGCATAAGATGTCTAAACACATACCACTATAATATTGTGTTTCTTATCTGCTCTGTATTTAAAGTGCTTATCGATATCAGCTAAATCTAGCAAAGAGGTGAAGTGTTTCTTCTTTCATTTGTCGTTATCGCTTCACATTATATTTGCATTTGCATTATTTCAAGTTGAAAAATATTAACAGTACTTCGTAATTCATGGTGGTGTAGTGCTGACATGAAAAGCAAAAAATTCACTATTTCTGTGGTAATTATGAAATAAAGGTTACATAATTACATGTCTTGTCGTAATAATAAATGTCATAATAAATGTCATTATTTTTTACAGCTTACTACACTATAGTATAGCTTTTTCATAATCAAGGGATGTTCTTATAATTACAACATTTTTTTTTTTCAACATGAGGTGTTTATGTCATAAGATCTCATATGAACAACATTTTTTTGGAAAAAAAAAAAAAAAACCCAACGAGGTTAATTAACAAAGAGCCGTATTGGAGACAAATTAGCCAAACCTGATCTAGCGGACTGAAGAGAACCGCTGCCCGTCTCTAAGTAGGTTGGAGGATCTATTCACTGTGTACATGCTGTATGTTGTATTCAGCCTCAGGTGTACTTTCAATGAAAAATGTGATTTGAATTTTAAGCGTAGGCCAACTTCCTATACTGGAGCTGAACAGTAGAGTCCGTGTCTCAGAGGCTCTCCTGTTGGACCTCATTCAAAACCAATTAAGATGTGCCTCCTGGCACGGGATTACACACATATGATTGGAAGTCATATAACGTGTTATCTTATGCCACCATATGTAGGCTTCCGCATGCGTTGTGGAATTCGGCCTTTGGAATACAGATTTTCAAGGCCGGAGCCAACAGGCAGATGGGTATGAAGCAGCATTCAGACTCTGGAGCTTTAAAAAAGATTGAAATACCATTCAGGTGAACCATCTTAGGCATTTGGTGAAAAGGTATGAGTCATACTTATTTTTTTTCTTGTTTTTCTGATTTTCTGAAAAGTTCCACCAGTTCCACCCACTAGTTAGGACTGCTCCATCACAGCACCACCAACGCTGGGAGAGTAACGACTACGGCAGCATCACTGCACAGACTAACGCGCTTGGAGGAGAATGCTAATCGCCAGTTGTGCTATGTCTGCTGGTTAGCACCATAGGGCCACAGCTTAGACAGTTGTGGCGCTTGGAAGCTCCCGTCACTCACTTTTTACATGGAAATTCGAACCATCTGTGCCATTCCCAGTGCGTCACAACACAGCTATCTTGTTTTCCAAATTTATGGCCGTAGCCTCTCGAGTGCTTTGTCCCACCACCGGAAACAGAAGGAGTGGGAAGTGAAAGGGGCTCAGTGTTCAAGGACCTACAAAAAACGGTGCTTTCCCTTCCTCTGCATGTCAGTTGTGTTATTGAGCAGCCAGAGAGGGAGAGAGAGAGAGACTGAAGAAATGTACTGTGATATAAATGGCAGTCCCCTCCTTTCACTGGCATACTTCTCCTCCCCTCCCCTCCTCTTTTCTTTTCAAGCCTCGTATTTTTCG
Source organism: Hemigrammopetersius urotaenia (assembly GCA_037974485.1). NCBI lineage: Eukaryota > Metazoa > Chordata > Actinopteri > Characiformes > Alestidae > Hemigrammopetersius > Hemigrammopetersius urotaenia. Next base: position 15,986,332 of record JBBPDC010000032.1, on the reverse strand, counting down.
GAATGCGGCGTTTCTGTGACAGGGACCGGGAGTTTACAGGGGGTTTTGGTGTGGGAGGGGGGTGCTTGGAGGAATTGCATGTGGGAACAGTGAATAGCATCCCTTGGGGGATGTGAAGTGCTGTGGGGGTGTTAGCTAACACACTGTGTTCTTTATGTAGAGGTCTGGAGGGTGGCCTTCTGCCTCCTCCCTCCACATCCACACCCCAGAATCTTCCTTTCAGGCACCCGGGTGAAGGCTTTGGAGGGTTGGGAGGGTTGAGTGTGTGTGTGTGTGTGTGTGTGTGTGTGAGGAGGGGGGGGGTCGATGGCGTTTCTTTGTTGGTGAATTTTTTGTGAGAGTGTCAAGGCCGTGATTGTGTGGCCCTTTTTCCTTCTGGCTGGGACTGTGGGGAGGGCCGGATTGGTAAGATAGTTGGGACACACAGACAGCCTTGTTAGCTGGCACCCGCAGTGCTGGGCAAAGAGAGAGAGAAAGAAAGAGAAATGGGGGTCAGGGAGGGGGGAGTGCTGGGGGCGCTGGCTATGGACCAGTCTAGCTAATTCATTGCATCATCATCCACTACCTCCTCCTTCTACTTTTCTCGTCACCACCCGCCTAAGCCCTATTCATCTTTCGGAGTGAGCTTGATGATAATAGCCCCCCCCCCCAAATCTTCAACATTATTACACAACCATCATACCGAGTCTGAAGGAAAGAGAGAGAGAGAGAGTTGTTAAACAGACAATTATCGATATCTCACCCCACTGCAGTTTCCCTTATGGTTCCATGAATGAGATACAGATGTCACACAGTGGCTAACGACAAATATTCTTTTGATAGATTCCAAAACGGTGCTTCTTCAGTGTGGAAATGTTCAAGATTCACATCCTGCATGCCTAATTCGGAGCATACTTTGATGCTTTAATGAGATACTGTAAAGCCACAGACGAACCCTGTATTTTGCAACGCTGCCCGTTTAACGACGTCAGGTTTAAGGGCATCTGCTGGAGGGGTCTCGGGAGTGACTGCATATATCGATCGATAGGATGGCAGAATAAAACCCAGGATGACTCATCAGGCTGAGAGGGAGCAGCCTGCTCACATGGAAAATTCTGGCACTCAGCAGAAGCAGATCCAGATGTTACTGTTTGTAGAATCCGTTGTACAAGGAAAGATGTTCATGCTGGTATTGAGGCTCATGTGAATTCCCCAATGACAGTTCACTTCGCTTCAGTTCATCTGTGTACTATAACTACTCATACTTAATAGCTTTTAGGGCCTCATGCATCAGTGGTCTCAGTATATTACAGGCTAGAAGTTTGCCCCTTCCCCCTCGGATTAAAAAAAAAAAGATGATATTCTGCTCATTAATACAAGACATTAGCAAATAGTTAAAACAGTTGTACCTGGTTTTGAAGTGTAATTGTCAGGTTCTCGGCCGGTGGAGGCCGCCTTTGCTTTAAGTTAAGCACATGGTTATTGGGACTCTTATTTTGAAATGGTGTAGGTTTGTGTCTGTGTTCACACTGTCAGCTGTCCCGTGTTTTGTGATTATGTGAAGTGGTTGTGCGTTCTTTGGTTCTGGTCTGAGTGTGTTTGAGTATTTAAGTTTTGGAGTTTTGTATTTTAGTTGCCGGTCAACCCTCACAATGACCCTCACCTTCCCTGCTCCTCGTGTTTCTTGAATGTAGTTTTGTTTTGTGTTCAAAGGTCCTGGTCCCTATTTGCTTTCTGTATGGAGTCTGTGTGTTTTTTTAATTAAAATCCATCTATGGAACTCGCTTCACTCCCCGAGCCCCAGACGTGACAGTAATGTAACTATGTACACTGTAAGTGCAATTTAATAGATTTCTTTAAAATAACCACCTTTTATCACAGCAGCACAGACTCATGGCATCCTTTCCACCATTTTTTGGAAATGACTTGTGTCCAAATCCTCCTAACACCTGAATGCTGTCAGTCCAGCTCAAAGTGAGAAAGATGTAGAAACTTTTTGCTTTTCTTTGGACTGGATATAATTTTGGCAAAATTTGGAAGAATACTTGCATTGAAATTTTGACCAATGATACATAAAAGGAATTAGTGCTACTTTTATTTTTTCATGACCCAACACAATCTGACTTGTCTTCTTTAAAACCAAAAGTATAAGCCTTTATGGCTAAATAATGTCTTTAAAAATACAGAAAATGTGTCACATACATTTAAGTATTTCTAATATTGGTTTGTGAATTGTTTTTTTTTTTAATACATAGGAGAGACAAAACGTCTGGTCTGTGATGTACATGCATGTATTTAGGCATTCAGATGCCAGTGGCCTATGAAGTATGCCAGCTCAGTATTTTGAATACAATTACATGGTTTTAATCAATATGTACAAATGCTATGTCAACAATTAAATATAAACAAACCTTGGCCATGAGCAGATAACACATTCCTTCAGAGAAGAGTTTCGAGGATGAAACCTTAGCCGGTCACAGTAAAGATGTTTTATTTTGGACTGTAACACACAAAACAGTATCAACTGGTGATAAAAGCTCCACCTGCAGGCTGAAGCCCAGCTGCTCATGTGCTGTATACTGCTATGACAGGGTTGCGGTCCTTGTGTAATGACCTTTAAAGGAACATTATCTGCAAAACATGCTGGAAGCTCTTACATGAAGCTTATGGATAAATGACCGAACGGTCAAAAAGCAACAGCAATAGCTCCAGCTCTCCTCCAGAGGCTCCACTGTAACAATACTCTGTGAGCTGCAAAGGTAGGAGAAAGAAACTACAATCACAGAATCTTCTGTCGACTCCCTCAACCTCCACACCGCAGAATCTTCCCTTCGGGCGCCACGATGAAGGCCTGAAGGCTTTGCATGGTTTAGTGTAGGTTTGGAGGGCAGTGGTTTGGTTGTGTTTCTTTGCTGAAGTGTCAAGACCATAATTCTGTGACACCTTTCTCCTTCTGGCTGGGACTTTGAGGAAACCAGTTGATAATTGGAAAAAACCCAGCAAAGTGGAATGCGGACATTCCACTCTAGGACCTCCAATGTAACAAGAATCCATGAGCTGCAAGAGAAAGAGGCTACAATCACAGTCATTGCCTATATATTAATGGTATATGTGATGTATACACTTAAGGGTTATACAACTGTTCTCACTACTAATCTCACTGGACGCAAACTTGAAACTGCCTTCACACTAGGGCATTAACTCTCTCTGCCCTTTTTTCCTCTCTCTGCCCTCGCTTGTGTACACAATGCAATCTCTGCTTCTGATTGGCTGACGCTGGCATGCGTTCCTTTGGTTTAACCAATTATTATAGTCCCTTCATAAAAGGGGCGGGACCGTTGGCGTGAGGGGAATCTAAACTCGAGACACACATCACATGTGTGGAGACCCTTCACTCTAGAACACAAACAGCACGGAGACCTGCAGAACCTGCAAGTCGGTGTTAAAGTACAGTA
>JBBPDC010000032.1:15932953-15952423 GCA_037974485.1 Hemigrammopetersius urotaenia | reverse complement strand
TGTGGCTGAAGGTGCTTTCCAGCTCAGTCACCACACTGTGGAGTGGGTGATCAGTGTTGTCCATGATGACCTGAAGTCTGGACAATGTTCTTCTGTCTGCCACAGTCTCTAAGGTGTCAAGTTCCCCACCTACCACAGAGCCTGCCTTCCTGATCAGTTCAAGGTTTTCCATCCAAACAATAGTGACAGTTTCAATACTTACACATCAGTTTCTTACATTTCAGACATTTCATTTCAGCCTGGACAGAAGCTTTAGCTACCAACATACTACACTACATTCTGTAATTCTTTCCCAACACATAAAATATCATAATGCAGCTAGAAAGCAAACATCAGAGGATCCTAATGAACACACGACCTGCAAAACCATCTGTGAAGGCTTCCACAGCTCGCAAGAAGGTACAACTGATCCCTTCTGTTGAGAGGTTTAGAAGCATGTTTGCTACGTTTAGAGATGGTGTAAATTGTTTGGTTTCAAATCTTTGCTTGATACAATGAGATTCTCAGTTCCTACCAAAAAAAATGACGAAACATAAATCCCCCACCTGTCGACAACATTAAATAACATTAAAGCACACCTGGCCACCATCCACACACACATTATCTGAGTGATATTGATTTACAAAACATTTAAAAACGAATCAAACACAATGAAAAAGAAGAATTAGCTGAAGGTTGCAGCATCCTTGTGTACTCTGTTAGTGTAATTCACTTGCAAAACGGACTGAAAGAAACTGGGACCACTAACAACCAATGTGAGAAGAGAACACTGTGGGTCTAAGAGGAAATGTGGCTGTTCAAAAAGCCATTAAAGAAGAGAAAGGAAACAAAAGAGAGGAACATTTGCACTGGAGCACTGTATTGTGTAATTTGGTTTATTATTGTGGTGGGAGTGTATGTGTAATTTGGTGGTATTTGGGTGGTGGGAATATATTTGGGTGGTGGGAGTGTATTTGGGTGATGGGAGTGTATTTGGGTGATGGGAGTGTATATGTGTAATTTGGTTTATTATACCACACTAAGTACTGAAAAAACGTTATATTTACGTAGTTGTGAAGGGCTTCTTTTTCTGTTACATTTGCATTTTCTCCTCATGCTAAAATGAATAACTGTCTGTTTTGACTGCAAATGAGATTAATGAAAAGATGCTTTCTGACCTTTGCACAATGGTAAATGCTTTGCTGACTCCAGTACAATAAAATGACTGGACGGAGCTCTTGGGAATCGGACGTGTTTCAGAAACGTTGGTCAATTTTGAGTCTGCACCACTTTTTTGCAACTGAAACTTTGCAGGGCTTAGCAGCTTGTTGAGCCGTCCCAAGGTGCCGGCGTGGTTGCGCTGCTGCTGCTTTGGGAAAATGGAAATCTTTCTGCCTGGCTATGTGCTTGGCTGTGCAGACTTCAGGTCAATGCTTTTTAACAGGAGAGAGCAGCAGGAGGCACGCCAGCGGAATGTGCCCGCAGATAATCTAACCTTGCAAAGGCGAGACACAACAAGAGCAAGAAGACGAAAGCCTGCGTTGGGCTCCACAGCTACGGGTTATGAAAGGATAATACTGGGGCGTCACTTTCTGTTTGCGAGTCGAGAAATCACGGATACGGGAGCGGAGATGAGCAGGGCGGGATTATTACTGGTATTCATTAGCTTTATTTATTGCTGTGATATCATGCCCCTGTGCTTCCTCGAATGTGATCATTACTTTTGCAGAGTGCTCTCCAGTTATGAAACGGTGCGAACATTATGTACTACAGTAGTATTTCTGTCACTGTAGCTTTCTCTTTTATAGGACATTGCTCATAACCCACATTCAATATCCAGCACAGAATCTGCAATGCACACATTCTGTCTTGTCTCTTTTGAAGCACTACCTTTCTGTCTTTCCTCATTCTGCAGCCTCCCCTCTCTCTCTCTCTCTCGCTCTCTTTCACTCTCTCACCCCCTCTCCCTCGCTCCTATGAGAGAGGGCCCAGTGAAAAGCATCCATTATGGCTGGATGCATGGTCGTCTGTGTTGCGAGTGAGGGAGCTGGCACTCCTCGTTGTCCACCTGCACAGGAAGCCCAACACAAAGAGCGTGACAGCTGAGTGCCCTGTCCTATCCACCCCCACCCTTTCGCCCCCACCTCTTCTGCCTCAGCCCCCCGTGTCAACCGGCTCTTTGTCTCCACATCTGATAACATCAAACATGACCGAAATAAGACTGGCCATTTCTGCATGCAAGCCGTGCCGGTCAGGCTGTTAAACACACACACACACACACACACACACACACAATATTTTCTCTCACCGTGTTGCTTTCTCTGTTTCGGGGGAGAGCGAGGAGTCGGAACGAGTTGACAGGTTGTGGATGCCGCTCACATCTGCGATCTGTTTAATTAAGAGCTCATTAAGGGCGGAAGTACCTGCAGTTAGAGTTATGAGCTCGCTGTGGATTCAGGCCGTCAATCTTCAGCATTTTTTTCCCTTGCCTCGCCCCGGTGAGAATCGCATGTCGAAGAGAGGGTTTGTTTGGAGCTCTGTCCTGCTTCCCCTCTCTCCCTGTTTTCCTTCCCCACCTAGGGCCCTTAGCCTCTGTAGTCTGAATGCGTCATGTTCTCCCAGAGTCCAGAGATGCGGGCTTCAGCCTTTAATTTCCAATTCTTGTCGCCCCCCCCCCTCGCCTTTACTTGCTGTCCTCTCCCTGAACTGAAATAACACAAGATTTTCTTCTCTTCTCATCCTATTTTAACTCGAGGGATGCTATTTCCTTGCCATTATTGGTCATCGCTTATAATTCCAATGTATTCATGCACACAATGGTCTGCCTGTTTTCCGCGGCCGCCTCGTCGAGGACTGATGAAAATAATTAGGGCAGGGACGAAGAAAAGGTGTTATTCCCCCCCGACCACTCCGAATCAAAAACAAGCCCATTTCTCGAGCCGTGGGTTTCTGCGGGGCACATGGTAGACTAAATTGTGTCATAGGGAGCAGCTCCGATGTGTTGTGACCTGTGGAGTGTATACCATCTGGACCATTAGGGGCTGAGGAACACTGCCACTAAAGCAGAACACTTGCTTTGGTTGCACGCAGACATCATTCAAACAAACGCTCCATTCATCGCAGAGAGAGGAGAAAAGTACTGTCGGAGCACAATTAAATCCCAAATGGAAGGAACTTTCATAAACATGCTGAATAGGGGAAACTATGTAAAAAGCCTGTGCTATGCCTGCTTGACAAAAGCGTAAATCTTTAGCCTCCCAGCCTGCGGTGCCGCAGAGGATTTCTGGCTCCAGAGAGAAGATAAACCCTTAACATTTAAATACAGAGATTGTTTCGGCACAGGAAACCGTCGACAAATCTGTTATAACTATAATTCATCTGCAATAAAAGAGAATCAGATTGGAGAAGATTCAAACAGTAAGTGCATTCAAACAGGACTTCATATATAACCACTGTCAACTAATGGATACTCAAAAAAACGAATGCACTTCGAAACAAAAGCTAATAATGCGATAAGTTGCCTACAGTTACAAGATTTGAATGTTTGTAGTTGTTTCTAGACTACTTACATAATAATAATAATAATAATTTTTATTTATATAGCACCTTTCCCGAGCTCAAGGACGCTTTACAATGGGTAAGGTAGGAACAGAGATGGACAGAACATGTTTTAATTAACCATTATTGTTTATCCAATTTAAATCTTACTCTTCAAGTCTATTTCCTGTTTCTGCAGGTGTGCCCCAGGGTTCAGTGTTAGGGCCCCTTTTATTTATTATATACATGCTCTCTCTTGGCTATATATTTCAAAAATACAATATCAATTTTCACTGTTATGCAGATGACGCCCAGCTTTACATTTCCTCCAAACCCAATTCATCCCTTCCACCCACCTCCCTCTCGGACTGTCTTATGGAGAAAAGATCATGGTTCTCTTCCAATTTTATTATTGTTGTTGTTATTATTAATATTATTATTATTTTTATAATGCATTAATAGTTACCTGCTTATGTGCCATAAGTCGCTCTTGAAGCCATGCGTGTAGCTTCTCCTTGTAAATGCTGAGGGTGTAACAACATAGACTTATCATATTATTACCATCTGGGTTTTAGTTTGCTTATAGTTCCTTAGCAAACATCACAAATTTTGTTGTTTAAAATTAAATTTGCTGATAATGTCAGCATAAAATGTAAGAAGTAGCCAGTGAGCAATAGGGAAAAAGAAAAAAAATGTATTTAAATTAAGGAGAATAATTAGAATAATAACTTCTAAACCAGTGTGGTGGTTAAATATGTGGGAGTGACTGTTTGATTGCAAGCTTGCCCTTAGTCCCATTCTAACTTGACATTTTTCAGGAAGATTCATTTAAAAACATAACATGCCTATAATCACATCAGCTGATCTGACGGCCTGTTGCTTCGCCGGCTGTAGATGTGTGGCAGGTTTTGTTGAGCCCTAAGCAATTTTACATCAAACAGATGACAGCAGATCCAATCGATTAACCATAGACACCATAGTGTCACACTATTATTAAAGGAACCATATCCGACACCTTCCTTGTATTTTATTTTCGTGCATTCTGGGCTTAAGCCCTTTAGTGTTAAAGGAGGGACTAAATAGTGCAGCAAACTAATCACATGCAGTATATGGACAAAGGTATTGGGACATCTGACCATTACACCAACATGGACTTTAATGAGATTGCATTACACTCTCCACAAGATTGTGGAGTTTCTTTGTGCCCAACCATTCTGTAGAGCATTTACAAAGTCCTTTTACAAGCCTTACAAACCTTTCCTTTCACTTAAGGAAACAAGTAAAGTTCAGCAGTGAACAGTTATGGACACTCATAGTATTGTTCTGTTGAACTGAGTACAAACGGCGCTACCAGAGAAATATTACTGAACGGGCTCCTGTTGCTACTCACTAACAAGCAGCGCCATGTAGCTCCCCCTGGGTCCTAATGCCCGCCTACTACCTACAGCAGCTTCAACAGCCACTACATCATTTTAATTCAATAATGACAGCTAGACTTATTATTTTTCATAATTCCCAAGACCCAAGTTAGGTACCATCCCCACACACTGCTCCCTGGGCGCTGTGTTCCTGGCTGCCCGCTGCTTCACTTGGTGAATGGGTTAAATAGAGAGGAAGAATTTCATGCTGTTGACAGAATGGTCACTTTCACTTTTCACTAAACTCATCCAGCCTACAATCTACAAATTTGGACTCATTAGCGATGTCCAAAATGTCTTGATGTGCTGAAGCATTAAGATTAGCCCAAACCATGAAATACAGGTGTGTCCCAATACTTTTGTCCATATAGTCTACATGTAAAAAAACCCACAAAATTCTGAAAGTTTCATGGATTGTTTTGCATTAGTTGCATGATATTTTTCTGTCATATGAGCCTTTTAATACCAGGATTTTCCGTTGCATGCCATACACGTGCTTATTGTGGAAATATAGAAAGTACATCACAGAACATGACACCACTATGTATGAGCTGAGGATCATTCAAGGACGTCAGCACTGAGAAATGTAAGAAAGCTATATTTGTATTATAAATCATAAAACTAACATGATTCCTTTCTGCTGATGTGGGCCTTGACTGGCATAAAAAAAGGCTCCACTTTAAGCAACTGCTTGTATGGCTTTGCTCAAACGCGGCTTGACCTTGTTTACGTGTGTGCATGGCTGATGTTTAAGTATGTAGCTTGTGAGCTACATGTGTTAAAGTATATAATAGAATATGAACTTTTTTCCACACCAACACGTGCTGCGCAGGACTGCCGTGGTCCCAGTCAAGCACACGTACAAAGGCTCTCCCCAGAGCATCCCGGGACTCCTTCAAATTGGTAAAGGCTTCATTAGCCACAACCAGCTCCAGTGCGGAAGGAACATCTGTTTGCTAACTGCTAGCATCGTTACCCGGCCTTCTCCGTCTGCCTTACAGCCAACGTGGTCCCTTGTCTGTTAATAGAATCCTCATTAGGCGGCTGCTTCTTGATGGGGAACACTGCAGTCGAGCGCTGCCGCTCTCCCACTGGTGTCTATTAAGGTGGCCTTGCAGGATGTGGTTTTCCTCACTGGGCTGCCTAAATAAGCTTACCTTGACCGAGGGGTGTGCCTTTCTGACCTTTCCCGTGGAAAGTTTTGGACGTGTATCGATTCCTTTCTATTAGGTATCATGTTGCAAGCGGTCTCTGATCTAAATATAATAGCCTGTGGCCAGAAACAGCACTGGCTCCCTCTCTCCGTGACACCTTGGTGGTGGGGGGGGAGGTCAGAGCTTTTGTTTTTGCAGCTCACTGCATGCATGTGGCAGAGCGGACGCGCTTGAGCATTCCGGTGGCAGCGGTGTAATTTGATGAGGGCCCGAGCGAAGTCCATTTCTTGGCGTCAAAACCGATAAAGCTCCAATGCAAATTGGGCAAATAGGGGCACACAAAAGAGGCTGTTCGGAATGTGCAATCGCAGCATTGCAGGATCAGTACTGGCACATGCGGCTGTTTTGTTGGTGACTAGGCGGGGAAAAAAAAAAAAAGAAAATGTTTTGGGCAGAAATATCAAGAGGTCAAACAGCGACGTGAAAGGCAATTAGGCTGATTATATAACAAGCCTAGTCATCAGTGGAGCAGCTTTGCAGATCCGTTGTGAATCAACTGGCCATGGCATCACTGGCGGAGGATAATTGTTACAGCCAGGTGGTAGCATGGTGTTGTTTTCCTGTGCTGTTGTCCTAATGGGACTCATCAGATGGGTGGATTATAGCAGAGAAAGATCAGCCGCCCATACCTTTAGCTAGTCCAACCCAGGATGTGTTACAGATCTCCCCGTCTCTCTCTCTCTCTCTCTCTGTTTGCGAGGGTGTTCAGTCTAGGCTGGCGTGAGAGCATATTCCCTAGAGCTGGGCAGCTCAGCTGTGCAGGCGCTCCACCCCGTCTGTATGCAGACTCCCGGGAAATCTATACGGCTACAGCTGTGTGCCCAGTGGCTGGCGTAAACAGAGAAGGATGGAGGAGGGAAGAAGGGATGAGAGGGGAGAAAGTCGGCATGCTGCTAGGAAAAAGGGGTAGGACAGCAAACAGAACTCTGAACCCTCTCTCGGCTATCGATGCCACCCCCTACCCCTTCATTTTCCTCTGCCCTCCCGGCCTGCTGGACGGTTTTGAACACGAAAGATAGATAATCATTGTTGTGACCAGTGATCCAGAAAGGCCACTTTTACTCCCTCGTTACAAATGGAACCTACTTCTAGCTCCCAGCCCAATTCCCATATCTTTTTTTTTATTAACCGTATCTAATTCAAGGTGCTAAAAAGGGGGGGGGGGGGCGTTAAAGTCTCAAAATCTAAATTCTGAGATAATGTTGATGATAGAGTGTTTTACAGAGTATTTTATAGAGTAGAAACTTCTCTTTAGTGTTCAGTTACAACATTGCTTCGTTAAACACTGGCTGACTAATCACACATGAGGAACCTCAATCGGAACCTCAATCAGATGCCCAGTATCCCAGCAGTTTGGATAACAGAGTGAAATTTGACCCATTTCTTTAACAAATGAACTGGATGAACTGGTTCTGAATTAAACAAAGGCTCTGATTCAAAGACCACATTATTGAAATAACCTATCCACACTGCATGGTATGTGGCTAAGCTACCTTACTAATTAGTAAGCACTGCACACTGGGTGAACTATAGAGCAATTTTGGTGAAATTTAACAGATTTTTTTTTTTTACTGATACAGTAATACAGTAAGTTATGTTCCAAGAGCACCTGTGTATAGTGAAGAACTACGCGTTTTGGTAAAAAAAAAATGCCTATTTTTGTAGTGTAAACCCTAACTATGCCCTCAAATCTGCTCCCAGAACACTTTAATGTAATTTTAAACCTATATTCGAATTTAAATTCCCCTCAGAGATATACACACACACACGCGGCTCACGGTTTTCGGAGGGCTCGTTGGAAAGGTCTCCTGGAGATCTAACGAACTGAGGAGTCTGAAGGGTCTGAGTGCTTTCCTTGCTGAGATCTGCAACTCGGAAGGTTGCAGGACAAAGGTATTGGGACACCGTGGCGAGGTGAACGGGTCCCCGTGTGTGAAAACATCCAGAAAAAATATTTTTATTGCCGCAAAAAAGGCAGAGGATATTTGCAGTTTCCGAGTTATTGTGGGGTTTGGTTCTCAAAGAAAGGCATTTTGTGGGGTTTGGTTCTCTGCATGTGACTGAATCCGCGACTCCTGGGGGATTACTGTATAGCTGTATGCACCATTTGGGTGAGGAACACTAGAGACTTAGACACTGGACCTGGTTGCCGTATTTTAAAGACACTTTTGGATCACTTTCTTCATTTGTCAAAATAAAATGCATTTACAGTAAGATTTATTTAGTAAAATGTAACATTAGCACTGAAGCCGAATCATATTATTCAAGGGGAAAAATAGCACAAAAGGAGAAGTCGCTTCTTATGTCACTCTTTAGGTTTGAACATCAAATAGCAGACAATAGCAACAGTTACTTTCTGTGCTGGGCTCACAATACGTTACTGAAGTCCCCAAGGTAATCTTCGCTTCACTCCTGGCTGTCTGTCAAGATTCTACACATGAGAGAATCTAAACAACATTGACTAAATTCTCCGAATTCAGAGTGGCATCAGATTCAGAGTAGCATCTCTGGCCCACTGCCCCGGCTTCAGCCTCATGGAGCTGTCGTGACACTCAGGGGGTGAATAACACTCAAAATATGACACAATATCCAGAGGTATCAACACTGTCAACATGAATTTTCTTTCCGACTTAAAATGCTAACAAAAAAATAAGCAATACGCGACTGACGCGATGAATATTCATTCAACGTCCATCACTGTGTCACTCTGGTTCTGATTAACTCTGTGATTGAGACTCAAATTATAGACCATCAGCTGCAATTCAACAGTCCACCAGTCAAAATCGCTGCCCAGTTTGAATGCTGGTCTCTGGAATTGACAGTTTTTTAAAGCATTCGAGATAACATTCATTGTAATCTTTTTTTTTTTTGCCACGACAAAGTTTCATCAGCGGCTCGCACAGCGCTGTAGACGGGCAGTCACTGTCATATTATTGCTCCTTAAGACCCATCCAGTGCATCTGATGCAAAAAACACATCTCATGTTTCTTGACAGACAGCTTAGTCAGTGGGAATTATACTCATCGCATTGAGTGGGCTTTCAAGGGAATCAGATGTGCACTTGGCCAAAGGGATTAGTGCATGGTTTTATTGCCAATATCCATTATGTATATGCGAAAGGAAGACTTTTCAATTGCGGGGATGTCCAGTTCGGTCCAGGAGGGCATTAGCACAGTTTGGTGATCTATTTGCTTGATCACACCTGTTAAACCTGCTAACTCATTTCTGAGGTGAATCAGATGTCTTTCAGCATGAAAAAATCACCAAACTGTAGTGGGCATAATCCAGGGCTGGAGCTGAAGAGCCTGGTTTAACCCGAAATATGGCATCAGGGGTCGATTATACATTCTGAACTAAGGCCAGATCCTTTTAGACGACCATTTCTGGATGAGATAGCACACTTTGGTGGAGAGAACATAGGCACGCCTATAATGGCCTAGACTTTTTATAGCTTACTACACCGAAGACAAGCGGTCGTGGGGCTGAGGCTCTGTACTAGGACCCATCATTCTTATACATTCCCTTAGGCAGGAGGAAAAAGCCTAGAGCATTCTCAAAGGTCTGGTTCAGCTGTCACCAGCACGTCTGCCCAAAGCCCAACACGTCCCAAGCCTGTAGATCAATGAATCCTTACCACAGTTTGTAACTGTGAGCTTTTACAGCACCCTAGGGCTATTTATTCAGAATTGTAGGCATTTTCAAGCTTTCTATGTATATCTTTAGGAAACCCCCAAATTTAACGCGGATCGGCAGTCGCGGTTTCGGTCCAGAGCAGATTTTTTTCGGAGAACCCTTCGTCCTCGCGCTGGGATGCTAAGCACCGCCCAAATATAAACCCTGCACAAGGATGAGGGGGCGTGGTGGACGAGGCCCGGACATCACAGCCCTCAAGGCAGCATATACATTTTCATACATTTAAGTGCTAAATTATAATATACTCATTTAGTAACATACAAATTAATGGAAATTCAGCTACATTTTCATGTAAAAAATAACTATACATTTTTGGTACCGTCCAGAGAAAATACAGCAAGCGAGGGCAGAGAGAGGAAAAAACACACCACTAGTCGACTTCTCTCAGGGGGGCGTCAACTCGTGCCTCTGTAGTCGACTAGTCAACTTTTATGCTAAAGCCCTCATGAATGTACTAGTTATTAGCTTGCTAACTTCCCAGAACACCAGATCGTCTGAGTACTGTTTGGGTAGACGATGGATTTTGTTGGGTTTTTTGGGGTTTAATTTCCTAGCAGACAGAGATATCCTGATAATCTGGGAATCAGAGCATTTCACAGTTAATTAGTTTGATTTTTTTATAGCTGGAATTTTGCACCACTTCTCATCCTATAGATTTTTTTTAAATATTAGTTTCAATGCTAAAACATTTATTAATATTCAATGTATTGGGCCTGTGTACAGCTTTATGATTTGTTAATTGGGGCAGAGTACTGGTCTGTTAAAACAGGATGGAACAATGGGACACAATGGGAGCAGCAAAATCGCCAAAATGCACAGGTAACTCAAATAATGTAATCCTTAATTAACTTATCCTTGTTAGGGCCAGGGAGCACACAACCAAGTATTAGAATAGAAATGACTATTGCAAGTACTTTGTCCAGTAACCTTGCATACTTGCTGACAAAAATATGAAACATGTTACAGTCTTGCACAAAATCACAGTTAGACTGAACTGTAGGCCTTCGTTCATTTGATAGAATATAAGAAGGACCTGAGCAGCGATTGGAACAGGTACCCTTGCATAGTCCTAGTGCATACATGCACACATTCTGGCAGCCTGCACCATAATCTGTAAAGCTGCAATGGCACAGAGAAATATATGGTAAGGTTGTTTTATGGCACAGCACTATTTATGACAGATACCATGCTAAACATGACCAATACACAAGCATGCATAGTAGAAATAAATCAAAAACTGGCGCTTTAAGAAGGTTCAGCCTCGATTGCTGACCTAGGCCAGATTGTAGTGGCTTTTTGTAGAGTAACAGAGGCCAAGTTTCCACTGGCTGCTGCTCCCACGTGCCTCAAGTCAGGGGGTCAGTGTTTCTATGAGGCCCTTCAGGTTTGTCCATGGTGCCGCGTCCGTGTGCCATATGCCGCGCGAAGAGACTACATATGGTCTGAACAGGCGAATTAAATTATACGCGAGATGTTACACGAGACACGTGCGTGCCTTCTGTCTCGAAGTGGCAAAGGATGTTCTGTTCGCTTTCAGAAATGTTACTCAGTGTTGCATTATCGTGACCTTGTTTCGCCTCACGACAAGGTAAAGCCAAACTTCCAAGCAAACAAAGTCATTCTCTGTAGCAAGTACTGAGCAAGAAATGCATGAAAAACATCTCTGTGTGACCATGAATGTGCGTAAATATCGTGACTCATTTCATGAATGTGAAATTGCCCCTCTTTGTGTGTGTGTGTGTGTGTGTGTGTGTGCATTTCATCCACACATGCCATGGCCGTGACGCCTGTCCTAGAGCTGCATGTCTTTCCGGGAGGAATGTTAATGCAGCTCTCTTTCCCATTGAAGTACACTTCCGTTTTTTTCCCCGTGTGATTCCAGCGGTGTGATTTCAGCCCTCTTGACGTGCTGATTGGTCCAATTGGGGGCCCACTCTTTTTTTTCTTTGCGAATCTCATCCTGCAAACATGTCATTTCCTTTGCAATCATGCAATCAGGTTATTTATTAGCTGTTACGGCACACAATGAAGCTGCAAGGCTGGTGGTGTAATTATTTAAGACATAGGTGAAGGGATTATTGCTGCAGTCTGTTGTGACGGGCGAAATTAGGACATCGATATAATGCTCCTGACCCACTGAATTAGAGCCGGAGAGGTTCTACTGTACAGTGAATGGCTGCATGACTGACTAAATAAGAGGAAGGATGATACATGACCATGAAGGTATAGCATGTTGACGTTTACCATATGACAGCTTGTCTCACTCACACACCCCCCCCCCACACACACCCACTGCACACCACACGCACAATCACACACTCTCAGTGTGAAGCTCAGCCACCTTGCAAAACATGATTCTGCCGCCATGCAGTGGGGAATAGACGCGTTAGGCCTAGCATCGCCTGTGCGGTTCGTTTTCAATCTTTAAAGCATTCGAATATGGGAAGGCAGCAGGCTCCTATTTTAGGCCACTGTTTGCATAGCATGTCTGTTTGAATTAGCCAGAGCATGCGCATGTTGTTCTCCTGTAGGGCTCGTTATCACACTGGCCAGGGTCTGCTAAGTGGCCTCAGCCAGAGCTGTCCCAGGCCCCCCCCGACCGACAAGCCGACTGTCACTGGAGGCTCGCGAGGAGAAAGCTGTTTGCCTGGTCAAACATTTACCTGTTAATGCCTGTCCAAACACCATCGAAAAAAAGTCAATATTGGCACTCTGTTGCCGAAATGCGCATAAAAGGAGAAGCTTTTTTTTTCCTCTTCCTGAGAAAACAGAAGGAATTGGTCGAGAGATGGGGGTTGACAGATTTCGCATGATGTTCCAGGAGTTATTTTGAGCGTCGGCTGTTACTGCTGTCTGCTTGCTCCTTTCTCTTTCCTGGAATAATGTGTTGTAGCACAGCTATTCAGAGCTGTGAAGGAGCAGAAGTGCTCGGTGCGCTCCATGCACTGCCTTTGGTGCCTAATGAGGAGAGTATGTGTGGAAAATGGAGAGAGAGGGAGGGAGAAACAGTGAGAGAAGGGAGAAAGAGAGTGAATATCACAGCAATGGCCCCGAGGTATTTCTCTGCGTCTCATAGTGCAAGAGTGGGAGTTGGTCTGCCTGAAGATATGTTTGCCATTTAATCTATGGCTGTGTGTGTGTGTGTGTGTGTGTGTGTGTTGTCTTAATTTTTTTTAAGCTCCTGCATGCCCTTGGCTGCATCTTTAAATCCTAACGAGACAGAAATCTTTAAAAGCTCAGAGGCTGCACTCTTTTAAAAAACGGAGTATTGGATTGCTCTTAAACTATATGGGCCCTTTTTTTATCAAGTGACCAATACATCAGTTAGCAGGCGTTTACCTATTACACCAGTGCAAAACTGGACCTGATTTATCACAAGGCCATCGGGAGGCAGGTGCTATCGTCATATTCACACAATTGAGGAGAACAAACCTTTAAGCTTCATATACATAACATCTGCACTAGTGAGTGGGTGCACTGTGTGTGGTTTCTGTTGATGAGAGGGTTTCAGTGAGGTGCACAAAAGCAATTAGAGATCCTCCTTGTGAAGACATTGAAAGGTCCAAAACACAGCTTTCTGTTTATCCCTCAGATTGCACAGTAATCACAAGGCCGATTCATTGAGGACATACATTTTAATAGAGTAATTAGTTATAATCAGGGCATTTGTGGCAGCCCTGCACCATGGCCCTTCACTGTAGATCCTGGTTCAGGGTGTCACGAATTGAATTGCCTTGTCTATACAATCTCCCATGTGCTATGAATAGGAGCTTTCCCGCCTTCCGCGTTTCATAGTCGAATCGATGTATGCTGTGCACGGCTATCATTTTGCCCCTTGTGCAAGTAAGATTACAGTTTTGATTCATGCTTTTCAGAGCACGACCTCGTTTCGACTCGCACACTCCTCCTCTCTGAGCCTCGTTGCCGAGTATGCCCATGGTGGGGTTATTTTCAGGCTTCGGCTGACTTGTCCAAAAATAGACGATAGACATGGCTGTCTAGTGCGTACCCTTGGCTTCAGCCTTGCTCAGTGGTAGGTTGTTTTTTATTGCCCTAAAAATATCTTCTCTCTCTCTCTCTCTTTCTCTCTCTCTCTCTTTCTCCTGGATGTAATGCAAACCGAGGGAATCGTTTATACTCGACACACTGGAGTGAACCCATTTGGCTGCAATATGCAGGCAAGGAATCAGAAAAACACTTTAACGGGTGTTGAATCTAATGAGATTAGCAAAGAGGCTTATGCAGACAAGACATTGAGATAAACAGTGATAACCCAATAATAACTCATTATTCCTTCCATCTCTGAATCAGCAAGAGTCACAGCTCACTGGTGTCTTGTGTTGCTGTACGGAGTTGTCGTGCATGACTGTCTCTGTGCTGTTATTATTATTTTTATAGCCCGGAGAGAAAGAGGCTGCCAACACAATGCCAGTGATGCTCGGATGTGTACTTATTGGGGGGGGGGTTCTGTGCGTTTCACGCAGGCTTGCCAATGCAGACAGGGCGATGGGACGTCCCCTAGACAGAACGGGAAGAAGGGAGGGGAGCAGGCCGAGGAAATAAACGAGGGCATCAAGCAGGGAGAAAGACAGGGCATCATAAATGGGAGTAAAAAAGACAGCATGATTCGGTGAGGGAGGACGGGAGGGGGTGGAATACAGAGAGCCGAGGGAAATGGAGAAAAAGAGAGGCAAGAAGGGAGGAGAGAAGGAGGGATGAGGCACACCAGGAGAACAAGCAGGCATGGAGAGATGCTGCAACAGAGTGGCGAGTGAGAGAGAAACTCGAATACTAGAATTTGGGAAACTAAAAGGATATGTTGCTGCTAAAACAGAGATGAGATGTCTTTAAACTGCAGAGATGAACCCTTAATAAATGCAGGCTGTAATATTTCACACTTCACCTCACTGAAATAAGCAGGAATGCGTTTTATTACGAGCGTTTACTGAAAAGTTTACTGAAAACAGGCTCGGACTTTAACACAGGCCTGCTGTCACACTCTTCTTCAGAATTTGGTCAAATGGACTTCAGGCCAAATATTATCTCATATAAGCTCATCTAATCAACGAGTCTAATCAACTTCATGCTGAAGTAGAAAATGAGCAATGATTAGTCTATCAGTTTCAGTGGCTATAACCAAAAATGGATTTCGTTATTAATGTTCTACATGGAGGACAGTATTTAGTTGACTGAACAGCAGTAAAAGCAAATTAATCAATTCATGAATTCAGACGCTTTCTTATTATCAGTCTGCATCACGACAAAATAGCATTAAAGGATGAAGTTGGCTTCTTATTTGGAGCTGTAGAGCTGTAAGAAAAGTAAAAACCTCACTGGCTAGGTCACTTAGCCCACCAGTCAGAACTTTATTGTACAAATCTTCTGTTTTTGAAGTATAATCTAAGAAGTTTCATATTTAACAGTCACCATTGATGTTCCTTTGTTCGTTTCCTAATACTGTGGCACGATATACACGTTGGTATACAGTAATCCCCCGCTTTTTGCAGGTGTTACGTTCCAAGAGCACCTGCGTTGTTGTGTTTTGGTTAAAAAAAATGCCTAAAAATGCTTATTTTTATAGTGTAAACCCTAAATAAGCCCCATAATTTCATTTTAAACTCAGTTTAATGCATTACCCTTAAAGAAAATGTAAAGATAATTAAATAATTATAATCAAACCTTTATTGCTTAAAAAAAGTTAGCATTATTGGTTAGCATTTGCAGCGTACAAAGACTCATACAGAAAAGAAGCACTGAAATAACTCTCTCTACCCACATGTTTGGACAGAGCACAGCTTACTAATACTAAATAAACTGAGATAACTGTTGAAAATGGAGGAGGGGGGGTTAAAACACTAAAATATGAGGACAAGACATGGAGCAGTCATGCTACATGCTGCAGCAGCTTCTTCTTCCTCCTCATTTTATAGCGGTTGACAACTTCTCAGTGTATTACCGCCACCGCTGGACTGGTGGCAGTAATACAGTTCGATTCTCAGAAAAATCTGCGTTAGACTGAATCCGCGAATCCAGCTAAAGTAGTGATCTTCAGTGTTCACTGCAAATTGTAAGTGGACTGTGGGAGGTTGTAGAGATTACATAGTCACTCTGGAATTCCATTTTAAGACACTAAAAGAAAAATGGAAGGTAAATAAAGCACATATCCCCAAAACACAAATAGTGATCCGTAGTTAGAATTGGCTATGACAAAAGCTGCAGAAAACTAAAAGGGGTTTTACTGCTATTGCATTTACAGTAATATATTGACAGTTTTGCCTTATGCGTTTTTAAGTACATCTACTGTCTTTTTTTCTAAAAGAAAAAGTCAGCTTTTACATTTTATTCATGTTTAATCATTACATGTAATTATTTGTGCAGTTGCGTAACCAGATACAGAAAAACGACTGCTGTACAGCAAAACGACTGAGTGGAAGCACATTGGAAGATAATGACAGTACAGTGGTTCGGTCAGAGTGGATGATGGACACTTCTAGAGTGCATGCTATTGACTGCCAGCCATCTTGTGGTGATTAGCGGAAGATACTGAGTTTGCATCACCTGGGAACAACATTGATCCAGCAGCTCAGAAGCCGTTGATCTGGTCACTCCTAACCCCCCTCCCCCATCCCACCTCCATCCCCATCCTCCATCCCCCTGTGGTGAATAAAGCCTTATCTGGACAGAGCTCTCTCCCCTCGGCCCAGGGCTGCTGCTCCACATTTCTCCTCTCGCAGGGCCACCCTATTCAGACAACTCACACTTTTTCTCACAGATGCTGGAGGACAGGCTAAGTAGCAAGTAGATTCTGCAAATGGCCCTTAAACGCGTGACTCCGTTTGTACCATTCTATTTTAAGAAACAAAGGCAGGGCCCAGAGATTGAATAGGAAGACGCCGAATAGATTTTCCTCCCAGACCAGACAAGACTTAAAGGTCCTAAAACTATGGTTGAATTATAATAATGTATGTGGTTTAGCATAGACGATGGTTTAATTGTATAATTAGGTTAATCTTAGTTTAGTGGCGTCCACTAAATGATTGACATATGTTGTTAAAAATATTCTGTTTTGATTGAAACTGTGTGTAGGTTTATGCACTTACCTTCTTGAACACTGTGGGCTCTACAACAGGACGGGCCTGTTTTACCCATTTCTATGTGCTTACACTGTTGTTTCCATCTCAGTGGGGCTGAAGGATGGGGGGGTTGGACTGAGTGTCAGTCAAGAATGACCATTAGTATGTTGAGGGGGGGGGGGGGGGGTTGGTATATACTTCGCTGGCTGTCTCTTCTCTTATTTATAGCATCATGCAAACATTATTTATTTGTATATTCATTGGGACTTTACACCTCAGAACCAAAGCAAGTAATGATCTCCTGAATTTGCATTCATCGGATCACTAGAATTCTCGATAAATCACTCAAAGAAACCATCATTTCAGCTGCAGTCATCAATGTTTTTCCTAGATTAGTTTCAAGGGGGTTAGAGATAGACCCTGTAAGGCAGGGGTGTCAAACGCAGGTCCTGGAGGGTCGGTGTCCAGCACAGTTAGATGGTTCTCCCCCTCAAACACATTTACTAAACCCAGCAATTAACTGTGTTTCTGAGCAGGGAAACCACCAAAACGCTGGACTATGGCCCTCCAGGAGTATCATTGCAGTATCATTATTTAAAATGTATTGAATACACTATACCCTGTAGATGCACTGATTTTTATGCACTCTTTCAAGAGGTTCAATTGTGAATGATTTGCAGTTCATTTAATAGCCAACTCACTGATATGAGAAGAATTCATGAGTGGCTGAATGCTTCACACTTCATCCTGAGCCAAAGAATCATTTGCATATATTTCTGTAGAAATGCATTCGAGCAGCATTTACCGTTCCTTAAACCAATACTAAGCTCGTATTGAACTGTAAAGTCTAAAAGAAAATCTAAACAGGACTGCTCTTGATTATCCGAATTCCATTCATACTGCCCTCATTCACACTGTATAGAACGCACTGTTTTAACGGTAGAGCAGTACGTTCTAATTCAAATGTAGTACCTACTCAAGTAGTATGCGATTTCAGATGCAGCCTTGGTTTGTTTGAGGAGGAATTTATTGCATTAAGCCCACCTAAAAGCTAAAAGACTACCAAAAGTCTACCCTGTTCTCATGTGCTGCCTAATTCCTTATATCAGTGATTAGATCTGCCCCAATCTAGTGCATTTGAAAATAGATTAGGAATTTTACTTAATTCATAAATGTTACTTGCATCTCAATATCTGGATCTCATCCAAGCTATTTAATGGTCGGGGAAACAATAGTCACACAAAATGAAGACTTGTTGTAGCCACTGTTGGTGCACTATTGGACACTCTGTATTGATTCTGCAAATGGCAATTGTAATAGTAAAGATAGGGTGGTAGGCAAATTCCATTTAGATGTGTTAATCAAAGGCTTTGCGACTCAGTTCAGGCGCCTGTTCCATTGTTTATGATGCAGCATGTTAAGAGAGTGCAGCACGTAAACAGCATCAGACGCTTCATAATCCCCATGCTGACGGCATCTGAAAGAGAACTCTTTCATGGGAGTTGTGTGAGGGGGCAGCATTTGGGGGGGCTACAACGTTATTTACCCTTTGTGATCGCAAAAGAATTGATTCAGAGCCATCGCACAGACTAATCTATGGTGCTTTGATATCGTGAGGGAAGCAAGGACATTTCAGAAGGTCTGTGCTCGGCCCAAGAGACAATTTGCTGCATAATGGGAGCCTCGCTGCTGCTGTCTCAGAAAAATGAACACAACACTGTGGCGGTTAGCTGCTAGACTGCACCTAGCATGAGTCGTCGCTGTGTATGTCGTAGCTATGGAGACAGCAGGATCTGAGTCACAGAAATGAGTGGAGATAGAGAAGGATTAGCTCTGGTCAGATGGGCTGTTTGCCCGTTGCTCCCTCACGTGGTCTTTTAGGCAACTAGGATGTGGGACCTCTGCAAAGGGGTGTAAGAGACGTTGGGTGTGACTTACATGGAACTTTAGTGCAAAAGACTGCTGAGAGAAGAGGCGGAGAATCAGGGTGGCATGAGGAAGCGAGAAAAGAGACGGTAATGACACGTCGAACACAATGAGAGACGATCCCACCATGGGATCCCTGTGCTATATGGCAGCCAGCAAGACATGAGGGATTTAGCGGCCATGCTGGGGAGATGCTCGAGAGAATAAGCCCGGAGCACAGCCAGACTAAAAAGCCATAATCAGCAGTGAGACTGCGTGAATTTGTGAGTGTGTGGAGCAGCCAGTAGAGACTAGAGTAAAGCTTATGAAGCTGAGAGCTCCTGGAGTTCTCAGAGAGTGACAGCTCTGCTCCAGCTCTTCCAGTTTGCTGTCAGACTGCCCCCCCCTTTTTTTAAAGACTAAACATAAGTGTTGAGTGAGATGAGGAAGGATGAATCAGCTCCTAAACAGCATCCGACTAGCATCCGACATTAGCCTAACGTGGGAACTTGGGCTTGCATTCTCATAGCAGACAATACAAGATACATTTGTTTTTTAGTTAAGAATGAACCTTGTTTTAAATTGCAACTGTATTCATTTCTACTGATAGTTGTTATTATTATTATATTTTAATTATTATCATCATTTCAT
>JBBPDC010000032.1:15918607-15932729 GCA_037974485.1 Hemigrammopetersius urotaenia | reverse complement strand
GCTAATGCTAACATTCTGTTCTGCATTTGAGCAAGCACACTTTGCATTTTCTCTGCGGAAATGCAGTCTAGTTTTAAATTGCAACTGTATTCATTTCTACTGATAGTTGTTATTATTATTATATTTTAATTATTATCATCATTTCATTGGTACAGTAATCCCCCGCTTTTCACAGGGCTTACATTCCAAGAGCACCCACGTATGGTGAAAAACCGCATTGTTGTGTTTTGTTTAAAAAAAAAAAAAAGCCTAAAAATGCGTATCTTTATAGTGTAAACCCTAAATATGCCCCCAGAACACTTTAATTTCATTTTAAACTCAGTTTAATGCGTTACCCATAAAGAAAATGTAATGGTAAATAAATAATCAGAATCAGAAAATTTTATTGCTTAAAAAAACATTAGCGTTAACGGTTAGCATTAGCGGTTAGCATTAGCCTTCAGCAGCGTGCAGAGACTCGTACACAAAAGAAAGGTTGAAATAACTCTCTCTACCCACAAGTTTGGACAGACCACAGCTTACTAATACTAAATAAACTGAGATAACTGTCGAAAATTGGGGGGGGACAAGACAGGGGATAAGACACAGAGCAGTCATGCTACATGCTGCAGCAGCTGCTGCTTCTTTTTATGGTGGTTGACAACTTTTCAGTGTATTAATACAGTTCGGTTCTCAGAAGAATTCTGATCTGATCTGAACTGAGGGTTTACTGTATTCACTTTTTAGCATTCAGATTTAAAATCAGTGATTGAATAGCAGAAATATAACAGTTTATTTTTAATGGGTCAGATGGAAAGAGTTAGGGTACACAGTAAAACTGCTTGAGTAAATTGAGTGGTAGCTCATAATGCTGTTGTGTTTTATTTACTGGTTTTTACCTGATTGAATAAAAAATAATAGGTTTTTTGTAGTTATAATTTATTTTTATCTACTTATGTTTTCGGACCACGTTGTCTTTAAAAAGTGGTGCAAATGTTTTTTTTTAGTCAAAAACCATTTGCCACTAATAAACACCCTAACATGAGTCTTTCCCCTATTTATCAAATAGACCTCTTTAAGTATCACAATATCGTTTTTTGTCACGTTACGGGCAATTCAATCGGATCTATTGTAAAGAGATCAGACTGAACACAATCAACATCAGTAAGTTAAACGTTTTATCACTGTGTGCTCGAATGAATTACCTGCACATGATGTTAAGTTTTCCATGCCCCGTCCCTTTAAGATGCGGGTGTGGTAATTATGGGGGTGTGGTGTGTTGTAATCAGAGCACTGTCAGCTCAGGGGCTGTGATGTTGTGCTCCCTGTGGCACAAGGTCACTGGTTTATACCTGCAGTGAATTATCCCTGCCTTCAACCAATCGGAGCATCTGCTATGCAACCATTTAACTAGCGTCTTGAGAGGGGGCAGGCGGTCGAGGTCGACAAAGCCCAGCAAAGCAGCGGCATTTTAGCTGGGCCAAATGAGTGATTACCTCCCAGCTCCTGTCATAATTCACCATGACCTCAATCTGCCAGCAAAGCCGCTCACTGATGGATAGGCGCATGGTTTAGGCACTCGGCACCCATGTCAAGCATAGTTTGATGGAGTCCCCTCTACCAGTAGTGTATGCGATGCAAACAAATCTGATGGCAGACAATAACAATGCAGGGTACACAGTATACAGGTGCAATGACGAATGGTAGAAATCTGGTGGAGCAAAGTGGCTGGTGGAAATGGTAGAGTTACCAAAAAAATGTATAAAATAAAATAAATATTTCACCATAAGGAGAGCTTTTCGTTGTGCACAATCAAATCCATAATTTGCATTTTATTTGAAGCAATTTCTCAATCAGCAAGTCATTTGCATCTGCCATACCCTGGCGAGGTGACCCTCACCTAAAATAATTACTTCAATCAATCAGTTAGTCACTGAGGCAGTATGACGTCTTTCCATCCTCTTTAGCTCTGCTGCAACAACGTTGGACGCTCTGGGTGAGATATAGAGAGCATATTCAGTAACACAGACAGCTTGCATGGCCCAAATTGGAGTGGAAACAATAGTAAATACTTAGTCATGTTTGCACACACCCCTACCCCTAGCCCTAGCCAGTGTTACTGGAACACTCATGCTTCTCTCTGCCTCTAGCCGCTCGGCTGAAGAAAAGGACACATGGAAGGGGTCACAGAAATGCAAAAATGGATGTGTGGGAGCACCTATATAGTAAAATGTAGCAAATGTCGAGGGTTTGGGTGGCTTGGCCGTAAGATACTGCACTCAAATCTTTGCTCAGCCTCTACGGTGTTCCCATCAGTGATGCTGAGGGCCGATTGGACGAAAGCTAGGCTGTTATAAACAGACTGAGGGCAGGGACGGGGTTGCATCTTCCTAGGCCTGGGGGGTGGCCATCTTTCATCTCGCAGCCACCCTGCTAATGCTTTGGAGAAGGAGTTGATATCCTTGACATCTGCTCAGCTCGCCCCGAGAGTCTGCCGTTGCCCTGTCCGTTTGTGGAGCCTCTCCAATGAATGAAGCACCCTGCAACTTGTTTTTTCTCACACACACACACACACACACACACTCCCAATCCCATATCTTTACGCCTGCACGCAGGCACTAGCACACATCCTCTCTGATCAAAACCCCCCAGCCTACGTCCTTCAGGAGTATTAGCAGCATGCCGGTGCAGGGGCTGATTTTGTACTCTGTCAGCCTGCTGCACAAACTCATTTTCGCAGATCCTCCTCAGTACAGGAGGCCCGGTGCGAAGGCAAAGCTCAGATTATACACAAAGCAAAGCTCCATCTACTAGCGACTGAAACACAAGCCCTGCGAATATTTGCACTAGTCCTGCTCTTTATCATTTGCCGTGTAAAAAGTTATCTTATGGGAAATTAGGGAGACCTAAGTGGTCGGTAAAGTTTTTCAGTGTGCACTGGGGCAGAGTGTAGTGTGCAGGGGCTGCTGATCAATTGTGCAATCAGGTGGGAGATTGCCCTTAGGATGCTGAGCCAGTAAGCATTTAAGAGACTAAACTGAAAAAAAAAATTCCCAGTATACTGCTGCAGTGGAAAAAAAAAACTCACATATTTGAGCTATGCTGGGCTCTCCAATGCATGCGAGGCTATATCTCTCTTTCAATTCTGAGGCATACACAGCCATCGTACAATGGTATTATTGCACACATGCCGCTTCACCTGCGTATTTATAGCCTCCCAGTAGTATTGCATGAGCCGGCTCTTGCTCCATTTGCAGCAGAGCGATCACTATGCAGTAGTGCTTGGTAGTAGTATAGAGCAGCCATTAAAGTGGGAGGGAGGCCTGACCCTCCTTCATAACAGCCCAATCGGTACTTGCTGTAGGCATGTATGGACCACCACACTGTTCTGTACCTACGCACAGAACCAAGGCCTCTTTGTTGTAGGGAGGCTGGACCGGAGGGAGTGGGCGGACTTGTTCGGATGGGAGAGGTAGATACAGATTACAGCCATCTAGCCAACGATCAGAGGCTTTAAGTGAGACTGTACAATGGCATATCCATGTATAAATGTCCATATGAAATACTTGGAGCTCATGTTCATGTGCTTTAATGCTCACCTGAAATAATGGGAGCGGATGACAAAATGGTGCTGATGCAGCTATTGCACTGAATTCGTGTTTATAATGATTAGACTTCATCACTTTCATCTGTTGATGAGCTTGTAGCATCATCTAGAAGGATTATTTGAATGTAAGATTTTAAAAGACAAGTACATTCTCTGCTTAATACACACACCAGTGTAACATTGGTAATTTAAATCATGTCTTGGCAGTCAATAACACGGACATCCACTCTTTCAAAGTGATTAGTGACTGAAAGCTCTTCACTCTGGAATTAGCAGTTTAGCTCCTTGTCAGAAAGTAATCTTTATCTGAGATTTCTTCTCCCTCCCTCTCACAGGTCTGTTCCATCGTGCCATAATCCAGAGTGGCTCAGCCCTCTCCAGCTGGGCCGTCAACTATCAGCCGGTGAAGTACACGAGGCTGCTGGCGGAGAAGGTGGGCTGCAATGTCCTGGACACCATGGACATGGTGCACTGTCTGCGGAAAAAAAATGCCCGTGAACTCGTGGAGCAGGACATACAGCCGGCCCGCTACCACGTGGCCTTCGGGCCAGTCATCGACGGCGACGTAATCCCAGATGACCCTGAGATCCTGATGGAGCAGGGCGAGTTCCTTAACTACGACATCATGCTGGGCGTCAACCAGGGCGAAGGCCTGCGCTTCGTGGAGAACGTGGTGGACTCCGAGGACGGAGTTTCAGGCAACGACTTTGACTTCTCTGTCTCTGACTTTGTGGACAGCTTGTATGGCTACCCGGAGGGGAAGGACACTCTGCGGGAAACCATCAAGTTCATGTACACAGACTGGGCTGACCGGGACAACCCTGAGACACGACGCAAGACCCTGGTGGCGCTCTTCACCGATCACCAGTGGGTAGAGCCTTCAGTGGTAACAGCAGACCTGCATGCCCGCTACGGCTCACCCACCTACTTCTATGCCTTCTACCACCACTGTCAGAGCCTGATGAAGCCCGCCTGGTCTGATGCAGCACACGGAGACGAGGTGCCCTATGTCTTTGGCATCCCTATGATTGGGCCCACTGACCTGTTCCCCTGCAACTTCTCCAAGAACGATATTATGCTCAGTGCCGTGGTCATGACCTACTGGACTAACTTTGCCAAGACAGGGTAAGTGTTGACATTTACAGTTTCGTTTCAGTTTCAGTTTCAAGTTTTATTGTCATGTACATATAACAATGTAGCATCATTACCGTAATGAAATTCTTAGGGTCGTGTTCTAGTACATAAGTATACGGATAAAAAAAAATAAATTGAATATATCTATGAGAGTGTAATATATTTGTAACATTTAGAGAATAGGTACAATAGTAAGAACATATCATTTTAAAGAGTGTTTAGTATTTAAAAGTACAGAAAAGGTTTCATATTTACAGTATTAATAGAATGTCTAGTGCAAAATGATGCAGTGAGGGTTTAAAGTGACATATCATTTATGCAGAGCCAAAAATGTAAGATTTAAGACAGCCTGTGTTCAAATACTGCAGATGGGTTTTTTTTGTGCAGAGCAGCAATCAAAAGACTGAGGATATTGATCAATAATTTAGCGTGCTCATGCTTTCTGTATGTGCAAGAATATCATCTCTGTCAGCATGTGGAAATGTGTAGAGCAAGATTGGGACAAGGGGTGAAAAGAGAAAGTTATCAGGGAAGCATATCACATTCTGGCAGTATTGATCATCGCACCTCTCCACAGTCAATCACTGACTCCCTAGCTGACTTGACTTTTTCCCCCTCTGTTTTTCCCCCTACTCGCTCGGCTCAATTCTGCTCAGAGCCCAAAGCATTATGGATTTGTATGAGGAGAGCTTGTAATCAGGTCTAACAACACAAATCTAATTTGACGACCACTGTTACTAGCGAAAAAAAAAATTGATTGGTCATGCCTCTGCTTGTGTAAACTTTGCTATTTTGCCATTCACAATGAAATGACACTGCCTGACATTTATAAATCCGAGAGCACGCAGTGAGAATACGATAGAATACAAATGCTAATGCTAAAATATTAGAGCTTGACTTTCTGTCAGGGTTGCCAAAAATTCTACAGAGGACTCTTCAGGCAAAGAAAACCCCTTCAGTCAAACAGCTGTCTGGGCAAAGTCAGAAAGCTTAAGGGCACTCTACATTTTGTATATTAATTTGAGATGCTGCGCATGTGGGTAGCATCTTGAGCAGCACATTTTCACAGCCGAGGACATCGTGTTTCTGCCATGGTATCCTCCGTGCGCCTCTGAAATGCTTAAAAAATGCACTGTGCTGTTCGTCCAGTAAAAAATAATCCTCTACAACTTCACTGGGACGATCCACCCTTGAACTTATGACCTCCACATCCTATTAGCCTTTGGGTATGGTGCATTCCTACACTCTGCAGGGAGCTTACCTATGTGACATTAACAGCGCACTCCTTTAAAACCTCACCTATCTAATGGCCTGTCTTTGGCCGTCCTGGGTTGAGTCGATGCCCGGCACTCGTGGCACACGCTTCAGGCCGGCAGCTTTTGATAGCGCTGGGCCTCGGAGTCGTCCCATTGCAATGGCATTATTGTGGACGAGGGGATTATATGTGGTCTAGCGGCGGCCAGCCGAGCTCACAGAGCACCGAGGATTAGATGCCAGGATAATGGAGAAGCCCAAGAGCTGTTCAAAGGGTAATTTAGCACAGCTGTGGGGAAGGACCCTACCACTGTAGAGGCACAGGGGAGGGCAGGGTAAATCCCAGTCTTAGTATATAAACAAACTCAACTAATGATGACCTCCTTTTCAACTTCACCTGCTCCTGACCAGACCCAGCTTCACAACATGACGCGACCAAGCCAGCCCATGTTTGCCCGCCTCCCTCCCTTCTAATCCCACACAAATTCCCGTACCTCAAGATCGCTGCTATCGGCGGAGCCGTGCACTCAGCAGCTGTTTCGTAATGAGATGACCCAGATCACACTTCCTGCCATCTCTCTAAATCGGATGCGTGTACTACATTATGTTGAGCCCGTTCCGGTGTATGTCAACAGCATGTATCATTTCCCAAAGCTAAATTCCACTTTCTGCTTCATGCTCCTTACAAGCAACCATGCTTCTTGAATCATTGCAATGGCAAAAGAGCATGAAGATTCCCATTTGCAGCAGAGTTTGACAGACGAGTACAGCAGGCAAAATAACAGATAGACCCACCAGATGCTAAGCCCTTATCTTTATGAACCATTGCTAGGATAAAGAAATATGTTCAATTCATATACATGACGGATTCCTCTAATGGAGGCGAATAGGCGGTCGACTTTTTCTGCTGCTTATAATTCATCCATGCAGTGCAGGAACACGTTTACTGTTGGACATTTCCTCCTGCTTCCAACCACACGTTTAGCCTTGAGATGAAAATCTCCCTCTCTTGTGTTTCTGTAAAGCCGGTTGTGTTACTATCCTTTTTGGCATCTGGCTGTTTCCTCAATATTCTTTTATGCCATCGTTCGTTCCCTTTCTTTTGCCTGCAGTCAAACACTACCCATGCTGTGCTGAGCCAGGGTAGTTGGTAAGCGCAACACTGTGGTGCTCGGCTTTCCTTTCCTTTTGTCGATTTCTTTTCTCCCAATCCCTACTCATGTTTTTTTTTTGATCTAGTGCTTTTTTTTCTAAACGCAGAACCTTGCTGAGGTGAATCCAAATACCATTTTTTGAAATACATGGAGATCTGACCACTTTTTTTTTTTTTTTTTTTACAAACCCACATTGAGGCTCCTCTGCCTCTGCTTAAGTTAACCCCTCCCCTTGGTTTAATCAAAACAATCAACAATTTACATCCGATTTAACTGAGGCTGACGTGTGACTTGACCTTAATCTTTAATCAATTGGACTTCAACACGAGAAAGTTATTTATTGATTCATTGATAGCCTGGAAATTCAAGTATTGACTTCACTTAACAGTGTCTTGCTTGGTCTTATCATGGCCCTAAATGATTTCTTTCACATGATGTAATGTTTACTGGAGTGTCGGTCAGAAAGGAAACGGGGCCAGTAAAAACGAAAGGCCTGTGAAAACTCTGCCGCATGTTAATGAGTAGTTTTTTCCCAACCCATTACACCCCAACAAAGAGCAGAACGCACTCAAACGTCAATTGACCCCATTACACAAGGCCAACCCGTCCTTTCCCAGGATTGGAGCTAATTACATTCCTCATCCGCTGGCTTTGTCTCACCTGAGGACACTGCCAGTCCCATTGCGAATTAAAAGGGGGGGTTATGTATGGCTTGTGTAACAGGCCCTTCTCTCTGTCCTCCCTATCCGTGGAGTTACCAATTGATAGGAGAGTTTCTGCCAATATGCTAATTACCTTAAGAAAAACTAAGGAAGTGGCTGGACTTGTTAAGAGGCTTGTATTCAATTGATTGGGAAGCCATGCTGTAACGAGAATGCAATAATAATTGGGAAATATGGGCGAGGGATCAGCTCGGCAACGGGGGTCCTGAGCTGGGCGGGCGTGAAGATACATGGGAGCCGTCACTCACCTAATATGACCGATCAATAGAGGCCATAATGAAGAGCGGACAAGATGCAGCAGCTGTCCTCTGGCAGTCTCCCTCATCCCTCTGTGTTCCCGTAATAGACTAGCTACAAGCAGCAGCTGAGGGGAAAGATCCAGGAAAAATGTCCGGACAGTACTTTTCCACTTACTTTGAAAGCTTTTCGCTCGGCCGTAAGAAGCTGGAGGAATAAATATAAGTGCTCGGGTCCAACAAACAGAATATTGTAGTGTTGTCACTCCCACTCTGCCACGAGATTTCCATTGACGTGAAAGCGTTCGGACATCTGGAATTCAACGTGTCATTGCTTTCAAACAAGGAACATGCGATTCAGAGAACACAGCGGTGGCAAGGACTTTCTTTTGTGACACCGGATTTATAAACGTTTGCTCCGTCAACTGCGAAGATCTTTGAAAGTTCCCTCTCAAAGTCACACAGTGCGTTTTGTGTCATAGGCCTATGTCTTGTCCTGACCTTGTGAGAACAGGGAGAGACTTGCTTCGGCGCCGCTTCTTTCAAATGCAAAGGCAGCTGCGCACAGAGCTGTTTCACTGCGTCTCCGAAGATATCAATTACAGTGCAGTGCATAGGCACCGGCTTTATTTATGAACAGTAGCTGGTGGCGATTCTTATGTGCAAAACATTATTAGTGGCTCGGATGCAGAGAACAGCCCACCAGCTCGAGTTAACGTCATTGTCACCAAGTTGGTGCGGGGCCATGTTTTTTAATTAAGTGGCTGAACCTGGCCAAGACATTCGAAGACCTTGCAGCAGAAGAGTTTCTCGCGTGATGCCTCTGGGTCTTTGAAAATGTCTTTTCAGATTCAGAGATGCACTGGCTCCATGGTTATCCAAGCGCTATAAAGTAAAGCAGGATGAATGCACAATGGGGCCACATCTAACTGTATTTGACTCCCTTGAACCATCTCCCATTCATTTGATCTGTTCGACTGGTGCTGGCAGCCGGAGGAACTATTTCAGCCATTCACACTTTCAGTCATTTCTAATGTGCCCTGTGTTGATTTGAACCCCCTCAGTCCACCATTTTATGTGTTCCATACTGTAGGATGATTCATTTTACACACACAAACACACACACACACACACACACACACACACACATCCCAAGCTGAAGCATCATAGCCAGCTAATCAGTTCCTCACCTGCCTCGTTAGACATGGGTTTTCCATCCACAAGGAATCTGCGACACTATGTGGCTCAGGTTTGATCACGGTCTCCTGGGGTCACGGTTTGCATACACAGAGGATAGAAGCTGCATTCGAGCAGCCCAGACTACAGCAAGGCATTCAAGGAAACCTGTGGACGCCATTAAAAGCCCTGCATTTATGAGTGGAATAATCTCTCAGGCTCTCGCAGCTGACTCCGATCCAGCTTAAGTGGGAGGTCTGACAGGATGCTATCAGCTAAGGCAGACACGTTCACACACACACACACGCACATGGGTGCTCACCCTCATGTAGTATGAGGGCTGGGTATGAGCTCCCCTCAGCTCAAAATCTATCTAAAAAAAAAAAATGAACGCCTTATTGATGCTGTCACAATTACCTGGTGAGTGTGTGTGTGTGTGTGTGTGTGTGTGTCTGTGTGTCTGTGTGCACATAATTAGATGAGGCATGCACGCTGCTTCCTAATGCCGCAAATCAAATTAGCCCAAGATGCCGCATCGATTCGTTGGAGTGACTCTGAATTATTCATTTTCACCCACCAAGCTACACCTTAAGTGAGATCCACGCAGCACAGCACAGCCCACACATGTGAAAAAAAAACAACACTCCTGCACTTAAACACTCCCTGGCTCTGCAACTCGCTGCAGATCTCCAGGCAGCTCTCCGCAAGCAACTGTCATGACAAGGACGTCAGCGCTGACCCCATATCAGCACTGTGTTCATCGCAGTGCACCAGCGTGTTTCATCATGCAATCTCCCAGACTGATCGTTACAGGCGAGAATGCGCCGGGGTGTATTGAGACACTAGACTCTTCTATTAACCGAGATTGCCCCGGGTTCAGTGACTGTGGCTCGGGCTCTGCCTCAAGAATTCATAAAGTCGCCGGCGCCGCAGCCTCATTGATGTCCTGCTCTTTGGCATGTTGTTGGGCGGCAGAGGATCAATATGACCTTACCTCAGCCGCCCGCTCCTTTGAAACTTAATTACTGATTTTCGGCTACAAAGTCATCATAGCCCAGCTGCCAATATTCATCGGGGATCATTACTAGCCTAATAAAACGGGTTATTTACGGGCTGCACCACTGACATCCCTCCTCACTAGGGGATTTCAGTTCAGCAGGCTTTATTTGCCTCTCCACTCCCAGAAGCGCTGACCTGAAAACGCAAAAAAAAAAATTGACAGCACGAAAAGGAAAATGTGTTTTCTTTTCTTCGGCCTGTCTTTAGTGCATTCCTCTTCCTTTTGTGTTGCTGGGAGCAAACAGGTGCCCACAACACAAACGGCGGGGGGGGGATTAGAGCTCAGTTCCCAAAACATGCAGCCATCATGTCGTTTCAGTGACAGATAGTCATTTTCCGAGGCTGATTGTAGTGGAACCTGCTCGTAGATTCTGCTTATTAAACTTTTTATGTGATCACGAGGGAGGTGGGGGGGTAGAGTCTCTTCTGTTGCTCATCCTCCGCTCTCATAGCTCTTCTTGTACTAATACACTTTGGCTACATGACCACAAGGAGCCCTGCGCTAGTTCTGGTGTGGCATATGTTAATACAGTTGCTAAATCAATAGAGCCATGTTCCGGGAACTGAGGGCCGTCCTGCACCAGAGCACCAGAATGACTCCAATGGGGAAACACTGACCCCTGAAGGCAAGAAGGTGTTACTGTGTCCATCAGGCTACTCCGTCTGAGGTCCCCCCCCGCCACACCGCGCATTAGTGTCTTGATTAATATGGTCCACTTTCTATCAGCGAGCTCACTGTTAATGCACACCGCGCTGCTTCCCCAAAGCAATTAGTGTAGGGCCTGCGTCTCTGTTGTTCTATCCAAAACAAGTTGCTTCCTGAAGCGCATCTAAGCATGCTGATTTATTCATATGTATTTACTCTAAAAGCTTCTGTCCCGTTCCTTCTTTTTTTTTTCATGGAGAGCTGGTGGAGATGCATCAGGCTTTGCTTAAGCCCAGTAGACAAAAGAGACAGCTCATGGTGCCACTGGGACAGGAAATCATGCTTCCATTTAGAAATGCACCAGCTTTTTAGAGGTCTAGGCGTTTCATTGATCTCCAAGACATGGAGTCTCATATTTGTTGCATTGTTTTTGTGCCCCGAGAGTGATATTCAGGTCACTTCCTTGCGCTGCCCGAGGCAGGTCACGTCTCTGTGTCTGCGAACACCTGACGGGGCAAGGCAGTGCAGGATTCTGCCAAATAAAAAATGCTGTCAAGCAGAGGCTGAAGTGGCCGAGTGAGAGCATCCTGACTGACTGGAGCTACACCGTATGCTAGCGTGATTGATATAACCTCTGCAAACACTGATTTAGTCGCTGATTTAGTACTTTACTGTGCTATAAACAAGTAATCTATAACTGTATAACTTCATATAGTATACAGTGTAGCTACACAGTATATGTAGGGATATAGATTTATACAGTATAACTATATATTACAGTATGTCACTGTAGATGACAAGTTTTTTATTGTTGCTTTAAAAAAGCTGGTAACACCTCACCTGAGTCCCGCAACATAAAATGTATTTAACCATGCCTTAAACAAGCAATGGCAGACGTCGCATGCTGTCATGAGCTGTCGTGACAGATTATGTTCATTAATTTAACGTGACATGGTACCATTGCCGGTGAAATTCATGACAGCATCTGACATCTGTCATGAAACATTGATGTCAATGTTATGTAGCAGTTCAGGTAAAGTGCAGTCCAGAAGTGCATTACTGATTGGTATGATTGCTAGTTGTTGCTTGTTAATTGTCTTTATCAATTCTGAATTTCATCTACTCAGACAGCAGAACTGTACTCGTTTAAATAGTGTAGCGCTGAAGGTGGAAAGTCCCAAATTTCTGGTTGTGCTGTAATTTAAAAACTGAAATTGAATTGTATCTCTCTTCCTTTCCTGCAGAGATCCTAATAAGCCCGTCCCTCAGGACACCAAGTTCATCCACACGAAGGCCAACCGCTTTGAGGAAGTCGCCTGGTCTAAGTACAACCCTCAGGACCAGCTGTATCTGCACATTGGCCTGAAGCCCAGAGTGCGAGACCACTACCGCGCCACTAAGGTGGCGTTCTGGAAGCACCTGGTACCCCACCTGTACAACCTGCACGATATGTTCCACTACACGTCCACCACGACCAAAGTGCCCCCGCCTGAGACTACACAGAACTCGCTGTCCACCAAGCGACCCAACGGCAAGCCGTGGCCCTTCAACACCAAGCGGCCACCCATGTCTCCGGCCTACAACAGCGAAAGCGGCAAGGAGCAGTGGAACGGCAGTGAGGAGCCGGGCCCACTAGTGGTGGAGAACCCACGTGACTACTCCACCGAGCTAAGTGTCACAATTGCCGTGGGTGCCTCTCTGCTGTTCCTCAATGTGCTGGCTTTCGCCGCCCTGTACTACCGTAAAGACAAGCGTCGGCAAGAGCAGCAGCCTCAGTCCAGCCCTCCTAGGGCCTCCAACCAAGCGTCGTCCAACGATGTCGGCCGCCATGCACCAGAGGAAGAGATCATGTCGCTTCAAGTCAACCAGTCACACCACGAGTGCGACGCCGGGACAGCCGGGGATGCACTGCGGCTGGCCTCGTTGCCCGACTACGCCCTGACTCTGCGACGCTCGCCTGATGACATCCCGCTCATGACACCCAACACCATCACCATGATTCCCAACTCGCTGGTGGGAATGCCCAACCTGCACCCTTACAACACCTTCACCGCCGGCTTCAACTCCACCGGCCTGCCCCACTCGCACTCCACTACACGAGTATAGCTTTAAGGAGGCCGGCCTAAGCATTTGGGTTGCGGGGGAAGGGGGGTGTTTTTGGTTTTTTAGGAATATACCCAAGCGGATTACAGAGGAGTCTTAAAACGAACGATTTGAATAGACTTGAATAGGAGTCTTGGCCACGCTATCTGGATGTCGAGTGGTTGCAGACCTGCCAAACCATGAAACTACTCCATCTACCCTAGCAGAGAGACAAGCATTTCAAGCAGTATTTTTTTCTAATAATCATTTTAAAAATGGGGGAATGGGAAACGCCTTTTTAAGAAGACTGGGGAGTTATCAACACTTTTTTCTTGAATAATTAACAAAAATGAAGAAAAGTGCTTTTTATTTCCCATTTCAGTCTCTTGTGGGAAACATTTCAAAACAATGGCCTCTGACATTTGCGTAATATTTGTGTTGCTTTTTTGTTTTTTGGTTTTGTTTTTGTTTTTTCATTTCACTGCCTTACTGAGAGTGCTCCATATTTTGGTCCATATTCCTACTTTTTATCTTTCACCGAAGGTGAGCTTGCGTGGAACGTGTTTGCCATAGGCCGCTAGGTACTTGAAAACGACGGACACGTAGAAAACACGTAGAGAATCGAAGCAATCGGGACTGACTTGTTTTCAGTTGCGTTCCCTCTTACATGGTTTTGCTGGGTTTGTTCTTATTTCCAGTGCTAATTATTTGTCTGATACAGACTCTGCCACGAGACAAGACTGGAGATACAGACTTAACTGTGATTGTTTTGTTAAGAAAAAAGTGCATCTTTTTCAACAGATTTCTCTTTCAGCTAAAGGAATACACACATACACACAGTGCTCACGACACCTGTTTGCTGGTGTGTGTGTGTGTGTGTGTGTTAGTGTGCTTGTGTTTAGATTGCCAGAGAATGAGTATGAGTGTATGTGTGTGAATGAGTGTGAGGGCATTAGGAGGTGTGTGTGTGTGTGTGTGTGTGTGTGTGTGTGTGTGTGTGTGTGTGTATGTTTGTGTGTGTTTGTGTGTGTGCGTGCGTGTAGGTATGTGTGTGTGTGTGTGTGTGTGTGTTT
>JBBPDC010000032.1:15879022-15895701 GCA_037974485.1 Hemigrammopetersius urotaenia | reverse complement strand
CTCCTAAGTGGACAGTTTGATTTCACAGACGTGTGACTGACTTGAAGTTACATTGTGTCGTTTAAGTGTTCCCTTTAAACAGCTAGACTTAAAATATATATATATATATACTTATTATCATATATACTTTTTTAATATTAGGGATTATCTGAGTTTTATCTGAGTTTCTGATTAACAGTCACTGAATAATAATTGAATATTAAATGTTTGGTCCAAGGAAGGAGTTAAAGTATGAAAATCCTCACATCTGATGCACAGGGCCCTTTTCTCAGTGTTTAACCCTCCATTCCTTTCTGTGTGATGCATTGCGGAAAAAGCCATTGTGGCTTTGTCTTGAAAACAGCGCAGCTGACGCACTTCCTGTCTCGGCCGACGATGAACCGCAATTTCCTTGTTTATTCACTGTAAGTTGGGCGCAGAAACTGAGTGTAACTGAGCAGCAAACATCCTGTGCATTTAAAAAATGCATTCAAAAATCTCAGGAAAAATTCTGCGCAGTCCTCAAGTGTATCTCCCTCATAACAGCTCACAAAAAACTGCAGCTCTTAATTGCAAAAAAGAAACCGTTAACAAATGTGTCTACAAAGCTTTATTCTTCGAATTCTTTACAATGTTAAAAAAACAAAACGACTTCAGTGAAATTACAGAAACCATGTGCATTAATAGAAATGATTAACATGTACGTTTTCAAAACCTTGTACAGAAATAGCTGCCACAAATGTGCAATCCAGATATACAACTTTTAAAATAAAGTTAAGACTCTTACATATAGTTTCTTTTGAATAATAAGTTAAAAACATTATTCCAAGTGGCTGCAACAATTGCTAGTCTATAGTTTAAAATTCATTAATCAAGGAACTTAACTTCGGGTGATAGTCAGATTTCCAAAGAAAAGACAAAAAGACTAGAACCGGTAACTTGGCTCTACATTTTTGCACATTTTTGCACAGATCGATAAATTTAATCAAGGCATCTTTAACCTTATTTACACAAATACTTTATATATGGACTTTCAATTGCAGGAAAATGATCTTGTCAGTTACTGGTTTAACCACAGCGAGGTGTTAGTTATTGTCAATGGCCTGGAAACAGGAGAACCAGTGCAAACTTGATGTTTTCAGTATTAGTACTGTTGGGTGAAGTGCTCCTCCGAAGCTCCTGTCTGACAGAGGATGTCGGAGGATCTCATGCATGCCAATTCTCGGTGAGTTCCTTCAGTTCTCGTGCACACGCTGGTCGTCTTGGCTCCTGTTCTGCAGTCACGTGAGTCCTGTCTGCTCACATCTCTGTCAGGAAGATAAAGTTATGACAGCTCAGAGCGACAGGGGAGGATTAGCATGCTCCACCCGTGCCCAGATGTCTGGGGAGTTATGATTCATGAGCTGCACTTATCCCAACAACCCACTGATAGTATGGGATGCTGGGAACAGGCCGTGTAAAATCACTGGCCTTTTGTTGACGGGGGCCACTGGGGTAATTTAGCAACGGGCGCTTCATCGCTGCAAACGATGTTTCACTCGTATCTGTCAAGCATGATGCTGCAAAAGTTTATCACAAACTGAGCTTGTACTAATAAAAGCTCTGCCAGTTTCAATCCTGCCTTGAACACGTCCAGTAATGAAAATTAAATGCATACGCATATTATTGTAGTGGTCTAAAAACGTATCCAGGATTAAAAACTGTACTTTCACACTTTGTAGCAACTGGTATTAGTAGCTCATACTTTGTAGCAACTCTACTTGTAGAGTTCTACAGTACAGTAATCCCTCGCTTTTTGCGTGGGTTACATTCCAGAAGCACCCGTGTATAGTGAAAAAGTGAAATAGTGAAAAATTACGTTGTTGTGTTTTGGTTTATAAAAAAAAAAAGCCTTTTTTTATCGTATAAACACTAAAGCTGCCCCCATTTTAACTTAATTTTAAACTCAGTTTAATGCATTAATTACCCTTAAAGCAAATGTAAAGGTAAACCCGTATTCGGCTCTTTTCATTTAAATTTCCCGCGAAGATATGCAACTCAGAAGGTAGGGGGACAAAAGTATTGGGACACCATGGCAAGGTGAACCCCCTTGTGTCAAAACATCCAGAAAGAATATATTTATTGCCACAAAGAAAATAAAAGGCGGAAGATATTTGCAGTTTCCGCGTTATTGTGGGGATTCTCGCGTGAAACTATGAGTTCGGTTCTCCAAAAAAATCAGTGTGTGACTGGATCCGCGAGTCTTGATCCGTGTAAAACTGGGGGATTACTGTATATCAGATCTGGAGTCCAGCACTGTGTGGCGATTTCACTGCTCTAACACACTTGAAAAACTTAGTAATCAATCGATGAGATCAATCGGGTTTGCTCAGGCAGGGAGATCATCAAACTGTGCTGGACATCAGCTTTCCAGGACCTGACACTAAAGTCTAGCTGTAAAATTTATATACACAAATGAATAGTTTAGCAGTTATCACAGAAGCATATGATCCGAAGCAACAAATAAGTGGTCTCAGTACAGAAATCGGGTACTTACACTATTTATTTGTCCATGTCAAATATGCTTTTAGACATTTGCATTCAAGGTCATTCCATTGTCTTACCTGCAAGCTCTTTGTCCAGGTTCTCAATGAAGCTCTGCAGGTCTGTGGTGTCCCCGAGTCTAGCTGCAAGGAGGGAGGGGGGGGAGCAGGGGTGAGTACACTGGAATGTGGAGTAATGCTGCTAAGTGCAGAGGCATTTCCTTTGGAATATTCTACTGTATAGAAAACACAATCTGACAGCCAGCATTGCGTAAGAGGATTGGGAGAAAAAAAAGAGGCAGCAATCAAATCCCGCATCTCTCCCAGATGATGCACATTTGCAGCCGTCTGTTCCACTGGCTTTGAACCTGGCTTAAAAATCTTATTGTAAACAAACCATAAAATGCCGTGCCTATCAAAGATTAGCACGGTTAGCCTGAAACAGATCAGTTACTCGCTGTAGCTAAGAATATCTACTGTTTCGGGTGGAACACTTCGGTCTTATTCTGTGGCGCAGACACAAGATGTGACTCAGGGTCCTCAGTGGTAACCGTGTTATTAATTTAATCTACACATCCTCTCTTTTAAAGGTTTTACCACACCCATGCGTGCGCTTCCATGAGACGTCAGGAGGAAGCATTAAAATTGAAGACCTTAGGTCAGAAAGCACAAAAATGCAAAGACACACATACATACACACGCCATTGCCTCCAGCTTGGCCGTGTAAATGTGATGGCTGCCATTAAAATGTAATGGTTGTACCTTTCAGTGCCGTTGTAGTGCCTGCGGTGCTCAGCTCCTCCATGCTAGCAGTCAGGCTGTTACCCCGGGAGGGTTCGCTACCTAAGAAACAAATAAATAACACGATTAAAGATACACTATACACCCATATGCATCCAGACACCCTTATAATTAGTCAGTTGTTGGGGTGGTCCTAATAATCCAGCATCAGTAGCTGACCTCATTGCTACTCTTGTGGCTGAATGTAATCTAAACCTCACAGCATTGTTCCAACATCTACTGCAAATACTCCCTCCATTAGCCTTGATATACACTATATGGACAAAAGTATTGGGACACACCAACCTGTTTTTGAGGCTGGGGTTTGGACTAGGCCCCTTATTTCCAGTCGAGGGTAATTTTAATGTTTCAGCATACAGAGACATTTTGGAGAACGCCATGCTCCCAACTTGGTGGACACAGTTTGGGGCACAAGAGGTCGATAAAGACATGCTTGGATGAGTTTAGTGTGGAAGAACTTGACTGACCCTGACCTGAACCCCATCCAACATCTTTGGGATGAACTGGAACGGAGATTGCGAGTCAGGCCTTCTCATCCAACATCAGTGCCTGACCTCATAAATACTCTACAGAACGGATGAGCAGAAATTCCAACAAAAAATCTTGTGAAAATTTTTCTAAAAAGAGTGGAAGCTGTTATAGCTAAATGGGACTAACTCCATATTTGAATGCAATGTCATAAAGGTCCCTGCGGGTGTCACGCGTCCCAATACTTTTGTCCATATAGTGTATGTTTAACTTAGGTGAATGCAAGGTCTCACCTTCGTCTGTGTCCTCGATGCCACTGTCGTTAACGGCCTCGCTGGAGCGTTTGGTCTGGATGAGGAGATGCTCGTAGGCCCGGGAGGAGCTGAAAGATGGGGCTGACAGCTCCTCAGCCACCTCGTTAAACTCCTGGAGAAGCTCCCCGAGCTCCATCTCCATCTCTACAACAATTGTGTGCATTTGGACTTAGAAGAACACTACCAGACCATTTTACCACTTAATGTGTTACCACTCTGAACCACAAGCTTAACATCAAAGTAGCAAATGACGATATAAACCACTATTATGTATCTACTTTGATTCGAACTGCGTTAATACACCACCAGAATACTTTTAATGCTCTTTGGTGTTATCTGAACACTTTTTTGTGCCCAATCTACAAATAACCTCCATTTTTTAACCTGTCACCACAGTTTTGAGCTTCTATTTTGCTTTTGATGTACTACCTAAGAAGTCTTGGTCATGTTCCTCACGTGTAAAAAAATAAATAAATATATATAATATATATAATAATAATAAAACTAACCTAGAGTAGTCGACATCTTCTCAGGTTCCTGGATGTGTCTTATTTCACAAACGTCCTCTGTACAGTTAGAGAGCCCCTGTTTCTGTGTGAGGTGTATATATACACATCTCTACCCTCAACTCTTCGGAACTCTTCAGCCAATGAGGCTTCGTGGTGCTCATTATTTTGTTTCCCACCTCTATTCGTGCAGACCACTACTCAAAACTACAGGATTGGCAAGAGGTGTTCCTCTTTTCTGCTCTAGGATTGGCTAGAATCGACAGTTGGCGAGTGAGAGCGGGAGTATCAGCCAATCGTAGCGCAGGAGGCGGGGCTTGTCGGAATACAAGTGGGTAATAATGACGTGCGTGTAGGAAACTTCAGTCAGTGACAGTGATTACGTGTGGAATTTCCTTTTTCTCGGAAAATCCAGGTATTATAGGCCTAAAATAAGGGCAGCTTCAGCCTACCAAGACATTTTGGACAACGTCATGCAACTTTGTGGACCCAGTTTGGGGAAGAACCTTTTCTATTCCAGCAGGACTGTGTCCCAGAGCACAAAGCGAGCTCCATAAAGACATGCTGGAGGAGTTCAGTGTGGAAGAACTTGACTGGCCCATACAGAGCTCTGACCCATACAACACTTTCGGGATTGTGAGCCAGACCTTCTCGTCCAACTACAGAATGAATGGGCCTTAATACCGACAGAAACTCCAAAATCATGTGGAAAGCCTTCCAAGAAGAGTGGAAGCTGTTATAGTCACAAATGGGGACCATTTTAAAGTCTATATGTTTGAATGCAATATCCCTGTTGTTGTAATGGTCAGCCGACCCAATACTTTTGTCCATGTAGTTTTTTTCTCTTAGTTTTGCGTCTTTTCTGCTTCTGCGGGCCAGTTTTGCTCTTGAAGCAGATGTTTCCATGAAATTCTCTCCACACGATGGCGACACAAGACTCATAACAGATTTAGCTTTAATTCAATTAGAACTAATGAGTGCGGCTGAAGTGTCAGTGCTCTTTTTATAGAGCACATATCTATAGTAAATTAAATTAGCAGGACCTTTACCAGAAAAAGCAGGTCTCTAATGCTGTGAATGGGTTTGGTGTTTGCGCTCGTACAAGCTGAGGTCTTTAGGAAACAGCCTTGGTGTGAAAGGGGTTCTTGCTATAATAATTGAGAGCTGAAAAAATACACAGAGAGGAAGAGGAGTGGAATGCTGAGCAACCAGTCTACTTTATTTCCAGGGAAGTGTGCTCCTTTAACACCTGTAGTTCAGGCAGGGCTGCCTCAAAGTTCCCTCCCTCTGAAAACTTGATCATACTTGCACTCCTTCTTGCGGAGATAATGTGACTATGGAGAATGAGCAGAGGCGGCTTAAGGAAATATGAACTTGCCGTGTCTGTTACAGGTGAGTCTCCCTTCTAAATTTCTCCTCTCTGTCAACTAAAAAATGTTTATATATTCATGTTTTATGTTCCATGTTTTGTTACACTGGCTTCTCTGCCCAGGGGGATAAAGTCCCCGCTGCCTTTACTGTTTAACTAACGCTGTTGCCATGCACTGTTATAGCCTCCCACTGAAGGAAAAGGCACAATTCTTCATTTTCCTAGTGTATATCTCAAATAAATGTGTATACTTTAGTTCCAGAAGCTGGATTACAGAAAATGTCATCTGTTCCACTACTTCTTCCTCAGACGTCTTTAGTTTTCAATGTCAATATGAGACTCTTACCAAACTTTTTCTTTGTATTTTATTATTTAGTATCAACCCTCTCACTCAAACCTTCATGACATGTTATACTAATTAGTCTTTCATTCCGACATGCTGAGGTATGATTGTGAGTCAGTAAAGATTGTATGCGAGATACGCAGCCCTCGGTGAGTCAGGCGGCAGAGCGGGACTGTCATCGTTGAGTCTTTAAACATTGAGTAATTGTATTTAAACTTTCATATGGAAAGAGGGGTGTTGCTTTCTCCTGTCTGCTAAACCCTTTCTCTGGTTCTCTTTGTAGAGGGTGCTTCTCATGGCATCTGTCAGGCAGATCATATGCCAAACGCTCTCTTTCTCGACACCGGAGGAGCAGGTGGAAGGAATTAAGATAGGCACTCTGAGGGAAGACTACGCCCCTCCGTACCAGCTGCTTGGAAGTGGGTATCTGAGAGTGAACAGAGAAACGGGGGACTTGTACACAACAGAACAGAAAATTGACCGGGAGACGCTGTGTGGATCTCAAGAGGGTAGGAGCTGTACCATCTCGGATAATGCCCTTGTGGGCCCTGATCAGGAGATGGTGAGGATAACCGTTGTTGTGGAGGATATTAATGACAATGCTCCTTCATTTCAAACGAATGAAATTCGCATTCAAATTCCTGAGGATGCAGCGGTGGGCTCGAGGGTCCTGTTGGACAACGAAGCTTGGGATGAGGACACTGGCAGCAACGGAGAAATAAGCTACCATCTAGAAGGAGCTGGAGGCTTCTTCAGGGTGACCCAGGATAGGTCTGCCCTGGAGCTGGTTGTGGGAAAAGAGCTTGACCGGGAGACTCGGGATGAGTACCACATGCTTCTTGTTGCGGTGGATGGCGGCTCCGAGTCTCTGAGCGCTACAGTATCTCTCGTCG
The DNA here is from genome assembly GCA_037974485.1 of Hemigrammopetersius urotaenia. Lineage (NCBI taxonomy): Eukaryota > Metazoa > Chordata > Actinopteri > Characiformes > Alestidae > Hemigrammopetersius > Hemigrammopetersius urotaenia. Next base: position 15,888,506 of record JBBPDC010000032.1, on the reverse strand, counting down.
TCGCGGTGCTGGACATTAATGATAACTGCCCGCAGTTCAGCCGAGATAATCCTGACACGGCTACGGTGCCGGGAGGAGCAGCCCAGGGCAGCACTGTAACCCAGGTTCAGGCCACAGACCGTGACTTGGGCAGCAATGCTCACATAACCTACTCCTTCAGCCCTCAAATTTCAGAGCGGGCCAGGAGCCTCTTCCGCCTGGACCAGCTCACAGGCAGGATCAGCTTAGCTGTGGATGCGAGGTTAGACAAGCTGGAGGAACACGTTTTGAAAGTTGTTGCAAACAGCCCCCCCTGCCCGGCTGTGTTAACTCAGGTAACCGTATACATGCAACCAGTGGCTCTCCTGGAGCCGACCATCGAGATCAAGTTTGTAGCGGAGTATAAAAACCAAATAGTAGTGTTACGAGAGAACGAGCGCCCCACTGTTTTGGCCCTAATGGAGCTGAGAGACACCTCAAACACTCAAGCAGTTCTGTCCCTACAGGCAGACAGCATGCCATTCATTTTGAAAGAGCAAGCAGGCAACTATCTGCTTTCAACATCAAAGCCCCTAGACTTTGAACTGCGCAGTGACTATCGCATTACTGTCGTTATAAGGGAGGCCCAAGGCAAACGTGTGTGGGGAAGGCAAGTGATCAAAGTGGTGGTGGAAGATGTGAATGATAATGCCCCACAGTTCGAGCAGCCGCACTATCAGGCGGAGGTAGAAGAGAACAATAAACCCGGTGCATCTATAATACAAGTCAGAGCAACCGATGCAGACAGCCTGCTCAACGGCAAAGTGTCATATCAGCTGATTCACGCGCCGCCTGTCTTTAATATTGATGAAGCGACAGGTGTGCTGTCTGTCTCCGAGCCCTTGGACAGAGAGCAACAGGGCAGCTATGTCCTCACAGTACTGGCAAAGGATCAAGGCTCCCCTTCGCTGGAGACCCACGTGTCCGTGACCATAAACGTCCTGGACCAGAACGACAACCAGCCCGTCTTTATTAAGCCCAGCTTTGTCTTTTTTGTCTCTGAGAGCGCTCCACACCTGGCCCAGGTCGGTAAGATTGGAGTGATGGATGTAGATGAGGGTGACAATGGGAAAGTGGTGGATGTGCGGGTGCTGAGTGAGAACGCTCCTTTCGCCGTGGACCTGTCCCAGTTGACTCTTCGCTGCACTGCTGAAGTGGACAGAGAGAAGAAAGATCGTTATGAGCTAGTTTTGCTGGCCATGGATGGTGGCAGTCCTCGACGATCCTCCACCGCTTCCGTGACCATTTTTGTGGAGGATGTCAATGACAACCGACCCCAGGTGATCCTGCCTAGCACCAATCTTTCCTGCCTGACCATCCCTCCCAGCACTAGGGCTGGCAGCATCATTACAAAGATCTACGCCATCGACACGGACCTGGGCATGAACTCAGAAATCTCCTACCACATCAAAGCCAGACAGCCGGCCTGGCAAAGCCCATTCCACATCGATCCCCATTCAGGGAACATCACGCTAGCACACGGGCTAGCCGGGAGAGACTACGGGATGCACCACCTCTTCATTGTAGTGAGCGATGCAGGGAAGCCGGTGCCCCTACAGGCCTCGGTGTGGGTCAGCATGTTAGTCAATGAAACACTGGAGCAGTGCCAACTCACAAGTGTTCCTCCATTTCCACCCCAGACCTCAGAACCCATGTTGCCAGTACAGAAGGAGAACCTAACAAAGCCTTGTACAGAACCGTCTTGGTTCATACTCCTCTGTGGGCTGGGCACGATGGTGTTCTCAGCTTGCATGCTTCTCGCTGCCACTATAATTTGTGTGAGACAGAAAGCTTTGTCTCAAAAGAAAATAGACATGAGAAATCATCATGAACTTAAGTCTTTGAATATTTCAATGGAAGGGGAATGATTATACCAAAGCTCTTTGTAAAGCTGTACCGTAAAGAGAACATGCCGTAACAAGCAATGTGTTATTTGTTTTGATGCATTGTTCTATGCACCCTTTAACTCAGGCTCTTTTCCCCGAAAAGCTTCTTAGCCTAATGGGGAGAACAACACGGCAAACATCCAATAATCGGTTTTCTCTACAGAGGACCCAGGTGAACGATTGCAATTTAATTGATCGTTTCACGTTCTGGGGAAAAAAATGAAATATATCTTTCGCATAGCAGATAAACAGTAACTGTTTATTAGAAGTGTGTTCTCTAGAGCAGTGGTCCCCAACCTTTATTTGGTCATGGACCGGTTTAATATCAGAAACTATGTTCACGGCGCGGCCTTTAGGGAGTGGCAGATAAATATTCGTATACGTATTTATACAAATAAATGATACGCATAAAAATGGGGATATTTTAAAAATATAATAATGAACGTAAATCCAATGTGGACTCGCAGCTTTATTAACAGCATTTTCATAACAACGAGACAACAACAACACAGGTCACATCCACTCAGCACGCTAATGCTCTTTGTAAATAAAACCGAAATACTGTAAGTTGGGGTTTTTTTCTGTGCAGCCCGCGGACCGGTACCGGGCCGTCAGGTCAGACCCAGGGGTTGGGGGCCACTGCTCTAGAGGATATATACTTTTGTCCAGGGGTGCCCCAACATGCATTTAATTTGTGAGCAGGTTGGAATGGACAAAATGCACCAGCAAAACAGTATTGCCACGTTAAAAAATCTCAATACAGTTAGTATTATTGATTCCGATTTTGCAAAATTAAATGGTCTGAGAAACAAACAGGGGTAAAAAAAATAACAAGTAGTTTCCTAACCCTGGTCCGGCAGGCCTGCTGCCTTTGCACATTTTAGTGCTTCACTAGCTTTAACACACTCACTTCAGCTCGGTAAGGGGCTGTTAATGAGCTGAGTAGTTGGATTAGCTGTGCAGAGAAAACATTAAAATGCAGAGAGCAGCAGGCCCCCGCAGCCTGGGTTAGGAAACTCTGTCCTGCTTGTTACTATGCAGTTTCTGGAAATCCTTGTCAATAGTTTCTTAATAGCTGGTGTGAATCTAAATGTAGGACGATCTCAGCAAAAGTGGGACGCTTTTAGGTCAGCAAACCAGGAGACCCTCGGAAGCTACTGTATACACAAAACATGGCACGATACTACTTTTTTATGTCCGATACCGATATTGTAAATTTGGATACGATACAAATCCGATAATAGCTTTTTTTAAAACAGAAAACAAAAAATAATGCTTTCAAAAAATGTCCGGATACATTTTGTAAAAGTTTACACAAATACAAAAATCATAACTGTGATATAATAAAGGAGAAACATTGCACAAAGAACATGGTATAGTAAGATGTCCACAGTGAAAACTAATTTTTTTTTGTCATTTAGTGCAATTTTCACACAATTTTCACACAGTTTTCAACCATTTTAAGCTAAATGCGTTAAAAGAAAAACTAAATGTTGTGCACTAAATCTAACTGTTACACTTTTACAAATGGAGACACTAAATGTGGGATTTTAGTGTAGCACTTTTACAAACTGTAAGATATGCTAATTGACCACGCCCTGTGATTACAATTGGCTGTGCCTTAGCAGGGGGCGGGGCTGCGTGCTGTGATCTGCCCTCACCGACACGGAGGATTTGCCTTAAATGATCTTAAATCTAAATGTTAAATATGAAAATATATCTCTCACTCTAAATGTGAAACTCCAGTTAGATGGGGCTCGGTCCCTCACTTTGCCATAATAGCCCCCGGCGATCCGGAGTCTACCGTTCACTTTAGACAAAAGTAATGGGACACCCGGAAATGTGTTAAACTACAATGATATTTTGATATTACAGTCCCTAAAACACAGTTAGGTACTGTTTATTTATTTATTGTTTTGTTTTATTTGATTTGCTTTTTTACTATGTGGTAAAATGCATATTGGGATAATGCATTAAAACTTTCACATTTGATTGACAACCTAGTACGGAACTGACAATGTTTTTTAAAAGCAAGTACCTTTGAAGGGTAGACTTCAGCACCTTCCATCTTCTGGAGAGAACCTGCAGCTCAGGCTCTCTCTCTACTCTCTATTAACTGCCTGTCTCCTGTCATTCTGTGCTTTTATTTCGTTCTGTCCTCGATGCTTTGACTCATCTCCACTATCGCCACCAAGGTTTAAGAGCATTCTTTCTTTCACGCTGCCTTTTCCTTCTTTGTCCTCTTTTTCCCAGACTGGTCAGGTTTAAGAGCTGAAAAGTCTTGTTAAATTAGGCCATATGTGCCTCAATTCCACACACTACAAATTACTTAATTACTAATTACTACTTAAAATAAAGCTTGCAGCTCAAAATGAATGACAGAGGCATCAAGTCATTCATTTTAGGCTGCAAGCTTTCGAAGATACATGGATACATTATTTAGCTCATTGTGAAACATCCTGCCTTTAACGCAGACACATAACACACGTTTTTTTTGCTTTTTTAGTTTATGTCTGGTAAAGCAAAACTCATCATACAAAGTAATAAAAAAACAAGCAGGAGAATAAATAATATTAACCAATAATATATTTCTCCTTTTCCCACCATACATCTAACTGAGACGCCCACCCTGTCATGGAACGGAAATATCCAATGCATGCTGATGTTCAAGTTCAAGTTTATTTATATAGTGCATTATCATAGATTCAATGTGCTTTACAGAATGGAAATTAAAATAAAGATAAATATAATGAGAGGGATAAAAGAAGTAAAAGAACACATAAAAGAACATTAAAAGTGCTGTAAATGTGCAAATGTTTAAAAGAAGGCAGAGGAGAATAGTGCTGTTTTTAGCGGCTTTTTAAAGCCACAGTCGGTGCAGGTCTGATAGTGATGAGCAGCTTGTTCCAGCAGCTGCTGCATAGTGACTAAATGCCATTTCACCAGGTCTAGTTTCAGATCTTCTCACCACTCGCTGTCCAGCTCCTGCAGATCTAAGAGACCCACCAGGAATATAAACTTCAAGCATATCAGAGATGTACGTAGGACCAAACCATTGAGTGACTTGTACACAATAAGTAATGTTTTAAAGTCAATTCTGCACTGAACTGGGATCAGTGCAAAGACCTGAGGATGGGAGTAATGCTCTCTTTTCTTGGTTTCGGTTAGAACTCTGGCAGCAGCATTTTGAACTGAGCTGTCTAATGGACTGCCTGATCCGCTGAGCTTTAGAAGTGTTATAATTACTGGCCGTTTAAAAAGTATCACGCATTTTCTGAAAATTCTAGACTTAATTCTAAATTTAAAATAATAATGTATTCTTATGGAGCCATTTTTTTCATTATTGTAACATAATTTGAATAAAATCTTACATTAACAAAAATTTTTCCCTTTTCCTGTAAAGCTAGTATTTTGGTTATACATAGATTTGCTTCAACAGCAACAAAACATTGTCTTTCACTGGCAAACCGGACACCAGGGCGCAACAGCAATCTGTATGTTGTATGTGTCCCACTTTATCTAAAAGGGTTGACACTGATAATGTATGAGTTAAAGGAAGCATGTTCTAGCCTCCACTCTCCCAGTGTTGTTTGTTTTGTGTGATTGGGGTTGCCTAGCTAGGAGATAGAATTAGACACAACTAGGAAAAGAGAGAAAAATAGCTGGAAATCCACAAAAAATAGAAAAGCACAAATTACGACAGTAACAACCCCCTAATTCCAACCCAGAATTGGGAGATGGAGCTCCGTTTCTAAGCAGAGATTCTTGACACAGTGTTCTGGGCTGTCCAATCCCTCCACAGCTTTATTATTTTAGCTCCCACATCTGAGCCTAGGAGCTGATCAGCATTCCGCAGGCCTTCGTTATTCCATTTAAGGCTGTTGGAGAGAGAACAGAGCCAAAATGTGGATTGAGCTGGGTATATCCTGGACTGGGAGCTCAAATGGTCTTAAGTTCAATATGGAGAAGTTCAGTTCTGTGAGGAAAACTGAACCAAGATGAGAGTAAAGGTGCCTGAGCCACAGGAATGCACACCTAACAGGAACTTTGTAAAAACAAATGTGCAAACAAAGGTTTCAGATTTCAGGCAACGTTTCATGTCAGAACGATCATGAGGTCTAACAAAGATTTCCAATAAAAACAAACGTTGTTTACTACGAGTCCAAAGAATTCAGAAGTGAATTTATTGTTTATTGTTTTTAGAGCTCAAATGGTGCTTCTGTGCAGATCATAGCTGCTTTTGCCTTTGTGTGCTGTGTCTAGGGCTGGGACGACATCCAAAATTTTACATTTTAAACATTTTATCAGACGCTTTTATCCTAAGCGACTTCCATTCCCTACCTACAGGGGGCAGTCTCTCCCTGGAGCAACTTGGGGTTAAGGGTCTTGCTAAGGGACCCAGTGGTGCTACTGAAGGTAGGATCCTATCCACTAAGCCACCGCCACACAAATGATCACAGAATACTGATGATATGAATATTGAACATTATTACTGAATTATGACCATTTCTATTTGTGCGAAAGGGGGTTATCACTAGATTTTACAGGACAATAATGAATGAAATCATCAAATGAACACTGAACTGCAGCAGTTTATACACTCATTTTAATACTCTTTGCGTCTGTGTGTTGGTGGTGCTCCCCGTGCTATTTGTTGCAGTAGGAGATACCCTTGTTATAATAAACGGATCCATTTTGTCTTCCTCTGACTCTCTTTCCCACATCGTCAATAGTAAACATAAATCGAAACAAAGCTTTTAGTGCAATAAATATTCAACAACTATAATCGTTTAAAAAAATTCTGCCTGTGGGGACATTTTCTCTGTAGAGTAACACACCTGTGTGACATTCATCCATGCTGTGCTACACAAAACTCACTGCTGTGTGAATATACAATAAAATACTTTTATATTATTATATTACTATATTGCTACTTTTATATTAATATACTTTTATATACTTTTATATTAAAAAAGTCTTAAAATCTCTCACTGTATAACTGAGTTTTCTCTCTCAACCATTCTTTCACCTAAAAACCTCTCAGTGGTTTAAAGTCCACATGAGGTCTGTCACTTTAAAGAATTTAGTGCAAGAAATTCAAAGGATAATCATTAACTCAAACAATTACAGGCATCGTCTCATAATCGCAGGGGCAGTCAGCGCATGGTGTGGGTTTCTGCGAGACCTAAATGCTATTAGCTAAAAGACTAGTCAGCTCAAGGGTTTGCTAATCCTCTGTTGCCTTGATTAGCACTCTCTCAGATTCCCAACAATAATTGATGGAAGTCTCAGGTATTAGTGGCCACAAAAGGCTCTAACGTTTCTCTTGAAGTGAGGTGATGAAAATCTCTCAAGGTGCAGCTTCAGAGGAGGCCGGGGGATGAGGCTGGGGCTTTGGTGGAGTGGTGAGAGACAGTACTTCGTCTCAAGTCTCACTGTTCCTGTCATCTGATAGTTACCCTCCTCACCTCATGCGAGTGGATGTTGCCCAGGGTCGCCGGAGGCTCGCTGCAGTGCATGCCGTTAGAAGTTACAGTCTTTCTGCAGGATGTTGAGTCTTTCTGCAGGAAACCAAACGCATATTTCCATTTTATTATAACGCTATATATTATAACGAACTAAATGCTAATTATGTTTCAAAATCACAGACAGACTTTAGTGTTTCATTCCACACAAAATACATTCTACCATTAAAACTTTGAAGTTTCTAAAAACTTCTGTGTTTTATTTTACCTTGTAATTGAGTAAAATGTAATTAAGAGCATGAATAATTATACACAAAAAATAAACACTTGGATACAAATTAATAGTACTCGTCACGACAGAGGGGTTTAGTCCACTGTCGTGATGTACCTCTTGGAAAGGACCAGGCTGGCAGGCAGACCTCCATGCTGTGGTTGACTTTATTCAACATAAAACGGAAAATAAACCTGGCTCGACGGCTGCAAGAAACAGGAACCAGAACGTGGCAAAAACAGGACAGGAATAACAGCAACACTAAGCATAGCGAGGCGATGGACTGATGGTGTATGTCACACAAAACAGAACTTAAATACATAACATAACCAATCAGAAAACACAATCACTTTAACTGAACCCAAGACAGGTGAAAACGTGAACCAAGACACAAACATGCACAGAACACCAAAATAAAAGCCCCAAAAACCCATAACAAAACAGAACCAAAAAACAGAAAAGCAGTGGCCTCTACCAGCCGCTGACCGAACCGCGACGGTACTAGTCTTAAAACCATACTTGTTATACTAGGTATAGTAATGAGTAAAATTCTTTGTCATCCCTGATGACCACCATATCAAAGTAAATACAGTTTCGATGGACTGTTCTCATTAAAGCATTAACGTTAAATTACGAAAGCCTAACCTTCAGTCAGTTCTAGACGCCACGAGTCATGTTTTTAGGACAGGGTGAATCATAATGCCCTGGAAGAAAGCATCGCAATCCCATCGACAGTTACTATTTCATACAGTCTTAAAGTTAGAGTTAGGGTTAGAGTCCTTGTCTTGTATCCAGAGACCCCAGGATAGGCTCTGGGTACTGCAACCCTAGTAAGGATTAAGCAATTACAGAAAAAGAAGAAGAATACGAAGCTTTCAAGATGTTATCTAAACTCAAGGCACCAATATTTGTTTAGTCTATGTCATGTGACGGGAATTACAAAGCTCGTTACTTGTTACTGGAATCCTGTAGCAAATAACAGCATGGTTTGGTTGTTGCTTAAAGTAGCATCACATTCCTGATATCTTATCAGTGCTTTTTTGGTTGGACGGCCATCTATGGCAAAAAAGCCATAGACACTTTTGAACAATATATCAATCAGCCGCTATAAAAAGCTTCTATCATGAGGATCATGAGAATGTGGAGCTAATCCAAACAAAGTTCCTGTCTTTGCATCAAGCTTGTTTTATCTACTACAGGGTTTTGACTATAAAATGCGATTTTTCTTCGCATGCTGCATACTTCATGCTCAAAAGTGCATGTTCAAAAATAAGTATCTTCCAAGTGATAAAAACATCCCTTCAGATTCCCCTTCAGTCAACTTTAAGAAGAAATGTCACAGTGTGGTCCCACATCAATGCCTGAGCTGGAAATAATGACACTGATGTTTCTCAGACTTTGTCCCTGAAGCAGTAGGTCCAGAAAAAGTTCCAGACAAACTGGACTGGACTGTGTTCCATTTGAACTCATGCATGCTTGAACTTATCAATCTGTGAAGTTTCCTGAGACCAGTTTTGCAGGTTCTGTTATGAAGCTGCTGAATGGCCGAAAATGTCCAGGATTTGTTTGCCGTCATGTTGACATTCTCTTACTACAGTCTGCTGCATTTCTGGCTCCAGCGTCCCCTTTTTTCAAAACCAAAATATTGTTGGTGTCATGACACTAACTTGCGCCTGGGTGCGAAAGTGAGCATGAATGGCTGCCTGTCTCTGTATGTCGCCCTGCATCATGCTGGCGACTGTCCTCAGGGTTGCCAGATCTGAGTGCTAGTTTCCAGCCCAAACTCAACGTAAAACCCGCCCACCTCAATAAAAACCAGCCCAAATCTCCACCTAGCAAAAAAC
>JBBPDC010000032.1:15855942-15869336 GCA_037974485.1 Hemigrammopetersius urotaenia | reverse complement strand
GCTCTTTCTCTCTCTCTCTCTCTCTCTCTCTCTCTCTCTCTCTCTCTCTCTCTCTCCCCCCAGTATTGAGTATTTCCAGTACATTATCTATGGTCTGGCCACTTTCTTTTTCCTCTACTGCATTGCGCTGCTTGCTGAGGGGTTTTACACGACCAGTGCAGCGCGGCAAACATTTGGAGAGTTCAGAAGCACAGTGTGTGGCCGCTGTCTCAGTACAACAGTAAGTGTGTTTGTGTGTGTACATGCAAATGAGCTTAAGTGTCATCAGAAGGGGGGGACATGTATAGTTACTGTGACAGTATGTTATTTAGTGAGCATGCTGGTTAACTAATTTAGTGTAAATGTTAAATAAAACATTTACACAGGGCAGCACTTTCAGATGTATTGCTTTTGGTTCATTATTTGTCTGTCACTTCTCATTTGCAGTTCATCGTGATCACATACTTCCTCGCTGTCATCTGGCTGCTGGTCTTCGCCTTATCGGCAATTCCCGTCTACTTCTTTTACAACATGGCCACCACCTGCCGGACCATTGACGTCCTCTCCGAGACGCCCTCCAGCATCAACCAGCTGTGCATGGATGCCAGGCAGTATGGTAATGAACTCACACGTGAATCTTTAATATCTTTATCACACCTGTTCCTCCTGTCGACACCAGAATTTGATTTGGCCCCATTGTAACGCTGTTTAAAATTCCAAGGTTGTGTCTTTTGTGTGTGCGCCGCAGTAATGGGTGGGAAATGAGGCAATTAATAGGAAATGGGCGAGAGACTGAGAGAGAGTTATCTTGATATAACAGCCTGTTTGAGGATCTACACTCAATTATTACAACATATTTTCGTTCAGTCGTACAGAGAAGAGTCAGCATATAAGGACTTTGAGCAAACTGCATTTAATGTTTAGGTAAGCATTGAATGAGTTTGCTGGAGCGCCCGGTGTGCTGCTGTCTCCCTGCTGAGAAAGTGATCGACTGAGTGAATGAGTAACTGATCAAAGGGATCAGGGTGACATCCACTCTCACCCCATTACTCACGGTTCACACACCACACAGTCATGCAAAATTCTAGAAGCCTTGACGATCTCCATATGTGCTTGTAAAAGCACATTGTGATGTTTTGAAAAGTAATGTCTTGTAAAGAAGTATTGTATATTGTTTCTATTGTGTGTACACATATATATATATATATATATATATATAATATTATATAGAGAAAATGAGCGTGCAAAGCGGTCATCAGAGCAGGGAATTGATGAGAACCGGAATCGATTAAGCAGAACTGGAATCTAAAACATTCAAATGATGCCCATCCCTATGATGTTTTCAACATTAATCTACAATGTAGCCAATAATAAAAACAAAGGAAATCGTTGAATGAGAGGGCGTGTCCAAACATCTGACCAGTAGTGTATATGTATATTTTTATTTTTGCTTATGTTTTACTATTATGACTTTGTCAAGAGTTTGCCGATGTATCATTATCTAGCTCAGGAGCTACAATGTTTGTGCGCTATTGAAGCTAGAGATTGGGCTGTTTTTGCAGATTTTTACACTCTCAGTGGGGGATGGTAAATTGCTTGACTTTACACATGATTCAAAGTGTGTGTGTTTGTGGGTATAAGTTAGCAATCATAAGATGACCATCTCTGAAATCATCTTAGAATCTGTAACTCTAATAACCACCCTGGAGTCCAAGCGTCAGCCCTGTCGTCAGGAGGTCATGAGTTTGATCTCTAGTGATGCCACAGCCATCTGAGGCCAGGAGTCCAGAAGACTACAGTTGGCCTGTCTGGGTGGTCCTCCCTCTCCTCCTATCGCTCCCAGAACTGGCCGTTAGCCTTCTCCTCCAGGCATGCTGACCTGTCCAGTGTTGTTGTAATATTGGTAGTTTAGTCTTGAGACAAAGCTGCAAGCCCTCACCCCCCTCACAGCGCTGGAGCTGATCATGTGGGTGACATTGGATGTGACTAGTTTGGGGAGGAAAATGGGCAAAAACGAACTAAATCGGGCATCATGAATATGAATAATTAATGAACTAACAATTAATTTGGACAATACTTAGCAGTAAATACAGCTTGTCAGAATTAAGTAACAATCAACTGATCACACAAGAACAAAAAGAACACAGTTTTATCCGGTGGTCTCCTTTGCCGCCACAGGATGCCAATTGCACAGCATACTGTGGTGGAAACCTTCACTTATGTTCAGGCTGGGAAGCTACTGCTATAATAAGAAGAGCTCTCAGTAATTATATGGATTATATGTAAGGATGTACTTTTTACTACCAAAACATCTGTGGGAACATTCTTTTGTGCTGTGCAGAAAGCTGGAAGAGAAGTTTCATCATGTTTCTCCCCAAACAGAAAAATGACACATTTTATCACTGACCTGTGCCCAGCTAGCATGAGACTCTTATGGGGGTCTTCCACTGACTGGTGCCAGCTCGGTTCGGTTCAACTGTTCGGTTCGGTACTCGCTTTTCCATCACTAAAATCTGGTTCCTGGTCCCATTCTTGGTAACACCTTGGCCGAGGTTCCAAGCGCGCTGAACCGATACTAAATGATGACGTGTACATATTGGAGGTTACTGATTGGTGGTCGCTATGGTTACGCCAGTGTTGTTGACAGAACGTTAGCATTAGAGTTAGCCTAATGTTGCTTCTTTAAGCCAATTGTCTCCGTTTTGTGTCAAACAGCCACAAACCAAGGATAAGAAATAAACCCCCTCTGATTTCATCCATGCTGGTGATTGTAACGATGCCAGGTTGTTTACCTCAGCTTAGAGCCTCCACTCGCGCTGCTGCTCAGAATATTTGGTCGCTATAGTAACCAGTTGTAGTGGAAAACTGTAGGTCCGAAACCAAACTGAACAGAGTAGAACTGAGCCGGTACCAGTCAGTGGAGAACCCACTTTAATCTCAGGGTCATGGGTTCGTCCCCCACATTGGTGACCTGGTGGTTAGGAAGTTGCCCCCTGCGATCAGAAAGTTGTAAGTTCAAATCCCCACTGAGGTACCGTCTCCCTGGGTACCTCCAGTTGGTGGCACCCCCTGCTTCACTTGGTGAAAGGGTTAAATGCAGATACAGAATTTCACACTGCGTGCTGTGGTGTGTTCGAGCGTGACCATAAGAGGCCACTTTATTATATATGCAGCAGGTACACACGTCAAAACCGTCAATAACTGGATGAGCAAACTCGTTTCCATGTATGGTAATGACTTGATGTCGATTCACTGGAAGGAAAAAAAAGATATAAGCAGAACGTCATGTTTTATAAGAGGAGTATTTTGAGCCATAGGAAACCAGCCAGGTGCCAGACACTTCAAAAGTGAAGTGAAGCTCAGTTTGATGCTTTGATGCACAAGTCTATTTATATACAGATCTGAAAGTATGTTCATTTATTGCCAATAATGAGTTTGTCAAATGATGTGATTGGTTTCTTAAATGTATCTGCCAAAATGAAAAGAAAGCTGCTGTTCTTCAGATGGTTCCATGTACTAAAGCCATTTATATGACATTTCTGAGACCTTCTGTGGCCTGATGTGAGACTGGGGTGCTGCATCAGTGTTCCATTGCGATCTGTGTGACAGTGTGTGAGTAAAACAGCTGAAGATGTCTTGCTTCCTTCAGGTTTGCTTCCGTGGAACGCGACGCCAGGCAAGGCTTGTGGGATGACCCTGTCCAACGTGTGCAGAACAAGGGAGGTAAGTCGTGCCTCCGGGCAAAGTGTGATTTCATGTCTCGCTGCCAGTCCTCCGAGATCCAGCCTCAAAAGCTCGCCGGAGATGGAACCGACATCAAATGCGAGCGCTGAGCCTGGGGGCGTCACAGCTCTGACTTTGTGGATTCTGTCCTTCTTTGCAGTTTTTCCTGACCTATGATCTCTACATCGCTGCCTTTGCTGGAGCCGGGATCACATTATTGGCCCTGGTGAGTACAAGAGCCAAAAACGGGCGAAAAGCAGCAGAACAGTCAGTCATGTGACGCAGTGACGCAGCAGCCGTAGGTGGAAAAGAATTTGAACCCTCTGTGAGCTATGAGTTCAGTTATGTCCATCCAGGATGAGTCCAGTAGTTGTGAAAACGGCTTTTTGTGCCTTTTTTCAGTGTTCTGTGGTATTTTTCCACTGAATCACAGTATCATAATCGCATGACGTCTGCATATGACGTATTTCTCAGTGTTTATAAGCTACAAAACATTTTTCCTCATTAGGTGGTAGTATAGTGCAGCTATTGTCATTTTTTAGTTATCTAAAATGACATTTAATCTAGTTAATAATAATTAAGTTTTTGCAATAACTAAGTAATCAGCAATATCTTCATTCATTTAAATAATAATGTTGTAGTGCTTCAGCTTGTTGACGGCATGTTATCCTTGTATACAGGGGAAGCCAAAAGTCTGAGATCTCTTGAAAATCCTTTCAGCTTCAATACAAATGTTTCTTTAATGACCGCATCGACTCAAAATCCATGTTAGTGCAGAAGCTAATGAGTTCAACAGAGCGTTAACCTTAACCTTGTTAAGTTATAAGGCCTTAACGAGGTCTTAATGGGAGCAGGATCATAAATTCGAGTCAGTTTAAATAGTGACTGATCCTAATTCTGTTACTTCCGAAAAACATTTAAAAAATGGTTTAAATGAGGAAAAAAATATAATCACAGATTTTGAATGTGGTCTCGGACCTTATCTATCTGTCTATACACACACACACACACACCACGAATGTAGAGAAACATACTGAATTTGCTTCTTTCCTTGTTATTTCTGTTACTATAAAACTGACTGTTGGGTTGTTTCCTCTTCTCTCTCTCTCTCTAGCTCACATATGTGGTCTCCACTACATATAATTTTGCTGTGCTGCGTTATCTTGGGAGGAAGGGTTTAAGTCCACGGTGTTAGGCTCCTTGTCCTGTAATCCATGCTGCTCCCTCTGTTACCAACTCTGCACCCCATGGGACACTTGAAGAAATCTTTTCACCCCAGCAGTACTTCTCTGACTCTGTTTAAGACCTCCTTCTCTGTTCAGACTGGAAAATTGAAGCTGCCTGACTGAATTTTTGTCCAGCAGGTGGTACAGTGGCTCTGAACCACCCCGTGACTAACACCACTCAATACTGCATAGAAATCATAGAAATCCAGCTCAGTTGTGCCTTTTCCCTGCTAATGGACAAAAATCTGCAGCTCCGACACTTTCCACGGTCTATGATGAGACGAATTCTGTGATTTGCAGATTTTTTTTGTTTTGCTTGTTTTTAATGTAACTTGTTAAAGGCGCTGCTGTTTATTTGTTTTGTAACTCAACACAAAATGGCATTCTTGTGTCTTTTATACTAGTGCAGTTATCCCTTCTGGGTAGGGGATTGTCGTTTTCCAGCAGTATCATCCGATGTGGGTGTTGTCCAGATATTAGCATAGTTTACTAGACATTTTTTGTAGAATTTATTTTGGTTAGTTTGATCAAATAAGGATAATTGGGTTAGAAACCCCAGCCAGACGTATATTAGCATTCCTTTTGTTTTTTCTGCGTGGGGGGAACCAAAAACAGGCCTCTCGTGTTGCCGACGGCAGGTTACAATGGTGATGGTCTTTCACATCTGGTTCCCATGGCGCCAGACGAACCAGTGTGTGCCTGGTTGCTGTGGCCTCGGCACTTCTTTTTTTTCTCACAGTCTTGAGAATAATAGAGGCAAGCCCACTCCTCAAAAGGACCAATCAGGAGAGGCTCCTGTCCCAAACCCCACACCCAGGGTCACATCCTCATGCAGGGGGAGACCCATAAGACAAAAAGGGGCAAAAACCTTTCAGTGAGTTGAATAGAGCCCTTCTGTGACACAAAAGAGACGTCCTTGAGTGTGGGTGTTGTTTTGGGGGCTGTTTGTGATGGTTGTCTTGTAAAGACAATTCAGCAGATTTAGACTTTGTGCAAATAAAAAAAAAAAACATCAGGGACTTTTTTTTTTTTTTTCCCCCGAAACCTAACACTGACAGAGTCTCTAGTGGAATCATTTTAATATTTCATAAATCTGCCATTTACCATTATTTATTAGTGGGAGACTCTGGCTCCCCCTAGTGTTGGATTTCTAAAAAGCTGTTTAAGGTTTGTTTAAATCATTTGCCCCTGTAACTATCAGGAGAGATTTAGTAGTTATTGTATAACTCTTTGTTTTTAAATCTAGCTAGTGTTTCTTACTAATCCTACTGAAGATTTCTACTTTAATCTTGTGCTACTAACAATATTTGTTAGAACGTTTTCAAAGGGCTTGTAAATTATGGCAAATGCTTTATCCAACCCAGGTTTGTTTTTTTTTTTAACCGGTTGGCTGGCTCTGTATTAGTTTATTAGGAGATTTTGAAGGTACTTCGGTAATAAAGTAGCAGGCCTCTTGATTCTGTCAGGGTTTGAGATGAGGTTCTGCTCAGCTTCTTTTTCTCATTAACAGGTTCACTGTCCTCTGCACGTGGCCACATGGTGGCTTCTGCGAAAAGACCAGCGCTGCAGAGTTAAGGAGAAGAGGAAGTGTGACATGTCTGGCTGCCTCCTGAGTGGCCCTGGCAGCAGTGTCTCTTCTCCTTATTCTCCCGACTCCGACAGTCCGTGTTAGCGACAACAACCACAAATGAGTTACCATTAACTTTTTCGTTAAAATATTATTTTGCCATGATGTTCATGACCAAAAGGTGCTTTGATTTCAGGTTTGCATTCCCCTGTTAACAGAAAGAATTTATGTTTAGTATGTTTTTGGCACTTGGGATGCTCTACGTATGTAAAATGAGTGAAAACAAGTGAAATACACATCGTCATTCTCGCAATGGGTCTTTGCTTTTTTTCCGCTCTATATTAAATAAACGTAGAACATTTTTGTTTTCACAGAAGTCAGACGCATCGTCAGTTGTAAGGTTTATTCATCATCGCACTGGCATTGCATACTAGCAAACTGAGTTAGTTTGGTTTGTAAACAAAGGCAGTCTTGACCTCCTTTATTGCGCTGGGGGGAGGGGAGGGACGGTGGGTTTGGATGTTTAAGAAGCTGCCCGGCCATTCTCAGGCATCCTCACACTCACAACTCGAACTTAGTTCAAAGCACATCAAGCAAATACTCCGTGACATTGGTGACGGCAATTTTCAGCTATTCTAGTGCAGCCTTTGTGAATGGATCCCCAGTGCAATGCGTACATCATTTTTCGTGAGCTCACCGAGCCACTGCTGACATTCAGGGCAGTGATGGCCCTGAAAAAAAACCAAACAAACAAAAAAGACTTGACTCTGAACAGCATCTACTATGTGGTTGTGAACAGCAAGTAACAGACATACAAAATCAAGGATGCTGTTGAAATGGTGTGTAAACGATAAACCAAAACACACTGTAAAGCAAAGTTAACGTGTTCAGTGTTCACCTGTTACAAGTAAATAGAGCTTAACGCAGCGTACCAGAAACCAGAGAAAAATACAATTACTTGCAGCCATAAAAAAGTATTCAACAGGCAAGTCTACGAACAACTATTATTTTAAACAGACCGTTTCAACATATGCAGGATCTTACAGTTTCGATACACACGAGCAAGTACCTTCCATCTGTAACAAATTAAATACTGTAAAACCTGGTGTAAGAAAACCAGGTCAGAATCACAGTGACCTCACTGTTGCAGCTTATGTCTGTACCTCAGTTTTAAAATACCATCGGAGTCTGGCAGTTAAATACTACTTCCAACAAAAGAGAGCAAACGGCCCTATAGCTTTACGTACCAAAGCGCCAAGGGAGACACAGTGCCTTAACTGATTCCGTTTCACAGTGAACCATTCTCAGGAGCTGTTTTCAGCGAGTGGGGTTCGACTAGAAAAGGTTGGTAGCCCCGTTCTAAACGAGCTGCAAAACAGTAACGTAACGAGTTGTAGCATTTACATGCAAGAGCAAGCAGACCTGAAACCCATCCGCCAGGTTAATGCGGCAAAGCACGACCCATTCAGGCTTGGAAGTCAATAAACGTTTATATGGAAGGAAACATTAGCTACATCTCTTGCTTCGTATAGGCAGCGCTAGTAAATATCAAAAACATTACGATCGCGTCAGGTCAGACAGCACTCAAACTGGAATGACGGGTCAATCTCCAGGACGATTTAGCAGAACATTCAAAGAAAATACGTCAACACCTCAATAATATCAACATTTTAAGTACCAAAGCTGGGCCTTATATGTCCGAAACAACAGGATTGTTCACGAGTACCTTTTATAACCGTATAAACAGGAATGGAGTTAAATGCAGAAGACTAGGGCTGTGCTTTGGTCTTTTTCCTTTTTTATCATCATCACATTCAGATTAGACTGAATTGAGGGTAAGATGAGGGACTAAACTGAAATTGCTAATTGGTTCTCTTTTCTAAAACAGCCAAGCAAAAAGCACTGAAGAAATTAGTCATGTGTCTTTTTTGCTGACTTCTAAAAACACTAAAAAAAATACAGCGAGCATAAAAGTTAACCACTACGGAAATCAAATTAGTGATGACTCAGTACCAACTCAACCCAGTACGCTCCGATATGAAAGACTAAATGTGGATCTACACCAAACAAAAGAAAGCCATTCTTTTAAAGACGTTTGGGGACTGGAGCCCTCAGTTCTACAGAGCAAAACAGCCCTTATTTTTAAACAGACCGTGTCGGAGCGAGCTCCAAACTTAACGCTCCATCTCACACAGACAAAACCGCTCCAAATCAAACAACCGAGCATCTTGCACTAAAAAGAAAAATAGTAACAACGTTGCACCACAGCGTGACACAAGGTCAAGGTACCTAAAAAAAACCCTAACAGCTCACATTGTTCACACCCTTTAACACCACATCAAAGATAAATTCCCTTTTTCTCCAACATATAAACACATAACCCAGCATAAAACTGTTAGACACTGAAATCTCACTTTCAGACCTACACAGTAGTGCACACTCAGTTTATCCCAGAGGTTAGCTTACGACAGAACACCAAAACACAAGCAAAAAAATGGTACAAACAAAACAAAAAACGGGAATGCTAATGGCAGGCCACGCAAGTAACAGAGTGATGATTTGTGCAACAAAGCTGACTGTGCTATCGGGAACAACAGAGTGTGGTGAAGAACGCAGGAGCCCAGAGACCGCCGGGGCAAGGAAGCTGCGTCATTCAACACTGCGCAAGCACAAGAGCCTCTGGCAGAAAAAGACGGCTTAGACTACGGCACTACAGGTGCGAGACTGCAGAAAGCAGACACAGGCACCTATAAATTATGGTATGTGTTGCACTATAATGGTAAATCTATTAATTCGGTTATGCCCACTCTAAGCCAGCCTCGTCACCGTCGGCCAGTGTGTAGGCATGGCAGGTCCAGGGACCACAAAGGCACCGTGGTATCTGCGGACGCCTCAGCAGCAAGAGGAACGGGGTGCTTTGCGGTTGCCATGGAGGTCGATAGTGCTGCTTAGCAAGGCGTGGTCAATCTGTTCCTCGCTGGCCAGCACCTCCCTCACAGCCGCCTCAAAGGCGGAGCTCACATTTGTGTCGTCCTTGGCACTGGTCTCGAAGTATGGGCAACAGCCGTTCTCCTCACACCACGCCCGGGCCTCATCCTCGCCCACCTCGCGCTCCTCCTTGTCCACCTTGTTACCCAGCACTACAAAGGGGAACCGCTCAGGGTCACGCACATCCGAGTAGTACATGAACTCCTTCTTCCAGCAGCCCAGGTTCTGGAAACTCTGCAGGTCGTCCACGGCGAAGGTGAGGAGACAGCAGTCGGCTCCGCGGTAGAAGGGCGTGCGCAAGCTCTTGAAACGCTCCTGGCCAGCTGTGTCCCAAATCTGCAGAGTAACCAACCGCCCGTCCACCTCCAGGTCACGGTTGAGGAACTCCACACCGATGGTGTGAAAGGACTGTGAGTCGAAGCGGTCAGTCACATAGCGGTTCATTAGTGAGCTCTTTCCCACGCCGCCGTCCCCCAGCAGGATCACCTTCAGAAGGAGGCTCTTCCCACTCATGTCGCCAGCGAAGGCTGGGTGGCACACAGCCTCAGCATATCCTTAAAACACAAAAAACAGATTAATTAAGAGACAGGGACCATATAATGTCAGTTTTTCAAAAAATCGTCTAACCTTTTTGCAAGTGGATACCAAGCATGCTGAATGCAATAGAGAACTTTTTGAACAAAAAAATGCTTCAGCTGCAGCTGAGCAGTGTTTATCTGTGTGGATGACCCTGAGACTTTGGACAGGGTACCACCCTCTTACAGGACGTACAAAGATTGGACAACTACAGTGATTTGAGAGATCAGCCAACTAGTGTTTAAGGATCTAGCAGACCTAAGCATGTCATTTTGGAGGAATGGGGAAATCACGAATCAACTACTTACATGACATCACTTATCCTGTAGAATAACCAACCATTTACACTGAGAGTCGGGTTATAAACTCCACGAATGCATGCTCATTTCTAGTTAGGAGTTCAGTTCTTACGATTTTATCAACATAATGACTAGAAAACAAGAAGTCAAAAGATAAGAGCAGTAAACTGCGAGATTTTAATCACCATCCTCCGCGCATGCGCACAGGAGCATGACAGGCTTCAGTGTTGTCAGCTGTTTAACTATTCTCATTTCCAGTGCAGCTCCTGTCTTTATAAAGTTAAAAAGTGTTATTTCACACGAATGTACTATATGTTCGTACCGAGTACATCACATATACCGAGTTGTGCAAGAAGAAACCCTAAAATCTCGGATGCTAACGCTAGTCTCCAGGTTTAGCCACATCATGCACAGCTCTGCTGCTGAGAATGTAGCTCTCGGGGATAATTCAGAGACATAACACGGTCTAAATTGGAGTCGGATCACAAAACAACACGAATAAGCAGCTAAACGGGGAGTTTGTTCACTTTGTCATGAGATGTTTATCCTCGTTACCTCATTCTGCACGGCGGCGGGTGGAGATTTTGACGCGGTGGGAGGGCGAGGGCGGCGCGGGGTCCTAACGTCCAATCCCGGGCGGAGAGTCAGTGTATTACAGTATCCTATATTACATAGGATTACATTACAGTACAGTACATTGCATATATATGTGTGTGTGCGTGTGTCTGTACATATTTATATGTACAGACATATAACAGTCTGTCTATATTTATATTTTTGTATTATTTGTACAATGTACTTTTATACTGTTGTGTGGAATAGCTCTTATCTTGCATTACATGGCATTATATTACACTACATTACATTACTATGCATTTCGCTGCATTACATTACGATGCATTGCACTGCATTACATTATATTACACTGCATTACATTACATTGTATTATATTACATTATAATGTAATGTAATATAATGCAATCTAATGGTGGTAATAGTCTAGTGGGTAAAAGTCCTTGAGCCCTCTGTTGCTCCAGGGGGGACTGTCCCTGTAACTAATGACTGTAAGTCACTCTGGATCAGAGCATCAGCCAAATGCCCTCTTTACATTGCATTACATTACATTGAATTGCATTATTTGGCAGATGCTTTTATCCAAAGTAACTAATACTAAGAGGAAACACTCAAGTTTCAGGACAGTGTGAGAACCAGAGAAGAGTATTAGGTGCTAAATCTTTACGTAAGACTAATGCAAGACCATAGATAGTGCATCAGGAGAGGAGAGGGATTCATCTCAAAAACATCTCCCACAACGAAAACCCCTTAATTTTGCCCCTTAAAATTACCTTAATTTTTACCTTAATTTCCAGAAAATTAAGGGAAATGTGCACAGATTAAGGCTAATTAGGGGGTAAAACTACTGAATTTCCCCCTTACTTTTTCAAATTTGCCCCTTAAATAATAGAACCTCCTGAATGAATTGTTTATGATTAAGATTAAGGGGTTTAATCCACTTTTAAGATCAAATAAAGGGATGAGTTCACAACTTAATGGCCACTTAATTCAAATTAAGGGGTTTGGTGTATTTTCAGTTGTTAATTAAGGTAGAGTTAAGCACATTTTCAGTACCTAGTGTTTCGTAGTGTCCCAGTTGTCGTAACATACAAAAAAGAAAAAAACATTTCATGGAGCTGAAAATGGGAAAATGGACTGTAGCTGTGAAGTTACCATGACATTGCATTCCATTCCATTGTATTGCATTACATTGCATGACACTGCATTACATAACGTTGCAATACATTAGATCTCATTGCATACTGAAAATAGACCGTAGCTGTGAACCTCTGTCACCGTGTTCCTCGCCTGGTGTTTTATTGGGAGTACTCTGTCTGTTTATTTGTTTGTTTCTGAAGACTTTGAGGCTGAAGCCTGTGTGTCGATGCCGTATCCCAAAGTCCAGGTGGCGATAAAGCACAGGCTTCCCTTAAAATGGACGTGGAAGAAGAGCTAAGCACCCAACTCTGTTCTAAGTGTGTTCATTAAGAATATAATTTTGTCTGAACAGATTACACACGAAGACTCAACGACACTGCTTTAAGAATGGTAAGGTGGTTGCATGTTTAATGCAGATTAATTCTACTGATATCCTACTAAAGACAGCAACGTTGCATGAAAAGTATCAGCTGTTCACACATTTAAAGACTGTGTCTGAGTTTTATTTATACACTCCCTCAGTTCTGAGTGTTACTTAAGGTAGAGAACGTAAACGTGTATGGTGTACCTGGTATTCAGTAACCAGGTACACCATGTGGACAAAATTATTGGGACACATCTCTAAGGTTCATATTAAGAGTGACTGCCCAGAAAAAAAAGCATCCCTGCAGTGCAAGACTCCAGCACAGCTGCTTATTTTCCTAAAAAAGAAAACAAAAATTCCAACAAAACCTTGTAAGGCGAGCGAGTTTTATCTTGTGATATTAGTATCGTGGCCCAAAGCCATACACTATGTGGACGAAAGTATTGGGACACACCTGTCAAACACAATGTACTGTTTAACCCTACCTTATTTTACCCCTGAAAATACACCAAACCCCTTAATATGAAGTAAGTGGCAATTAATTAGTGAATCAATCCCTGAATTTTACCTTAAAAGTGGATTTAAGGCATGAGTGTGAAACCCCTTAATCTTAAACATGAGGCATTAATTCAGAAGGTTCTATTATTTATGGGGCAATTTTGAAAAAAGTAAGGGGAGAATTCAGTAGTTTTACACCCTGATGATCAGCTTTAAGTTTTGAAATTTCCCCCTTACTTTTAAGGCTTAAAATGAAGGGGTTCGGGGTTTGAACTAGTCCCCTTACTTCCAATTAAGGGCTATATTAATGCTTCAGCATCCCAAGGCATTTTATACAACGCCATGTTTCTTTGTGGCCCCAGTTTGGGGAAGTGCGCAAGAGCGCAAAGCAGCTCCATAAAGACATGCTGGAGGAGTTCAGTGTGGAAGAACTTGACTGGCCACACAGAGCCCTGACCTCA
>JBBPDC010000032.1:15818046-15839669 GCA_037974485.1 Hemigrammopetersius urotaenia | reverse complement strand
ACGGTTTGTAGCACTTGTTTTATTGTACGGTGTCCTTGTGTGCCAGAAAGGCGCCTTCAAATAAATAAAATGTATTACTATTATTATAAAACTTCCACTAGCCTATCACTGCATATAATCCAGATCTATTCTTCATGTATGTTCAACAATGTATTATGATTTCCCATTTTGTAGCAAAGCGGTTTAAAAAATACATAAATCACAATCAAAGGTAAACCTAAGCCTTATGTTCTGCTTCTTTACGATTAAACGGACTGTCAGTTTTAAACAATTTAAACAATGTCCCGTCAAAATTGTGTGTTCGCAATCCAAGAGCCAAAATCAGTGCTGCTTTGCTAGTATTTTATTGCAACTTGTGCTGCAAGAATGATAGGAGTTTCAAAAATCAAATATTAAAAACTCAAAATATTAAATATTAAAAGATTTCCAGACAGTGCAGTGCTGCCAGAAAAGTGAAATCAGCTGTTTTAGTGCAGTCCATCAAAAAAGGTAAACCAAAGTTGGAAAAGTAAGGATGGAGTGTTCACACCTGTCAAAATGAACCATCTTTCAGAGAAGGTTTAATTGGTGTACCCCAAAAAATAAGGATGGTGTGAAAGCCCTTACAGTGTTAGCTTTAGCACTGAAAGATAAGTAACATGCAAACTGTGGCAAGAGATTGTCTAAATGTTACCTTTAAAACTGGATGGCTTCTTCTTCTCTGAAACAAAGTCATCATCGGAAGACAAGTCGTCCACTATGAAGTGTTTGAGACTGCAGAATAGAACATAGCTGTCCATTATTGCTCTTATTCTTAAAACATTTTCATTCTAAAACGGCATCACCGCTTCCACTGACCTGTCATCGCTTCCACTCTCAGACCGCAGGCTGAGTTTAGCCTTTGGCGTTTTCACGCGGCTTAGAACTGCAAAGGAACTGTAGTCAGTTTAATGTGACTGACATAACATGTCTGAGAATAAACAGAGGAGTAATTACTTACAGTTTTCAAAACCATCTTCGTTGTCTGAGGATGAAATAGATATAGGCTCCCTAGCGAGAGTGATGATGGAGAAAAAAAATAATGGTTTAAGACTTTTAGGATGTTTTCCTTCTATTGCCATGCTCAGGTTACCATTTATGTTACTATTAATAAAGTGCTATAAAAATAAAGAATAAAGAATTCAACTTGAATGCATTACACAGGCTATAATAAAATCTCTCTCACCTGGTTTTCTTGGCAGATGAGACTGATTTGCAAGCAGGTTTGGGTGTAACCTTTTCTGCAAGAACTGAACAGAAAAAAGACGTTAGTACATTATTAACAACACCACAGCCAATTCCAGCCCTGCGGCGACCGCAAACTCACTGACTTACACTTATCAAAGCCATCATCGCTGGAGTCCAGATTTGGGTGCGTATTTCCCTTTGCATGTGGATTCTCCTTGTCAGAGCTGTCGCTGTCGGAGAGGAGCGGCTTCCGTAAAGAGTCTCCTCCAAAACCAGACACACCATGACATCTGCCTTTCAAGTTCTTTCTCAACTGAGGACAGAAAAAAAGGACGAGGTAGCTCTAAATGTCATTCTAAGAAATCATTCTAAGAAATCAATCGAGTCATAAAACACATTTAAAGCCACCCTTTTACCACCTGTCCATTATGACTTTCTTACTTTTCAATATCTTTATAGCCTTCAATAGCATGGCTTTGCCCTTGCCCCAAATTCAGACTTCTAAAATAAAACAAAAATGTTTTCTAAAAATCTTTAATGCACATTATTGTAATACTCAAATATAAAAAATAGCATGTGTCCAACATTATTTTAATATTAAACAGTTCTCTCACAGTTTCACCAACATTCTTTGTTGCTTCGGAAATGGACAGTGACAATAAAGCACACATCTGATATAGAGATGTACATTTTTCATGTTCTGTTGAAGGCATATCAAGATAAATCCTGCTTGAACAGATTTTTATTATAAACAGGGTGTTTTTATTCCAAGTCATGTTCAAAAGAGCACCTCAAGAAAACACTCATTTATACGGTTGTTAGTCAAATTTGATTAAAGCAAGTAAAATCCAGACAGATATACTTACCAAAATATATTCTGGTCTATAATAAACAGACCTGTAAATAATATTTACCTCAACCTCAGCTCGATCCAGAGCACCAGGTTTGTCCCAGCCGAATTTTTCTGCAACTCTCTTAAACAGCCTTTGAGTATTAGGCTCCATTTGCAGTCTGCAAAAAGAAAGAGATTATTATTTTGGCGAACAATGTATACAGCTGGCTTTTTTCTGTCCAAGGTATATGGACACCTGACCATTACACCAACAGGGCCTTGTGTAAAGGGATGTGCTATCTTTTAATGATTTTATGGAAGAATGTGTGTGTAAATACACTATATTTTATCCATCTTTTTAAAAAGAGTATTGGCACCTGTTTTTAGGGTTTTTAGCTAGTCCCCTTAGTGAAAGGCTATCTCAAAGCGTCAGTATACCAAGACATTTTGGACAATGGCACACTTCCAACTTTGTGGACACAGTCTGGGAAAGAACCTTTCTATTCCAGCATGGCTGTGCCCCAGTGCACAAAGTGAGGTCCATAAAGACACGGTTGAAAGAGTTCTCTGTGGAAAAACTGGAAGAATTTGAGTCCTTTCTTCAACCCCATTCAGCACCTTTGCGATGAACTAGAACAGCATGTCTGACCTCATGAATACTCTACAGAATGAATGGGCACAGATTCACTCCAAAATCTTGTGGGAAACCTTCCCAAAAAGAGTGGAAGCTGTTATAGCTGCAAAGGGGGACCTTTGAATGCAATGCCAGTGAAGTATGAGTTAGTGTAATGGTCGGGCGTCCCAATACTTCTGTCCATATATTGCGTATCTTAACTCCTTCATTGTTAAAAGAGAGCACACAGTCATCAGTGCTATATCGCAGTAACTTCTTTAAGAGGAAGAATATTTTCAGACATTAGTATGCTAACATGAATATTTCACAACGTTTTTACGAAATCCCACTCAGGGCTTTCAGTCCAAGATAGACGAGTTTCTAAATTTGAGACTGTTCTTCATTATGTTTTATTAAAGTGGCGTTATATGATGTGCGGAAGTAAATAATTCGTCTCTTTTAATACACATATGCATCATAATCGCTGTGCCCAGTGTCCCTTTCTAGAACAAAGGGTGTTAAGATGTTTTACACTAAATGTATTTACATTTTAAAACGTCGAGCCTTTTACTCTGTAATAGCTAGATCAATGGATTTATGCAAACTAAAATAGCTTTTAACCAGTAATTATTTTTTATCTTTTTTGAAGAGTAACGGACTGTGTGCTCCGTTAACAACAAACTTGAAGTCATCGCATAGAAACAAGGCTGTTTAGCTAAATAGGCTAAATCAGGCTTTTAAACAAATTCAGTGCCTTTTCCAGCAACAACATTCGGTTGTTAATGAAAGCACGGACATAAAAATACATTTGCTGACAGAAATAAATGTATATTTCAGATTTTAAGCGAATAAAAGTCGAGTCAAAACGACGCGTACCTTTTAAATTTAGCTCCCCGGAAGTAGTCACGACCTCCAGCAGCCTGGGCTTAAAGCTACAGACACCGTGGTTTTCGCTCGTCGGGAGCTTTTTCGTTTTCAAACATCATCTGCAGGCAGTACATGTTAGAGTTGTGCCTAACCCAAAAACTAAACGACCCAAACCGCATTCTAAGACTTCAGATGCAGACTAAAAACGTGAAATATTCACATTATAGCAAACTGATTCTTCAAATTATTAATGGAAACCTTTTAAAGCAGTTCACTGCAACGACGATGACTGTGTGCTTTCTTTGAACAATTCGACGAAGGTATTAAGATATACACACCGTGGACAAAAGTATTGGGACGCTTGACCATTACACCAACATGGACTTTAATGACCTTGCATTCAAACACAGACTTTATAATGGAGTTTCGTCACGGGCAACCAGGAACACAGCGCCCGGGGAGCCGTGTGTGGGGACAGTACCTTGTTCAAGAGTGCATCAGATATGCCACTGGCAGGCCTTGGATTCGAACACACAACATTCTGATCACAGGGGCAACTCCCTATCCACTAGGCCACAAACAGCCTTTGCAGTTATAAAGGCTTTCCACAAGACATTGGGAGTTTCTGTGGTAGTCTGTGCACATTTCTTCTCTAGAGCATTTATGAGGTACTGGTACTGATGTTGGACGAGAAGGTCTGGATCACAGTCTCCGTCCCAGTTCATCCCAAAGGTGCTGGATGGGGTTGAGGTCAGGGCTCTGTGTGGCCAGTCAAGTTCTTCCACACTGAACTCCTCCAGCATGTCTTTATGGAGCTGCTTTGTGCTCTGGGACAGTCCTTCTGGAATAGAAAAGGTTCTTCACCAAACTGTGGAAGAATCGTTTTTTAAACAGTTAAAAGTTTTTTTTAACATTAAGGTGCTGTGCTGGAGTCTTGCCCTGCAGGGCCCCCTTTTACTGGGCAGTACTGGGTGGACACGGGTACATTAAAGAGTGTTGTACTATATACTGTACAACAAAGCGTGGATAGAGAAATGGGGAATAAGATGAAATGGAAAATGGTGAATTCCACCCTTAAAAGACGGCTTACTGTGATAAAGTACTAGGCCTAAATTTCACTGTAGTAACGTCACTGTAATTCTGAGACATCTGCTGTCAACCTCAAAACAGAATAAAAACCCAGAACAGACACTCATGTCCAACATGACACTGACTTTCACTATTCTGGCATTTTTAAGAATGAGCCACGTTTACAGCGGGTCGTAGATAAGCTGTGTTCATGGCTCCAGTCCATATGCATTGGCGATCAGTGGGGTTTTTTTGTGCTTAGAAAATTCTGCACAGCTAGGGCTGCTGGTTAAACTGCAGTTTTTACTGTTTCAAACAATAGATTTTGCAAGGTTTTTTTTGGAGAGATGAAAACATTGCCAAAAGCAAACTGAACACAATTTATTTTATTCATATTACATTTACAATAAGCACATTCAGTGCGTTTTCAACATATTGATCCAACAAAGCACTTTATAAGATGCATTACCATTGCAGTATGTACAATGTAATTGGAACAGTAATTGGAACACTACTACACATGTCCCACCTAGAGACAAAAAACTGATACAAAATACTGTGAGATTTCAGCGACGGCCTGAGCTGGCCAAGTGTCGATTTGTCATATGAGAATACACCACAGCAGCGTGAACACGAAATTTTTCCTCTGCATTCAACCCATTCACCAAGTGAAGCAGCAGGCAGCCAGGAACACAGCACCCAGGGACAGTATCTTGCTCAAAGGTGCCTTAGCAGTCCTGGGATTCAAACCCACAACCTTCTGATCACATGGGCAACTCTAACCACTACCTGCCCCGACCCACGGCCTGTTCAAAGAGACAAGACACAGGAACACTACTAACATTTTACACTAAATGCTCACTGCTCTTTCAGAAATCGACAGCTTGCACCAAGCAATACTTTTTAATAAACCAGCAGTCATGCTTTTACTTCAGTTCCTTCTCCTTTTCAAAACAAGCTTAAAAGATGCATGGAGAACAAACGTGCAGCTCATTTTGAAGGTTTGCCACATTTCTTTATTTCAGTTAACGTAAGAGCCTTGCAGAGCTTCATTGACAGGACATAAATAAAATGATCAATAGGAAGACAGTGTACAAAATGAAGACAGCTTAGAAAATACTTACCTACACCTTTTCCTGGTAAAAATAATAAAACAAATTAGCAAGTGGGTTCAAAACTTTGGGTATACCATTTGCACTGTCTATTGAGAGGCTCTTCAGTCTAGCTTGTCCGTATAGAAAATTTGAGACAGTTTAACTTTAATGACACGTTGGCAATTAGCAGGGGGAAAAAATCCCATCCACATATATTCCACAACATTTCAGGGTCATGATGAACTGGATGAGCAGACAACAAAAGTAAATCTGGTAACTTAAAAAGGCAAAGGTTTGTTAGCATGTTAAACCCAATCAACTCTTTTAGTAACAGATCAAAGCTCTCTGAAAAAACCCTTCATCTCAAAACATGAACACAATGACACAAGTGGACTCTACGTCCCTTTCAGATTCCACACACAAGCAAAAGAGAGAAGCAGCTGGAGTGAAGCCAGCATGAACAGGAGCTTTGGAGGAAAGAGTCTCAGTGAAGGAGCTCAAGCTTTACGCTCTCCTCGCCGGCTCACAGGAACAGAAGCTGTAGATCATTATTATGGTGCTCAATTGCAGGCTCTATAGAGTCTCTGACACCGAAGAAAGCGGATGGAGACATGGGGATGCATGGGAGTTTGGTAGCTGAATCAGGGATAAGATCTGGGATAGATGGGGAGAGGAGGACGTGTGACTGCAAGACAGTTCAGGTGCTTTCACTGCTCTCAAGCGTCTGCACCTTGAGGAAGTGATCAGGCTTATTTCCACTGGCGTGGTGCTCCCACATCTGCAGGTAGAGGCGTTCCAAGTCAATGGTGTACTGCTTGGTGTTGAAGAGCGGGCTGCAGATGCGCTGCCTCCATACACGCGAGCGAATCTTCTTCAGGCTGCAGGAAAAAAAACAGCACAAGTTTATTTTAAAAAGCACTTATTGGTATTCTCACAGATAGTAAAAGTAACTTGACTCACAATTCCATGTCAGTGCCAAGCTTGACAGCAACATCCTCATACTCCTGGCGACTCTGGGCAATGAGCTCAGGACAGCCAAGGCAGGTCAATTGAGAGGCAGCCACTCGGGAGGCAAGCGTCTCACCTGCAAAAACAGTCACAAATATAAATTTGTGATATTAAACAGTTACATGCTTTGAGATATATATGAAAAGAAGAGGCCATTAAGTCATAATTTGTACCCATACAGTGTGTTGCTTACCTGGCATCGTAACCATGGGGGTGCCAGCCCAGAGGACATCCATGCCAGTGGTGTGGCCGTTGCAGAGCGGCGTGTCGAGGCACACATCAGCCAGCTGGCCACGTCTCACATGCTCCTCTTTGGGTGCCACAGGAGAGAAGATGATGCGGCTGGTGGGAAGGCCCATGTTCTGGGCATACTGTTGAATATTGGGTTCACCCACAGCTGGGAAGCGCAGGAGCCAAAGCACACTGTTGGATACCCGTTTAAGAATCTGGAATAATCAAAAATATGTTTATTTGTTTCACATGTTCATTCTTTCACTTCACATCCAATGTAAAATGGGTCATTAGACCTGTGAGACTATGTACAATATAACAAAAAAGGATTTTAAAATAAGGATTTTATGCTAATCAGTTCAGGATTTCACACAAAAACAGCCTTAAACAGTATTTACATTAGCCCACATCTGCAGAGTCGGGGGGTCAATCTTGTAGAGCTGATTGAAGTTACAATAGACGATGGAGTCTTCTGGGAGACCATACTGAGATCGGGTGGTCACCACAATCGTTCTAGGAACCTCCTCTCCAGTGGCTGCCTTGTTATTGATCTATTGGGGAAGGGGAAAAAAGAAAAGAGATCAAGACACACATGGATAAACTGCTTTGTCATCTTTGAAGGAATCCAGACTGAGGTTTGCCATTGGTCTAAGTTCACAGAACTGTTGACTATGTTTTCTCATAAGATTTGGACAAATCTTTTTGGACAAATGTGGACAAATGTGTTCTTTCCAAATTAACTACATCCGACTAAAAGTCTTTCAAATTCATTGGTTTTTTACCAAAAATAGGTTCTGTTCCGCCATGAAGGAAATCCATTTGAGCTACCAAACCATACAAATTACATAAATCAAAGAGCAAATGCGTAGTATTGGTCTGGCCTTGAAGTTATTTTCACCTGGTTATTTACTAGGGCTGCACGATATTAGGAACACATGTGATATGCGATAATGTAGTTGAGTGTTGCGATAATCACAAACTTTATAGTGTTATAAAACTTTATAGAGTTAATGTTTTTCTGCTTTGCACTTGCTGGTAACAGAGACTGCAGACGCTGTCTATGCAGAAAAAAATGAAATGCAATATAAAAGTTTTTTTTAAAGAATTTACTTAAACAGAGCATTTAATGCACTTAACATTTAACATTGTTGGAAAAAAAAAAACATTTTTAAAATAAATCTTTTAATTAAATTTGTTTTTAACTGCCCCAGTGATGTTTTTGCCCTCTTCTCTGTGGCTCTGGGTGAACAGTTTTGGAAAAACACCATTTACTGCAGTTCAGTCAGTCTGTGGCGATATGGATATTGCGCATGACGATACATTTGCGATATATTGTGCAGCCCTATTATTTACCCAGGGCAACTGGAGAAGCTTGCCAAAATCCTGCTGCTCATGTCTTTGAAAGCTAATAATTGTGTTCTGGGTTCTTTCCAAATATATTGGAATCACTGGAATGCAGAACAGAATGTATTTCTCAGTTTGCTGTGTTCATCAGTTGTGCCCTGTTCCTTGGAATGAATAACACTGTTGACTAATTCAATACATTTCACATGGAAATGTTCTACTTTTGCATACATCTTAGAACATGTGTACAATCACTAGTTGAGCTAAATCAGTGTAAAAATATAAAACAGTTTCCCAACGATCCCATACCTTGGGTTTCATTTCTCCTGGTCGGGTAAAAACAACAAAACACAGTTAAACAACTCCTTAAATTGGAAAATAAGATTCTACCTGCTTCTACTGAACTGAATGTGGTTACCCTTAAAATTATATTTTTTTGTTTGTGCAAAGATAGATGTGGCCACAACAACTGACCAATCATCATGACAAATACCAAATATCAGTCTGAACTTGATCTTGGTGTCCATCAACACAAACCATGCAACACCCCACCTTCTGTGCGACCTAGAGCTGTGCAAAAGGTTAACTGAGGAATTTAAGGTAGAGCTGCTGTTCCGCCTCAAAGCGTGCTCTTCTGAACCAGCTAAAATGTCATACCTGCAAGGCTACAGTCCCAGATACTACAACCTCCTCGAGAGAAAAAATCTGTAAAAAAACAACATGTAGTGATCTTCCATCCCTGTCCACTAAAAAAATTGTATTACTGAAAGGGTGGGTTTCTCTTTACTTGATCTTGCATGTGCAATTCAAGCACCAATTAAGACGACATGCAGATCTGGGGGAGTGTCCTGGAATTTCTTTTAGCATAACCCTGTTAAAGTAAAACCCATCGATCACAAAGCCACAAAGCTTTTCCACACTGCTGTTTCACACCGTTATCAGCAAGTGATGGAGAATCATCAATTAGGACAAAACATTTTAAAAACCATCAACATGCTGATTTTTCTGCCAACCTTAGTAATCATACAGCACCAAAATCCACAGGGACAAAAGGAAGTTAGTAGATTAAAGATCACATAAAAGCACCTGCATGCAAGAAGGCAAATGACTGTTTAGATAGTGGTCTTTAAACACCGATGCTTTACTGTGTTTAAGGGTTTAATACTCTGGGAATTCAACAATACCTGAGTGGTAGCCAGGCCGTTGCTGACAGTGAAACCATTGATGGTGACCTGGATCTGGCCCTGGTTGATCATGTTTATAACAGCCTCCGCTGCGGTGTTCATAGGAATGACTGGCATTGAGAGGGTTCCATTATTGTCTGTAGCCTCCTGACCATCACACTCCATCTTGAAGGAGATTTTAGAGTGAGGATAAAAATCATACATGCATGGAAACGTGCAAAAAAGTGTTCTGGGATTCTTCATTTACCTTGATGACTTTGACATCTGGCAGGCTGTCAAGGAACGCCTTGAGATCAATGCCATTCAGCACAATGCGATTGTCGAAAATATGTCCGTTGGACTTGAAGTCAATCACTGCCTTTTTCTGGAGAACATAAAAGCAGATGTTAAAAGAAATTGCAATATGAGAGACTGCAACATGGAACGCAATGTACCTCCCCTATTCCATGATGCTATTCTTAAAATATTACAGCTGTTTCAAGAATTCATATATATAGTCTTACCTTGAGGTGGGGAAACATGTTAGCATGGTCTCCAATAAAGAATGTATGAGGCATGTAGGCCATTTTTTCCGAGTACTGCTCAGCCACCTCAGCTGGTGAAGTCTCTTTATCGGTAACGATGTAGTCCATGAAAGGAGCTCCACTGGTGCCTGGGTATCCAAGCCACATGGCCTGAAGAGAAAGCAGGTTATTCAGCAATGTTGTTAACTAATTGATACAATCATGCCTGTGTGAATGATCAACTGCGTACTTGAATGGGCGCTGGACGCAGGGCAAAGAGCTCATTGCGGGCTCCTTTGGTATAGCCATTCATGTTGACAAGGATGTGAACTCCATCTTGGTGGATCCTGTCTGCAGCCTTGCCATTGCAAGGAATCTATGTGAAAACACAAACGCATTAAAAATGACTTGTTTTCATTAACACGACAGAAAACAAGACCAAACGTATTCTATTCTGCTTTATTTCCTGCATGTTCTCACCTGTGAGAGGTCAGTAAAGTGATGAGCTTCAGCAATCACTTTGACTCGGAAGTTGGTGCTGTCATCGGGACTGAGGGCATAACAGAACACCTAAAGACAGAACAGAACCAGATGAATATGCTGAGCTTTCTTTTAAGCATCGAGTTACTAGAAGCATTGGATGCGTGCGTTACACCTAAACTCACCTCAAACTTTTCAGAGTTATGCATGCCTGGAATGGACTGCATGAGGTGGGAAGTGGGGTGGTTGCCAAAGTCTGAGCTGACGTAGCCAATGCGCAAACGCCCTCCACTGGTTTTAAGGTCCTTAGGATGCTCATAGGCAGGTTTATGAAGAGCATTGATCTGTAGCACATTAAACAGGGTTGTTAAAATTTGTCTTTGAGACTGTCACATGTAAATACCTTTAAATTTTAAAATACATATGTTTGCTCATAGAAAAAATTCAGGCAAAAACAATATGGTTCAAGATGACTTACAATGAGCAATAAAAATGAAATGAATGATTAACAACACTTAAGACCATGGGAATAGAGAGGAGTGGATTATATTTGTCCTCATTTATGGCATTTATATTACAAAAAATCTAGCTAATCTGCAGTCCTATTGTTTGTGAAGTCAGACCCTGTTGTCTTGTAAAGATGCCCCCACATATAGTTTCACATTGATATTTTTAAATTATTTTTTAATAAGTCTTTCCATGTCTTGGCTGATTTACTACATATGTGAGTGAAAAGTAGAAATTGCAAAGATTTCAGATTCCTATAATGGATATCATTAATGTACCTTGTCCAAACAGAGATTCCCATGTCTCTCAGCAATGGCTTTACGGAAGCCATGGGAAAGAGGATACAACATGCTATGGTGGGGGTGTACTGAGGGCAGACGGTTCTTTTCCAGCTGGTCAGCCACAATGCTCACCAATTTCTTCATGCGCTCATCATAGTCTGTCCAGTCACACACAATCTGAAAAAGAAAATTGGTTCTAGCATCATGACTGAGGACCTGTCAGTGACTAGCTTTAATTTCAATCAAGGCACAAAAGTAATATATGACAGGAACAAATAGTATTTAGTTAATGACACAAGTGGACAGTGGATTCTATGGTATTTAATAAATGCATTAGATTATATTCAAACTATAAACAAAGGAAAAGGTGACATGTAATAAATTTGCCACAATGAAAGAAAAATAATACATGGGAGAAAAAAAATACATAATACACACATAAATTAAACTTACCTGTAGACAGTGTGCAAGATTGCAGTAAGCATCAGGGAAATCTGGCTTGAGCTTCAGGGCAGTGCGGTAAGATGCAATAGCTTCTGGAATGTTCCCAGAGTCCTATGGAGTAGGGGGAACACAGTCAGCGAATACATTCAAAAATAATGACAATATACTGCCTAAAGGTTGAAGGAAATTAAAAAACATTTTTTTTTTAAAAAAAAAACCTTGTGAATGGAGGCCAGGTTGCTGTGAGCATCTGCAAAAGCAGGGTTGATCTGAATGGCACGTGTGTAGCACTGCAGTGCCCCTTGCACATCCTGCATTTCTTTCAAGGTGTTCCCCATGTTGGAATAAGCATCAGCAAAGGTTGGACTAATCCTGTTGTTCAAAGAGGAAGTATTATTATACTTGGACAGCAAAGAGATTAGACAGCATACCTGCTGATTCTCAAATCAAAAACTAAGAAAAAATAATCAAAGGTCAGCATGCCTGATAGCTTCTTTGTAGTGCATGAGGGCTTCCTGCAGCTTTCCCTGCTGCTGAAGGACGCTGGCAAGATTGGAGTGGGCTGCAGCAAACTCTGGGAACACCTGTCAAACAAGCAAGTTTGTTTTCTCAGACAATATGAAAAGCGACAGCATATCATCGATTATCCACAAATGTAAGTTTATCTCACCTCCAAAGCCTTCCTGTAGAGCTGCACAGCCTCTTCAATATTGCCCTGCTCCCGTTTGATGTTGGCCAGGTTGTTTAGAGAGTCTGCATGAGTGGGGCAGAGACGGAGTGCTGTATTGTAGCATTCCTCTGCCTCAGACACCTAAACGAAGACAGAGTGAGCCTAAGCTACAGGACGACTAAGCCAACTTAAAAAGAAGCTCAGTCAAAACCAAGTGACAACTCATGATCAAGTTATTAATACAGTATAGCAACTTATTACAATTAAACTATAACAAAATTGAACAAAGACTCCAGCTAGCTCCAGATGCAAATGCAGTTGCTTACATTGCCCTTCTCCTTCAGTGCATTGGCCAGATTGCAGTAAGCATCAGGGAAGTGAGGCTGCAGCTCAATGGCACGACGGTAAGTGTCAATGGCAAGGTCAATAAGACCCTGCTCATAGTAGACGCAGGCCAGGTTACCATGGACCACAGCATGGTTGGGGCTCAGGCTGAGGGCTCGCAGATAACCAGCGACAGCTCTGTAATGAACATTTCTGAATTCTGTAACTGCTAAACCTACATATCAGTTTATATTTAATATACTTTAATCAGAAATATATTACAAAGTACACTAATCCATTCTAAAATCACAAAATTACCTGTCAAAAATTCGGGCTTCTTTAAGAACATTGCCCAAGTTGATGTAGGCATCTAGAAAGTTGGGATCCAAAGTCACTGCCTGCAAAACAAAGACAAACAGACTATCAATGAAATAATACTGCATCAGACCCAACATTAATTTCTTCAGACATATATGCAATTCACTTGAGTGCACTTGCCTTCTCAAAATGATGAATGGCCAGCCAGATCTCTCCCTGGGCATTAAACACACAGCCCAGGTTGCTCCAGGCCACAGCAAAGTTTGGCTGAGTCTCGATTGCCTTCAGGTAGCAAGCCTTTAGCGGGTTAACAACGAAAACAACAGGAGGAAGGGGGGGGGCAGAGAGGAGCAGTAGAGCAGACAGGGAAGATGGGGGTTGTAAAATAAAAAAAAAAAGATTGAATAAAAAGAAAGAAAACAAAAAGGGCAGAGAAAACAAGAGTCAGAATCTACTCTCCAAAAAGCAAAAAGTGAGTCTACAGCGTGGGCTCGCAAGCGCGCCATTCTGCCGCGCTAAGCTGCACGCTTTTCCCTGCGCTGCGCGAATCTGACCAGCACCTACCCTCCAACTGACATTCTTCAGTTATGGTCTCACCAGAGAACAATATTATGAGACATCATAGGAGAGCCATACTTCAAATCTGATATTTAACATCAAACTGCTGTAGATCACATATTCAAATTTAGATTAAAAAAAAAAAGAGCATGTATTAGTTTATCAAGATTACGGTCACAACCTTAAATGCCCGTGGAGCGCGTAGATGGAAGTCCCTGTAATGCAAGCGCAAAAAGCCACACGGGCGGCCATTGTGTCGCGTCGCGCCGCAGTCGCTGCTTGCGCCATGTTCGCTTTTCGCTTTCGCCAGCGCTTACTCCAGCTTACAGCAGAAACCACAGACCTAAACCCTAGAACCCCTGACCCCACTAGTCTGGCACACTCTCTGAAGCCCACCACCATGCAGGAACACAGTAAAAATACACAAATGGTAAGATTGACTAGAAGATGTGGTGAGCTTAATACAGCTATCCAATGGTACAAATGATGCCAATGGTGTCCTGTTTTGGGCTGGGGGGTCCACTGGGTGCCATGCTAGCATGGTGGGAAGGCAGGTCTGCGGTCCGCAGGCCAGGAGGGGAGGGGAAGAGGGAGCATCTGTTGCGCGCGCCTTTGGGTCGCATTAGAGAGCGTTTTGTCGCTGCGCAGCCCCTGCGTCGCTGCAGACTCACAGCGCATCATCTGCTCAGCAGAACGCTGCAACTCCAAATCAAGAGGAAAAAAATGATAAACCAAAGCAACAGGAAAAAATAATTAACAAGTAAGAGTTAGAGGGTTCTTACTGTGTTTTTGTTTGTTTACTGCATCCAATCCGTGTTTCTTTTAATTGCGTAGTTGGGCGATGTTAAGTTGTATATATGTAAATAACACTTTTTTTCCCCAATTACTTTTGTTTTCTTTTGTTCTTCAAATATAGCCACAAGACAGAAGAACTCAGGCATGAAGAAGTTTTTTTTTTGTTTTTTTTTGGCAGTTACAAACCCGTTACCATATTTATGGACTTTGTCTGGGGGGGCGGCCGCAGCTGGAAGAAGAGGAGAGGACTGATGCTGCCCTAGTGTTCCTTTCCGCCGGACCGCACCTACGCAGGAATAGTGTCACCCACCTGAAACCTTCTAAATAACAATATCAGTGGTGGAAAAAACCAAAAGAGACAAAATAAGAAAACAAGACCGTTAGTAAAAGTTCGTACTCAACACATTTGTTTCATATGGATATAAAAAAAAACTATTCACAGAAACAAACAAAAAAAATTAAACCATCCTACTCAATCTTCACTCATGCAATAAATAGAATTTCAGTTTCAAAAGTGAAAAAAAAGCTTATAGGGGGATGAGGGAGAAGAAAGGCTTTGTGTTATCTTTCTTACAGAAATTTGATTCATCCTGTTTCAAATGTAAATAAAGGAGGGAGGCTAACTGGCTTGATCTTCCCCAAATGAACTGAACACATTTCTTTGGGCAGAATATTAATCATAACATTAATCATACTGGGAAAGACAAAAGTGAGAAAATAATCATTTATTCTTTTCCTTCCTTTTTCAAATTCTTAAGTTTACAGAGTTTAATACATTGCTTGCTTTGTGCTGTCCTGCCTTCTTGAATCCTGGCCAATGGGTAAAGAAAAAAAGCCTGTGGTTTAATGATTTGTATCTAGAAGCCTCCACAGCTCTGAAATAAAGAGGTCAATGCTTGTGCTGCGCATGTGTATTTCTTTCTCTCTATCAACGCATCTGACGCGTGCAGTGGAGTGCAGATAGGGAGCCGCCTGCCTGGCACAGCCCAGGCTTACCACAGCGCTGACAAAAAGTTAACACCCAAACCTCCCAAATGCCCTTTAGCCATTCTGCAGTGAAACAAATGTCGGGGGCAGACAGAAAACTAGACAGTCACATAGTGGACTACTGGGGACTTACAAAGGTCTAGTTATTTGCAAAAGCATTGTGGAGCCCTTGAAGAGCATCAGTACGCTCGGCTGGAGGGTCAGGCAGGCAGCTCTTTGCGCGCACACTCCACGAGCCCTGAGCAAGCGCGCGGGGGGGCAGAGCGACAGAGCCAGTGTGGTGGGTGCTGGCACCCCAGTGCTCCTCCCCACTCTTCCCCCCTGAGGCACAAATAAGAGGGCTTCTAACCAGCGAGGAGAAATCTCTCTGCAGATGCTTCTGAATCTCTCAAAAATCCACCTTTAAGGGGCCAGAGTTCATATTGGTCTATGTAAGTGGCGGTCAGGAAGTACCAGGGCCATTTCTACTGTTCTTAAGCCTTCAAGAATGTTGAGAATGAATTATAAATTCCATAGACAAAAATACAAAGCGGAAACATGTCTGGGTTAGAAGCCATCTTATTTTTTTGCATAACAAAGATCACTAGCTTCATATCAGTCCATTGCGTTTCTTTCAAGACCGAGCCAGCATAATCCCTCCATAACACTAAAGGAACAACATGCCAGAACAGAAGTGTGTAAAAGGATTCATCATTTGGTGAGACACAGAAGGCCCCAGCCTTTCTTCCTGTGTGGAGGGGCACTGACAAAGAGGCCAGGCCAGGATGGAGCACAGTGTTTAAACAGAGAGAAGCAGGAGGAGTGAGAGAGGGCAGAAGAACGCAATGGAGAGAGGAGGAAGGGTCTAGACATTGTGCAATAAAAAAAACAAAAAGAAAACAAACACTCAAGACCAGCAGGTATGTAGTTCCAGAAAGTGGTTGGGGCCACATCTGGGACAAAAATGAGGGAAAAAACCCAAAAAGTTCCAAATGTCAAAAAAAAATTATGACAGTAATCTGATGTTTTACCCCTAAAGTGTTTTGACATTTTAAATGAATAGGAATATTTAAAGGCTCTGGGACTGTGTATACAGAAGGGCAAAGGCTAGGCCTATTGAGCAGAAGAGTGAGTGGTGGTGGTGGTAGGGGTTTGGGTTTGTGGGCTAGAATAAGGGTGGGGGGATAAAGAAATGATACTGAGCACTACACTCAAAAGAGCTAAAAAAAATTGTGTAGGGTAAAGAAGGAAGCACTCACTCCAAAAAGATAGAGAGCTAAGGGCGTTAAAAAAATATCTAAAAGAAAAATAAGCAGAAATAAATGTGGGGAAAAAAACACTACAAAGACATGCACAGGCTGACATGTCAAAACAGACCTTTGCTTCTTCCAGGCGCCCAAGAGCTTTGAGAAGGTTGCCCAAGTCACTTCGCACGCAATAGAGATCCTGTAATGACAAAGAAAAACTGTAACTTAACTTTCAATCAAACCACAGCCATTGATCAAGTGAAAAAGCAAGAAGTGCAGTTGTAAATTCAGCATTGTGTTCACTCACAGGATTGTACTGGAGAGCAGACACATAGGCTTGCACAGCTCCCTCCATGTCCCCTGCAGCAACCAAGGCTGCGGCCAGGTTGATGTAGCCATCGATGAAGTCCGGCTTGAGGCGTAGTGCGTGGCGGTAATGTTCAATAGCCTCCTGCAGCTGACCGCGCTCTTTGTAGACATTGCCCAAGTTGGAATAGGCCTCAGCCAGCATGGGATTCTGTTTGATGGCCAGAGTGCTGAAAT
Organism: Hemigrammopetersius urotaenia; assembly: GCA_037974485.1. NCBI lineage: Eukaryota > Metazoa > Chordata > Actinopteri > Characiformes > Alestidae > Hemigrammopetersius > Hemigrammopetersius urotaenia. The sequence goes on along the minus strand of JBBPDC010000032.1, from coordinate 15,822,586 downwards.
GCGCTGATCTGCATGGCAATACAGGAATCCCCCAAAATAAAAATAAAAAAACAAAATTAAACATCAACAGATAAGTATAGCAGAGCCCTGAATTGACAAATGCTACCCAAATGTAGTGGTGTTAATACTGTTGAGACACTTTATCTACAGAGACACCTCATTTTTCTTTATTATAAGTTTTCAGCTTTCTTTAGTTTTATGTTTAGACCACCTAGAAATATAGCACTACAACTGCTCATGGTCAGTGAGGGACAAATAAATACATAAACAAACAAATATCATTCCTAGTTATCAAACCAATGTACTTGATTTCTAAAATAAGACACAAAAAATGTGCCCCAGTTTCAAAGGACATCAGTTCAATAAATAGTGAAAAAAAAAACTGCTCAGCTACACCCAACTGGTGAAGCAGGAAGCCCCAAAGCAAGTTTCACTGTTAAAAAGAATTAATTGCAATAAAACTAGTCAATGTAGCAAAGCCAGAAAACAACTGCATTGTTAAACCACCACCACAAGTAACAGACAAAACAGCCAAGAGGAAGAAAGATCCGAAAGAAATGTGAATTTCCTGTATTTGCCCATACGTCCCAACCAAGAACAATGAGCCAGGCCCATTGTGGTTCACGCAGCCCACTGAAAGGGCACAGGCCTTCCTGAGTCACCTTACCTGTCAAGCCTGCGGCACTGGAAGTGGATGGAAGAGAGCAGCAGCAGCACGCCAGTATTGTCAGGTTCCTGCCTCCACAGCTGCATGCAGTGGCGCTCTGCTGCCTCAAAATCACCTGACTGATATTCACGGTGAGCCAGCTCAGCCAACCCTTGGAAGGAAAGCATACGTTTTGTTGGTTCTGTGGCACCAACACAACCCAAAGGAGGAGGGGGGAAAACAACATGTTAGAAGAAATGGAAATGAGACAAAAAAAAAAGACAAGAACAAAGATGTTTTTTTTTTTTTAACTATCATGCAAACTAGACAAATGAGTGTCTTGCGACAAAAAGAAAATACGGGTGAATGGAGTTTCTCTTAGTATAAGAACACAAATATGAGACATGAAAAATTAAATAAATTTAAAAAATACAGAGAAACTCATTCAATTCTGAAACAGCTTAAAGGATGAGTTCAGACTACTGTGGTCTCATGAAGTGTAGATGTGATTACTGAAGCAATAATAGCGTTAAATTGGGCTGAAATGCTGAACTTATCCTTTAAAAGAAAGAAAAATGCAGATACAGGGAAGAGGCATGACAATGAGCATGACAAGACAGGGGTTCCACATAAAATTACACACTAATTAAATCTGACAAGACAATTACCTTTAAAAAAAAAATCAAACCACAAAAATATGAAGACAGTTAAAACATTACGGAACGCTGGGGCAGCAAGTAGATACACCTATTCCTTCTAGTGATGCGAAATACTTTCTCATCTTCGTCTGAAAGATTGACAATTTATGCAAAAATTACCCTTTCAATTTTCTCCTGAACATTCTGACCCTGTTGTCTTTAAACTTTGATATAATTTAGATAATTATAATAATTCATACTACAGATTTTAAATTTGATTACTGTCTAGAGGTGTGTCAATCAATCCTTTAGACAGCAATTTTGAATAAATTGAAATCACACCATTTAATACCAGTCAAACATGTGGCTTCTCCTGAGTGCAGAAAAGCAGTAAATACACAAAGGCAAATGTTAACAAACCTTAAGATTGAGAGTGCAAAGATTAATAATAAAGAGATTAAACCAGGACCTACTCTGATCTATCATTTACACCGTGGAAGTCAATGGTCAAACTGGGGGAGGGCATGCAGTTTTAGCTGAATAGAGCCCGAACATTAAACTAAAAAATTGTATTTAAGCTGAGAACGTGTTCATCGAAACACACCCCTTACATGTGATGTTACACTATACAGGAGCTAAATCATTTTTCTACATATTAGTCTATGAGAGATGTATTGTTTACATGATGTCACATGCTGAAAACTAAAAACAACGCCCAGGTCAGCTGCAAAGTGTTATGATTAACGTTAGTCAATAATCACAAAGACATCAGTTTTCTGCTAAACAGGAATTAAAACTACAGATCACCAGTTATCTTCTCCACAATCAGGTTAGGAAAGCTATTAAACAGGTAAGGGATCAAGCACATTAACATTAATGGTAATTAACCTGTTTAAAACAGAGCGCAAGCACATTATTTACTAGCAAAGCTGGTACACAATAAGGTCAAAAGTATTGGGACGCCTAGCCATTACACCAACAGGGAATTTAATGGCATTATATTCAAACACAGATTTTAACATGAAGTTGGTCCACCCTGCTACAGCTTCCACTCCTCTTGGAAGGCTTTCCACAAGATTCTGGAGTTTTTCTTGTGTTACCATTCATTCTATAGCATTCATGAGGTCAGGCGCTAATGTTGGCCGAGAAGGCCTGGTTCGCAATCTCCGTTCCAGTTCATCCCAAAGGTGTTGGATGGGCTTGAAGTCAGGTCTCTGTGCGGGACGGTCAAGTTCTTGTACACCCTATTCATTCAAGCTTTACGAAGCTTGGAGCAGTCATGTTGAATTAGAAAAGGGCCTTCCTCAAAACACTGGGTCCACAAATTTGGAAGCATGGGGTTTTCCAACATATCTTGGTATACCCACGCATTAAGATTGACCTTCACTTGAAGTATAGGGCCTAGCCCAAACCCTGGAAAACAAGTGTGTCCCGATACTTTTGTCCATATAGTCTAAGTGTGCTGTTATTTTAGTCCCCTGTCACGTTTACCTGTGCTGTCGGCCACGTTTCCCACCGAGCTCGCCATCTCCCCTTCTGCCTTCGAGTCTCGCCCAGAGGTCGTCAGTGTGCCAAAACAAACGAAGATACCGTATCGAAATAATAAAGACAAAAATAGGGCTGACTCTGTACGATTTACCCTATTTAGTTATTTTTTTAATTGACAAAACTCTGACAAAGCCGGTGCCTTCAGGAACGGGTCGTCTTTCCCCCTCTCTCCTTACGAAGCTAGCTAAGCTAACCGAATAAATACGCTTAAGTGGCTTCAGTTACACCTCGTAGGCACACCCCAGCGGCATAAAACTGTCTTGCTATTAATCGTGTACTATGAAATGCAAACCTATAAATATATCCTTTTCAAATTTGGTCAAAATAGCTCAGGCTGCTGCTTAACCTCACCATCGCAACAACTAGGCTAACAATAGCCTCTTTCGAAATGGCGGAATGTTGCCGGGACTTCTTTTGATACATAATAGTCCTTACTCGCCCTCTCTGACATATGTAACTGTTGCTCTTAGAGAAATTGATGATTTTTAATAGAACCCACACAAATCTAATATACAGAAAAGAAAGAAGGTCTTAATCTAATAAAAACCAAAAACCAGCAAATTAAGTTGTCAGGTGGCGGAGGAACATCAATAAAAAAAACCGCCTCTTGGATAGGCGCGCCTGTCGTTGTATCCTTGCGCCAACCACTGCGGCAAAATTAGGAATGTTCCATTTTCACAGGAGGAGGGGGGTCCTTGTCAGCTGTAGCAGTTGTCAGTCGCGAATCTTTCTCCATCAAAGCGGCTGTGTGGCTTAACTAGTGCGAAATAAGGTACATTTTCGTGCCAAGCAGGTGAGATGTGGAAAAGTATCGCGGGTCATTAATGACGTGCAAAATTGAATCGCCTAATAGCCCCAGTTACTGAACTGGTAATGTGTTAATAATTATTAATGTGTCATTATTATGTATTAATATATTACATTTTAATCCGCCTTAATGTCTCGAGACAATGGGTTTCAGCATGGGAAACTTTTGAGTAATCATTATATCAGAAGATATGTACTTTACTCAAGTGTAAGTTGAATATACTCACACCACCGGATCTAACAGCAACAGGTTCATTATTCTAATTTGTTGATACATTTTACTTTTATATACAGTTCTGTGGAAAAAGGTATACATTATATATAGAGTACATATATATACAGTGGGGGGAAATAATAATTTGATTTGCTGCTGAATTTGTAAATTTGCTGAATAACAGACTCTAATTCATGAGGTGTTGTCATTTTTATGGAGAGAGACAGAATATCAACCAAAAATATAGAATAAACATGTTACATAAAAGTTATAAAGTGATTTGCATGTCATTGAGTGACTCAGCTGGACATTTTGATGTCTGTGGCCAAAAGATGCCCAAACCTAGACAGACATATTCAGACCTGCGAATGTCACACAGACACAAAACATGTAGATGCCAACATTAATGAGATAAATACGTCTTACTGCAACTGACTTACAGCGATCCATTCTATTGCATTAGAGATTTTAATGCAAGTGAGAGCTACAGTCTGGCGGTGTCTTCAGTTATCACAGGTCACAGCCTTAGCACAGATTGTTAAAAAGCGAAGTCCGTGCTGAGAACAAACGCCTCTCCAAACACTGAAATGGCCACATTATCCCTACACCCTGATGGTGGCCTAGGGGTAGGATACTTGCCTCTGGACCAAGAGGTCATGGGTTCGAATCCTACCTTCAGCACCACCA
>JBBPDC010000032.1:15797172-15814936 GCA_037974485.1 Hemigrammopetersius urotaenia | reverse complement strand
AGACTGTCCCCTGTAGTTAGGGAATGGAAGTCGCTTTGGATAAAAGCGTCTACTAAATGCCATAAATGTAAATGTAAATGTAAGAGAGAAGAAACAGAGTTTAAGGTGCTTTCCATCCATCCCCCAGTCTGACAAAGAGAAACAGTGCAGAGGGTGAGGGGGAGCTGGTGTGTTTGAATATTCAGGGGGGTCTGGATGAATGAGTGGACTTAAGCTGCAGGAGGGTCTCTGCTCCAGTTTCCCCGTTTTATCATATTTTCCACCGTCAGAGGCCGCACAAACAGTAGACTAAAAACAGGCAGGAATGTCATGTGTGTTTGGACTGAAAGCTCCCTGGCAGGCAAAAGAGAGATTCTGTTCTCTCTGGAAGTGTGAGGGCAAGGGGTTTTAACCTCGCGCTGGATTCCAGACTCTCCAGAAATTCCTAAATGGTCCTTGGCTTTGATATATGGTTCTAAGAAAAACTTTCGTTGATAGAGAACCTTTACATATCTGTAGGGACGTTAAACTGATCACATCTCATTTATCAACAAAGAACTATCCTTTGAAAGGCCCTTGAGAGAACCAAATACGTTTTTTCTGCCCAAAAGCCCTTATTGCCACCTTTATTTTTAAAAGTATACCTGTTTTTTTACTTAAACTATATGCACATGCTCCTATAGTTCATACCGCACTTCCTTTTCCCTCGTTTTTTCCTACATTTTCCTCTTGTAGTTAAATGGGATGTTGCTGTTGGCTCCTCCTCTTTCTTTATTTTGTTTTTGCTCTTCACGGTCTTGGTGTAACAGGCTAAGGGATGATAATAGTTGGTAATAAGTGTAATTTGGGCAGGCTGGTGTCTTCATTGAGGAAGGCTTTTTATGTCATTAAACAGAGCCTGGTCTCTTCTTTACTCAGCCTTTGACAAAGCAGCCTAGCAACAGCATGTCCAGTTTCCCTGCTTCAGCCCACATCACTGTGCTGGCTGGCCATCGCTACCCTGCCCACACTGGTCACCCCTCCCTTTGTGCATGTTTTTCCTCCTTTCTGGCCATGCCAAGCACGCTGGAGCTCTTTTTTTTTGTTCTTGTTGATGAGAGAGAGTGTATGCGCTCTCACAACGCTGAAAAACTTGACCCAAGCCCCACACTAGTCATTGATTTTATTGACTCAAGCAACAGAACACTATTGTGAACTCATTTCCTCTCCTAATGTTCCTCTTTTCAAGCAAAATTGTGTCAGTGGATGTGGCCTGAAAGTGATTCAGATTTTTTGAGAGCACTAGGGCGGCGTTGAAGAAAGTGATGATGGCTGTAGGGTGAGGAATGGACAAAGCCCCGGGTCAGGGGCTGTGCCTGAAGATCTAAGAAGCAACATTTTGTTCAAAGCAAAGCTGATACAAATAAATGTATCTATACAGTTTAAGCAGTCTAAAATATTTTAGTTTAGTTTTATGTTGGTGTGACTGTTTTGCATTGATATGGCTCCTTTAATATAAAATAGCTTAAAAATAACCTTCTCCTGACGAATTCTGCAGTTTATCTGAACCACCTCTGCATTAACTCTACAAACATGTTTACACAATTAAATCATAGGAACATTTTTTAAAAATACTTTCGTAAAATACATTTATTTCCAACAGGATGAAAATGGTTATATTCTCTTTTATTTAATTTATTAAGAAATGACATCACAGTACATACATAGTTTCGTGAAGCAGTCATTCAAGGCACAGTAGAGAAAAGAAGAATAGAACGAGTGACAGTGATGCAGAGACACGATAATAGAAGGATCCATGATTGCTGCACAGTTTGCATATTCAGCTTAACCGTACATTAGGCTGTAGGTTGTTTTATTTACGAAATATGTCTGAGCAGGCAGCTTTAATCACTGTGTCGGACACGTTTTTAAGACCAGGGTCACATGCCATGTGTCCGAGGTGCCAGTAAAAGTGGACTACGGTGCAGTCAGAAAGGGTGACTTGTTTAACCAACATCTTGGTGGCCCAGGCAAAAAGCAGGCTGTATTGTTATGTAACAGTTTAGCACTAATGAATGGGTGCCTTGGGCAAGGCCTGCTGAATGGCCAGCCCTGCAGCAGAAGTAGGGGAGATTGGTGGGAGGGGGCATGGAGGGGTAATCCCAGAAACAATCCCTTCAGGGACTGCCTCACATCCCTTGCATGTCTTTCATTCACTCTTAAACATGGTGGCACTACCACAGTGGGGCAGGGGTGAACCAAGGGCCTGCCCAGTTCTGTAGGATTGGGAACAGCTTGCTTTCTAAAGGGAATTCCAAACCCCCCTGGGCCCTTAGACCCTGGGACCCCCAAAGTCCCCCGCTGGGGTCCCTTACCCAGACGCCCACCTCCAGAATATAAGCCCTCCATTGAAGGCATCTTGCCAATGGCTCCATGAGGGATGACATCACTACTTGGCATTTGGGAGCTGTTGATGGGAAAGGGGGAGTAATGAGGTCAAAATTGCCAAAGCAATAGAGAGAGAGAGAGAGAGAGAGTGTGTGTGTGTGTGTGTGTGTGTGTGTGTGTGTGTGTGTGTGTGTGTGTGTGTGTGTGTGAATGCGTGTGAATGAGTGTGTTAGCTGAGGCAACAGAGTGGACATGAGCGAGGGGGCCAGGCGTTTACGCGATGGAGATCACGTAGAGGTTTTCCACCACCTCTAAAATTAGGGGCTCATTTTGTTTTGTGTTCATTCTTTTTGAGTTTTTTTTTTGTTGGATAAAGAGACATTGAACTTTATTCACATGTCATTTTTAGAAGTTGTGGACAAACAGAACCTTCTAGAAAGACTGTAAGCTCTCTGCATAATGTTTCCACAAATGTGTTACATCAGAGGACCAGCACTGCTAATCTTCTAGATTACTTTTATCATTTAATTATTTATTTATTTATTTATTTATTTATTTCCACGATTTACTTATGACATTAGCATGGTTTTGTTCACCAAAAACAGTCAGGGTTCATTATAGCCTTCTATTACTTAAATGAAACAATCTCTTTTTACCGTAAGGTTTGGTGTTTGTCTACTGCAACAATCATGCAAATTGATTTATGCCAACAGACCTAAAGCTTCATAACTTGTCATAAAGATTCATTACTGTCCTGTACAAAGTCAGGATTTGGAGACCTATAGTTTAAAATAGATAAGCTTGTCCATATTGTTATGGGGTAATAAGCAGGGGCATTTGTAGGCAGAGGCAACCTAGAAACTAGCAGAGTGGTTGCAGATGGGACACATACCCCCACTCCCATCCCAGTCAACAGAAAACCTTTCCTAGACAGCCAGAATGGCCAGAACCCCCCACTGGTAATGATCTAATTCGTCAAGTGTGTTCGAACTGTGCACTGCAGAAATATAGAGCTAAACTTTCTGGCTTCCAAACATGAAATATGAACGTTGATTAAGAACAATCAAAAATGTCCAGGCACCAAATTTGAGGTCAATCCATCCATCATTGTAGCGCCACCAACTGGCCAAATTCGAAGGTGCTCTTTTGATTGGAATGTTTGAACCACATTTTGTTTACCGGCCCTTTTGAGATTGTCATTATCATTCATTATCGTTTTTCAGGGCAGCCCATTGACATCCTAGGATTGGATCTGACACTCTCCAAGGTATCACACTTAACACATTTGCTTAAAACATTTTGATTATTCATTTTTGATTCTAACTTTTGAATAACACTGATTAGCCCTGAGTCCTCAAGTCACAATATATTCAACCGACTGACCCAGTGAGCCCACTGGACAAATTTAAAAAAAAAATCCACCTACTTTTGTATACCAGTCCTAGACTGTTGGCCACAAAACCATCAACTTTCCTTTAACAAAAATATCACAGGGACTCAACAGTGTCCCCTGAGAGTTTGAACACTTCGACCTATAACCAAACCCTAACCATGAAATAACAGTAGTGCTACAACACTATTTTCAGATACACAACATTTAAATAATTAACTAAAAACTGCACCTGTATTTTGTTGTAGCCAAAAATCTTCTTAGAAAGCTTAAAAAGCTTTAGATGCTTCCTCTACGCGAAGATAGATCAGTAAAGTCTAAGACAACCCCAACACTATACATTTAAATTTTATTTAAAAAAAACTATAGCTGTAAAACTACAGCAGGCCTTGTTTTTGAGCCGAATCTAACCTGTAACAAAGCTTATTCTGGGGCAGCCACCCTTGATAGGATGCCTTAGTCTCATGCTCTGACCCTCATTGTTTTGTTACTTCTTTTATCGTGAGCGTCGGACTGAACTTGACTTGAAACTTTACTTTCTAGTTTTATCTCTGTTGTTGCGTTGGGTTCAAAAAGTGGTCGCTGGGATGGGAAGGGGGTGTGGCTATTGTAAAACAAGTCTCCATGGACTGCATACATGAGCACACTACCAAAGCCCTCCTTCTCCTTTTCTATATATGTAGCCCATTTAGTGATGTCCCATTGTGTGTCGGACGCGCTTTGTCAGCTCCTTTAGAGGACTTCCTTTACGAGGCACTGGCCTTTGAATATTAACTGCGTGATCACTCTTGCCACACAAGGAGCCTCGTTCGAGCCCTCAGTTGAGATAGGCACGTTTTGGCCGAGCGCTCGGCTCGACCTATTGTGTTCCCTCTGAAGCTTGCATGGTTAGTTATAAAGGAGCCCTTGAGTTTACTCAATGGTCTGCAACAAGCATTCGTTTTTTTTCTGTTTCTACCAGAGCAAAAAACAACATTTCTTATAGCAGACATCAGAAACTTCACAAGCTCTATAATACAGTGTAGTATAAAGTGACCTTGTCATTTTTCAGAATCAGAATGAGCTTTATTGCCAGGTATAAAGCGAGGAATTTGTTTTAGTTACAGAACTCTACAGTGCAACAAGGTGACAGTGACAAGACAAGACACGGGTAATAAACAGAGTTATATACAGATATACAAAATAGTGTGCAAAATAGCAAGGACACAATGTATATATTAAAAAGAGTTCATAACATTGTTAAGTGTTCATGACATGGACTGGGGGAAGAAACTGTTCCTGTGTCTGGACGTTTTGGTGCTAAGTGCTCTGTGCTCTTTCCATAAATTGGGTCCAAAAAGTGGGTATTTTTTTCTGTGAAATGTTCGTGTGATCTTGTGAGACCAGCCAATGAAATGGCCAGGGCAGCTCATGCAGGAAGGAGACTTTCACTAATGTTTGGGAAACCCAATAATCCCTCTTACAGAGTTTCAGGAAATCCTAATTACAATGGGGAAGCATCTTGTCAACCAGACGTGCATAAGCAAAAATATCAGAGACAAAGCGACACCCCGAACACATGCACACGCACATCATCACTGTCGAAACAGAAGCTTATATCCTTGAAATTATACGTTTTAAGGAGAAAAAACAGTCCTAAAGTTTCTATGTAGGTTAATATGACACGATTTTCTTCCAAGTGGGCCATTTTGGTTTCCTGTAAAAGTGGTTCTCTGTGCAAAGCAGTAAAGGAGCCACCTGTGGGTAAGTGTGTGAAGAACCTCACATGATGGACAGGTTCTCTAGAAAAGCACGTTTTTTTTCCAGGAAAGATATGTCCAAGCCAACTACTGTTTATGTGATGCAAGGAGGCTTTCAAACGGCAAATAAATAAATAAACACTCGAGAATGTGAAAGCATTTCTTCCATTTCCGTTTCTCTTTGTGACCACTGCTTTTGTTTCACAAGCACAGGTTTGCAAGTGGATGCTTGTCTTGGCAATCCACTCAGCAGTGGCCTCCCTCCAGGGTCGCCTGGTCACAGTCTACTCCTTTATTATTTATGAAAGTGTTGGATACAATGCCTGTACATCTACGGCACAATAGGGAGGAGAATAGGAACTCTCTCTTTATCGGCAGACTGGCTCTGGGCCAAGAACAGCTTAGCAGAATAACAGCCGTGTATGAAAAAAAAAACTGCTCAGGGATTGGCAGGCTCTGAAGATTTCTGACGTCACATTCGTTTAGATCCTTACTTCAGTGGTGGTGGTTTATTTGACCAATTGTCTGTCCACTGGTCTGGTATTCGGTGCCTCCCTGTATGTTTGTGTGCATGTCTAAGGGCCCGTCTGCCCACCCGTGAATGTTCCCATGTATTATATCTGTTGTAGGGCCGCCTGTATTCGACGGACACTTTATTTGTAAAGGTTTGAAGACGCCTCACCCAAAGTTTCTACCTAGTATTAAAGCACCCTGTTCTCCAGTTGAAGCCTCTATTCTTCCAGGAAGGATTTATGTTGTTTATGCATTGCTGTGAGGATTTGACTGCATTCAGCAATGAGAGCATGAGGTCAGGTACAGATCTGGAGCACAAACACCACTCCGACACATCATAAGAGTATCAGATGGTGTTCCATCAGTGCAGAGTGCACAGTTTCAGCTGCTTCAGGATCCAACGCTTAGAGCTTTATTGCTTTATTTAGCAATTGCTTAGCACTGGGGCGGGGAACTGGGTGTGAACTGAGGGCCAGTCTGGCACTTTCCCAGCTCTACTGCTCTCTGTAAACCTGGCAGTTAACCGATTAGGTGTGCATGAGCAGAAAAATCTGAAAATTGTGCAGGAATCCTGGAGGCAGTGTTGTTCTATGGAGACAATACAGCTTTGTAATGCCTCTATCAGCAGTGGGTGCACCATGTAACTAAGCTCCCTGGTTAGTCTGGATATATTTGGAAATATTATGTATGTCATATATACATATATTTATCATATATATAGACCAAAAATATCCATATTCCACCAACCCACCAACCCTCCAGACAGGACCGGTCCCTAGCTGGGAGGGAATGCACCCAGTCCTGGACTCCAGACAGCCGCCAAAAGATCAGCTGTTCCATATTTATTCCAGCTGTGAAGCTGCTGATGGCTATCAGTCCCTCAGTGTAAGACTCTGCACGGCCAGGCAACTAGAATCTGATTTGGACAGAACAGAGTTTCTGAATTCTGAATGGCAAGTCGCAGGAAATGTGATTGTATACAGTGTGATTCGAGCCTCATTTGCATGTGGTTTCTAATTTGATTCAGATACCTGACATCAGAATGCCAAACAAAGGAGACACTTGAGATTCGGTCATGTATTTACCCTGTGTCTGTGTAAGCATGGACTCCTATCTGACCCTACAAATCACTTTGGTCACTTTTAGTGCGGACACTGGCTTTGTTTAAGAAAAAAATCCAGTTTGCTCCACCATGTGAACACAGCTGAAGAGAGTTTGTCCAAGATTGAGCCATACGTGACCAGTGGGTGATGTTTAAGCATAGTCGTAAAGAAGGCCCGTAATCAACACACACATCCAGTTACATCTGGTGTATTTACAGCCGTGACTGACAGCAATTCTGTCCGAGTGCTTTTTTGTTTGTTATGTCCAGTGTCACCATTTCGAATGCTTGATGAAGTGGACAGAGATGAAAAAATGATACTTAACTGGAATAACCTGTTGTACAGTAAGGAATGAGCACTCGTTTTCCTTCCTCTCCCCCTTTACTCTCCCTCTGTTATTCCTTTTCGCATGCAGAGGTGGGCAAAGTACTCACATTCAGTACTTAAGTGAAAGTACAGACACCGCTGGTCAAATATTACTCCAATACAAGTGAAAGTCGTGCAGTCGAATTTTTACTGAAGTTAAAGTACTGAAGTACTTGCTTTTAAAAATACTTAAGTATTAAAAGTACTTGTTGCATTTTTGGCACAACACATACAATACCTAATGCCTCTGACTCGCCTGTAGAACCTCTAGAATAAAAAACTGGTAAAATGTTACAGAATGAAACACAACCCGATGCTGACGAAGAAAACTAGTCATTTATTTTTAACAATGTTTTTATCATTACAGATTACACATACACTAACAATATCTGCACGTAATGAAAACATCAGGATTTATTGTCCAGAGCATATGATGCATAATTTAGAATGTTTGAGACCCCCCTGCACCGCGTGCTCCCCAAAAATGGTGTCTCCCAATTGTCCCACACAACTCCTTAAACTGAGTATTTTTTTTATGCTGAAAACACTACCCTCAACCATATAACACCTCTGACTGTAATTCAATGCTGAATTAATATCTTTTGCTATCTGGGCTACTGATAACACAGATATAGTTATAGCCAGAGCTCCGTTTTTACGTGCTAACTTTATAAATTAATTAGTAGACAAGCCTTGCCTTGGACTTGGCGGGCGAAGTCATTTCACAGGCCGTGTTGCACATGTTAATGTGATCACTATCGGACAACTTCATTGCAAACTTTCACTTGTAGCTAATAAAATGTTTACAGACCTCAGTATGTTTGCGCAGGTTGGAGGGCGAGTTTTTGTAGACCGTTTCATAGTTTGTTTTAGGCAGACGCAGCACACACTTAAAACGAAATCAACATCCACTTTTAGAATGAAAAGTAACGAGTAACGAGACCCTTGATAGAAATGTAGTTTGTTATGTAATTTGTCTTTCAAATGTAGTGAAATGAAAGTCATAAGTTTCCAAAAAAAATACTACTCAAGTGAAGTACAGATACTCAAAAACTCGACTTAAGTACAGCACTCAAGTAAATCTACTTTGTTACTGTCCACCTCTGTTCGCATGAACGTTGTGCTGCAGTGGGTCTGAGGGGCGTTAATGGGCTCACCTTCATATAAGCCTCCCAGCACTTCAAAGTGAGATTAAGATTTCAAAAGGACTGCCCTGGCGTAATCCACTGCCCCTGACCCTGACAAGCAGCCTCTCAGCGCTAAGCCATTGACCACTTAGCCCCTGTGTGCGTAATCGGAGGTGGGAACGAGGGGTTCTTCTCCGAAAACATTCTCACGCTCAAACGGGTTTCTCACTCACTCCGACATTTGCACAGTCCTTCTAAGCATCATTCCATCACTGACTGCAGTCTCACGTCTCATCCATTACTTTCTTGGCCAACAGCTTGCAAAGAATCATCATTAGAACTACTAAAAACCGCTTGCACTATGAAACCTCTTAAATGTCCTTAATTTTAATTAAGGGGAAAAGTGCACAGATTAACACACAGATGAATTTTCTCCTTACTTTTTCAAATTTGCCACTCAAATAATAGAACCTCCTGAATTAATGCCTAACGTTTAAGATTAAGGGGTTTCACACTCATGCCTTAAATCCACTTTTTAAGGTAAAATTAAGGGATCGGTTAACAAATGAATGGTCACTTAATTCAAATGAAGGGGTTTGGTGTATTTTCAGGGGTAAATTAAGGTAGAGTTAAGCACATTTTAAATTTTTCGTAGTGTTGGAAGTGAGGGGTGAAATTAAAGATGTTAAATTAGGGTTTACATTTACATTTTCATTTACGGCATTTATCAGACGCTTTTATCCAAATCGGCTTCCATTCCCTACCTACAGGGGGCAGTCTCTCCCTGGAGCAACTTGGGGTTAAGGGTCTTGCTCAGGGACCCAGTGGTGGTGATCTGAAGGTAGGATTCGAACCCACGACCTCTTGGTCTGGAGGCAAGTATCCTACCCACTACGCGATAGTGTTGATACTATCCAGGTAAATCTAAATGCCCCCAGGGTGCAAATAATGTAAATGCACTGTCAAAAAATTAAATAAAATCTATCAAATCAAGACAAGGTGTATGAAATGCAGCTCTGTCGTACAGCTAACAGATGTTTTTCCATTACAAATAAAGCCACCTGTACTCTAGCTGTGCCTGAGCTCACTGGGTCACTGCTTTCTGATTAGTCAAAAAACAAAAACACCAATGGAGGGACAAACTAACAACCAAGAAGCTGACAAAGTACAAACACTACTATCTGTTCGGGCTGAATATACATTTCAGCAGAAGATTCTATGACGCTAACAAATTTAACGCTGTGAGAAATGCGAAGGTGTACCATCACGTGAGCTGGGTCAGGTTTTCACAGCTAAACAATGCTGAAAAAAAAAATACAAACTCAAACAAGACTATGAAATCTAAAAGACCACAATAACAAAAGTGGCTGGAATATGTTTCCACTGCGACTCCATGGACACAGTTTTAGGATGATGGTTCATAAACGGGTGGGGAGAGACATGTGTCAGTGCGTGAGATACACTGGAAAATCAAAGTGTGCTCCAACTTCCGTCATCACTGTCATCAGTTTAGGTGCAGCACAGTTCCTGTATGTCACGGAAAAGTGCCTTTTACTGCCTAACAAAAGAACCTGAAGATCACGGAAGTAAAAATTTTCCTGCATTTTTTTCTGAGAGAGTGTTCGTAATTTAACCGAGTGAGACTGATGAACATTTAAAATCTTTTTACTTTTATATTTTTTAGAAGTCTCACATCATGCGAAGATCATACTGTACAAATGTTTTTCCTAGGGCTGGCCGATTAATCGAAATCGACATTCAGAACCTATAATCGATTAAATTTTTCCAGGTCGATTATTCCGATTACTTTCCCTTTAAAAACACTACCGCGTGTTGAGTCACGTGACCCCGCTCCGTTATGTTACGTTATTCCGCCGACACGTCGAGCATGGAGAGCTTAAACACTGAGACAACTGAGCAACTTGTCATTGAACTATGAGGGCAAAAAAATAAAAAATAAATAAAATAATCGTTCATTAATCGTAATCGCGATTAATCGTAATTGTTAAAATGTTCAATTAATTGAGATTTTGATTTTAGGCCAAATCGCCCAGCCCTAGTTTTTCCTAGGATTGTAACCTACCTACCATTGGACTCTCGGCTACAGAAAGCTGTGAAATCAAACTGAAGAGTTTAGACTGGAAGCCCAGTCTGTTGGTCATTGGGATACAGAACAAAAGCATCCGCAACATCTGATTGTGACTCATTGTCTGGTAAATCGGCTTTGGGGTCTAACCATAACCATGTGCCGAATGCAAGGAAATGTTCCTTCAGTGCACTGGTATCCTCCTCCATTATTACAAAAGATTAGCCCAAACGCCTGTTGCCCCTGTGGCTGTAGGTCAGGCTGTATTGAAGAGTTCTTGCTCAAGACTCAGGCATTTCCTTGCATTCTGAGTGCAGAAGGCAGAGGGAGAAGCTCAGCATGAAGCAGCATTTCCTGATACAAATGTATTCTGGCACTCTGTCCCTGAATATGGCTCTAATGGAGCAGAGCCGTGGAGCTGAAAGCTATAGGGGCATAACCTTGCTCTGTTGACTGTGACGTGCAAGATTAGGCCGTCCTAAGAGCAAAGCTAGCATGGCGTAGCAGCACCTCCGGTGCCTCCGCTGAGTGACCTGTGTCATGACTCAACACTTGCACTGTCACATGATAGTCCTGCTTGTCCACACGTAGCTTGACTTCAGGGATCTTGGCTTTCCTGGCCTTTTTCTTTCTCATGGAAAATCTGGAGCTGGAACGGTCCTCACTCAGTTTCCCAGGATCAGCCATGTCTGATACTCACCTGACCCTCATCACAGCTCAGATCAAGGCCCTCAGCACCAGATGGGCCAGGTTTACATGGATAAAGTTGAAAAGGAGACTCCTGCCCCTCTGAGTGAAAGCTAATGATCTTTTCATCATGGTTTCGCCACGGACAAAGTCCAGCCTGTTCTTTCATACACATGGCATTCAGAGTTAACACAGACGTAAGCTGATAGTAAAAGTGATAAACTATCATTTTTTTGTGAGATCACAACGAAACACGGAGATACATTTGTGCTGAACGCAGCGTCATGAGTGCTGTGGAGTGACAGAAGAATGAGTCATGAAGACTTAAATGGTGCAACCTGTTTGAGGATGTGTGAAGACAAGACTGGCCTTTATCTGTTTGTCTTATGTGCAATTAGTGTTGTTGCCTGAAAAAGCTTCAGTTTGGATTGAGAGCTGAGGTGACTGGCAATTTGGAAAATGAGCAAACATCTGCGTCACATTTGTGTGAACTTGGCACCGATGTTCATATTAACTTAAAAACTCAAGTATTGGTTTTTTTTTCATAAGTTAGTGCACACATTCATGACTGAGTTTAATTTTTATTTTAAAATAAATTAACAATCATAGCTAACTATGTTAACACAGAAGACATTTTTGTTAAGAACATGTTCATGAGAAAATACAGAATGTAATGAAAGAACAACAAAAAGCCAAATTCCGGTAGCAAGTCTTAAAATTAGGGAAAAAAAATACAATACATTTATTCTTTTATATGCATCTACTTCCAAAGGGAATTAATATTAATACACACAGGTTATATATATAAAACCAATGCTTACCCAGGGCTACATCTGTATGTGTGTGTGTGTGTGTGTGTGTGTGTGTGTGTGTGTGTGTGTGTGTGTGTGTGTGTGTATGACCATGGAAAATATCCCTGAATGTCCACACCATGACGAAACCCACTCTGGGGCACTTTCCATTTTAATCGCTTTGTTTTTTCATTTATTTGCTATTATTATTTTCCCTAAAAACAGACATTATTATATTCTCTTATTATCATTTATTAAGACTAGGGTCATGTTAAGCACTTTTAGCTACTTTAAAGGTTTTCATTCCAGATTTCCAGAGATTTGCAGGTTATTTTTCATGTTATGTAAGACCTTGTTTACACCTGGTCACTTTCATGTGACTAGTATCTAGATTGTATGCTGATCAGATTCCAGTCAAATGCATCCCTGGTCAGCCAGACTGAACTCTCATTACTGTGTGGTGAGTAAAATGCAAATCACCTTGTATACAATTACCAAACGCAGGTGCAAACAGGGTCTAATACTCAGCAGTGCATCCCTTTGCAATAGCACACTGCAGCCTCATTGGTTTTCACGATTACATCGTTTTTGTCACTGTATGGTTTTCATTACTGTACTATCACTACAGCATTCCTATAGTAAGGGGTGGGTGTGGCCTAGTGGGTAGGATACTTACCTCTGGACCAAAAGGTCATGGGTTCAAATCCGACCTTCATCACCACCACTGGGTTCCAGAGCAGGACCCTTAACCCCAAGTTGCCTCAGGGAGACTGTCTCCTGTAGTTAGGGAATAGAAATTGTGTTAGATATAATAAGCGTCTGCTAATTTCAGCATGCAAATGTATTATTATAAAATTATGAAATCTTTACTGCTAGCCTAGCCGCTTTTGTAGAAACTGGTGAATAGACTTGATGTTCGGCTTCTGGTCTTCTTCCTTTTGCAAATTGCTAAATCAAACAATAACATGATGATTTAGAAGAGCTTTTAAAATATCATGGTATACATTATGCATTGCAATTACAGCTTAAAATTATTTGTTGCCCTTCCCCACACTAAATTGACGAAAATATTGAGACGGCTGACCATTAAACCAGCAGGGTCAAGTTCTTCCACACCAAACTCATCAAATCATGTCTTTATGGACCAGTCGTGCTGTTAGAATAGAAAAGGTTCAAACAAAACCAAAAAAACAAAACAAAACAAAAAACCCAAAAAACCAACAAACAAAAAAGCCGTGTCCACAAAGTCGGAAGCATGATGTTGTCCAAAGAGTCTTGGTATGCTGAAGTATTAAGATTACCCTTCACTGGAAGTAAGAGGCTCAGCTCAAACCCTGGAAAACAGGTGTGTCCCAATACTTTTGTCCATATAGCGTTTATTACAGCTTGCGTGTGAATGTGTTGTGCGCATGCGCCAGTCTCCTGCACGCTCGGCCGGCTCGGTGCTCTGTGGGACCTTCAGAGAGTTTCAGCGTCAATTCAGAGTGAGGAGCAGCTCTCAGGAGAGGAGAAACTGATCTTCTGTACAGCGCGAAGGACTCTTTGGACGAGAAGAGAATGAGTGCGCTTCTTCAAATGAAGCCGTGAGTACCTTTACTGTGTTGTTTGTGTCTGTCTCAAGTTTTGTCTGAAAGTTTGGACCTGTAGAAGGTACCTCCAGTAAAGGTAGGAGTTTGTAGGTCTACGTTCTTCATAGGCGCTGAGGTCGTTAGCTCCAACTTTTCCTCGTTTTCTCCTGCAAAAGTGAGCGTTCTCTCTTCAAGGGGGTTGTCACTCATAAAATGTAACTTCAGAAAAGTTTAATCCTGTGTATTTTTGTTTTTCACCACGTTTTACTACAGAATGAGCTGGACCGTAGAAGGACAAACATTGCATGCATTTTTGTGAAATTTCTGTCAGCACCTGAAGACTCCCTGCACACATTTAAATGATCGTGCAAAGTGCTGTCAAACTTTCAAACTACTTGGGTGGTTTATCGGAGCTGTGATTTTTTTTTGTATTATTTTTTTTCCAGAGGATTTGAGTGTCCATTTTTTTGCCAAATCATGGGTTTGTGAAATAAAACTTTTCTTCTTCATTAAATTATATTTGTCACTTCTGAGAGCTAAATTGAAAAGTTATTTTACTCCAGTCCTATTCATTTGAAAGCACGCAGTCTAACCAGCGCCCTCTGGTGGTTCATGTGTGAATTTAGCAAACTCCTTGTATAAACGTCCACAAGTCCAGGAATCCTAACAATGAGCAGTTGTATTGATATTCCCTCAGATGCCCAAAACATAGGAAATGTTAGTCAAAAATGCCATTATGGTGTTTTTTTCCCCTCTTGACTTTCCTCAGGAAAGTTTCAATGGATTTTGTTCCTGCCGTTACTGTGTGTGGAAGCTGTGCTTTTTTGATGGTTTCCTCTGTACTGCTGTAGGAATCAATAGATTGTTTTATTCCCACCATTTTTGTTCAAAGCTCATTCCCATCCAACCTTGTGTTTTTTCCTTATCTCTGTCCCTGACCCTGTGAAACTGTGTCAGTTCAGTAGATCTCCTTCTTTGCCTCTTTTTTCCCCTTTCCCCCCCTTTCACATTAATTAAGAAGCAGAGCTGAGAGAAAGTACCAGCCTCGGCCGTCCAAGCAGGACCAAACACGCCACTGAAATGGGAAAGCACAGGGTCCTAACGGTCTCCCACGTGCTGCGCATTCCCCAGCACCTTGAACTTCTCCGAGTTTAACCTCAGGTGAAGGGCAGAGAGAGAGTGCTTGATCTTCTGCGAGCGAGGACCACGCACACTCATTACAGGCCCTCTCATCCTAATTAGAGGAGAAGAGTTGCCAGGTGTTGGAGCACTCGTCGCAGCAGTAAACAACCCGAATGGCATGCTGACCTTTACTTAGAAAGCACACTGGCAGAGAGCATGATGTCATCGCTACTCTTTTCCAGCCTTTGTCCGCTGGTAGTGGTAGTTCATTACAAACTGGCTGTAAACAAATCCCTGCTTGGCTTTGAGGTTTGTCTATAGGGCTGACAATGACAGCACTAAGGCAGAAGGGCAAGGGCTCGATTGTGCCATTTCACTGCACAGAGAACCAGAACCTTTGGCTCTAGAAGACTGGAACTGTGTTGTTTTTTTTTTTTAGGCCTTTGGCCCAATACCAAAGGTTCCAGTTTAATAGTTTTTAAGTATCTGGCACCAACAGGACCTGCAGTTTTCGGTGTAGCAATTTCTTTGCACTTCCAGATGAAGATAAATCACTGATTTTCTGTAACACCATTTGATATGTCTTCTTTGCTCTGTTCTCAATCTCATGCTCTCTTGGCCTTCCAGATAAGCATCGGAAACTCAATAGGAGACAGCCTCACTGAGAGAGGGCCGTGTAGAGTTAGTGTGAGGACACTGGCTGCTTTGTGAGCCCCTGCGGCCGCACCCGACCTCTATGCGCATCTGCCTGCGTGTGGACCCCAAGGAGTCTCTGGCCTTTCATGGAAGGCTGCTTGGCAGCAGCGGCAGTCAGGCACCGGAAGTGACAACCATGAATGCCGCTCCCGTCCCGCCGCCGCCGATTCCACCTCCTCCTCCTCCCCCTCCCCCTCCTCCACCACCCCCTCCAGCCCCGGCCACCTCCCTCAGCCGGCTGGACTCGGCACGTCGGCAACGGCTCCGCAACCTCAACTGGGAGCGGATCCCCAAGGAGCGTGTGGAAGGCCGGAAGAGTGTGTGGAGCCTCTCCTCGGCCAGTGATGACGACTTCCCCATCGACCTGCACTCTCTGGACGAGCTCTTTGGCCAAAAGGAGGCTCAAAAGCCAGAAAGGGGAGACAGCTTCAGACGCAGTTTACGCCGCTGCAGATCTCCACAGGAGGCCTGTGCCGACAAGGTGAAAGAGGCTACCTTCACTGTTCACTGAAAAAATTCGAATTAGGGTTGCTGTTGACCAGCACTAAATTGTCCACAGCTATTAATACTGACATTGCAAAAGGGTGCAAGATGCAAGTGAGCCCTGTAACGAATTACATTCTTTATGTATTTGAGCTCCCTGTCTAACTCTGAGTATTACAGAACTGAATGTTTTGATGAATTATGGGTTCAGACAATCCAGCAAATCACTTTTGTCAAAAAACATGCAAGACAATCTGTTATCATGTCACTTCTCTGATTCACCAATAACAACATGTAGCAATAAAATCACAGCATGGTCTGTACGGCCTCATCCACAGTCGGTCACCTGCTGTGAGGTCATGAGGGATTTTCCAGTTAGCCATTACTTTTTATATGTTAAGACTAAGAGTCAGTGAAATCTGAGAAGTAATGCAGCTTTTGGTCTTTCGTAGGCCTCGCTGTGTATCAATGCTCGGTTTATCTCAGTGACCTTTTCTGTAAAGGCATTAGCCGCCTGATGGCGTACATTTTCAAATGCCCTAAGTCGTTGATAAGTGTAGTATAAACACATCACGCTAACGGACGTACTCTGATATGAACTGTGTTTACTGGGGAAAAGCGACTCGAGTTGATTGGTGTCGTACTCGGGCTCTTAATAAGTCATTTGTTTGTGTCTGTGCTTCCAGATTTCCTTGCTCGACTCCAAGCGGAGCATGAACGTTGGGATATTCCTGCGGCAGTTCAAAACGTAAGGACAAGGTTTACTTTTCGCACTTTCTCATGACACTAAGCGCTCTGAGCTACAAACGGCGAAGGTGCTGATGTTATTTCTGCCGGGAGAAAGAGGAAATGGAGGCGTCTTGAATTGCCCTATAAACGGAAGTGCTTAATTCTTCCCTTGATGGGCAGCAAAATGCTCTGTTTATTTTAAGTGTTGGAATTGCCCTCTTGAGGAGAGTGGGGGTGTGAAAAGAGGGGGTGGAGAGGAAAGGAGTGGACAGCTGTTGAGGGGAACGGCTGGGTTTGATGGTCAGTATAGAGGTTGAAGGTCGCACCTGCTTTAAACCCCAAACACATCGTCTTAAGGCACTGCTCCCCTGCAGAGAGAGTAGGAAGACACTTGGAACCTGTTTCTTAAGCTGGGTAGACCGTTATCGGCTCCATTCCCAGTCTGGCTGTACTTACTCCTCTATAGTGTTTATACCCAGCGTTGTGTTTATCATAGTATAGTGTATTTCATATTGAGTTTCTTCTGTTTTATTTGAGTTTTATTGGGCTCAGTGAGTCTTCTTATTTTATATGGCATATACTGTATATACGATATAAATTATAAAATATATTGTCTCCATTGTGACTGTGCAGTCGTGACATAAGCAGTTTCTTCCAGGATCAATGAAGTTCTCTTTTTCGGATTGTTTCTAACCCCTTGACTGCAGTTATCAATAAGGTATCAATATTCTGACAGGCTAAGAATCAGCACTGTGCTCCATCTCATTTACTCTAAAAGCCTGTATGTGTTTTTATTAACCAGAGCTCTGCAGACTGTCATTATTATAGTGCCACTAACATCCTTCCCTATCTGCTGTGAAGGGAAGTTTTACTCTTCGTTCTTGAGGGTGTAACATGCAGGCTTTTGTTTGTTTGTTTTTTGTTTGTTTGTTTTTAGAAACGTGATGTGTGTGTGTGTGTGTGTGTGTGTGTGTGTGTGTGTGTGTGTGTGTGTGTGTGTGTGTGTGTGTGTGTGTGT
>JBBPDC010000032.1:15768984-15783422 GCA_037974485.1 Hemigrammopetersius urotaenia | reverse complement strand
CTCAGGGACCCAGTGGTGGTGCTGAAGGTAGGATTCGAACCTGTGACCTCATGGTCCGGAGGCAAGTATCCTACCCATTGAGCTACCTCCACCCCAAAATGCCTTCAAAATGCCTTGGTTTGCTGAAGCATTAAGACCAAGCCTTCACTGCAAGTAAGGAGCCTAGCCCAAACCCTGGAAAAAAGGTGTGTCCCAATACTTTAGTCTATATGGTGTAGATATAACACACTGTAGTTAATGTCCCCCCACAGGGGTCGCTGGAGAGGCAGATATCCCAGCATTCCTCGCGCTTCCTTCATCTATAAATGTGAAGAACACGTGTTCGCGTTCTCTCACTTCAGCATGGCAGGGTTGGTGTGTGGGTGTCTGCTACAGAACTTGAGGCATTATTTCATTGTCGAGAATATGGGTGTGACATAAAACAACTTAACGGTGAGTTTTGTATCGCTTCACTAACGTCTCTAAACCTTGTCTGTTAATGGAACACGTGGTCTGATCCTAGAGATACACATTTTAGTGCTTGCCCTCCCCTAACACACCTACACTATATTGACAAAAGTATCGGGACGCAACTGGTTTCAGGGTATGGCCTATGCCCCTTTCTTCGAGTGAAGGGCAGTATTCATGCTTTAGAATATCAAGGCATTTTTACAACGTCACGCTATTGACTTTGTGGACTGTTGGGGGGGGGGGAAATACATTTGTCCATGTAATGTGTTTGTAACGGATTGTAAGTGACCTGTTTTACTGAATCAGGTGTACTATGAGCAGGGAAATTGCTCAGATGTGCAGGACAGTGGCGCTCAAAGACCAGTTTTTAATGAAGCCCTGGCCTAGAACATGTACCCTTCTGAGAAGTGTGGTTCTGCATAGTTGGAATGGATAGAAGCATGCAAGCTTGTTAGGAAGATTATTTGCTTGTGGGGTTTTAAGAGATGGTGATATCAAAGATGGCTAGACTGCTGCTTTTGTATGTGTAGTATTTTACATGGCTCAATTTGCTATTGTCTGGTAAGGTAATGTGGGCATGACTGTCTTGTGTTCACAGGGTTCTTGCGCAGATATTCTCTCTACCAGAGTTAAGATCTTGGACTGTGCGTCTCTTGGCTTGCACTTCACTGGTAAGTGACTTTCCCTGTGTATGAATGTGAACCCCCTCCAGCGGCAGTCAGCTGTGCAGGCCTCTACCATGCCTGATCTAGTGTTACTCTGCTGGGAAAGAAAGGTGCTACCGATTGGGCTTCGTGCAGAAATTGCTGTTTTAGTGATTTCTTGTTGCTTGGCTGTGGTAGAACCTTGCCCATCTTGAGAGTGGGCTGTTCTCTCACCAGTGGGTGCAGCCCTAGTCTGTGGGTAAACACACCAAATGTAAAGTTAAGATGGTATTTGTTGTTAAATTAAGATGTCCTCTGTTCCAGGTTGTCTCCAAGACCTAGTCATGGTTATTGGAACTGAATGGTAAGTGCTTTCTGCTGATTTAATTTTCTCATGTCAGTCTATTTACATTGATTAACTCAAACATTTGCTTGTTTGAATGTTTTCTTCTAAATTTTCATCTTGTGATTTTCATGGTCAAATCAAAATCTCTAAAACATAACTATGGTGATCTTGAATCTGGTGTTTAAATAATTCAGATTAAAATATGCATGGTCTGTCCCCTGAATAGGTCCTACAAGCTACACTGGACAAATTTGGGGTGCAGTCTATTTTAGGCACTTCATGTTATAGGAGGTCCAGCTTCTCACTGAGGTAGGTTTCACTGTAAATGTCACCACTAACATTTTTGTGATTGCTGTGATGAACCTAAATCAACACATCATTCTTACTGTGAAGTGAAGAAGGATAATTCATGCTTTAGTAGAACATGCTGAGCTTCTGTTGGAATCCTAACTTTCCTTGTTCCTGTGCAGGGTGGAGGTGCTGTAGCTGTAGTCGATGGCGACATGAGTAGGTAACGGTTTGCTCCATTATAAACCCCAAGTTGATACCATCATGACAAAGTGGTTTTTGTTGTGATGTCCTTTTTCCCTTGGGAAAGCATATGCAGGGCTGGCACAGGTTTTAGTTGTTTCAATCTACAAAAACCTGACAAGAAGACCTGCTACATTCCTAACATCATTTTGAGGTAGTTCTGCCTAATGTTAAAGTTGACCGACTTATTTTGCTTTGCAGGCTTTCTCCTGAATGAAGATTGTCCAACGAAGTTGGCTTCATTTGTGATGTCCAGTGTAGATGTTAATGTGTTCCATGTGGTTTTGTATGTAGTTCGTTAGATATCAAAGGTCTTGCAACACTGGAAACAAGTTCAGCGCTACTTTGAAACTGATTCAATTTAGATTTATTATAACGGAAAATGCCTTAAAATGGGATGTCCGTGTTTTAAAAAGAAATTGATCATTTGTTTTGAAACTCTGAGCTGCTGCAGAAAGATGGTAAACGTGTATATGCCTGCCTGTTTCAATAAAGTTTTACCAAGGCAATTGGTGGTCAAGTAATTTTTCCTCTTTACATTAATGGCTGTCATGCCTAATGTTGCTGAATCTACTGGATGAATGTTTGATTCTGTTTCAGACATGTCTGCGTTTGGGTGCCTGAACAAAGTTTAGTGTTGAAATATAATTGAGACGTACAATTTTTTTAATGGACCATTTGTTCATCCCACTTGGCAACCAAGTTACAGTATCTAAAGGCTTTAAATGTAATGCATCTCTCCCATACACATGGTTCTATTGCAAAACTGCTTTAACATATGACTCAACTACTGGGGGCCAAAACTAAAGCCCATTTCCCCCTGTCCGCACATTTAACCTTTACATTTAAGATCGTTTAAGGCAAATCCATGTTGGTGAGGGTATCTCACAGGACGTGGCCCCGCCCCGCTATGTAACAGCCAATTGTAATCGTGGGGCGTGGCCAGTTAGCACAGCTAATTTTGAGAACATTTTACAGCTCAAAAATCCCACGTTTAGAGTCGCTGTAAACATTGCAATTCAAAGGCTTGAGACTTGACTTGGACTCGGTAAAAATGACTGAACATCCCTGGAATGTCCTTAAGTGGCTCAGCCAGAGCCCCGACTTAGACCCAATTAAACGTTTCTGGCGAGACTTGAAAATGGCCGTACACCAACGCTCAAACCTGACGGAGCTGGGGACGATTTGCACAGAAGAGTGGCAGAAAATCCCCAAATCCTGTCATGATAAACCTGTTGCATCATCACAAAGACTATTCCCTCTAAATGGTGCTTCTAAGTCATGAGCAAAGGGTCTGAATATTTGTGTTCGTGATATTTGAGTTTTTCTTTTTTAATACATTTGCAAACCATTCTGTAATTCTGTGTTCGCGTAGATTAATGAGGGGGAAAGTAATTTGAATGGTTTTAGCATATGAAGAAATGGGATCTGAGTGCACTGTATACAAAATACACACAAAAAGGGCAGATAATACAAAAAGTGCAGCATGTAGGAAAATAAATATCTGGAACAGCTTTGAAAAAGCGTGCCGTGCCCTTTGTGTTTACGTTTTTGTCACTGCTGCTGCAAATGGAAATATATACACAAATATTTTGTATGTGGGAAGGAGAGATTCCGCAGGTCTTTCCTAGCAGTAACTAACATCACACACAAACACTAAGGCCTGATAAGTGCAACCGTTTCTCTCATATGCAATATTTTCAGGTATGATATACATGAAAGTGCAATTTCCTGGTGTATCTCGACTGTTTCCATGTCTGCTGCTAGCAGGGCCCTGAGGATACTGTAATATGTGTATATATATATACACTTTTATTAGTCCCACAAGTATATATATATATATATATACATGTACGTGCATATATATTCATCTACAGACACACAAACTGCTGTTTATTTTTTTGTAACATTTATTTAGTGTATTATTATACTGTTTGGTTATATTGTATAGGTTTTATTCAGTTGGTCATGCTGCTTCTATTTCCTTCTTTTTTTATTGTTAAATTAGGGTAGCAAACTGCAAGTTTTGTGTGTTTATATTTGCAGTCTTCTTCGTGTGAATATATGTATTATGTGAATATGTACAAACGTTCATATACATTCACACAAACGTCTATTTTTATATTTTTGTAATATTTGCATAGCATACTTTTTTATATATATATAGTATATTATAGTGGCATTGTTTGTGTGTTTATCTTCTTTTTTAAAATTTATTTTAAAATCTTCCTTTAAAAAATATGACTTTTTTTGTTGTAATCTCTCGGAGTGAATGGGTCATCTGACGTTTGAAAGGTGACTTTTATTCTGTAATCTGCAGTGTTGCTGGGGTCTGGGCTGCAGTGGCGCGTTTTATGGGAATAGGGCAGGAGCATCTCACCCTCTCTCTGAGTTTCTGGGTTTAAATACTTATACAATGTCAAGTAGTTATAAATACAGACGTGATGACGACGATAGAGCTGATGAGAACAGGTAAGTGTGGTGAATAATTCGTGAATAGCGATAAATGCAGCTCTTTTGTTTGCTAACCCGGCAAAAATTTCTCCCGCGAGTTTCTCTGAACCCGCGGGTTTAGCCACCTTAGCCTGCTTTTGTTGGCTGCTAGCTCTGAGACTTTGTAGACTCTTTCAACAACTTAAAATATGTCTTTCAAAATCATGCCGCAATTTTCACTTACTCAGCAATGTTGTTTTCATTTTTATCCTCACATTTGAGCAACCTCACATCAAATGTTTTCCTTTTAGATCTAGCTTTGGTCAGCTTATTTGTTTACTCATTGTACAAACGAGTCCTTGTTTCGTATATAACACTTAAACAAACAACAAAACAGTAGTGGTTTGGTTGCAATACTGGTTAGCCTCACTTACAGATCTTTTATACCGAAATAACACACCTAGATTGTTTTTTGCACACAGAGAGGTGGGTGCTAAGTCTTTAGGCTGTTCTTTACATGTAAATAGTCAAGTCCTGTATTACAAACTAATGTTCAATGCAAGAAGTAGTAAAATAAGTAGTGCAGTTTAATGCAATGCAAGTTTTGGCGCCCAAACTGTAAAATTCCGCCTTTCTTAATCGGCAGCAAGCTACCTCTAGCTACTCATATTATTGGTATTATTATTATTGATTGGTGTTTAGTGATAAGAGTTGGCGGGTTTTTATTCTTTAGCATGTTGCTCCCTAACGATAGAAAAATCTGCTTTAAGTGAGGACTTGTTAAGAGAGGCTTTCTCAGTCTTGGTGCAGTTCTGTATCTGGGATCCTGGGTCTATTTAACAACATAGTTTGGCTCATTTTTCCAAGATCATAAGTAAATTCGCCCACTTTTCAGGAATAGTCTGTCCTTGTGTTGTTTCTCAGGAACAAAGGGTCGCCAAGATGGTCCCAGTGCAGAAAGACTGCAAAATTCTACCTTTGCTAGTGGGCAGCAAGCTAGTTCACTCCACATGAGCTGTACTACTGTTATTCCTATTATTGGTTGGTTTCCAGTAATAAGAATAGGTACGATCTGTTTTGTGTCAAGTTAGTATGTTACAACTTATCTTTTATGTTGCAAGAGGTAGGAACATGCTGATAGTCTTGTCAGTCTTGGATCTATTTGGTGACCTCGTTTGGCGCATTTTGCTTTACATTTAGTGTCCTTGTGTTGTTTCAGTTTTGATTTTAAACCTCTAATCTGTGCTTTTTTTTTTTAGGAACAAAGGGTCTTCAAGGTGGTCCCAAAGCAGGAAGCGTGGTGCTGATGGAAGTGTGAGGGGACCTCATAGAGAATCTGAATCATCCAGCAGCACAGACAGAAGAGGTCACAGATCACATAGACCGGAGAGGTGAAGTATTTTTAATCTTTCTTAAAAATAGTGTTTGTAGAAAGAGATAGTGTCAACTTTACACAGATTTAACAAGTTTTTAAATGGTTGGGCAGCTGCATGGCCTAGTTGGCCGTGTCATCAGAAGGTTGTGGGTTCGAATCCCAACTGCTAGTGTCACCACTGAGGTACCCTTGAGCAAGGGACGGTCCTCACATACTGCTCCCCAGGCGCTTCTCGTTGGTGGCAGCCCACGGCTTCACTTGGTGAATGGGGTAAATGCAGACAATGAATTTCACATTGTTCACATAGTGCTGTAGTATGTTCACACTTGTCTATTAGGGTTAATAAATTAAAATTAAATTAAGCAGTTTTGTCAAGACAGTCCGTTGGTATTGTTTTTCAAATAAGAGATATTTCAAAGCAGCTCTGGGATCTCAAAATATCTGGTTACACCTTTATAACAACAGGTGCATTAAACAAAAAGATTAAGTAATAATGTGTTTTTATTCCCATCATCTAGTTTTACAACCCCAGAGAGTGAAGGTCCTGTATCAAGAATAAGGGACTGGGGAGACGAGGTGGAGGCTGATGAAATGCGCACTAATGTCCGTCGTGACATGCAACGGTCAGAGCATAGATGATTGCTTGTTTTCCCCAAATTTCTATTAATGTATTTTAATGTATTTATATGTAATTAGACCTGAACTACATGTAGTTGAGCTGTTCATGGAAGGTTTCTTTGCGTTTCAGTTACAGACGAAGAATACTGGCTGCAGAGTTTGCTCAAAGAGAGCGAAAAATCTCATCTGCAAGGTTTGTTGTTAGAGCTAATTCTAAATCTTCAGTGAAGTGTTAATGTAGTGATTCCACAATAATCTTTTTCTCTTCTGGCTGCAGTTCAGACTCCAGAGATTCCAGGGACTCCCCTGTGCCTGGAGACATTGAGACAGATGAGACTGTGCTAATGAGGAGACAGAAGCAAATCAACTATGGCAAAAACACTCTTGCTTATGACCGATACATTAAAGAAGTCCCAAAGTGAGTGGAATGCCATATGTGACGACATGGTTATTTCTAAACCTTGTGGCCTTTTAATTACTCATTTGCTTGCTCGCTTGCTTTCAACTTGTTTGGCTCCATTTACGCTGTTTAAATACCTTGGCAAATTACATTTACAGTAGTGTTCCCTTCTTTTGAAATGCCATTGCAGAAACGTTATTTTTTGTCATGATGGCAATGATGCCGACCACATATATTTACGTTCATGCAGAAACTAGTGTCTCTGAGTGGTTGATTTTAAGTTTTCTAATTCTAGGCACTTGAGACAGCCAGGAATCCATCCTAGAACACCCAACAAATTTAAGAAATTTAGTCGTCGCTCTTGGGACCAGCAAATAAAGCTGTGGAAAGTCAAACTTCACGCATGGGATCCCCCTACTGAAGAGGACAATGACCTGGAAGCAATGTATGTTTTTTGTTTGTTTGTGTGTTTGTGTGTGTCTCTAGAAAGTAGGCACCAGTAATATTGAGCATCACACTATTTTAAGCATACTTTTAGCATTTAATACTTAAGTTATTCCATGTAATATATATACAAATATATTTTTGCCAGGTTTTCACAACATACAGATGCGTCACATAGTTCATGATGTTAAACTAATTATTTTATGGTGGTATGTCACAGTAGGTTCAGCTTATTATAACTTAGTAAGCTATCTAGATTGCTCTAGCTAGTTAACTGGATGCATATTTTCATTTTAAGAATTACTTAATTCAGAACATTTTATGAAAGTTAAAAAAAAACAAAAAAACGAATTGCCTTTAGTGTGAATAAGTGTTTAGTCTGACTTTTTACTGTTTGTTTTCTTCAGAAAGGAGATTGACTTGGGTGAGATCATGGATTTTGATCTGGATGTGGAGTGTTCAGTCGATCCTGATCCTGAACCACAATGCCCAAAACCCTGTAGTCCATCATCGTCTCAGGTAGGAACTTGGTGATATTAGATTATTGCACTATATTTATTATTAAAAAATGTGTTATATTGTATTACTAGTACATTAAGTACAGTGCGACATGATAATAGCATTGTATAGTGATAATAGGTTTAGTACACATTTATTGTATTATGTTGCATTGTCTAACGTAAACAGCCTGTAGTCTGGGGAACTCTTTAAGTAAGACTTTCATATGTTGTACAGTGACAATAAAACTTTATTTTCCACAATAAAGCTGGATTTTCCACCCTGGCTTTATCAGATAATGGTGTTTGAGTTGACCAATATTATTTTCTCTTATGTTATTCATGCAAGTGCTCCTTATTTGTGTGCATAGCTTTCATAGCTTTGATGTAATTGTTGTTCATGTTACTTGTTTATAGGACTCGTGCACAGGAACTCCTAGCAAGATAATGAAGCTGGATGAGAGCGAGATGGCTTGACCTCTTTCACTTTTGAGAGAACTGTTATAACGCACTGCTTGATTTTTGTTCTGGTTGATTTTTGGGGGCCTTTTTCTTTTCTTTTTTCAAGCTTGCCCACTTTTACTTGTTTCTGTAAAGGAAATGTTCATTTTTATACTTGTTAGACAAAATAAATAAGCAGCTCAGTTGTGGTTTTTATATCAAGATCATTCTAAAAATACACTTGTGTGTTTAGTATAGGATAATCGTTTTAAATGCCTTGCTGTTTTTCTGTCGTTGGTTAAGTGTTTACTCAGGAATTTTATTTTGAAATTTTGAAATAAACTCGAATGTCCAGATTATTGTCCCTTTCCTTACTTTGCATTGCATGGAACTGACACTTTTAAATCACCCTGTGATAAATGAATAAAAGTATTGGGACACCTGACCTTTACACCAACTGGAACTTTAATGAGAGATTTTTTTATGGAAGTGGACCCCCCTTTGCATCAGCTTGCACTCTTAGAAGGCTTATCCCAGGACTTAAGGTTTCCGTAGAATTTTGTGCCCATTCTGTAGAGCATTTATGAGGTCAGGCACTGGTGTTGGATGAGAAGGCCCAGGTCACAGTCTCCGTTCCAGTTCATCCCAAAGGTGCTGGATGGAGTTGTGGCCAGTCAAGTTCTTCCACACTGAACTCCATGTCTTTATGGAGCTGGCTTCGTGCACTGGGACACAGTCATAGTGGAATAGAAAAGGTTCTTCCCCAGACTTGCCACAAATTTGGAAGCTTGGCATGTGTTGTTCAAAATATCTTGGTAAGATACAACATGATAACCCTTTATTAGAAATTTGCATTTTTACAATACAAAGGAGTATAAAGAGTATGGGAGCAACATGGCCTATATGTTAGTTAGTTATATATATATATATATATATATATATATATATATATATATATACACACACACACACACACGCATAAATTAATGGGCCATCTGAATAGAAAAAAAAAAGGTGTCCCAATACTTTTGTCCTTTAGCAAATTGTTATTTCTAAATCATTTCAGTGATTTAGACCTGCTCATGAGAAGTGGGGTATACCTAGGTGTGTGTATATACTATTTATAACACGGGATTTAAAAATAGGTGTGTTTAGCCTGGCATGGTAGTATAAGTAGTAAAAACAGACCCTGTGAGTGTTAAGACCTGAGCGGTAGAGTCGTCTCTCATTGGTTTGCTCCGTCTCAAGCTCGGCTAATTTTAGAGTCCGTGTTTTCTCGCTCTGGAAGTGGGATGGATTAGTGAAGCTGTGCTTTTCCAGCTCTAAAGATAGATCCTCTTAAAATCATGTTCTGGGCTCAAACCGTAAGTGAGTGTTTCTGTGTTAAATGTGGTATTCTTGCTTGTGTCGCTGTACAAATTGTGAAGATTAGCTGCTCCAGGTTAACGTGATGGATCTGCTGGAGCTAACGCTGCTAGCTAGCTCTGCGTAACCTGGACGACAACAGGGTCTGGGATTGAAATAACTCTAACGCCTATTTTTCATCTAATTAGTCACTTTTTTTTTTACTAGTAACAGTGATTTTAAAGTTCATGTATGTTTGTTTTCAGCTTTTGGGTGTCCTAACAGCTACTACAGAACAATTTAACTTGGCAATTTTGCCAAAAGTAGTAGTAAACAACAACAAATACCCTGCAGAAAACTGAAATTGGAATCATATTTAAACATGTAGGTGTCATGTAACTATTTAGCTGGTGTCGCTGGCGTAGAGGACAACTGAAAGTGAGTTAAAGATGGTTAAAGAGCTGGGACTAAATTTTGTGTCTTCTGAATACTGTTGTAGGAAAGATGGGCTATAAATTAATAGAGAACTGAGCTGGTTGGCTGGAGATAAGATGGCTCAGACGCCTGGGAGCCCGCAGGAAGGACAAAGTGGAACAGAACCAAACAAGAAGGAACAAACACCTCCTCACACTGCAGGTATTTTGTCTATTTGGATGCAAGAGTCACCCGTTACCACTATTACTGATAGCTGGTGGTCTGTTGGTTAGGGAGTGACCCCTCCAATCAGAAGGTTGAGGGTTTGAATCCCAGTACTGCCAGTTGGCACCACAGTGGTACCCTTGAACAAGGTACCATCCACACATACTGCTCCCCAGGTGCACCCCCATTGGTGACAGCACACAGCTTCACTTGGGGAATGAGTTAAATGCTGAGATAGAATCTCGCACAGTGTGCTGTTGTGTGGTGTGTTCATGCATGTTTATGCAGGGCTGCTTTACTTTTTTACTTTACTACAGATTTTAGTAGGTCTTTCATGCTGATGCCTAAGGTCTAGCACGACTGTGTCAGGTTTGATATCCATTTTCAGTACAGCCAGAAGCCTGACCCACCTTACACACCACTTTAGTACGTTCTGCACAAATTCACTCAATTTTGAATTTTAGAAAACACAGAAACAATCCTTGTTTTGCCAAGCTCAAAGATTTTATTCTGCTCTGACTGGTCTCAGATCAGGTCATGCTTGCCCCAGTAAAGAGCCAGACCTGCTCTTTTCTCCATTGTCCAACAGAAACATTATGTATGAAACATTTGTCTTCAACAGCTTTGTTGTTTGTGGTATGTGCTATGATTTACATTTAGGCTGTTATGATGAGCTGTATGCACTTACGCATTTAATTTTGTTTACCATATCACAAACATGAGCATCTTTTCTATCCATTTAGACAGAACAGAGCAGTCTGCTGTTACCGACAACTCTGAGCCCCCCATCATCGATGATGAGCAGGTTATTTTCTCACTCACATCTGTAAATGTTTAGAAGCTATTGGCCCAAAGGTCCCTTAAGTAAAGACCATACTGGGTTCCACTGCGTCGTACCTGGTTCTTATGTCATCTGACGTAATATTAAATAAATTATTTCAAAGTGATAGACCTCGGTTTTCGCAGTGTTTCTGTCATTTGTTAATTTCATTGTAATTCTTTGACAGAGAAAGCCAGGCACCTCTCCAGAAACATTTCCCAAGGAAGATCTTGCAAAGGACAAGAATGATGGTACGTTTTGGGTGATCATCATTTGATCTACATTTCACAATGCTGAGAAAGCAAAATTAATTTAAAAATGATTGAATTGCTGCTGATTTTCCTTCTTGTCCTATGTTGTTTTGACAAATAAGCTGTGACAGTCAGCCTATTTTGCAAATGTACACAACTTTGGAGCCATAATTCAATCAGGAATTCAAGTAAATTCTTGTGTGTCCCCAGGGTTTCGATACCACTGTCCATTTACCAAGGCCCATCAGAAAGCAGAGGCTCTTTTTCGGATACGCTTCAACCCTAGCCTTAAGTGGCTCCTGAGACAGAAGAGTGAAAGTAGCTGCTGGGACTATGAAAACGAAGAGAACTTTGTGGCATGCCAGAATCTCACTTCCCGCTCCTCCACGCGTCTCCAGCACCTCGAACAAAATCTACTGAGCCTTAGTTCTCAATGCCATGTGCTGCGAGGGCTGGGAGGCTGCTTGCGAGGAAGCATTAAGGGGCTTTCAACTTCGTGCGAGGCGGAATTTTACCACCATCCTCAAGCAGCGACCTTCAGCCAGCACTATGAACAACTTCAGTACCTTTTAGAACAACGGGCTCAGCTCCTCTTCCTCCATGAGTATGGCCGCCGGTGTCGCGTGGCCAACTGCTTTGTGACACGTCTGAGCAACGTCCTGGACAGAGCCCGTCTTCTGCTGGTTGATGGAGGTCATGCAGCACAGAAACCCAGCGCTAACTGGAACTTAGGCCTTCAAGCTTTGTGTGTAGAACTGCAGCTTCATGTAAGCCATTGGGACCTTCTGTGTGCAAGAGCACGTTCAGACCCCTCCTTACGGCCTGTGCTTTTCAGTCACGCTGAAATGCTGGGCTCTGTTCGGAGAGCTCTGTGGCTGCTGGGCCTGCAGGCTTTGCTGCTTATGGAGAACTGCATCCACACAGTCCTGTTAGCCCTTGCTACTGCCCAGCTGGGGCGTGTACCCAGAGATGCTTTAGAGGACTTGTTGGCTGCTGTAGAACTCTATAACCATATTGTGAAAAACCAAAGGTCACGGCAAAGAGCTGCAGCCTGGAGCTCTCAGATTTTATTCCGCTCTGACTGGTCTCAGATCAGGTCGTGCTTGCCCCAGAAAAGAGGCAGACCTGCTCCATTCCCGGTCGTCCAGCTGATGGCGATTCTGGCCCAGAGAAGAGCCCAAATTGCAGCAGAGCAGTTTTACAACTGGACTTGTCAACAGACTGACCTCATTTCTGCTGCGGGGCAACCCAGCTCTGAATGGACACACTCGACTCCCTCTGAGCCTTTTCAACCTCCATCTTTTACTCCAACTTCAGCGGCAGCGGAGAGTTCACCTGGTGCCATTACGGACGAACCGCCCCAAAAGCCGCTCCATAATTTCTGGTCTTCCAATCTGCCCTTCTCCACATTTGTTCGCCATGATAGAGAATATCTAGAAATTCTCTTTCAAGTCTTAGTTTCCTCAACAGACCTCTTGGCTCCACACATTCCCAAAAGGCCTCCGCTAGACAGGGCTCACACTGCAGAGGGTGCTATGGATAGGAGCTGCACAGACAGTGAAGGGGACGAAAGACTTCTAAACAAACCCAAAATGGCCCGCGGTAGGCATAAAGCTATTCAGTGGATGGACCTGAGCAAGTCTGATGCGTGTGTAGAGCTTTTCTCCCAATACAGGAACATGCTGTGGAGGAATTTTGGCAAAACTGTTATCAATCACTTTTATTACCAATCTCGCAACACAGTTTTGGGAGGTGTGAACCAGTGGAATTATCAGATGGTGTTTCTCCTAGTCAGATGGCTAAAGCATGCTTTTAAAGAAGGTAATTTTAGGATTCTTCTAAAGTGTAAATCTTTTTTATAATTGAAATGTTCATCACACTCACATATTTCATAAACAAAAATGTCCCTCCAAAGAATCTCCCACTGAACCTTTCTTTAGGGAACCAAAAGTGGTTTCTTGGCATTGCGCCAGGAACCACTTTAAGAGTGTATGTAATCAGAGCTTTTAAGGATCAAGATGTTTTGTAACACAGAAAATCCCATTAAACCACAGAATATGTGTATCTTTTTACTTTTTGAACTTTGCACTGGTTGTTGACCTTGGCACTAAAATGTTTTCTTCAAAATCTGACTTTCAGAACTCATACCAGCGGAATGCAAAGAGGTCTTGAATAAATTCTGTTCTCATATGTTGTCCACGGCAGCCTTCATACGTTGGGATGAAAGTAAGTCAGTTAAGTCAGTTAACCAAAGCAAAATCTGTTACTGTTGCTAGCATTACTGGTGATACTACACAGTCTGAGACTTTCACATGCCATGTTTTGTTTACCTTTTTTGTTGTTGCTAGTCTTGAGTTGGTGTTTTGTGTGTTCCAGTGATGTGTGTGTCACTGGGTTTGGGGCTAAATGATAAGTGCTTACCTAGACCTGTGCTGGAAAACTCTACCGTGAGGACTGCCACCATGGACCTCACTCTCCAGCTGTTCCCTCCCATACTTTCCACACTCCTGCTCCTGCATAGCCCTGACCCACACTCAGGTACTTACCTATACAATATTCTCAGCAGATTCAGGCTTTTGTCCTGTCAAGAGGCACACAAATATCAACACTAACACTAAATATAACTCTACTAAACAAACAAAAGCTGTTGTTGCAGGCATTGGTGTCACAGTTCATCATGTTTCTTTCGTTTGGAAGGTGAGGGAGAAACCAAATGGCTCAGTTTATATCACGCAGGGTTGCTGTCCAGGGCTGTGGCTACTGTACAGACCTCTACATTCTGGGTGATGAGTAAAGCCTACCAGTTTCTAGCCTCCTGGTCACTTAATAAGTTCCTGCTGGTCACACAAGGAGACCTTAAGGTACTGAGGACTTTTCTGTCTTGCTACACATACTAGGACTTCCCTATTAAAAACAATAATCGTATTGTTGCTCTTAAGCTAAATGTTGCCATTGACATATTTATATCAAACCTTTATATTTTAAATTGTGAATCACTGATATAACATGGATTTGATTAGTTTGGTTAGTTATTGGTGATGTTGCATCAGATAAATGCATAATTCTGTAAAAACACCCAGACAACACTCATCTTGAACAAGTTTCTGTGTGTTCTGTAGTGTTTTTCGTGCTGATCTCAGATCTGTGTGTAGTGTTTCCTGCAGGTACAGTGTTTGTGATGAAGCTAGTTCTATACTGCATGATA
>JBBPDC010000032.1:15758811-15768884 GCA_037974485.1 Hemigrammopetersius urotaenia | reverse complement strand
GTGCTGCGCTTTAATAGAAACCGCATGCAGGTCTATTGCAGATCTAATATTACTCAGCATTCAGAAAGTGGATGTGACTGAAAAAACTGAAAGCAGATCTGAGATCAGAATGAAAAACTGGTTTAGAAAAGTGTGTTGGTGTCCGCGTCCGTGATTGACCTTGGAGCAGACATGGGCAGGACAAGCTGGCATCCATTTCAGTGCTCTTTTATTAAACAGAGAACAAACGAAAACAAACCTGGCTCAAGGGCCGCTGCATGAACATGAACGTGGAAAAGGCATGAAAATGAGGCGATGGACTAACAAGGGGGTGATGTACAAACAGAACTTAAATACCGTCAGTCATTAGACACAGAACACAAAACATTTGAAACCAAACACGTGACACCAAACAGACCAGAGAATCAAAATAAAAGTCCCCAAAATCCTATAACAAACAGAACAAAAGCAGTGACCCCTAACGGTCACTGGCCGAGCCGTGACAGGTTTCTAATGATTACTAAATGTTTTTTTTGTTGACCTGTGTAATTAAATGATACATTTGATATTGTGTAGCCCTAAAACGGTAAAATGTTTAAAGGAGACAAAGAACGGACATTTTAATGCTTTTGGTTTTCTGCATTTGGAAGGTTCTCAGGGGAACGGTGGAGAGCCTCGCCCAGCAGCTGGAAATTTTGGGTGATGGTGATGAGCATCCGCTCATCGTACAGTACGGGCTCCAGCTGACTCGGGCAGTCTCACAGCTGCAGGCGAGTCTAAAATGTCAATTCACAGTTTTCACTGTGTTTCTTAATGGTTGTCATTTGCCATCAAGTCTAGTGTTGTGAGGACAATTTAGAGTTTTTAAAGTCAAAGTCAAATTTATTGTCAATTCTGCCATATATACCAGACATACAGAGAATTGAAATTACGTTACTCTCAAACCCCAGGTGCATACATGTAAGACTAAATACAAAAGGTGCAATTTTAAAAATACAAACAGATACAATTATACATATAATATATAAAATATTTGGTGCAAAAAGAGCAAGATTGCATGAGATTTAATGAGAAAAGTGTTATTTTATTTATTTAGACATTATATTCTTCTTGCCTCTGTGTCTGTGTAGTCGTAACACAAGCAATTCCTCTGGGATCAATAGAGTTTTTACTTTAACAGTCCAAATCTGTGTTTTTGATTAAAGAAATAAAATGTGTTTTCCCCAGGCTTTTTCCGAGCTTGTTCTGAGGATTTTTTCAATGGACTGCAAGAAGATGTCGGTGGAGATTTTTGAACAAACGATGCCATCAGCAAAGCACTGGAGAGTCAACTACAAAGCAGGTTTGTGTTGGCAGCAGTAATTTGCAATTTTTTTTTTAAACTTTAGTCGTACTTCAATTTCAAACATGTTTGTTTTATTTTAGAATTACCCAGCAGCCCAAGTGAGTATGCAGCCTCTGCAGCTCAAAGTGTGATTGGCCAGGTTTTAGAAGGAGTGCAGCCTCTGCCAGATGAGGCTCGTATTCCAGCCTTGGCGGAGGCCATGACTGCCTTTATGGAGGCCTGGATGGAGCACATCCTCAAACAGAAAATCAAGTTCAGGTTGGTAAATGTGATGGAAGGGTTTCCACGTTATTCCATTAGAATAAATGCAAACAAACAAGAAAGCCGTAAAAAGTATCAAGATTTATTTTTTTCCAAAAAGTAGTTGCTGTTTTGTGAGCTGTTAGAAGAACACAGGTTTGGTTCCAGATTTCTGCTGGATGCCTCCAGTCACTGTGTGGATTTATAAAGCTCCGTGAGCAGCTCACCTAATTTAATCTACTGCAGTAAAAAGAGCCGACAGTACTGTACATATTTACATTTTTATACCAAATATGGTCAGTCAGTGAAAACATGGATTGGTGTCGAGTGTTTATTATAAGTGTGCTCTGGAGCTTCAGCTTAACTGTGCAAATTATAGTACAGGCATGTCTAAAGCATCACACACTTGCACTAAAGTGGCGTTTTCATCTCAAATTTACATGTTTACATGGTTTCTGACATTGTATGAGATACTAAAAATTCAAGCCACATTGATTCGTGTGGAAAATTACATTTTTTATTGTGTTGAAACTTTAAACCCCGTTGTAGACAAAGAAATGTTTTTAAATGTGAACTTAAAAATTAATCTGTGCCTTGGGAATGGGCACAGAATGTGGATGAGGTCTGTTTATTGACCCTGACTCGTCATCCATCCCAGTATCCAGGGAGCTCTGCAGTTGAAGCAAGATTTTGACCTGATCCGAGACTTGATTCGCTCGGAGGAATACAGTCTCTCAGAGGAGCTCCACCACCGGCTCCTGTCTCTACGTGTCTTTCATCAAGTGGACAGTGCTATAGTGTGCCTACTGCAGCAGCCCATGTCTAAACCGTATGTTCTCTCACGAGGATGGGATCCCTTCAGACGGTGCTGTAAGTAAATGCATGCAGTATGACAAGCTCAATGCACTAATCAGTTCATTCACACTAACTTAGAAAAAAAGCAGTGCACATGGATTAAAGTTCTCCGTCACTATGACGGATTTCCGTCAACTGAGGGCGCTAAAGGTTAATAATGAGATTGATGCAGATCCAAAGGGGAAAAAATGGGAAAGGAGGGGTGGAGCTGAACAAGCTCCGCAGACAAGGTTCTGGAAAGTCTGTCTTTTACTTTGGTTTAATTACGATTTAATTATTTTTCCTAAAAAGTAAAAATAAACATTATGGTTTCGGCAGTTCTCTTAAACACTGACGGCTGCGGAGTAGCTACTGGCTGCCAGCTGTTTCTCGATGCTCGACGGAGCCGAAGCTCAGTATTCAGGACAGTGGCTCTGGTGTCGCGAGTGCTGCGAGAGCTCATGCTCCATTTAAAAATAAATAAATAACAGCAGTTTTGGAGTCTGTTTTCTTGCTGTTAACAGAGGAATGGCAGTGGGAAGTAGTGTTGTGTCACCTAAAATACATCACCCCCACCCCCACCCCCGCCCGGACAACGCTCCCCGTCATACCCCCCCGTCACCACCCCCAGTCGTCTCTACCGTCAGATGATTTTTTATTTTTTTTTGCTTTAATCCATGAGTGCACCTTGCAACCAGTATTACACCTCTTTGTAAATGGAGTTGAAATAATTGTCATGTTCTAGACCTGTGTGCTTTATTTTCTTAGGTCCAAAAAGGGGTCAGGTGCAGGATCAAGCAGCAGGCAGCCTTAATAACCTGGAGACTATGGACATCCAGCCAGCATGCCAGCAGGCCTTAGCACGGGAGGAGGGCTCCGTGACCCCAGAGCTGCTCTCCACAGCTCCTCCTGAGTCCTACTTGGCCGTGGCCCAGCAGGAGTGGCTGGACCTGCGCATCCACAGCGGCTCTCGCTGGAAACTCCCTGGCTTGCAGTGTTTCACTAAATCTGAACCCTGAAGCACTGACCTGACAACAGAGACGTTTAATCAGTATTATGTCATCCTGCCAGCACTGTGGACAAGAATGTATCCCATGAGAACTTCACTGAAAATATTTTTGTACTAATATAAGAAATCATTTCAGTTGTTAGACAACAGTTTATCTGTTGTTTCCTAAGAACACCCCTGGCTATCTTTTCATATAGTCTTTTTTTCTGATGCTGAATTACATCAGAATGAATGGTTGTACCGTTCGACTGTAATTGGTCATGTAACCGGCTTAATAGACTTTACTACAATACAGGCAATAGTATTTATTGGTGAGTATTGCAGCAGTTCTTTAACCGGAGCTCTTACATGAAATCTGTCTGCATCTGGTTCAGTTCCCACCTGAATCTTATACACTTGATCCTGTTTCACACGCTATGACTGAAATGTTTTCCTTTTTGCTACATAGTGCACGTTTTCACTACACGTTTTTTAAGTATCTGAGAACATAGTAGATCATAACCAGCGGACCACAATAAGTGCTGTCAATTCAGTGTAGACTGGTAAGTTCTGTTGTTTGGTTTAAAGATTCACATCCACAGGGTAGTGTTTAAGTTTGTGTTTGTGTTTGTTTGTGTGTGTGTGTGTGTGTGTGTGTGTGTGTTTTTGATGGAACATTACCCATCCAACAAACCCATGTAAAATCGATGAAACATTTTCTTGAATATTTCTTGAAAATGCAACATTTCCTAATTTTGCAGTGGGATTAATAGTAAGAGGACCATTTTAACAGTTATTGTCTTCTGAAAACCCATTGGATCAAGGTGCAGCAGGTTATGATTTAAATTAAACACCACCTGCAGGTGGAGATTTTCTACTTTTAATTAAAACCTTATTCATTTTAAAATGAACATCCTATCATAATCTGTTAAATGCCTTTTTGTACAAGAATGTAAAACCAGTAGAAGGCTTTTATTTCAAAAGTCTTTATTTTTGCAAATGTGTGTCCGTTTTACATTTTATATAAACATTTCTTTACCATGTAATATATAATATTAACATGCATTTCAGAGTTCCTCAGTGTTTCTGTTTGCAATGGCATTGTGTGCTGAAAGACATATTTTTGTAGGAATTGTGTATTTATTAAAATGCAGACAAAACAGAATTGTTCAGGTTCTCAATACGTTTGGATAATGTGTGTTTTAAATGGGGAAACGTGCTGATTTATTCAAAGCCTTTACATATGATCTCTTTGCATATTATTTTCCACATATTCCTGATACTGATGTAAACAGTCATTCAGAGTGGTTTGATGCACAGTAGCAAAAGACTTTAGTTCTAAAGTTCTAAAGATGGGTTGAAAAATTGTCATGTTAAATAAATGGTGACTGTTGCTGGTACGTAAAACTGCACAAAAACGGCATAAAAACATTTTTGAAATCCCTTCACAGCAGAGAGGCATTAAAGGACAAACCTGAACTTAATCATAACTTATAGTTTACTCTTCATACATGTGTACATAAATATATAATTTATTAAACCTAATAGAGCACATTTCTGCTCGTCCTGACATTACATGGATAGATAATAAACAGATCAAATGGCTTTATGGGCTTATAGATGTCACTCATGAGTCCTAATAACAAAACAGTGTTTTCTACCTTTCTATAGTGCAGTGAACCAGTGAGTGAAAATAATGTATTTGGAAGAATATCGGGGCGTACAAAGGATCCACCATGAGATTTAATTAATTATCACTATATATATGGTCTATATGGTCAAAAGTATTGGGACGGTTACACCAACAGGGACTTTAACGATGTTGCATTCAAACATAAGTACACAAGTAAAACACCCCCCCCCCCCCCCAGCTATAACAGTTTTCACTCTTCTTGGAAGGCTTTCCAGAAGATTATGGATTGTTTATGAGGTCAGGCAGACTCGCAGTCTCTGTTCCAGTTCAACCCATGTGGATGAGGTTGAGGTCAGGGCTCTACAAGGTTTATCCCCCAACTGTGTCCACAAAATTATCCAGAATGTCTTGATGTTTCCAAAAGATTAAACCCATCACTCGAAGAAAGTTGCCACCTGATATCAATAACTAAGAGCTTCAGTACTTTTGTACAAATAATGTATTTTTAAAATATTCTTTGATTAGATGTAGCATGGAGGGTCTGCAAGACCTCATGCTCTCACTAGATGGCGACATGTCTCTGTGTATGATGTGATCTGAGGACAAACTTCTCCGAGCAGGAGTTTATGCAGCTTTTGCGTTTCTAGAAACGCAGTGTTTGGCTTCAGTGGGAGTTCTCATTGTTTATAGAACTAAGTAGAGTTCAGTTTGAGGTATTTTAGTACCCTTTCCTCCTTATGTTTTCTCAGGAACCCTCGGATTTGACACGTGAGTCTATTCTGAGCGCGAAAACACCAGGCGGTTACACGTTCACTACATTTCTCGACGTTTAAAAAAGATTAAACCTATTTTTAGTCTGCTATTAAACGTAACATACTGTAACACCTAAACTGAAGTGTTAAACATGTCAACGTACTGCATAGCTGCTGAATTAGGCCTGTGTTCTACAAACTCTTTTGGATGTGCCATGTTTACCTCAGGTTTTACTACAATATTAAAGTGTTTATTAAAGCGTCAGATGCTCTGTTCATGTTTTGCCTTTCTCTTTCAGACTTTAAAAAAGCTAAAAGTTTGTCTGGGATTAATCAAGTTTAGAAGAATGATCAGGTATGTTAAACTTGACTTTAAGTTTCTTTCGGTCTAAGCAGTCAAAGTACAGCAGCGATAGATAGTTGTGAATATATATATACAATTATAGAGATAGGCAATACCATTTTTTAATATTCAGTCCAATGCCAAGTAAGATTGACATCAGTATGCAGATATCAGTACTGATTCAAATACTATTGAAAATATTATTGTGCCCTTAAAAAATACAGTGAAAAACTGCATCAAACGTCAAGAATTGCATTCATATTCAATAAACTGTTTCTCTGATCCTACATTTTATTTTTCTACAGATGTTTTTGCACACATTGATATTTTGCTTCTCAGAAAGACAAATTAGCTTCAGAAATATCTTTATTTCGATGTTTGCCCATCGCTGGTGAACATCCAGATAGAGAGAAATGTGACACACAGCAGTTTACATAGTTCCATGTTGGAACCGGTGAATAACTTTATTCTCCAAATATAATATTGAGAAAAATAGTGGTCGTGTTTGATAGACAACATTGCTGACTTTCCAAAATATTCTAAAAAATTTTGAATAAAAAAAAAAAAAATGTAGTTAGTGAAGTTGGCTAGCACTGTTAGCCCCTCTGTCAGACTGGGACTGAACTGATGAAACAAAATACTGAAAAATGAGTCCTTTATTGTTAGTTAACTCTAAAAAAAGCCCTCAGGATCTCTGCCTCTAACAACATCTGAGCACAGACTTGCACTGCCTAACCCGCCAGAGTCCCCTCCACTGCCCTGGCAATTAATTAATTTAAGTTGACCATTTAGGCAGCACAGGGAACTTATGATTAATATTTCCAATATCAGTCGCGCCCCAGAAGGCCTGTCGCACACCTGGGAAATGT
Source organism: Hemigrammopetersius urotaenia (assembly GCA_037974485.1). Lineage (NCBI taxonomy): Eukaryota > Metazoa > Chordata > Actinopteri > Characiformes > Alestidae > Hemigrammopetersius > Hemigrammopetersius urotaenia. The sequence continues at coordinate 15,761,901 of JBBPDC010000032.1, read as the reverse complement.
ATGATAATGTCCGATTGGCCGGAAGGGGGTTCTTGGGCATTGTCAGGCTCTCCTCCCTTCGTGCACTGTGGCTGAGTTATAGCCACCAAGCCCACCTTACTGTTTGGTGGGGTGTAATTTGAATACAGATTAGTTGGCCTCAGTGTTCCAGTGCTTTGGCATTACCATTACCGGGGACAGTAATTTGACTGATGAACACACAGGTTATCACAAGGTCATCACCTTCATCGAGGCAGGAGGGGAATCACACAAGGCCGACCCCCGTTTGGAGCCACCAGCTAAGTCTTTCGATAGCATAATTAGTTCCTTTAATTAAGAGGTGAGCCAGCTGATTGAATAAATCCGCTCTTAATGGAGCATCTGATCGCACATTCCCAAACCGTCTGTGTCGAACTTTCACTTTTTCAGTCTCTCACACTCGGCGGCCCCTGCATTTACGGTTTTTGTGCTTACGTAGAAACTTCATCGTACTATCAGTATGATCACAAAACGTGAACGTGCCTCAGAGAGGGTTTTTTTGAGAAACAGTCCACCAGCCGAAGCTTAGGAAAGCTACACGCATGCCCAGATGCTTAGAAGGTGTTTTTGTTTAAATATTAAGTTTGCTATTAAGCATCGATTATCCAGGACTACTGAGTACTCACTTTCACTTTCTACCCGGATGTCACCTCCCTACATGTGCAGCCTTTCTCAGTTACTCGTTTAGTATTGCTGCGTCTATATCTTCTCTAATCATTTCTGCATTTCATAGTCTTTAGCACACCTCCTGACTCAGGTGATCTTTTAATCCCTTCGGGCCATTATGTGCGCCATGGAGCCTCTCCCTGCCTCCCTCCCTCCCTTTTGATTATTTCATCAATGGCTTTATCAGTTCAAAGACTAATGTACCTCCGCATCAGTATCTTCTGCTTTCCTTTGTTTGGCGCGTTAACATTTTTGAGAACATTCCATTTTTGAAATGAGATAAAAGATCATTAAAATATTTTGAACACTGGGCAATCTAGGCATCTAGAATGGGACTTTTATCTTTTTGATATCCTTTCTATCCTTCTTACTTGGAGATAACAGCGTGTTATCTACTCCAAAATCCACCCCACATAATTAAACAGAAATGATCAACTGATAGAAATGGAAAAATAAATAAATAAATAAATGGCCTCCTTGAGAAGTCTGCCCTTCAGTGCCACTGAGGCGACACATCCTCGCACTGTTTTCTGCGGTGTGGCTGAGTGAGCAAAACCTCCAAGCCCAAGTGACCTTTTTGCATCAATTACATGATTAGAGCTCAAAACTGATATGCTCACCCATTGCATTCTGACCGAGTGCCGTTTAGCTTCAAATTGAGCAGCATGTCAGACGGCTAAATTGATAAACGGTAGGTTGCGACTATTTATCAGTCAAAATGATTCCGATTATATTGTTTCATTGGTAAATATTGGCATACTGTTAAAGACTGCCCTGCTTTCCTGTTCATAGTGTTGTTGTGAGTACATCTGTGATTGATTCTTTAAATACACAAAACTGTTGTACGAGACTGTTATGCATTTTTAAATATTATAGATTATTGCTTAGTTACATTTCTCTCCATTCAAGTGACAAAATCGAACAAATATACATTCTCACGAATCCCTCAAACACCTCAAACGCCGCTGTTGTCTAATGCTGTGTCCGCTTGTTGATTACACTATATTTTCAGTGTTCTCAGGTTAAGATGCAGGTAACTAGCTTCATAGAAATGCACACAGGTAAGTGCTGGGCATGAAGATGGAAAGACCTTGCTTCATGAGAGTTATGTTCCCTTTATTGTACTCTGTAAAGTGCACTTATGATTTATTTAACAGTCCTCTCATTGCACTGAAAATCTCATTTCAATCATAAATGGCAGAGCGTGATTTAAGAATGCATTCTTTAATGGGCTTGCAGTGGTCAAATTTAAACTAACTCAATTAATCAGGAAAACACTCAATACGGCCTGTCTGAAACTCACTTAAGCAAACAGTGGTCTTTTAATATAAATTTTCCACAAGATTTCTTTATTGATTTGGTGCAATATGATTTGTGTGATACATTCGGTGCAATCAATAAAGGGCAAGTCAATAATGTATATAAAAAATCACGGCTCCATGGATGAAGTGTCAACCGGCTTCGGCTTAGCATTGACCCGGAGAGTATACTACATAAGAAAATATAGTCATAAAAATCCAGCTGGCACATAATTTCCTGAATGACCTGTTTGATGGGTCTGACCAATACAGTGCCTTTATTCGTTAACTAATAATGCAGACTTTTTATGGCCATAATGCTCGTTATAAAACCGGAGCTACAATAGGAAAATGCCAGGCATCCATCCAGGAGAGTCCAGATCAGAATGACAAAATGTGTTTCTGTCAGATATCATCCCTCACTTTAAGACAGGGTGTCCAACCCAGTTCCTTGGAGGACTGTTGCCTTACAGCATTTAGCATTTTGCCTGGTTTAGCAAGGAACTGTGAACTATGTGGTCCCAGATCTGTCACGATTATGAAATTTGAATCCGAACCTTAATTGCCATGTAAGTGATTAACAGATGAATTGTCTTTTTTGTTCACTGTATGCAACTGATGAAGCCCTAAGTGGGCAAATTGGATGATTAGCTGTCTTACTTCCCAGTTGTCGATACACAGTAGCTCTCAAATGACAGCAGACACACCTTGAGCGCAAATAAACAAGCATTACTCACTGCTGCCATCCAAGCGCATTACTAAACAAATAGTTTTCATCTGTGCTGTCTATGGAACACACCAGACACTCACTGTCACTGTCAGTGTGCTACCCAATCAGTACCCATAGACTACACAAAATAAATAAGGTGTATAAAGTAAATATAAACCAAAGCCATTGCATGACATCAGATTAGTTTGGGAAACATTTCATCTGGTCTTAATCAGAGGTGGACAAAGTACTCACATTCAGTACTTAAGTGAAAGTACGGACACCGCTGGTCAAATGTTACTCCAACACAAGTGAAAGTCGGGTAGTCAAATTTTTACTGAAGTTAAAGTACTGAAGTACTTGCTTTTAAAAATACTTAAGTATTAAAAGTAAAATTTT
>JBBPDC010000032.1:15747231-15758711 GCA_037974485.1 Hemigrammopetersius urotaenia | reverse complement strand
AAATGTAGTGAAGTAAAAAGTACGATATTTGTCTTTCAAATGTAGCGAAGTGAAAGTCATAAGTTTCCAAAAAAAATTCTACTCAAGTGAAGTACAGATAATCAAAAACTCTACTTAAGTACAGAACTCAAGTAAATCTACTTCATTACGGTCCACCTCTGGTCTCAATATTAGCAAATTATGAACATGCACTTGCCATGCAAATCAATTAAAAAGAATATTTAATACAGAAGTCTCGATATATGCAGCAAGTGCTTATCGTTTAAGATAATGCCAATTTCCACCACTGCTTTTCCATCTTATGATTGTGGGGTTTAATTCCCTGTTTTAGTTTAATGCCTCTAATTAGGGGTGGAAAGAGACAATGCTGTCACAATTTTTAATCTATAATACAGTATATTTGCTATTCAACCTCTTGAAAGGAGAAGGCAATTTTGATGTCAAGAAGAAAAGCAGCTTTTGCTTGTGGCGATTAGAAACAATGTTATCAGAGTAGCAAATATTTTAAATAAATTATTATCAGTGATCTTATACTTATACAGTAACCCCCCGCTTTTCCTGGGGTTACGTTCCAAGAGCACTCGCTTATAGTGAAAAAAAAACATGTTGTTGTGTTATGGTAAACAAAAATGCCTAAAACATGCTCCCAAAACACTTGTATTTCATTTTAAACTCATAAGCTTTGAAGAAAAAGTAAAGAATAAACCCACATCCATACTGTACAGTTTACACTGGTGCTAGAATGTAAATACTGTGGAGAGTGTGAGAGAGAAAAATACACTGTTCCTCAAGCAATTAATCTTTTATTCTCAGTTTTTACAGACTGAACAGACTGTAAGTGAGTGGGGGGTTACTGCATATGCATTCAGGTTAGACCACAAGAAGTGGTCTTACAGTTTTTAGTTGTTTTTTTTTTTATAGTGATGCATCAAGTACATGTGTGTCGGCTGTAAGCTGTAGTCTGTATTGCAAATTTAAAGAGGAGACGATGTTGCGCCGATGTAAGACGATCATCAGTCGGACCAAATATTTGCACTAGTTTTTAAATATCAGCTCGGCGTGTCCTAAAATTATTAGTAATAAACTTTAGACAGATTACTTTCTTCTTAAAGTGCTGTTTGTACACAAACATTGCTACATTATTAAGAAGTAAACCAACAGGACTCACCGCTGCTCTCTAAAGGTGTAATAGTGGCGGTTAGATTTTACAGCTTTTGTTGTTTTTTGTAGGTTCCATGACAAATTAATGCCAATGTATAAAATCACACTCGCTTTACAGTCTGGTAATGTAAACGTATGATTACACTGAACGCGTAACAAAAACACTGAACACCACACTACCTCACCCCACTACACACTACCTCACACACCTCACTTGTACTGTACAAGGTGAACAAGTCATTGACTGTTTAAGGTGCAATATGCAAACTGAAGCAGTTCGGGTACAATATCAGGTGCAATATTCAAAATGTGCAAAATTAAAATGTGCGAGTACTTGTATTTAAAAAATATCTGTAGAAAAAAAATTGTGGATAATCCTCTTGTACAGTGATACTTATATCTTTATATATTTTATATATTGTTTTATATATTATATATTGTATACTACTAGTAATTGATTTATTCTCTGCTTTATTTTCTACCTATCAAAAGTGTAGCCTGACTCGGAGAGAGCTTTGCACAAGAATTCCAATGTGCATGGACTGCTGGTTCCATGCACAAAGGGCAAATAAAAATCTTGAATCTTGAATCTTGTGCAAGCTAACTGTTCAAAACAACAATGGCCTCCTGTAGTGACTGTAGTCCTGTGATTATATAGTAATTGTGACAGTCCTATTCCATGAAGTTGATATATTAATAAACTTATATTTGCAAGTCGTCATATTTGACAATTCTATCTTTCATGGTAGCTTTCATGAACAAGTTATCTAAAATAAAGAACAAGTCATGAGTTTATAAAGGTTTAGTCATTACCTAAGTAGCAAAAACAACTGTGTGTTAATAATAAATCCAAACTGTGCTTCTGATGTAGTTTGAGAACAAAAACATCGGCCCTTTTATCCATTACTGTAGAGCCATTTTGTGCTGGGGATTTTAGCTGCATTGAAAGTCGCTGTGTGGTCTGAGGCAAGTGGAAGTCTCTTTTGGGGTCAGAGCCTGGCCACTGAGCCAGTTGAACTGTGCTTGCTCGGTTGGCTGTGCTGGGGTAAAGTAATGTCAACGTGAGGAGGATGATAAATTGCGTTTGTTTAAGCCATCATTACATTGCGCTTTTCTTTATGGAGGTCACTATTTAATAACACTTGAAGTTGATTGAGGAACGGGCGCGACCCACCAGGCGTCTCCACTGGTCAGCTGAGGTGACAGGCCATGACTGCAAACATGGAGATATTACAGAACCAAGACTGCTCCAGGATGTTGTCGTAATCTCACACAATCTGGTGCCTGCTCTAGTGTGTAATATCCTGCTGAAAACTTTCGCTGAGGGAGGCCTTTGAAAGTGTGTGTGTGGGGGGAGTGGCCCTAGGAACAGATCCGGGGGGCTAGTTGTTTTAAATTACGGCTGACCAGCACACTAAGTGAATAACCTTTTCACCCTGGCACTTTATACACTTGTCAGGATTATTTGCTCCCGGTTCAAATGAATACAGCTGTCACTGCCCTCAGCATCAATTGCAGGCTTAGAAGGCACTTTGTGTATTTCCCCGCTGCACATAGAATTTATGTGTGGCATGATCTGAATAATTGAATGCCAAAATGGTAGGAAGGCACTGATAAATTCACAAGAAAACTAATCGAGATTGTTCTATTCATGTTACAAATCAACTGTAACCTTAAAACCACTTGCCTAATAATGTCTAGGTCCTTGATCGGTTCAAGGTGTAGATCATTATGAAACTCCTGAAGGTCTGATGTAGTATCTGGCAGCCAGGCATTAACAGCAAGTGCTGTTGTGAGGTGGGGCCTCCATGGATCGGAATGATCTGTCTAGCACATTGCTGAAAGAGCCCAGTGCCATGAAGGGGTTTATTTCTGTAGCAATATTTAGGCGGGTGATACATGGCAAAGTCATATCCACATAAATGCCTGGACCTAAAGCCTCCTAAATGAAGATTGCCCAGAGCATCACACTGCCTTCGCTGACTCGACGTACCAGCATTAACTTTTTTAGCAATTTATGCAACAGTAGATCTTCTGTGGGATCAGACCAGATGTGCTAGCCTTCACTCTCCGCAGGCACCAATGAGCCAATGGTGCCCAGGTTTATATACTGCTCAAGAAAATAAAGGGAACACTTAAACAACACAATGCAACATGTAACACGTCTGTGAAATGAAACTGTCCACTTAGGAGGCAACACTGATTGTGACTGAGAGTGTAGACTGTAAATCAGTGTTGTCTCCTAAGTGGACAGTTTCATTTCACAGACGTGTGACTGACTTGAAGTTACATTGTGTTGTTTATGTGTTCCCTTTATTTTTTGAGCAGTATAGATTTTCCTTCTTTGGACCATTTTTGATTGGTACTAATAATGGCACACTGTAACCCACGACGTGCCGTTTTGGAGGTCTTCTGACAGAACCACAGAAGGGTCTTTGTCAAAGTCACTTAAATACTTTCCCATTTTTCCTGCTTCCAACACACCAACCTACTGTTCACTTGCGGACTAATACAGCTCACTTTCTGACAAGTGCCACTGTTCACCTGTCAGTGTTTTCAAAGTTGTGGCTGATTGGTGTATATTAGACTGGTTACATTTAATATTAGTAGTAGCAACAGACGGGGGTTGATCATTTTTTTTGCCCTAGTACTCTAATGAGTACCTACATTAATGAATTGGTACGCACCCAAATTCAAAAACATCCACCTACCATGGGCACTATGGTACTTAGAGATCCAGTATGAAGATATTCAAATTAGGGACGCAGTGAAGACTAAAATCCGGTGCGTATTTGTCGTACCACATACGCCAGTTCTTGCTTGCGTACCACTTATGTCAATCCCTGGTAATAGGGACCCTAACCCTAACCCTAAAATTTATTAATGGGTAAATTAATGTTGTAACATACCCTAAATATCTTCTCATGATCAAAGTGAATCTAATATGGCTATTTTAAAATGATCCAGTGATACTAGTATAGTACCGCTAGTGTTTGATTACAGTCTGTGGACTGCGAGTGTGATTTGTGTGGTTGCAGGAGTACAAACATGGTATACAACAGCAGTGGAACCTATCCCCTTCTTACACCGTACTGTATCAATGCAAACACAAGTTAGGGGGTAACAGGGGACTAATAGAGGCATCTCCTCAGGAAACGGCTGTCAGTGGCCTGTCACTTGCTCTCGATTCCATCACCATCTAAACAGTGCACCTCTGCTGAGGACATATTCTCCGCCTGAGTGGAGAGTGATGGAGATCTAACCGAGTCATCAACCTCCCTAGAATGATGTGACCCGCAAGATATCCTGTAGCACCGCCACGAAAAGGGCCTCACATAACGGTCATCTGGCAGCTACAAAATAAACAAGGAGATATCAAGCTGTGTTAGGAGAGCGATTGGTTTGGTTTTAGTGCAGGAAAGTGATTTCCTTGAGCTGTCAGAAGAAATCAGTGTTAGTCCCTGACGACCCACCTGCCTTCACACCTTTTATTTATGGTTTATGTGGAATAAAGTGCTGAAGATATTTTGATTACATTTTCGCTCTAATGAAATCAACACCCTGTACATCACGTTAGCATCGAGCTATAAGCCGGTGACATACACAGATTAAGCTCTGATACTGAATTATTGCATGCCATGGATTCTAGAGCGTTCAAAGGTATGGATTTACTTATTGCATGTGTACTTATACCTTAGCCGCCGAACTAGAGTCAAGTTCTGTCAACATTACGGACAAAAGATATAACTTGCTGCAAATGACTGTAGAAGTAAAGGTTTGACAAATGTCCATAGGACTTTCCAATATTTAGCCCTTGATTTAATTGACGTCTCAAACATTTTCACACATAGATTGTATCACCTACAGTGCAGCTCCTCGTTAAGAAATGAAGACGGTATCTTCTAGCAAATTAGAGTCCATGTGGGTCTGAATAGAACGCATTCTGTCTGTTGTTCAGAGCTTAACCTGTGGAAGTTGTATGACAGGACAACCCGGTATAATAAATAGTTAGTATTTTAAGTCATATTAACTCAATTACAGCTGTATGTTTTACGTTTCCTGGCCTCGTATTTATCACAGTGCATTTATTGCCCCGGTGAGTGAGGTTATGTCAAACACTAGGCGGTGAAACTATGGCACTTCATTAAACCGCTCCCATAGCAGGGTACTTAATCCCAATACACGAGAGACTGCACGATTTTATCAAAAGCTCTGGAAATTGAAGCCATCACTATAAGGTGTCTGGGACTTAAAGCAGTCGAGCCAGCCCGCGAGATAGACCTCCTACAACATACATCTGTTTTTTGTTTTTTTTTTGGAAGACTTTATGCATTAAAGAAGAGGCATCCTATCTTGAAAGATACTGTTGAGTTTAGAAAAATCTGTTCTGAGAAATGTCTCGCCCAAAAAGGGTTGGAGGAAGTTTCTCTGTGATAATGTGCGTCCCTGCCCCTACTTTGTCGAATGTGCTCGTCTGTCTAGTGAGCAGATGTAGATCTACAATTTTTTTTAATAGTACATACGTGTCTTACTAAGATATTCAATTCCCCTAAAAGTCATAAGATTTCTCTTGATTACAGATGGCAGCATATTTCATTTTAAACGACTAACCATGAAAATTAATTAATCAAAAAAATCCATAACCGATGTTGCTATAAGTATTTAACCCCTTTGATTTCTAAGCTCCAAGTTTACACTCATTGAAGATTGTCCTAATGAGCACTGAGCCCACAATTAGCATCTATCTGTGATCAATAAAACCGTTCACTGTTTCTGAATATAAAATCTCTGGCTCAGACTGTGGAAAGCTGTGAAATGAAGTTATCTTGGTGAGCACTGTTGGATCCCATTGTGAGAAAACAGAGGCTGCATCATACCACCCAGGCACTTCCTAGATAAGGTCATCCCTCAAAACTATAGAGTTCAGTGTCTGAGACTGGAGTGAAGGTGTACTGCATACAACTGACCTGTCGTGAGAGTGACTGGAAAGAGTTCATTACTGAAGAAAAACACATCACAGTCTAAAGTTTAGCAGAAAGCATCAATGTAACCCAGGTAAAATGGGACTTCTTGTCAGATTAGACCAAAAATTAGCATTAAGCTTTTCAATGGACCAAATAAACACTGACCGTCTTAAGGATAAAATAACTGTACAGAATGAAAGTATGCCCAAGTTTTCACCCTTACAGAGCATTGGGGCTCTAAATTGAGAACTAAATCATGACTAATAGACATTTGCTATCCATCATTTTAACACCATCCCTTACAAAACTGGCCTGGTCAGGTAAAAATGACAAAAATCCAGATAAAAGACAAAAAAGGCAAAATTCAGGATACACTCTACCACTACAGTCACAGAGAAATTATGCCATCAGCACTATTTTCTAGTTTTGTCTAGCCTAGAGGTCACTATCCACCACTCTTGATCTAGCTAATGACTGGTCTAGTCCTTGATTGGATAAGATATGTGAAGTTTGGAGGACTGCAGGAAGGTCCCTGGTGAATATGGCTCTAGCTAAATCAGTGGCATCAAAAGGAAAGTTGAATAAGAGGAATTAGTGTGATTTCTGCTAAATGCAAAACTATTATAGACACACTTTTCCATGATCCTGGTTATTTATGTATTGTACTACACTCTGTGTAAGCACCTACACCTTCTCTTCAGTGCTAGGTTGTTTTCTTTTAAACGTTTGAATGTATACAGTAACCCCCCAGTTTAACGCAGAGTTTTTTTGAGAACCAAACTCATAGTTTTACCCGGAAATCCCCACAATAACACGGAACTGCAAATATCCTCCGCCTTTTTTGCTTTTTAAAAGCAATAAATATATTTTTTCTGGATGTTTTCACACAAGGGGACCCGTTCACCTCGTCCCGGTGTCCCAATACTTTTGTCCCGCTTCCTTCCGAGTTGCATATCCCCGTAACCCCCACGAAAAGAGGGGGATTACTGTACTGCACAAAATCGGCTACAACATTAAAACAGTTGAGTCAGTCAGTTTTTGAAGTTGACCTGTTGGAAGCAGGAATAACTGGCAAGTGTAAGGATGTGAGTGACTTTAATAGGGATCAGACTGTGATGGATAGATGACCGGGTGATCTTTAAAACAGCAAGTTGTAAAGAGGATTCCTGGCATGTAATGGATAGTACCTACCAAAAGTTGGCAGGGTCATGAAGGCCCGAGGCTCATCATTGCGTATGGGGAGAAAAGGCCAGTCCTATTCCACAGAAGGGATGTGTTGGACAAACTAGTCCGATTCATGGAGACTTGACCTCACAACTTACAGGACGGGTAACATTTTGGTGCCAAATACCACAACAGCACTTTAGAGTGGACCATGCTTTGTTGGTCATGGCTGTTTTAGCTGCATTAGGGGACCTACACAGTCGGGTGTTTTAGTGTAATGGATGATCAGTGTATATTTGGAACTGGATGGTTTTTGGGTGGCCTGGCTCAAAGTAGCTGCTGTTGAAAAACAGTACCACTGTTTCAGCAGATGTTTGGTTGGATGAAGTTATTTCCTGGTTGTTTCCCAAAATGTTTTTCAGTGCTGTGCCATCCTGAACATAGCATAGGTATCAGTGTCATTAGGACAGATTGACATACATGTTAAATTATAATGAAGCATCAAAAATAACTTCTAAAATATATTTGTATTCCTTTATTACTGTATTTTGTCAACAATCAACGCCCTCATGCTCGCTGTGATAAAGAGATGTGAAAAGAAATGCTTTCCTTTCCTTTCTTTTCCAATTCACCGACTTTTAAGGATATAACGAGGTAATCTCAAATTAATAAAACAACAAACATAAAGCCTTTTATTTATATCATCTCAAGCGAAGAGGGTGTCTTTTAACACACTATAATGTGATGCTTGTCTTAGCTGAGAAGGTTACAGTGTACTCCATTGATTTAACTACCTGACCTAAATGAATACAACCATAACCCAAGACATACATGTAAATTGAGATCAAGTCACTGATGCATAAAACCACCGTGCGGAACAAAAAAGACTGCCCGTAATGTTTCGCTATGAAGTAAGGGCCTCTTTCCGGAACAATGGCAAGGAAATTTTTTTTTCAAATGGAAAGTATTATATTCCTCATCTAAATGAAGAATGTCCAGAGATGCATAGGTGGCAGCATCAATTCACGTTCGAATATATACATCAGAATATTTAGATTTACGGCTCATTATTAATTGCTGGGTTTTACTTATTCATATTTTATGGTGCGGAAAAATAATAAGCCAATACGTTTCGACTGTCTGGGTAAGGTCAGACTGATGCAGAATTTTCCGTTCGATTTGGAGCGACATCACTGTCGCTCTTATGTTCAAACATGTCTGTCGGTGTTGTTTCGTTTTTATTGTTTTGTCTTCTGTGAGAACATTTCACAGAGATTTGGTAAGTTTCATTTTATTTCCGTAAAATTTTATACCGGCTAATTCTGAACCATTTCTATTGGTCTGTTTATTATGAATTTTTCATCATAAATGTCAGTTGGTGTTTTTAAATATAAAAATAAGTTCTATTCCAGCGAGGATTTGTTACATAATACATTTTTTGCACCTTTATGAGAATGTCCACACAAAAAGAAGAGCGCTTTCGCTACTTTACTAATGACTCCAGTTTTTGTCTTTACATTTAAATGCATTAATATACATTTTTGCCTCTTTGAGCCGAAGGTAAGTAATGTTGGCTGTCTGCTGTCTTTTGAATGGCATTTTTTTTTTTAAATGAATCAGATGTATCCATGCATCTATGTCCAGATGCCTGGTTACTTTATTACCAGTATGACATATTAGCACTCATGCTGAATAATTTTGATTTTTTTTTCTTGGAACAATATATGGATTTACTATGAATGATTTCAAAACAAATAATTTCTACACTCTAAGATGGACGGCATATATTTTTGCTGTGCATAATCTACAGTATGATGTGAAAAGCAAAACTGCTGTTCCCGTGGAGGCCTCCTGCATTCTCTTTGGATTTTAATTGTTCAATCTTTCTTGCCCCCTCCCCCCCCACCCTTTTTAAACGGATTGGTAAACTGTTAATTTGATCAATAGTTAATTTTTTTCACCTGTCTCTTTTTTTCTCTGCTAAACAGTGATAAGCAGTAGTAGGGTGGTGAGTGGAGTGAATTGTCAGATTTTTTTTTTTTGCTCTCGGCGGGCCCCTCTGCCATTTGGAGTGATGTAATTTATACCACAGTAGTGGCTCCGCAATTACCCTGTCTATTGCTGTCGACAGTATCTCACTATCTTTTAAATGGATCCAGCTTGACTCGTCCAGCCAGGCAAACAGTACAAATGATGCCATTCCTCATGCTGCAAGTCCTAAAGAGATAAGTTCCTTAAAGAGCGGCCCATTTATCAGCTGATACAAGCAGGATACTTACAAGCCCACTCTATTGTTTAGGCGTTTTGACAGTCAGGCGTTTTTGGGGGGTTGGGGCAGGCATCTTTTTTTGTAATCATCCCATTGGGGGTGTCAATAATAGGGCTGAGATGTTTGGGAAGGGAGGGGCGTTTGGCTGACTCGGACCTCTGGCCTTATTGTTGTCTCTGGAATGGTTGTTTTCTTTTAAACGTTACTAAATGAGAAGTGTGCGCAATGCATAGCTTTTTATATATTCTTTTAAAAACATATTCACATATGATGTCTGTCAAGTACATGCATAGACCTCTAAGGTTGTGTATAATTTTGGAGTTGCTGATGTTCCCAGATAAAGTCTAGGCCATTTTTGGTTATTATAAACAAACAATGTTTCAAAGCTGATATGTACATTTTTCCACAAATAGGTTAAAATGTTGTCATGTTATGGAAATGTTTAAATGCATTGAAAGTCAGGACCAAATCAACACTGTTACACACCGCCCACCACACTGGACACAGTTTGCTGTGTAGAGATTTTGATGTGTCTTATCATGTCAATTAAATGTGTAGGTGAGTTTCGTGGCACGTATGTAACAGTATTCCTATTTGTTACAGTCTTAATTTAAATGACAGTCATATTCAAAGGAAAACGTCAGCTTTGGAACATCAGCGACAGCCAATAGGGATGATTTTCAGAAAACTCTTGGACCCGATGCTCAGCCGAATGTGACACGCTACAAAAGTTCTTGGATAGTAAGAGCATATAGAGCATTGCGAATAATATTCTGCTGCATACTTTAAGTATAATTAAATCCACATTTCCTGCACATTTATAAACTTTATAAACTTATAAGGATACAGCCCTTCCGGTATACTTATACGTTTATAAACCCTTCCTTCCAGTTTAAGATCTGTTTATTTCAGCACGTACGGGTGATTATGTGTTAAAGGGTGATTTTGAAGAAGATTTCTATTATTCTAAGAAATTACTGGAAGAATTTTTTCACAACCAGTTAAATGAAGTGGAAGTGAAGATTTAAGCAGGTCTGAAATGGAGAAACCGTTTAGCTGGGTCATTTTGATACTTTAATGCTGGCTGACGTACTCCAGACATACTTTAATGTGTTTTTTTTGTTTGTTTGATTATGTAGTATTGTTTTTTCTATCAACCCCACATACAGACCCATTATGTGCAAAGCTGTTGATATTGTTAACTCCTTCAAAGCGATTTCTGGCCTCTCTCCCACTGTTTTTGGGGATTGCCTTGTGTAGGCTGTGTCTGGGTGGTATGATGCAGCCTGTTTCCTCACAGTTAATCTAACGGTGCTCAGTGGGATAGACAAACATACTCAAATGACATTTTTCACTACGGTGTTGATAACTTTCTTATTATTTTCCTACATACTGGTCTTCATTTGACAATTTTCCTTCAGATTATATCCAAAAAAGGTAACCGTTAAATGGTTCACAGCCAGAGGCCAATTGAAAGCCAGTTGTGTCCTCATTAGGGCAATATCTTAACCTGGTGTTGGAGCTTGGAACTCCCATAGCACAGGAGCTGTCTACTTACATGCAAGGTTAGCTGGTCGTGTCACACACTCTTGTTTAGGTGCTAGGTTATGTTAATAAGAAGTTCAGTTTAAAGGTTAAAACTCCAGAAACAATGGATTATGTTGGACCCATTGTATTATATGCCTGTTTACTGGAATGCAGTGATATTCAGTCTCAATATTAAGTATTTGTTTTAGAGGTGGGCATAGATTATTTTTTTTAATCTTGATTAAAATGGCTCTTTTGAATTCTGCCGAAGGTCTGAAGCCCCCCGCCTCCCCCCCCAAAAAAAGATCCCAACGCCTATTTTTATAGTATAAACCATAAATATGCCTCCAAATGTTCTCCCAGATCACTTTAATTTCATTTGGAACTCAGTTTAA
>JBBPDC010000032.1:15735842-15747131 GCA_037974485.1 Hemigrammopetersius urotaenia | reverse complement strand
GTTTTCTGAAATGTCGTTGTGTTTTCTGAAATGTCGTTGTGTTTTATGAAATGTCGTTGTGTTTTGCCCTTCAGGGCCACCGTATGAAATACTAAAATATTTAGAATAATATAAGCAATTAAATGACAAAGATACATCTACACTGTTTTTTTTATAAATGTCTTTTTTCACTCTTAGTGTCTCACCTGACTCACCTGATTCTGTGTATTGTGTGGCTGATGTTCAAAAGGCATCAAATCTGTAGTAAAGAAGTTCTTGCATGTTGTGCATGCCCATAATACTCACCATTAATTAACATTATTTTTAACATTAATTAAAAATAATTTGTCTAATAATTTGTCAACCTAGAAACCACAACCAAACAGTTCAAACCACCTATTTTCATAATTTTAAGTCTTAGATTCTGATACTTTATCATAGGCCTCTCTTTCAGAGTTCTCAGGCCAAAATGGAACTTGCAGCCAAAAGGTTACACATTTTTGGATCATATCCTTGGCATACCTTTATAAACAGCACACACATCTCACTTTAGCGTTGCACTACAATAACCAGCTTAATTACTTTATGTCAAGCTAATGTGGAACCTGAGCTTTCTACAGGCTTGTTAGCATCTTTAGCCACCCTACCTGTGGTTTCTTGTGTATGGGTGGTAGTCGATCTTTGTCGGGTAGAACAATAGAGTCCTGGCGGCTCATCGGTCGTGTTTCTTTGAAAGCAGACCTGATTAAAACTGGTTTAACTCTCCTTAGCCTTAGCTCCATCTCATCAGGCTCTGGACGGAATGGTGAATTGAACACACCCGGGCACTAAAAAAAAACATATCATATTAGGAAAAGAGAAAACATGCTCACTGTTTGTGTGACTATTACCAAGCTGAGAAAGATACAGCTTTAATGTCATATAGTAAACCCCTGTATGAATACGATGGCCTTCAAGTCACACCACATTCTCCAGGCTTTTCTTCAACAGCACTTTCTCCATCTTGCTTTTCTCATCTTGCTATCTGACCACCTCCCATTGCGTCGCTCATTGTAGGTACCCATGCAAAACATGCTTTGCAAATGCACACGGTTTTTCCGAAAAATGAACCCGCTTTTAATCACTCAACCTCGGCGAAACAATTACACTTGTCACCTCCCGTGAGCGGACGGATATCTATCACTTCAGCACCTGTCAAGGCGTCCAGTTCCAGTTAGCGCAAACGCTCTCTGGCTTCCACCTATCCCACATCCCAGAGGAAGCGAACTCCTGGAGCCAGACTGGCTGTGATCACGTCCTGCCATGTTTAAGAGAAGGAGGGATTGTTTAAGTGGTGCTGCTGATCATGATAATATGTTAAAGTGCTAATGAGACTTCATGGAGGCTTCTTTCCTCCTGCAATTGTTGCTTGAAGTACAGCACGATGGGGGGTACACTGTAAACTCCCAACTTGCTTCAGACTTACAGGAAAAGAGCAATGATGTTGACCCTCGTACAGAGGAACTACATCTATGTCAGCACAGCCACTTTTGTCCAGCAGAATTTTCTCTGGTTAACGATGAACCGTGGGAGACCCATCCATTTCTTTGAGACAAGGTCAGACTTTGGGAACAGAAGTTGCCTAGCACACACACACACACACACACACACACATCCAGTGTGAGTGTGTGTTAAGAGAACGAGCGAGGGACAGAGAGAGTGAGAGAGAGAGAGAGATAGGGAGAGAGAGAGAGAGAGAGAGAGAGAATGTGTCTCCTGAAGATAGCTGTGTCTTCCCTGCTCTGAAGAGTGGGCTTGACGCCTGGATCTGAGGCAGGCAGTTTAAACCCTTGACCTTTTTCAAACCCGTTATCTGTGCTGAATAATGTGCATGTCCATGCGTGCTTTGTGCGCATTGTGTTTACAAATGCCTCTTTCAGGATACGCACTTAACATTATCATGTCATCCTTTTGCAGCCTGCACAGCGGAAACAGAAAGCATTTTGTCTCAAAATCGGTGAACTTTGTCAAAGGTCTAGATTTTAAATTGCAATTTGACTTTGCTTTCATGTAGAATAGAAGATATTTTTTTTTTATTATATTATTGACCAATATTCAGTCAGAATAGAGGTCATATCGTTACTCTTACTCATCTCCAAAATGGTAACAGGAGACTGAAAAAAAAGGTTAATTATAATAAATGTTTTTACCAAATAATCCATGCATTACTAATCTTTCACACAATGTAATCATCATAAGGTGGTTTCAAATTATGTAAAAAAGGACAATATATTGGCAAGAAACAGTAACAAATAGTCTTCTAAACCTAAGGGACTGCCCAGGCAAAAAAAGTAGCATGCCTGAGAAATGTTGGATATGGGCCCTTTAACATCGAAACAAATCTAAAAAAGTTAGAAATGCACTCAAACCTGCACTACAACCAACGCCACGCATTAAGAGTGTGCCCACTGCCCTCCACCCATTTGGATTCACTCTCATGCTGCTCCCCCACATCTGTTCCCCATTAGCTATTAGCCAGTATGTATTATTTCTCGATTTCCGCCCGCCGACTGCAGACAGCTGGCAGTGGTGTCCTCTTGCCCTGGCCTCCGTAGCGAGGCTGGCGCACAATGCACTGTGACTTGGGCAAAAAGCGTGGCCACGGCAGCCGCGACGACAACAGGAACCGAGCAAGGGCCACAGAAAGGCATCATGACCAGGAAGGCATGAAGGAGACCCTGCAAAATGAAATATCTGCCTGCCCACAACTGCTGCTGAATCAACAGCGACCAATGCACTTCATCATAATTATCAAGACACGCCATTGCCAGAGGGTCTTCTGAGGAAAAATTATATATGCCTGTCTCCTAACTGCTGCAATGATTTGCTGAGTAGGGTATATATTCACATTTTATTATCAAGAAGGCCAGATGGAACTGTTAACCTGTGTAGCAGACATAGCATTGCTTAAGGGTGGCAGATTTACTGGAGTAAAGCTGAATACCTGTATGACATTCCATAATATGGATTTTAACCACATCTCAGATACTCTGTATTACATCATCATGTGTAGGTGAGGGAGGAAAGGCCACATAAAAGAACAAAGAGTGCAACAAGTACTGATTTTCATATAAATAATAACTAATATATAGTGAAAGTTTTATAAAAATAGTAGAAAATATGGTATACATTTAAGTTACATTTCAGTGTTTTAAGCTTTATCTAAAATTTTGTATCTAAAATCTTTTTTCTGACTGACTTGTCAAAGCTGCCTTGATATTTTGAGTTGACTTAGCAGAACAAAGGCTGTAATCTGTTGCTCCTTTGAACTTTGACTCTGATATTCAGCAAACTCAAAAACACATTTTACGCTGCATTCAAATTGTATTTTACTAATAAAATACAGTATAACTAATAATCCTAATATATACAGTATGACTCCTATCCCAGTCAGCACCAAATTTGGATTCTTTACTCAAAGCTAACTAGACTTAAGTTCATCTGTAAAGAAATGATGACTTCCTCTGAGACAGAGAGAGAGAGGGACAGAGAGAGAGAGAGAGAGAGACACATAGAGAGAGAGAGACAGAGAGAGAGAGAGAGAGAGAGAGAGAGAGAGAGATACAGAGAGAGAGAGAGAGAGAGAGAGAGAGAGACAGAGATGATCGGATGAACGAGAGAGAGACAGAGAGAACGAGAGAGAGAGACAGAGACAGAGAGAGCAAGAGAGAGAGAGACAGACAGAGAGAGCAAGAGAGAGATGATCTGCACGCTCCGGAAAAGTCACGAACGAGAGAGAGAGAGCGACAGAGAGAGCGAGACAGGTTTAAAACAGGCGCTATCTGGAAAAGTCATGAACCAGAGAGAGACAGGCAGAGAGAGAGAGACAGACAGACAGAGAGAAAGAGAGTAAATCCGCGCTAAAATATCAAGGTGAAAGTCATCATAGCTTGCGTAGTATAGACCGAGCTCCCAACCCAACTTTGTGAATAGATTGACGGCGATTTTTTTTTTATCGCACGATAAGGGTCTCGCCATTAACGGCCCAGCACTATATATATATACATACAGCTCCAGAAACCACTGCAGAAAAGTTCAGTTTCTCAGGTTTTATCTTTTATAGGTGCAAGTATTAAAACCTGCTAACCATATTTCTCCTAATTCCCAAAAATATTATTCTTTAAAGCATCATTTTTAAGTAAATGGCAATACATTAAAATAAAAAAGGTTCAGTGTTTACAGAACTGGCCATAATTACCTTTGAATTACCTTTCTAGTAGTGTTTTGCCCTCCAGCTGGTCACATTGTAAGAGGAGAATGTTGATTACAGCAGCGTTTTTATACTTTTCCTCATTAAATAAGATGTTATATATACACACACACAAATCAATACATTTGTAATAAAAGCTGTACAGCTTTACATAAAGCTTCATCATTTCATCATTTGAACACCTATGGGTTTTTCTTTTTTATTGTACTAGTGTTTTACTATAATTTTATGTTCTTGATAATGGTTTTGCAGTATCTTAAGTAATTGATATTACAAAGTTGATCAGAATAGCAAACTCTCGCTGACTGCTGTACTTTGTATCTGCATTAGTGTACATTGAATTATGTGCTAGATGTGAAGCTCCTCCCACTGGTGAGCTCCTCAGTTTATTTTTAATAACATTTTTCCAGCTTGTCAGTTACACCCTGATGTCATTCATTCTTCAGTTACACCCAAACACTGTTGCATTAGAAAATGCTGTTCAAGCTCTTCATTTGTCTTCAGACACGTGCTGTTTGCCTAACTTCCTAACTTCTATAGCGAACAAAACCAATCCTTTAATTGTTAGTCTCAGTAAACCATGGCATATCAGCATTATTTTAGGCCCTTACATTCTTTAGTTGTATTTTTCAGTCATTTTTCTTAGTTATATGAATACTGAATGACAGTTTAACAGCATTTATGCCTATGATGAAATGGTCAATGTTCTCTTTTTAAAGCATCACATGCGGGTCTGACTGCCTTCTTTAGCCTCTCTTTTCCCTGAGCTCAGTGACTATAGTTTTTTATTCCTCTTCAAATTAAACTATGGCCAGCAGGCGTTTAATCCACAGATTAGGATATTTGTCATCGATAGCCTTTGATTCGGCTTGTCACCGAAGCACTGGCTGTTGTCTCCCATACTTTCAGAGGGTTTTAATATCTCCTTCAGTGAGAAAAGTGAATTCTGTAGCCGTCCGTCAGCGGATAGCCACAATGGCCTCTCTCCATTATAGTTAATCGAGTTTGTCCCTCCATGTCATCGAATGGGCTTTCTTATCGGAGTCAACAGGGGTCTGAGAGTAGACTACCACGGCTGCAGTCCCACCGTGTTAATCTCACATGTCAGTCTCACTTGTGAGACTGCAGCGTGCTTCAACTTTACAGCTTCAGAGTCGATGTCTAATGCCCTGTTTTTCGTCTTTATGAATAAGTACATATTTTTAAAAATTGTTTTTACATCATAGATATGTTTGCGTTACAAGAGCTATATATCCTCTTATGTTTTTACTTGCTTGTGCACATTGTTTTTTGTGTACTGGCCCTGCATTTCTTGATTATTATGTGTGTGGTCTTGTTCATTATTGGTTCCCAAGGGTGGATGTTTGGAGCTGCCTGGCTCCTCTCCATGGCCCCAGTCTCCCTCCAACGGTAGCATCCAATGATTTGCATGCAGTGTTTGTCTTTGCTAATCACACTGTGCTCTTCCAACAAGATTTGCAACATCAGAACATGACTGTTCATCTAATTAAGGTGCTAATTGAATTAAATGGCTCTGGTAATGAGCAGATGAGCAGCATAAAAAGCAAAGAGTCAGAACAGGCTAATTAACAAAAGAGCCTGGCTTAATTATAACACTTAAAATACATGCAGCTCTGCCCTCCCATATTGTTAATTGGTGCGGGGGGAAATTTATGATAATTGGCGTAATAATAATTGCTCGAGGAGACATATCTGAGCCTGCAGGCGTAATTACAAAATACGACAGACTACCGCGAGCTGGTGTTAATAAATGCTTAGGGTATTTTCCCCCATCTCTGTGAGTTTTATGACATTTATTTGGTCTTTTTTCTGCTGCTGTTGAGTTAAAAAAAAAATTTTTTTAATTAAGATTTTTTTTTTTTGCTGAAAAATATCAGTTCCTCAGTACAGCGGTATTGTAATTTGACCTTTTAGTGAAAAAAAAAAGATGTATGCTATTGTTATTGTTGCTGTTCCACATTTACAGATGTGATTTCCGTGTACAGTCCACTGGACTAATAAGAACTAATCTTCTCAGCTATATCAAATCGGCTCTCCTGGGCTGGATGTTACAGCCCACACACTTGGCCCTGTAATGTCCCATTGTATTTTCAAACCACAATATAAAAAATCCTAATGCTCACAAAATACAGGATCATGCCTCATTTACAAATGTAATTTGGATTTAGGACGGTGCGCCTACCTCCCTCTCATTTGAGCTCCCTCTCGACTGCTTTTTCCTCTTTCTCCATCTCTCTATCTCTCTATCTCTCTTCCCTCTCTCTCTCTCTCTCTCTCTTTCTTACACTCACCCTTTGGCTGATGGAGTGATTAGAGGTTATGAGAGCTGTTGGAGATTAGTCAAGCAGAGAGAGTGTAAATTGGCAAGGATGTTTTATCAGTGCATGTCACAATATATGAAAGCAGATGTGCTTGCTTGGAGCCGCTCTCCCACATTACGCTCGCAGAATAATTGAGATCTTTTTTATTCCCGCAGATTACCGCTCTCACTGATCCCGCTGTCACATCAAAGTGAGCACTTCATTCGCCTTGTATGCACGCCAGATCTATTTTGCTTTCATAATGGGCTGATATTACCGCTGCACAAAGAGGATGAAGACATCAGTGTGATAGATAGGCAAAAGATTAAATGGGATCTTTATGACTTCTTTGATCATCAGCTTTGACTGCATGATAAGATGAGCCGAGTTGGCCGCTGATTTGTTCTTTATTGGACGCAAGCATTAGCCAGGGGGAACCAAGCTCGCTCTGATGCTCTTCGTTTAAGGTGGAACTTGACAGCTTTTTTTTTTTTCTCGTGAAGAAAAAACACATGGCAGCCGCATGTCTTTTACGGTATAATAGCAAACTCCAGAAGGTAAACAAAACAAAAACGGGTGCTAAATTGTGCAGCTTGGTTCTTTAGGGATAGAGAAAGTAGATCAGAGAATGTGTCACACTCTGGCAGTAAGGAACCTTTGGGATAAATAGTGTGATTTATGATTATTTTATTTCTTCATGTCATTTATTTTTTGAAGATACTATTGTATGTCTTTATTTTTTAAAGCTTGTTACACCTCAAAGAGTTGGCAATTTTCACATTTTTAATAAAACAGCTTGGTTCGAATTACAGGGGGTACTGGGGGGTACTGAAGCCTCCGATCAAGACCTGTGCCCCCCACAAAAGAGACAAAAATAGCAGTTGGGTGGGGGTTCTTAACAGTGTTATGAAGGCAGTACCCCCCAATTATGGAGGGGTAATTCATACTCTGTATAACAGCATAGTTTCTTCAAAGCAAATTTGTGTATATAGTCAAACAAACACATCTACCCAAACCCCTGCTCAGACACAGGCACATGCACCCTCAAGCATCTACTGGCTTTAAAAAAAAATCCACCTTAAAATGGGCAGATTAAATGAGATTTCTTTTTTTTCTGCTATGCAGATCAAGGCTTGGGCACTCAGTGCTGACAGATACTAATGTCTAAATCAGCGTCCCAGACCAAACTGGGCCGTTGCTCTTGTTCGCCGTCGAAATGTCACCTGTTCCCATCCACCGATTTGCATAATGCAAAGTTTCTCACTCGTAAAATACAGATTAAGAGGGGAGATGGGGAGCCATTCGTAAAGCAGAGAGTCGTTTCAGAGCTCCAGCCCCCAGTGATTAACTCACTCACCACCATGGCCACCGAAATGTTAATGCTACAGTATTAATTACATACCTACAAACCGGTCGGCCACACCATAATGACCTCTACCTGCTGGAGTGCAAGAGTGCATGTGTCATAATCACAGTGTGAAACAGAGCTTCACATGCGGGTCCTACCTGCTCTGAATAGTGTTCGCTGTCATGAAAGGTCTTAAGAAGAAGGTGTTGTGAAGGTTGAAGTATTCTTGGATTTTTTTTTTTCTTTTTTCTTTTGTGTATGGGGGGGGGGGGGGTTCAGATATGATTATTTCCACGGATAAAGTGACGTTTCTCCACTACCACTTCCTACTACACGTGTGTAAAGAAGAATTCTGCATATCTAGATTAGCACCACTACTGAGGTAGGAATGGTCGTATATCAATATTACGATCCACAAAGTTTCCACAATACATAATAAGTCACACGTTTTCTTATGTCTGATATGTTGTAGCAGCCAACAAATGGGAAAATAATAGCAGAGTACATTTCATGTTAATTTAGTGTTTAAACCACTGCACTGAACTAAATACATTTACACAGTAATGTAAAGAAAGAAGTGATAATATCCTGATATTGTATATTTACCACAATCATTCATACTGTCACATCGCCCAGTTCTAGACTTCGTTTGATTTCTGTCTGTTTAGAGTGGCCCTCTTGGCCCCGTGCTTCCATTACAGAGGCCCATTTCTCTCCAGTCAGCATGTGAACTGATATTTAGCCATGGAGGAGAACGGTTTAATGCCAAGAAGTAATGATCTGCCTTCTCCAGTGGGTCAAAATTCTGTTAAAAGTTGCAGCGGAAGTGTCATGTGCCAGAGCAGAGACCGGCCATGCTGTGAAATGATTCTGAACGTTTCCAGTAAGACTCCACTTGAGGACTTTCACACGGAGACTGATGAGTTGGTGACTCGGAGCGGCTGACAAATCGGACTCTTTCGACGATTGTGTTTTTGGAATCCAGCCCAAGGTTTTTGCTGCAGCAGAAACATCAGATTTATTATCATTTCTCTGTTTTGTTCAGAACTTGGAGAAATTATGCTGTCAGATCTAATCATGGTGTGAACCTCTGAAGTACTTATGAGGCGTCGTCCCAAAAGTGCCGTAGTGGGACCTCACTTGTCTTCTTGACAGCCTAACAATGGCCTCATTCAGGACGCCCATGGTTGCCCCGCTACATACTAAATGCACAGAAAAGAGGGTGGAAGAGGTATCATGAGGAATGGAGCACGGCTTTGTGCTTGATAGTGCCCATTACGGACATTTTTCCTCATGACTTAAGTGCAGCGGCGGTGGGCAGCTTAACGTGACTAACTTCAAGTGCTAAGTGACACCTGACCGCAGACTTCTGAAACGGTAGCCTTATTAAGGCACTGGGACACCTACCATCCCTGCTGCTGCATGCAAGGATTGCTGCCGCTGCAGCGATAACGCTTGGTGACTGATAAAGTCGAGCAGTAATGGCTTTTTACTAATGAGAAAAGTGTCGCTGATTATGACGAATAGCCTTGGACCAACAGGCTAAGCTGCTACACAGGCCTCCAATTGTTAGCCAGGCGGGGTTTTGCATTTCATTATGGCTTCACTGATGTACAGCTTTTGCCTGCACTGTGTTGTGTTCTTCAACAGCTAGCAACTGTTTAATATTTTAGATACATTTAATCATTTAAGTTCTTTGCATGCCTGTTTTTACTTGAACTTATTGCATATTTTGTTGTAGCTCCAGTTCCATGGAGTGCATAGATAACTAGAAAATGAAAGTGTGTGGAGAAAATCTTCATAATCTGTCATTTTGATGCGTTAGTGTGATGCAGAAATCATTTTTGTTGAGATTTTTATTCAGGAACACTCCATCGGTGAACTGGTAAAGGATCTGGCGATTGGTTTCCTGATTTAGAAATACTTTAATAATGTACGTAAGGGGACACTAGTCTTATCCAGAAAGGGCCAATGCTGCTGCAGACTGTTATCCCAACCAAGCAGGACCTCGTTTAGCTGATCAGTTGTTTGTTAAGTGAATAAGTTGAGCTCCTGCTTGGTTTTAGTTAAAGCTTGCTGTAGTGCTGCACAATATATCGCAAATTTACCGTCATCGCGATATCAACATGCGCAATATCCATATCGCGAAAAAATATACGTATCTGCAATAACAAACTGCAGTAAATGGTGTTTTTCCAAAACTCTTCACCCAGAGCCACAGAGAAGAGGGCAAAAACATCACTGGGGCAGTTTCTTTTTGGCTAAGAACTTACTATAATTTAAATTATGTTAACATTTATTTAAGATTTAAAATTATTAAAAAAATATTTTTAAGATTTTTTTCAACAATCTTCAATGCTTTATGGGAGGCATTAAATGCTCTGTTTAAGTAAATTCTTTAAAAAAAAAAAAACATGTTGGAATGAAAATTCTGCATAGACTAGTCAGAGTCTGGAGTCTGTTACCAGCAAATCCAAAGCAGAGAAACATGAACACTATAAAGGCTAAGTTTTTACTCACTTATCGCATGTGATATCACCATCGCAACATTATCGCATATCGCATGTTTTCCTAATATCGTGCAGCCCTAACTTACAGCCACACTTTCCCTTTGCCTGTGGGTTTCTGACTCTGATATAAGTTGTTGAGAAATATTCATAGGAATCTAATGTGTTACTTTGAGCGGTTCATTGAAGTTTATTTTTTCTTAGATTCTGTTTGAATGTATTACTTAATTGAAGGCTTTATCCATTTAAACAACTGGACCTTTTAAGCATTACCCCCGTTTAATAAGACCATTTAGCCTTTTCTGACCTCCTCAGTCGTCCGGAATTTTGTGCTAAGCTAGTGCTTAGCGAGTTTAGCATGAAATAATAAATGACTCCTTAAAAATATGTGATAAATCAATTAATCACACACAGACAAGCATCAATTAATCACGCTTGGGTGTCACAGCTAGTTTGAGGCTGATAATTATAATTTTAAGGTTCTATTTTAGTTATTTGCTTAATCAGTGGCAACTGTATCTACTGACGTTTTGTAACCATTTTGCAATGTGTAAAAATATTTCAAGTATATGTTTGTGTGGTAATAAGGAAAAATATATTTACTTATATTGCAGATTTCCTGAGCGGCTCAGTTGAATCTATGATGGAACTGTGTTCCGACTCTGAAAGTGCCTATCAGTGTTGTTAAACTTGGTTAGCGAGGATTTTCGAGTAGAGATCTTCTCTGACTTACCTGTGTCTTAGTTTCATATGACATAATTCTTAAATGTTTTTGGGTTTTTTTTATTCTGTATTCATTTCAGTTCCTTTTTGAGGGGGGGGGGGGGGGGGGGGGGGGGGGGGGGGGGGGGGGGGGGGGGGGGGGGGGGGGGGGGGGGGGGGGGG
>JBBPDC010000032.1:15666129-15687567 GCA_037974485.1 Hemigrammopetersius urotaenia | reverse complement strand
ACAGACAGACAGACAGACAGACAGACAGACAGACAGACAGACAGACAGACAGACAGACAGACAGACAGACAGACCGATCGATAGATAGATAGATAGATAGATAGATAGATAGATAGATAGATAGATAGATAGATAGATAGATAGATCATTTTCATTGCCATTTTTAGCTGCTGTTCATATTCACATCGATTTTCTCCTTTTTTTATTCACAGTGTAACAAAGCCCAGACCCCACAGCCTCCTTTTGAGAGTGAAAGCCCATTAAAGTCATTGTTTGGACACTCTGAAGCCATGATTAAGAGCTAATAGGTATTAAATGAAAGCTTGGAGCACAGCTCCCATGGGGCGCCTCGTGATGGGATAATCATGTTCATCCCCACTAAAATTACAGCTGATTGTTTTAGCCATTATTTTGCTCAACTTTTAATTTCTTCCCTCCAAAGGATCATTGCACTCGGTAATTGCAAAGATCTGCCCTTGTAGGCTGTGTGTCACCCACTCGACCTAGAAAATCCAATTTTGCTGGACTTGTTGGACTTGTTGAAGCAGGTCATTCTGTGCACTGAAAGGTGATGAAAACCATGAAATCTATAAAACGCTCCGATTTTTGTTTAATTTTGTCCTTTGTTTAGTTTTTTTTTCAGGCGCGTGTTCATTACTGTGAGCGGAAGCGGTGCTCGAGTTAATTGGCATGTTCGTTTGCCGTAATTGGTTAATCAGCTGCTTTGCTGCTTAACTGCTTAATTAGTTATTTGGACTTGATTGGTTAATTGGGATGTCATTTTTGTGCCGTTTAATATATATATATAAATAGACTACGAACGAACGTTCTCGGCTTAACTAGTTGTTTTAGATTTTTAATTTCAGGTTTCATTAAAGTTATTAAAATAGGTTTGATTGAAGTTAGTAAAACAGTTTCATGTGAAGAAAAAGTGAAGACATTAAATTAACAAACAGTATCAGACTGTCTTTAGTTGAACTGTTAATTTTGGGCGTTTAGTTGTTGGTATTTGTTTATACTTTTATTTAAATGTGAGCTTTCCTTGCGCAACGATCATCATCATCATCACTATCACCCTCATCCTCCTCCCATCGAGAGGAGAGGCAGGGAAAAGGGAAAAGGAGAAATAAGCCTATTTAGTGACTTTCCACTCCAGTGGCCTTTAACGCAGGACGGGAGCTGACGGGCTGCGTGGATCACGGCGTGCGCATCATCGCTCACTCCGCCTCCTCCCGGAGATAATCGGGCCATTAGGGGCGCGGGATTAATGCGCGGGATTAATTTGTAGCCAATTACGCGCCGCGGCAGAATATGAATGCGTAAATAACCGCTGCGTCTGGTGGAAGGGGGAGGGCTAGCGCAAGGAGGCGGGTGACATAAACGGATGGGGGGGTCCTGAGGGGAGTTTGGGGAGGGGGGTTAAACCCCCCAAAAAGGAGCCGACCTAGAGGGAGCTCACCATCCTGCCCGTGAGCTCTGAGCTCCTGGAGCGTCAGGAGCGTGCAGAAACAGGTGCACCCCTACATTCCACACACACACACACACTCTCTCTCTCTCACTCACACACACACACACACACACACTCCAAGCAGCTCGTGAGCGTGATGTGTTGGGCCGAGTGAGGGGGAGAGGGAGCCATGAGCCGGGAGAACGCGCAGGCGGGCGAGATGTCCATGGACCCTCCTCCCGCACAGACCGCCGTGATCGTGGCCGCTCCTCCGGAAGGCGCGGTAGAGAAGCGCGATCCCTTGCCCGTGGCGCCGCCGCTTGTGGACGTGCGGGACGGAGCATCGCGCCACCACGAGGTGCCCCCAGCCGCCGTTGCCGCGGGAGCCCACCGGACCACATCATTCTCCGTGCTGGACATCCTGGACCCCAACAAGTTCACAAGCAAGAGGCATCCGGTGGGACGCGCGGGGGGCGAGCTCCCGTATGGCTCGGAGAACCAGGACGGGCTGAAGGTTCACCACGAGGAGCGTGAGACCAGGAAAACACCCGGGATCTTCAGTAAGTCTTCAAACTTGCTGCTGGGGGCATTTTAAATATTTTATCTATTTTACTTTTAATTATTCTTATTATTATAGTAAAAGGTATGTGGGTGTTGGGTATAAGCAGTAGGCCCAGTACCTCGACATAACACTATAAACTTTCTGCCTGTAAAGTTGTGAAGTGTCTAGCTGTAATCAAATCGGTTCTGCAGCGTTTAAACACAAAGGGCCTTAGTCTCACTGCACTGTATTAACAACCCTGTTCTCAGATAATTGAGTCAACAGTGTGTAAACGGGAGGCGAAATAAACGCGTTTAGAAGTTTGTGCCTTGAGCTAAAACTCCTTCCAGCTTTTGTTTCTTTTTTAATAAAAGTTAAATAAAAGAAACTCGCCATCAGCTGATCACATTTTAGTTTTTAATTTTTTTTAAAAATATTTCAATTAAGAAAAAAGATGACATTAGATGGTCCCTCAAAGAAATTTTGGAATAAAAAAATGTGGAGGGAAAGAGAGGGCCATATTCTGGAGTTTTAGAGGCTGCTGGTCGATATCTGCCTTAATCAGTATAATGGGCTCAAATCGTGCAATTATCAGAAATTTGCCCCTATAATTTAGATGTTGAGGAGGAGTTTGCAAGCTGCCTGAAAGAGATATACTCAGTTCGATAATAGGATATCGACCTGTCCGCGGTGGGCCGGTTCTGCCCCCCATTATCCCGCCGCGCGCACCCAGGATCGAACCGCTTTAATTGTTTTTTTTTCTTCTTTTTTGGATGTTGCTTTGTCTTGCGTCTGAATTGAAGAAATGAAGAGAAGTCATTCCCGATGTGGGCAAAAAGCTCACAATAAGGGCCCTAAATCTGTCAGTCTGTCCCACTCTGCGTGGGACAAGGTCGCGTGGCGAGATTGATCGAAGGGAATGAATGGAGGGAAATTCTCAACAAACTGAAAGTGTTCAAAACGTTTGTGTCAGAGTATTTAACTAAAATAAACAAAACAATCTTAAGGTAGTAAGATTAACAGAGTCAACACACTGTCTGTACTTTCTGTGTTGAAGTTAAAAAAATACATACTGACATTTTGTTTAGTTTGTTTAGTATATTATATTCACGTCTATAATAAACCATTTAGTTCAGCTTAGTGATTTAAGTATTGTCTTAGTTTAATGCTTAATATTATTTATGTTTGAGATGGACCGACTTCAAAGACAATAAATAGAGAAACATTTCAAATTTGATTGTCATACATCAGACGTTCAGACAGACGTTTAGGCTACATTTCTTATTTATAGAAGATTTTAAACTTCAATTTTTGCAGCTTTAAATTCTTCGTTTTCTGTTTGATACACTAAACCGAGTTGTGTGTATAAAATATAGCTGTTTTTACCTTGAGCAGTCCTATTACATTATTAAAATACTCCCCCTCCTTTTATTTGCTTAAAAAGCTAAAAACATCATAATAAATACGAAATTCAAAATAACCGTGTTTGCACTATTGGGAAGCACGTTTGGGTAAATAAGCAAGTTAAATTTAACACCTAATTTAATCTCGTTTTGCTAATGCAAAATATACAGTTGAAATTGGAAAATTATGTTTTAATGTTTGTATACAAAGATCTCTGTTTTGTGTTAGTTTAAACGTTACACGGAATTCATTAGAATTTATAAACACAAATTGAGAAGGAAAACGATTATTGAATTTGAACATTTGATTTAATGAAATAATTTCCTTTTGATCATTTCAACATCTAAAAAATATAGTTGACTTAAGCAGACACTCTTGCTTGAGTTGCTCGGTTTTATTAAACTTGTATTAACTTTGAATTTGTGGTTTTGTTTATGGATTATAGTTTGTGTTTGTGGATTAACACGGCATCAGCCTATATTATAATGATTTGAGTTAACTTTATTAAATTTATTTTAACTGTGATTTGTGATTGTCTTTGGATTGAAGTATAAACGGTCTGATATTTGTATTTGAGTGTGATCTGAGAGAAGAGCTGATGTGAGTTGAGGCCTGCTGCTGATCTGCTGTTTGTTGTTTCTGGTTCGAACAGAAGACGGGTTCGTGTTCCGCTCGGAGCTTGAGCCCGAGTTGTCCCGGGGGGGTCCGGTGGAGGAGGACCTGCAGGATGACGCGTGCAGCGAGGTAAGCGACGGCGGTGCGCTCCCGACGAACGGCGACGACGACTGCGACCGCGACGAGGAGGACGAAGACGACGAGACAACGATGCTGAAGAGCGCGAGCCCCGGCGGCACAAACGGACACGCCCATGGGCCCGCGAGCCAGCAGGGGTCCCAACAACAACAACAGAACAAACCCAAACGGAAGCGCACTGGTTCAGACTCGAAGTCGGGCAAGCCGCGGCGCGCTCGGACAGCCTTCACCTACGAGCAGCTGGTGGCGCTCGAGAACAAGTTCAAGTCCACTCGCTACCTGTCAGTGTGCGAGCGCCTGAACCTGGCGCTGTCTCTGAGCCTGACCGAGACGCAGGTCAAGATCTGGTTCCAGAACCGACGGACGAAGTGGAAGAAGCAGAACCCAGGCGCGGACACGAGCGCGCCGGCAGTTGGGGTCGGAGGGGGCCCGGGAGGGGGGCCCGGGGTGGGGCCCACCGGACACGGTGGACTCAGCCCACTCAGCCACTCTCCACCCATGGGCGGCCACCTGGCCATGCACTCCGGATACGGCCCGCCCGGCCCGGGGGGACTGGTGTGCGCCACTCAATTGCCCTTTTTGCCCAGCCACGCCGTGCTCTCGCCCTTCATGCTGGGCTCGCAGACCTACGGCGCCCCGGCCTTTTACACACCTCACCTGTAACACACAGACACTGGGGCACGAGGTGAAGAACACAAGGAGGTGGAGGAAACGGGACGCCGCGTTACTGTGTTCTGGCATCGTACACGTCTGACGTGTTTCACTTTTGGAAGTTGGGAGTTTCCTAAAAGGTGGCGCCCTGTTGTAATATCCGCTCTAAGTAGGCAAATAGACATGGATTCACACAGAATGGGACATCAGGTAATAGGAATAGGTGAAAAATAAGCCAGTATCCCAATAAAATTATTTCTAATAGATTGACTATCAACATATAGATTTGATCATTTAGAGACGATCAACTAGAAAGCACTGGAATAAAGAACATTAACTCTTAACGGTCCACTATACCTAAATCCAGGTTGAATGAAACGTGTCATAAACCTTCAACGATAAAGTTCTTCTCTACAGTTATTTTGTATTTGAGTTAGTTTGATATATTTTTGTAGCTCGTATTACCTGATGGCCTAGAACACCTGAATCCACTCTCTAATAATCCCAGCACTGAGGACACACGCACACACAGAAGCACTTCTCCCAGATCTCTACTGTAAAGAAACAGACTCGCTGAAGACGTTTAGTAGGAACACTTCACACAAGAGGGAGAGAAGTACATTTTCACACTTTTATGCCCCTCTCAGTTTGAACTCCCGAAGTTTTCCTAATTTTACAGGAGTAAAATGTCCTTATTTTCTCTGGGTCAGACTGTAAATATCTCGGATAAATGTTTTAGGCCCTCGTTCTGAATGCAGATGCAAAAAAGGGGGGTAAAATAGTGAAGAATTAGTGGGAATAAAACAAAATGATGTATCAGAACCATCGACGAGCGTCGAACTGTTGTGGAGCTGAATAGTGAAAGGTTTATCTAAAACTTTTTAAATGTTTAGGATTATTTATTTCAGAATTTACATGCTATTTCATTCTTTGTTTTGGGAAAAATGTTTAAATAAAATTGCAGATTTTTAAGAATATCTCTCTGAATTCTACACTGCAGATACACACATTTACACTTTGCAGATAAACCAATTTAAAGGTATTTAGTGTACATTCGACGTATTTAGCATTTACTTTCATTTGTTATTTCATTATTATTGGCAGTGTTTTTATAACTAAAAATACATGTTTTTGTTTGAAGCTATTTTTGCTCAATATGGATCGATCTATTTAATAAATTGCGGTGTTATATATAGGCACCATATGTAATTTTTTTTTTGTTTTAGTTTTTCAGGAGTAAATACTCATGTTATAAGGGATTCTGTTATAGGTATTTTAATTATTCAGGAGTGCTTGGAGGTTTTATAGCCCGGCGCATCACCGCGTTACAGAAAACAAACGTGAAACTTTTATCCAGAGATGTATTTGTCCGATCTTATTTAAACGTTTACTGGTTATTTAGTCATCGCATTAAATTGTTTTGATTACTTTTGACGATCAGAGGGGGTTAATCTCTTCTTTCTATTGAGTATTTATTGACAGACTTCTCTAATGAAAAAATACATGAATACAGACAGGCACTAAAAAAAAAAATAAATATAAATAAATGCAGAAATTATAAAAAACGAATAAATAAATAAATGCGGTCATCAGCAGCACACACTTGAGCTGACGGTCCACATTTTTCAACGATTACTTCATACATCCCTCTTTTTTATTTATTAAAATGCAGATATTATAGGAAAATAATAGGAAATTATAGGAAATAATAGGATTATAGGAAATAATAACGTTTTTTATTTAAAAAATTTAATTTTCACCATTATCGTTCTTTGGATCTGAACTAAAACGAATATGAATACACGTGAAGCGATTTTTTTCTTATGAAAATTTTTTTTATTATTCCTTTACGTCATAAAAATGATCAATTACTGGTGCTTAACTCAATAGTCCTGAAATGATGTGCACCAGGAGCTGCAAATGAAATATAATGTCAACAAGAAAACGGACTTCTGAAATGATCAGAGCTGGAAGCCTTCTCAGGAAGGAAGTAGTTGATCGGTCACGTTTCCTCTAGTTTTGATTGTAAGGCATAGTGTGGATTTTTAAACTAGGCTATTATTCAGACCTTTGTGAAAAATATAAAGCCTTGGGTAGTGAGTTGTCCCTCCAGTAGAGCTGTTTTGGGCAGTTGTCAGTTAATGTATGTGCTTTTTAATGCATTACTTTAAGCAAAAAACATATTGGTGGAGGTACTTCTGACCATGGACTGAGATTTTGGGCCTCATGAACGTTCCACCTGCTGGGTCCCTCTGATCAGCTTCTCAGGAGACATTCCTCTGGGGTCCAGTTACTGCACAATAAGTCTTCATCTTAGTCCTACAGCAAACCTCTCAAAGCTCCACAAATGGAGAGAAGGAAGGTTCACCATGCTGGGGTTCTTCCAAGCTGGCCCTGGTGGACCATTCTGCTTCCTCTACTCTACAACATACAGATATTAAATGCTAATCGCAACCTGAAAACAATTATACTATAAAATAGTAACTGCTTAATGCTATTAAAACTAGTATTCATTCATAACAAACAAACAAATAAAATCAAAAGTCTTGGCATTTCAACCCCATTAGACCTGAGGGAGTAAAGATTTAAATTAGACTTATTACAAAAAATCAAAGTTTAAACCGGAGTTTACAGTTTAAAGAGCACAACAGACTTCATATCAAAAGACACAAAACGAATAAATGACAAACACAACAGAATAAGGCCTAGAAGCAAACTTAACATGATGCATCCAAGCTAAATTACAGTAATATTAATCAGTTACATTTTAAAATGTAACTTATCTCTTAAGTTAAATCGAGCATTTCATCGGACAAAAATATTTTGAAATGGCAAACATTTCTTACATAGACATCACAATTTTGCATTTAAGAATAAAACACATAAAATAAAAAAATATATAAAAAGACAATATAAAGTCTAAAAAAAACTGTTTAGCTACCAATTTTGATTGAGAAGTTGAATGTACATCATTTGAACAGTTCAGTCAGAGATTAAATGACTTCTTTTTAATGTCAAATAAATCACAGTGCTTGGAGAATCTCATCCTCATTTAAACGCGTAGTTAAACTGGTTTGAGAATTTCTCGTGTTTCCTCTTGTCCATCTTGTTCATGACCTCTGCTATTCGTCTCATGGAGCTCCTGCAAAGAAACAGCTTTAGCTTTAATGTGTCTGGCAACAGGCGGAGCACAGACCCAACTGAGCCCCTTGTTCATCACTTCCAACACCGAGTGTACTGTGTGTGTATAAAACAGGATGTTTCACTTTTAGTGCCAACAGACAGTTACTTACTTATTGAAGACCTTCTTTTCTAGCCTTGAGCGGGAAGTGTTGGCAGTTTGCTTCAAGTCTGTGAGGTTCGGGTGCTTTCTTTTCTTTCCCTTCCCTTTCCCGGCCTTTTTTCCCTTTCCATACATTCTTGAAGAGCCCAGGTCCTCGCCTGTTGCTGCCTCGATCTCCCTCATGAGCTCAGGGTCGCGCCAATCTGAGCCCCAAATAAAAAAAAAAATATTTTAAATCTTTTAATATATATATATATATATATATATATTTTTTTTTTAAATATTTACTATTCAAACAATGAAGAAACACTTCAAATTGCTTGGACACACTCGTCTATCCACTGCTGGCTCCAGCAACTAGGATTTTTCCTCCTGGTTTAAAGAATAAATAATATTCCAACTTGGTTTCATAAATGTTAAACTAGTAAACAGCATCTTGGACTGTGAGCACATTCAAGTAATAGCTCTGTTTAATATCGAAAGCATTAAGAAGTAAATTAGGTCCCATTCAGAAACAAGAAACCTTCAGTTCACCATGAAACCTGCAACGCTCTTAAATAAAAGTGTATTTCCCCCCCACCCACACAAACTAAGTGGTTGGTGGTTGACTCCTTTTCGAGGTCCAAATTAATTTCAGTGTTGGGGAGGCAGAAGAGACAGACCCCATCACACGAGTGCTGTGAACCTTCAGCGCTGGGGGAGGAGAGGGTTGCATTTGATGAAGATGAGAGAAGGGGCCGCTGATTAACTTTAAGCTGTGCAGCAGGGCCCTCTTCTCTGTCAACAGTTCATGTCTGCTCCAGCTGCGGCCGTGTCAGGCCCCACACATACATGAACATGCACACGTGCAGGATGCAGAGGACAGCTGCCGTCCGGTCATCCTGCTTGTTGGACCAGTCAGAGCTTTCTACATTATCTATCTACAGCAATGTGAGTTTAAAACCGGAAAGATATCCAAAAACTTTATGTAACCGTGAATGTGCGATACTGTGCAAAGGTCTTTGAAATAAAATGTAAAAACAGTTTAATGAGCATTATTACGAAATATAAATAAAATATAAATAAATAAAATACTAAATAAAAGAAATATACAAATAACATTCCACAGTAAATGTACATCAATCAAGTTGGTTTGACTGGTTTCAGTACCTTTTTCAATTAAAGCAGCTACCGACGGAATTTCACAAATCCAAGCAATCAAAATCAGAATCAGAAAATGTTATTCATCCCAGAGGAAATTGCTTAATCGGGGACCAAACCAGCATTCTCCTCTCCAGCTCACAAAAAACTACATCTACTTTTTACAGACAAGACAAATCTTGATCCTTTTTACAGCCTCTAATGTTAAGCTTGCTCTCAGAAAGACACGCTGAGAGAAATGGCTTTAAACACTTTGCACAGGTGTCTAAGACAGGCGTCCCTCTTGCTGTTTGTCCTGTTTTGCTGCATTATAACCTGGGATTTTTGGCACCATCTTATTTAAACCATATCCCTACCACTTTATAGGTGCAAAAATATTTAAGGCATTCACCCTTTCATACTTTGCAGAACCATCTTTTGCTGCAATTAGAGCTACACGTCTCTTGGACCGTCTCTATTAGCTTAGCACAGCCAATGGGATTCTTGCCCATTCCCCAAGGCAAAATGCTCCAACTTGGATGGGTTGTGTTGGTGGGAACATTTAAATGGCTTGGAGTGGCCTCGTCAAAGCCAATACCCCAATCAACCTTCAAATCACACCACATTTCCTATTGGGTTGGGGTATTGGCTTTGACTAGGCCACTCCAAGCCATTTAAATGTTTCCCATTCTAATGGCGCTTTAGCAGAATGTTTAGGGTGATCGTTCTGCTTTAGGGTGAATGCTGGAGGTTAAATCTCTGGCAGAGACTGAAGCAGGTTTTCCCCTCAAGAACTGCACTATGTTTAGTGCAATCCCTCTTTCCTTCAATCCATACCAGTTTTTCTGCCTCTGCTGAAACATCCCCACGACACGGAACTGCCACCACCATATTTCACTGTTAGAATAGTGTTCTCAGAGTGATGGGAAGTACAGTTTTGGGTTTGCGGCACACATGCAGTTTTCCTTGATGGCCAAAAATTCAGTTTTAGTCTCATGACCAGACCAGAGAGTCTTCTTTGTGTTTGAGGAGTCCAACATGTGCTGGTGGGCACACTTTTTTTTTTCTGGCTACCCTTCCAGCTCTGTGGAGTGAACAGCTTAAAGTGTTTCTATGGAGATACTCCCATCTCCACTGTGGAGTTTTGATGGGCAGCCTTCTCTTTTCAGGTTTTGTAAAAGTAAACTGGCACCTTATGTGGGAATGCACCACAGCACACAGTGTGAACAGTGTAAAATTCATTCTCTGCATTTAACCCTTTCACCAAGTGAAGTAGCGGACAGCCAGTAACGCAGCACCCGGAGGCAGTGTGTGGGGATGGTTCCTTGCTAAGGGTGCCTTAGTGGAGCCACTAGCAGTCCTGGGATTCAAACTCACGACCGGAGTTTGAAGTTTAACCGCCGTTAAACTACTCTGTTTACATTACTCAGGTCACTTTTCACTCTTTTATAAAAAATCACTGTGCTATTATGGCACAATGCACTTTAAGATTTGCACAATGTACATATTGCTGCTACATTTATTTATATAAATACAAAATTCTTTAAATGGTGGTGCTCCTCGTTTAAGTTACTTACTTTAGATTTGTGCTTCAGAAAATTTCAGATTTATATATTTTTAAAAAAAAATTACTTACTTTACTTACATCTATACTTATATTCACTTGAACTCATATCTTTATTTTATTTGGGTTTCAGAAAATGTCCTGATTTTAATTTACTTAATGTTTGCACAGTCAGTAAAGCAGCAGTTCAGGATACATTTCACTGTGTGTTGTACTTGTATGACTGCATGTGACAAATAAAGAACCTTGAACCTTCTGATCACAGGGGCAACTCCCGAACCGCTAACCCACCAGCTGCAGCCATTTTCTTTCCACTTTGCTATAACGAATTTAATGGTGCTCTGCCAGATGTTTAAAGTTCAGGGTTTATTTATTTATTTTTTATAAAGCTCTGGTTCTCATGTTGCTCGCTTAGTGGTGTTGCAGAGTCAGGTGCCTTTCAGAACAGGCCTGTTTGACAGATCATGTGACAATTTGATTGCACACGGGTGGATCCTCATCTACTAGCTTTGTGACTTCTGATGTTAATAATAAAATTACAAGATACCATGACAGTAACAAGAACACATTTATATTACTATTCACCCAACACCTTTCATGCATTAAAATGCAGCTCAACACGTTTGTTAATGAAAAGGCCTTAAATTAGAAAATAAATAAATTAAACAGTAAAGGAAAATTAATCAAAGAACAATAATGATAAAAAATAAATGAACATTATTAAATTCCAGAAAAACACTAGAAAATACCAGTAAAATTAATTGAACATGTAAATAAATAAACAAATGTGTCTTATATATTCAGTCAGACCGTTTGCCATAAGAAGCTGTTGGTCAGTTAATGGCTCTAAATGAAAACATCATGCATTGCCACAAGTAGGACAAATATTCTTCATCACATAACACAGTAAATTGTAAGGATCAGTGTCCAGTAATCAGACTACTTCTTTTTTTATTTACTAAACTGAGTTTTGCTTTCTGAAAGGGTGTGAATGTGAATTCCAGAATGCATGAACTGGGTGCTTTTTCAGTCTCTGGGTTGAAGAATGCATTTATTAAGACCCATCATGGGTTTTTGAAGTTTTGTAAAATATAAAAAAAAAAAAAAAAAAAAAAAAAAAAAAACTTCCCGATTGGTGCTTTAATAACTTTAGACAGCTGTGGTGAGCACTGTTTGTTTATTTGAGCTTAAGCAGTTTCTGTCTTCTCTTCTAAGCTGCCAAGAATTTTGCTAATTATATCGACAGCTCGGAAGCAAGGCAGCTAATTGGCCAATTTGCTGCATTAATGAGCAAAAAAAGATAGTTGTCAGCTAAAATTTCATGATATTAACATGCAGACTAAACAGCCGATGAAGTTCAGAACCGTTTACCTCTTCATAGGTTATCAAATGTACAGCAAGTTGCTCTGGAATACAACTTGCCACTGGTGATGCTACTGTTTTCCAAACTATAATGAAATGACTATTTAAAAACACACATGAAAATTTGAAGGTGTATAAAATGGACCAGCCCTTCAGCTCATATACAGAAACGCAGGCACATGTGAATCTGGAGGGGCCTGAAAGTGGCTGTTTAGAGCAGAAATCAATGGCACAGCAGGGGAGTGCTTGGTCAGTCAGGGAACTGATGGACCTCCAGAGCTGCTGCGAGCGCGCTGGCAGCACGCGAGGGCAGACGGGGTGCCCTGCGGTTACCGTGACGACCGGCATGTAGACGGGCAGAGGGCATGATGGAGTCGGGG
The DNA here is from genome assembly GCA_037974485.1 of Hemigrammopetersius urotaenia. NCBI lineage: Eukaryota > Metazoa > Chordata > Actinopteri > Characiformes > Alestidae > Hemigrammopetersius > Hemigrammopetersius urotaenia. The sequence continues at coordinate 15,675,063 of JBBPDC010000032.1, read as the reverse complement.
CGGGGATCGATAGCGTACTTAGTTACAAAAGATGCTATTTCACAAGCCAGTGGTCAGCAGGCTTCTCAAGCCAGCTGCCTCAGATACCTGTTTGTTAACAAGTCACTGCAGTCAGAGAAAAGCACATCCGACGCTCCACTGACAGCGAGGAGCTGCCGCTTAATTGGCTTTTAGCGCTCAACTCTGCAAAAGGCAGAAAGAGAGCGAGCGTCTGACAGAGAGAAAGAGGGACAGAGTGAGATGCTGCCTGTCCTATTATCAGGCTATTGATGATGACTGGGATTTCATCAGTTCATCTTTCCCAGGCCATCCACCCACTGCCCTGTCATTTGTCTCGTATCTGCTCAATGAGAGCTGTGATGAAGGAGCAGAAGTAAACGCTCTTTAGGATTTCTCCTGTTTATGGAAGGATTCGAAAACACAGAAAGAGTGGCCTATCCAAACGTATTAAATTCAAAAATAAGCTCCTTCAGACTCATCCTCACTCATTTCAAAACATCATTACCTTGTTCAACCTTAAAAGTTGCAGTCGTCGTCCGAATGTTTATGATTTTTTTCCTGTTTTTATAATACAGATGCAGTGTAAAAGAGTCCCCTGAAGTAACAGGGCCCTAAACCATTTTAATTACTAAACTGAAAAAAGTTTTCCCCTCATATACAGTACTGTTCAAAAGTCTTAGGCATCTACAAAAACAACATTTAAAAAACGTTCACATGATCAGTGTGTGCTATTTTTTCACATGAACATTACTAAACATGCCAAATAAACCTAAACAGAACAAATACCAATAACATTACACAGTAAATAGTGGTCGTATGTTCAGTATATCTGTGTGTTCTTTGTGGAAGTCCAGTATTACTTGTACTTTCCATCTGAAACCAGGTTTAACTCGATCAGTAAATTAAATCAGGAGCTGCTGTTCACAAAAGTTCGTCCTCCTCTCCTGGAGGAACCTGGAACCGAACCTGTGTTCTCCTCACCAGCTCACAAAATATCAGCTACTTTTTTTTTTTTTTTTACAAACTAACCAAATCTTGACACTTTTTACTGCTTTATTCTTTATTTGCAGCAATTTTATTGGATGTTAACTTTGCTAGCAGAAAGACAAATGATCACACTGAAAAAAAATGTCTTTAACCAATTTGCATAGGGGACTAAGACTTTTGCACAGTACTGTACATCTGATCAGCTTACAAGGTCACTATATTTTTTTTCCAATATATTTTTAGATAAAAGCATAAAAACGCTTCTCATAAGTCATTTCCTACTCATGGCTCTTTGAAATAAAACGTATGTCTGATGTGCAAAAGAAACGAGGTCCAATTGCAGTGTTGAGCCACAAGAACAATATCCCGTCTAATTTTACCTGGCTGCTCCTCCCTACGTTTCCACTCCTCTTTTTCTAGACGAGCGGCATCTTCTGGATTAATTGGCCTCCCAAGTTCATCACGAGGGATTATTCGTCCATGGAACGGACACTTGAAGAGAACAAAGGAGAAAAAAAAAAGATGATGAGACCAAATCCAAACCACAAAGGAAAAGTCTTTAACTGGTTTGGAACCTTGACATTATGTGGAGGTTCTTTTTTACTTTAAACATTTCTTCACACTTGCAAAAAACATCAAGCTTCTTCAGGAAACCAAGATTCCCTAGAGAACCAAAAGCGGTTCTTCCGTAGCACTTAACCAGCAAACGATTATAAAGCAATCACCTTGGCTCTGTCCTGGCGTTCACACAGTGAGCCATTAGGCATCGGGGCTTTGCACTTGTGCTCCACAGGCTGGAATTTGCCAGCAAAGGTGATGTACCTGGACTTCATCTGTGCAGACAGCTCTGTGTTCTCAACCTCCTCCTCCACCTCGTGTGGCACCCAGAACTGGTGCTGAGAGGTGTTCCTGAAAACCACAGACGACAACAGGGTGTTTACTCTCACACTAACTGTGCTAAAGTCTAAACAAACATGCCATCATGCTTTCTGTTGTTCACACGTCTTCATTTTATTTACACTTCCTTTTCACTGCGGACAGCTGCTCCCAGTTCTCCCTTTGACTCATATTATTTCTGTATGTGCTTTTAATTATAGTTTTTTTCTTTACAGATTTTTTCTTAACTGAAATGTAACCGTACAAATCAAACCTCAGAAAATCGAACAGTTTGATGAGCCGTGTGGGCGATTTCCTTCCTCCATAATCGCTGCTGATTCATTCATATCAGGTCTTGTTCCTAAATGTCACTGCATTCTGTTCAACTGCTCAGCAATCAAACAGTCAGAGCTGTAGCTCTTCAGACAAATAATTGCATTTCTTAATTTTATTTGAAGTCATTTGAACAGACAATAGTGCTCCCTAGTGGCCACTAGACATGATCAACAACACTGACCTCCTCTCTGACACATTTTTGCATTTCAGAAAGAGAATGAAGTGAATGAATCTGGAATGAAAAATAAAAAAAAAACACCATTTGTGAAAGTGCAGTGAACTAAGCAAAGTGATTTCCTCTTATAAATTGTAAGCAAAAGCAGCGTGAGAGAATGTGAGGGAATGGAAAGAGGAAATTATTTTCAGAGCTGTGTTGGAGGTATAAATAGGCCTTACTTGATGATCTTGCCCGCTGTAGGTTGCTCTTCTCCCCAATAGTAGAGGTCTACGCCGAATGGAATGACAGGAGCCTTCCCTTTCTGCTGCCCCTGCTCACTGCGGCTGGTGGAGCTTTCAGCAGAGCTTCCAGACGCACTGATACAATAAATAAAGTACCGGTGAGGGTAGTACCCAAATGCCTTAATGCACTTGGACTGAATTATCTTCAGCTGAGCTGTATGAATCTCTTCAAATGTACAATTAAATTATTTAAAAGACATAATAAGCACTTTTACCTTCTCTCATTCCAGAAAAAGTTTTAGTAAAGAGAGAAGTTTTGGTGAAAATACTTAGAGTTTGTCCTTTTTAGTTTCATGCAAACTGTACAAAGCTTAATGCTTGTGGCTGTACTGGGCTGAGTAGTCTGAAGCATGTACAGGAGTACGACTACTCCTGTCAAACATCTGCAATTTATGCTTTTCCATAGTTTGATATTCAAAAATGAAACTGTTGTTGCAAATCTCACGTTTAATTAAAAGTATATTTAAAAGCTACTGTTAACAGACCGCTGTCCCTTTCTTTAGCTTGACCGGAATCAGATCATTATTTGCTTCAGTACCTTGTAGACGGCGCCGAGGCCAGTCTCTCTTTCAGGACACGGATAGTGGCAGCTGCACACGTGGGGTCCTGCTCCTCGTCACGTAGCTTTCTTCTGAGTCGTGAGGAAGGTTGGGGCATGGGTGGAGCAACAGGTCTGGCCACAGGGTTTGGTTTGGCCTCAGAGGTAGATGTGGAAGGTAATGGATCGAGACCTAGGAGAGGAAAATGAGAAGAAAAGCAGTGAGAGCTCAATCAGCTTTTAACATTTGTGATTATTAGTTTATAAGTCATAATTATAAATAATTTTTAAAAATAATTTTAAAAATAATTAAATAATTTAAAAAATTCCTTTCCCTTGACTTCTTACTTCTCTATGACTTGCGTTGTTCTTCACTATGACTTACGTTGTTCCTCTCTAGGGCTCATGTATTGTTGGGTTAGGTTTTGGCTAGTTATTATGTGACAGTTGTTGTATAGATGCTCTGACTGCAGTATCTTGGTTAAATAGTCGACTCGGATTTAAGCTGTTTTTCAGGTAAGAAACAGTCGTGGACTTCTTAAGCACTGATGTACGTCACTCTGGATAAGAGCGTCAGCTAAATGCCGTAAATGTAAACATAATTCCATTTTACAAAGCTATTACAAAGTCTCATTACTCCTAACTCAAACTGCCCTTCTTTAAACTGACACCCTGTTTGGAGTTCCTGTCCAGGCTGAAGTGTGAAGCAAACTGTTAAGTTAAAACTAAAATCCATACGTATGTTTGGAAAAATTAACTTCAGCGTGGATCTTTAGCCACAATATAACTGCTCCCCCAAAGCCAACAGCAGCATTTTATTGTCTTCCACTTCAAATTACTCTGCCGCACACGGTATGCAGTAACAACAGTGTCATTGGAAGGGCTAATATACTTTAGGCTGAATGGGCATGGTTACGAGATCACAGCTATGATTCATTCAAACCTCCATATAGGGACTGCATGTTTGACACTATAACAATTATACATAGTAAGGCTGACAGAATAGCATTTACAGGCTTCAAATATTCGACGGTATTTACGAAGTACATAAATATACATTCACAAAATCATCCTTAAAAATTCAAACCACTAGGCTTTTTCATTACAGCGAACTGCTATTCAAAACAGCAACACCCACGTGCTGCATGCTGCAATAGCAGCAGTTATTGTAGCCTCCTGTTCAAATACAACCATTTAGACAGCAAGTGTCGAACAGTAACAAATTTTACTTACTATTTTATTAATCGCCATCAGAGATTTAATTAGTAGAGGTAACCATCCACTTAAAGTCACTTGTTCATTAAATGTGTTGTTTAGGCAACAAATGAACGAATGATTCAAACGAATGATTCTTGAATACCAGCGTAACAAATGAATATATGAACTCTAGCATATTTGCTATTTATTTAAAAAAAAGTTCAGAAACAAAATGCTGGCCATGATATGAATGCTTCAAATCAAAGCTACCGAATTGGAGCCATGGCATACGGGACCTTTGATGTCGGCACCCAGCATGACCTTTACCCTCATGCTGGGTGCCGACATCATTGCATGGGCTTCAGCAACACTGCCGAAATATCTCTCTTGGGTGGGCTAGGGTGTCTAAGTAGGGTATGCCAAGGCTTAAGCTGAGCTTTAAAGTGACACCGAGATCCAAGATTGACTTCAGACCTGCACTCTGCCTTAAATCCCAGGAGTGTGGCCAAATTAAAACTTTAAAGGAGTGGACTAAACCTCTTAGGGGTCTGATTAAGGAACACCTGACCACTCTGAATGGGGGTCATCAACTATGCGGCCACATAGCTGTGTTCACAGCCAAGTCAGCTGACGCAATCTTAATATAAGCAGAAACGTTATTACTGAGCTAATATTGTCATTTTGCTGCAACATTTAAATTCATTTGCTTACTTACTTGATTGGTTAACCTAATTTACACCGAGTCAGCATTTTCCTTTTTTTCTCCCAATTAGAATGGCTTTTTTCTTTTCACAAAACAAAAATGAAAAATCATTTATCATCTACTAACAAATGAAAATGTGTATTACAAAGAATCCATGGTTCGAATTACGGGGGGTACTGGGGGGATCAAGACCCAGACCCCCCCAAAGAGACAACTCTTTTTTTGTTGTTGTTGTTAAAAAAGGCAGTACCCCCCAAATATGGTGGGCCAATTCACACTCTGAAAGAATCAGAGCCCAAATGAGAAATAGCCTGTAAAAGTTACACCTAACTGGCAAAACTGCAACTTCTAAAGTTAAACCAGTTTAAAGCTTGGTGTGTAACTAACTTCAGTTCTACTAGAGATACAGAGCATGACGACCCAGACCATACACGGGTTTAAAAAAAAACAAAACACACAAACACAAAACGCAGACTGTAGTTGTGAGGCAGGAAGCTAAACATTTGCCAGAGGTTTTCACTTTCCTGGGGCTGATCCCTGGGGCATACAGTTAATCCAGGCTCACTCACTCCCCGCGACTTATTGCATCATAGCCAGTCTCGGGACCACGCAATCACGAAATACGACCAAATCCTTTCTTTTTCTGTTCAAATTGACCAAAATGGTAGCTATTTGTCTGAAGCAATAAAGTTGCAGGTGTTAAAGAGATAAATCAATAAGAGGAAATAGAGAGCCCCAGCAGTAGACACAGAGTGGAGCTGCCAATGGTGGCATTATTGATTTTCCTGAGTTCAGCAGGCCTTGTAATTAAAATGTAAATTTGAGAAAGAGATAACGTCCTGACAGGAATGCAGGGATAAAGGGATAGATAAAAGATCAGCAGTGAAAGGAGCGAGTGAGAGAGAGAGAGAGAGAGAGAGAGAGAGAGAAGGGGAGAAAGAAAGAGAGAGAATGGAAGAGAGGAAAAAGAGAAATGCCTTCCAAATGAAACAATTTTTCTCCGGATGAGAGCTGCAAACTGCTTTTGAAAGGAGTTGGAGAAAAAGATTACCGGGAAATGAACTGAAATCGCTTTGACGGCTTAATGTAATGCTAAATGAAACCGCTGATACTAACTCGCGCTGATTGATAGATCTGGAATGAAGTTAAGTTGGCGGTAAATCCAAATGATATTTTCTGTGTCACATTTTAAGTGTGCCTGGAGCATATTTTGCTCGGCTAGTCCGGACCCGCAGCCTTTATCGGGGAGGTTAAACTGCGAAACGTTTTGCCGCTGGCCTTCCTCTATTGTTTTTCCACTTTTAATGGCTCTAAGAATATTTCCGATGCACAAAAGCCAAATTATGTTCAATCATTAAGCTCTGGAATCATCTTAGGAGCTCAATTACTGCATGGCGCGCTCTCATTACTCCTGTGGAAGCTGGTGTAGAATGAGTGTGGAGTTTAATTCATTTGCGTAGTGCTGTCTGCAGAATAGACCTGCCCGGCTGTGTGCGGAGGATAGATGCTCCCAGAGGTTTAGCCCCCCCCCCCTCCGCCCCGAGCCGCAGTAAGGGCAGGTGGACGTTGTAAATTACGACACTGGGCTAATGGGAGCTCATTAACACCACTGCATTGTTAATTTGGCATGGCCGGCACACTGATCATTACATACTTTACTAATCAAAGCAGCTTGGCTCCATGGAAATTACAGCCTAATGAGTCTTTAGTTAATACCGCTGCAGAGACAGTGGGAAGATTATGTAGCAAATAATAGAATTATCTCAGCGTGTGCGAGTGTGTGTGTCGCTTATAGTGCTCAACAGAGGATGTTATAACAGATATCGACAACAGACAGAACTCTATTAAACATGCAGTCTTTGTAGGATTACTCATTATATGATTTTAGGCTCGTCATGGTCAGTTTTGGTTAAATTATGTTTTTTGTCAATGTGAAAAGGAAGACAGAAAATCACACATCGGCTCAATTCAATGCAAAATCGCTGTTAATTTGCTGATAATAAAATGACAAAAGGGAGTCCAATGGGTGTACATTTCACATTCTATTTATTAAACACTAATAAATAGAATCATTACAATAGAAATAGCAAGAAATGATATTTTGTACACCCTGTAGAGAATGTGTGCTACTTTCATTTTAAAAGATCAACAAATATCTTTCTATAAAATAATAAAGTGATATAATTTATTTAACCATGTGACCTTTATTTTTTAAAACGGGTCAACAAATAATTTTTTTAAACGGCAAAAAACAGAAAAAGGTATATGAATAAGGGTCTTAAAACTAAAATAACTGAGCAACAGCTTTGTTTGCTCAGTCATTTTCACATTGCACTCAATCTTAGTGATCACACTAGAAGAGATTTGGTGACAAATTAAATCTGTAGAGTTTAGCTTCTACTGCTTGACCTCTGGTCATTTGTTGGGAGTGTCTTGTCAATACACTTGTCCTCACACAGACGGCGTCTTCTGCACGTTTAAACCGAGAGCTGTCAAAACAGATTTTAATTGGATGCTCCAGTAACTGTCGGATTTAATTGATCTAACTGATTTAAACCAGCCTCGGACTGATTCATTACTGTCAAAAATGGTGTGTGCTTTTTTTTTAGCTGGCGGTTAACTTCATAATAGTTTGTTAAGAAACTACATGTTACATGTTTGTTAACCATCAGTGTGGCTTTTTATTGATAAGTAAACTAATGGAAAAGCTCATTTAAAGTCATGTAGTGAACCTGACACCTCTCGGGCAAAACCTTTAACCAAACTTCAAAACTGAGCCACTTTATTCTCTGAGGTCTGATGACTGTTTTAAAGAAAAACTGAAATCTCCCTGTTGTTTTATGTCCATCTCTATAAACCAACATGACACTTCACAAAAGATTTCAGTGCCTTTGTACTTAAAGTGGTGTAACACCACTTTAATTGGTCTGGTGGGCTCAGTGATACGTTACGAGAGATTACTGGGGTTGTGAGTGCAGTCAGAACTCTGTTTGATGTCTAATGAGTGTTTATCTTAGTGCTGGTGTCTGCACCTGAACAAACTCACCGTATTCTGCACGCAGATGCTCAGGGATATGCGGCTCGTAGCCCTCTTTCTCTGGCACCTCCTCGAAATCCTCATCGTCGTCATCATCATCATCATCATCATCTTCCTCTCCAGCCTTCATCTAGCGAGCAAAGACAGAGATGGAATATAGTGAATGGAAAAATGAGCAATTCAAGTAATTATCCAAAAGTTGTCCAAAAATCTCATTTATGTAACAAGACAAGAACAATAAAGCATCAATAGAACACACCTCAGTCCTCTATTCACATCATACGCTTGTTTATAAATAGCTAAGCCATGGTCTCGAACCCTTGCAGTCCTTTCCTCACTCATTAACTCTCAAATGGGATTGACTACTGCCTCAGGATATCTCAAAGATTTACAGCCCTCTGAATGGCAAACTATGCAGTAACGTCAGAGCCCTTTACATTTTAATTCAAACTCGTAATAGAATTTCCAGTTGACCACATCCAATTTTTTTCTAGTGGTAGTCCATCTGGCCGCCGTGGCATCTAATTGTGGCTGCGTAAAACTGCGCTCATTTATGTTAGGCCAGTTTTCCCACGTGTGCCTACTTATGAACCAGGGCTGCACAATATATCGCAAATTTACCGTCATCGCGATATCAACATGCGCAATATCCGTATCGCAAAAGACTGACTGAACTGCAGTAAATGGTGTTTTTCCAAAACTCTTCACCCAGAGCCACAGAGAAAAAAACATCACTGGGGCAGTTTCTTCATCTTCTGTGCTGCTGTTATAGATTCTTCCTTTTGCTATTTTCTTCTGGCT
>JBBPDC010000032.1:15650709-15661269 GCA_037974485.1 Hemigrammopetersius urotaenia | reverse complement strand
ACACGCATATATATATATACACATATATACATATATATACACACACACACACACACACACACACACACACATACATATATACACACACATACATATACATACAGAACACCTTCTCTGGCTTTTAACTGGGCTCTGAAGTTTGAACAGTGATTATAGGTAAGCAATAGTGACGTCGGTTTGACGGTTGCTGAAAATGTGTGTGATGTAGATAAACAGCAGATGATGGATGGAGGTCTCTTAATTTACCACGGTGTAATGGGCCCTCTCAGAGGCTGCTGCTGTCTGGGGGATTGGAGTGAATGAGACCTCAAAGCCCCCAGAGCCCCACTGGTGTCCCCCTGGGGTTTAAATTCGGGGCAGCAATGGTCAGATCTGATGAGTACATTTGAAATGGGCCCATTTTCATAAAACTGGAATTTAGATGCAATAGAATTTCGTTCCAATAGAATTTATGCACCTATCGCACCGCGGTAAGTCGCTTGAACACCATGAGACATTTAAAGCACATAGCATAAGCAAATAAAATAAAATAAACCCAGAAACAAAGCGGAACTTGGATGGAAATAATCATATTAAAAAAAAATGATTGTGGAAAAAATGAAAAAGAAGTTCAAAAATGAAAATGAATCAGAATTTCACCATAATCATGTATAAATATTTATATTTATAAAATTGAATCTGGATGACAAGCATCTTTCCCCCAATTTTTTTTGTGTATTTCGTTTGTTTATTCATATATGTTTTTGTTAAACAGTGATTTAACAAAATTCCTGAGAGCAAAGAAATCAACATGGATTGTTTGGGCTCTATTTTTGACTTTTATGAAATAAGGTCAAGTACACGTTACCTGTGGGGCGGCCTGCAGCCATTGTTTATATTTATAAGTAAGCTTGAACGCAAAATGTATTACACTGACCTTATAGCAATTCCCTTTGCATCCAGCTTAATAAGGTGTTACCCTCATACAAGAACTGCTGAAGCACAGTGAAGAATCCCTGATAGGTCTGGAACGAAGAAAGGAATCTAGATAGACATGGTTTATCTTGAGTTTGCCAATGGGGAAAAAAAAAAAACACACTGAGACACATCAATTATTGCTCTTCCTCGCCGTCCTGATAAGATGCCTTATCGGTGTAAACAATGCAATATTCCCCCTGGCCGCATGGTAAATGTGCTCCTCTTTTGGGAAGTCGAAAAGGTGTCTGCTCTACAAATTCAGGGTGCTTAACACAAACCCCCCATGACCAATAATTAAATGGAGGATGTGCGATCACAACACAGTACTGCATTACGCTTGTTCGAAATGTCAACAGCTAGAGTTATCAGATGGGCAAAGAAAGAGTACCCAATTCCAAAGCTTTATGAATGAGGGAAAAATATCCTTAATATGACAATGAGAACATTCGGAGAGGAAGCGAAACCTTCCATTACTTCACCGTCTTCTTTTATTTACTTTAAGAGATTCTTGTCTTAGAGATTGTTTTGAGAGATTTAAGTCGCAATTTAAGTTGCAAATATGTATTGCCATTTTCTACATTATTAAAATATAATGACATTTAGTCCACATTCAAGAAAGACATGCAAAGTCCTATTATTTTTCATACATTTCTTTTTGGTCATATTCACAGATTGCCAATCAACAGGAGTTTAAAAAAGCAATTCCATCCGTGTCAGGGCCACGATAAAGCGAATAAAGTAATGGAATGCTTTTAAGGGTAAAAAGGAAAAACTAATTATGATAAAGGGCTTTAAGTTGTTGCTTTATCACAAAGCACTGGCTTTTTGCATTGGAAATGGCCGCTGACAGTGATAAACCTTTATAGGGTGCAGTAAAGCGCTTTGTCACTGTCACTTGCCTTCTTTCCCTCTCCGTTCCAGCTCGCTCTTTTCGCCCAGTTAAAAGTGGATATCATGTGTCATAATGATGTGTCTCCTTACAGCTAGGTGTGTCCCATTCCACCCCGCACTGCGCCGATCTCCATTAACAGCCGAGCTGTGTCTCCTGGCTCGCTCTCCAAGGTAATCTCAGGCCTGATGCATTGCACTTGGTCATCGCATTATTGTCAGTGCATTTGCAAAATGTTAGACCATCAATTTGCTCATTGCTGCAGCAATTTAGTTAAATTTAGTTACATTTTCAGTGGTTAGGGCATTCGCCCCGCGACCAGAAAGTCCGGGTTCGATTCCCAAGACCGCTTGGTACCTCTGAGGTACCCTGAGCAAGGTACCGTCCCATATGCTGCTCCGCGGGTGCTGTGTTCGTAGCTGCCCCCTGCTTCACTTGGTGAATGGGTTAAATGCAGAGGAAGAATTTCGTGCTGTTCACACTGTGTGCTGTGGTGTGTTCACGTATGACAAAATGGTCACTTTCATCAATTGGATATTAGGGCACTAAATGGTGGGTTTGGAATTTCAGCTTGAATTAAAATGGCTTCTAAAGTACAAACATTACACTCCTTCAGAACAATTACTGAGGAACTTCTCCAGAAAAAAATAAGAACAGTGAGGTGGCATCCCCATGTTCCTCTTCTATTGCAGGATTCCTCTAAACTTTGACATCTCTTTCATATTTTGTGAAATGGCGCCCTCTCCTGGTGAACTCTGGTTACTTACCTTAGCTTCACAATCAAAATGAAATAATCTGTTTCCGCACTGCCTGAAATAAAAAAAAAAAAAACCCAATATGGAGACTCACCACTCTTCTCCGCCTTGTTTTGTAGCCTATATGAAGCTCGTCATGTTTCCTCAACGCTTTCTCAAGAGTTTTCTTGAGCTCAGTGGCTCGCCTCATCAGTTGCTCCTCCACACCAACCTTCGTAAAAACCTGGAGATCAAATGCATTTAGAATCAAATGTGGAATAAAAAAAAAAGGCTCGCAATATTCAGATAAACTGTTTACTAAAAGTTAATAGCATGAAAATAAGCACATCTGAGCATAATCTTTAGCTGCTAAAATAGCTGGAACATATACATCACAGTAGTGTTGTAACTCTTTAGAGAGCAGCATAATTTACCCGGCTTAACATTTTAACAAGTATTTTTTTTAACTTCTGTAAACAAGCCATTCTGGTGGTATTTTTTCATGATTTTTTTTTCTGAAGGAGTCGTATTTTAAGCAGGTTAATGTGTGTAACTCTGTAAGATTCATTTTTAAATAACAGAGAGCGTTAGTGCTTTTGTAAGAGTAACCTCAGATTCTGAGTAAATCACTTACAGTACAAAGTGCTGCCAATTCTTAACAGTTTTCTTTCAGCTTCTACTTGAAGCTTTCAGACTTAATATTTCCTTTTTACAGTCAGCATTATCAATGTCAAATAATTCAGCCCTTGGGTACCTGCAACACGCAAAAGGGTCTCACGCGCGAACAAGAATTTATTTATTTTTTACATAAATAGGGTCAGAAGAACAGAGACTTCTTCCAGGTTTTATGCATCTGTTTAGAAGCGGTCGTAGAAATGTATACCTGAACCCACGACTGGACCATAGGAAGGTGTCTACTACTGATGAGTCTCTGCAGGTCTCTCATGTTGTTCACTACGGCCTCATTCTCCTCAGTCTCTTTCACGTTCAGATCTAGGGACATAAGAAGGATTTAGTAAAACTCGATGAAATAAAAGATGAATGTTTGAATGTCTGAACAGGACAGGTGCACTGTTGGACAGTGTAGCAAAAATGGCCAATTATATTCATATTTTGCGGGCATGTATTCAACCATTATTTAATTATTCAACCTTTTTAGAAGGATGTTGACATGCTGAAATCAGACCATGTTCGTCAGCTTGCACCATGTTTCGGACGGACTGACGAATCTGTACAAGCTAAAGATAAAGATCAACTAGGACTGCCGCCATTTATATTAGTAGTCAAGTGAGCTGGCTATTATTTTAATGATTTATTGAGTAATCATACACTATAACAGTACATATTTAATTTCATATCCTAAAGCTACATTTGTAACTTCCCATGCATGCACGTTCATGAAATCCTGTTATTGTAGCTTTCTTCTCTTTCAAACACACACAAAATAGTGATATGAGTGCTAATGGCGCCCCCTTGTGGACAATATTCAGACTGTTGAACGTGGCTTTTGTTTTCGCAAAAGGCCAGGACTCACTTATACGCCAAGGAACCAAATAGATATACTTAAACACTGAGATAATTCGACTATATACAAATGAGAGGAAAGGTTCTTCTTCTTTCCCTCAGGAAAAGGCACAGCAGGTGATATGGGTTTGCTTGTCCTGTCTCACCAAAGAAGAAGAAATCTTTTCTTTAGCCACTCTCACTCACAGTGTGATAAAACCAAAGAATGCATGATGGTTTGATTCATTTCTCAGATAAGAGACAATAGATTAACTAGTTAAAAAAGTATTTAAAAACCTGAATAACTAAAAGTAACCAACCTAGAGAAACATCAAGGTCCAGCCGATAGTTGTGAGACATAAGCCCCGTGCTGCGAATGAACATGTCTGCTTTTACATGATCCTCCACTGATTCACTAGGAACCTCTTTCATCTCTTCATTTTTGACTTCCTCCATCCTTCCATCACCCTCATTGCTGAGGTCTTTGCTGCAGCACGGCTGTTCATCTGTGTCACTGCTGTCTCTGTCGGGGTCGACGCAGCTGGAGGCGGCCCTGTCCACACTCAGCTCAGGACTGAAGAGACTGAAGCTGTCTGGCATGAGCAAAGTCATGCAGTTGTTGATCTCAGTCAGGGATTCCTCAATCTCAGACCACATTTCTGCGAAGAAAAAGGGAGTCAGACAGAATGTAATTAAACCTCGTCTCATTCTATTCTCACTTGTACTAACGTACAATTAACAGCTTTAATTCTCATTGTTTTTAGAAGACCTCTTACAGGCATGTTATCCAAACACTTGTCACTAGGCTTCTTTTTTCCCCTCTTATCACTGAATAATCATCTGTCATTTATTTTAATTTACTATTCTGCAAGCAAGCCTTCAAATCAGCAAAGCTCATACATGCTCAAAAAATCCATGGTCATTTTCAGGCCACTGGGAGCATGTAGCACATGATGGCAGGGTATTCGGGCCATCACCAATTATAGGACCTGCTTGAGACACTGAGGCCTCCCTTCCAGATGCTCAGAATCACTTCTATGCACAGTTGTAGGTGCAAAAAGACATGGCAGCGACAAAGACTACCCAACAGCCACAAAAAACCTGGTGCCCTGTCTGGCCATTTCTCAGGTAAGGAAAACTGTTAGAGCCAATAGATGGAAGAATGCTGAACCAGACAACATCCCCAGTCATGTGCTCAAAGGATGTGCAGACCAGCTGGCAGATCTTCAATATCTCTGAGCACCTCTGTCGTCCCAACATGCTTCATCCCTGGTGGCGTCAATGTCCAGCCTCAATAACTGTTGTGCCAATCCATCGCTCATGCACTCATCATCACAAAATGCTTCAAGAGGCTCACCATCACAACTGCCCCCTCACTAGAACCACGCAGTTTGTGTGTCGTCCCAGGGACTCAATGGATGACGCCATAGCCGCCATCTTTCACCTGCCCTCCCACAGAATGTTATTCCTAGACCTCGGCATTCAACACCATTCCGCAGCATCTGTTTGGAAGCAGAGACTGCCTGAACACTTCTGCAACTGGACCCTGAACTTCATGAATGAAAGACCTTCATGAATGACCCAACACACTTCACACACCCTTTTCTGCCTCCTACCTTCTGGCCAAAGATTCTGTAGCATCCGAGCCTCCAGTGCCAGAACGAGAAATGTTTTTTTTACTTTAGACCACGAGAGTTAACGTAATCATAAACTTTATCCACACCAGAGATGTTCACAAGTCATTTTTACCAAGTCTAGTCTCAAGTCTTTGTGCTCAAGTCCAAGTCTAGTCTCAAGTCTTTGAGAGGTAAAGTTTAGAAGATATGCTAATTGGCCACGCCCCATGATTACAATTGGCTGTTCCTTAGCAGGGGGCGGGGCTTCGTGCTGTGATCTGCCTTCCCCAACATGGAGGATTTGCCTTAAATGATCTTAAATCTAAATGTCAAATATGAAAAATATATCTCTCACTCTAAATGTGAGACTCCACAGTCAGATGGGGCTCGGTGACCCCTTTCCAACGACCCCTCGAAAACCGCTATTAGCTGAATACCGTTCACCTCGGTCAAAAGTAATGGGACACCGTGGCGAGGTGAATGGTTTTCGGGTCGTTGGAAAGAGTGAGAGATATAAATAAATAATTCCATGGAATGAACATGGTTTACGAGTTATTATTCACAAGTCACTGCACCGAATCTGAATAAAGCCTCGAGTCATTGAGGGAAGTCTAAAGTCAAGTCACAAGTCTTTGTTTGTGCGACTTAAGTGCTCTCTGATCCACACACACCTACACACCTATATACACACCCACACCCACAACCACACCCACACCCACACCCACACCCACACCCACATCCCTGAGCTGAACTTCTTGCTTCTCCAAACACAAAGTAATACACTGTACTGTTCTGCCTTAAACAAATCAACATACATCCCAACTGTCCTTATTAATACACTTAATTTATTGTATGCTGCACTTTGTCATGCTGCTCCTATTTTTAAACAACTAGTATTTATCGTCTACCTCTATATTTTCATTTATTGCAAACTTAACGATTCCGCTGTTAGAATACAATATCCGTCATAACTCTGTATTAATTGTAGCTGGTTTCTATCTACTCTTTAACTTGTTGTTTTTTCTTGCACCCTGTGTATTTTGTCCTGTCTGCACTTCTGGGGGTTCTGTTTTTGTTCTTGTGTTGCACCACGGTCCTGGATGGTTGTTGTTTGTGACACTGTTTACTGTGTATATGGCCGAAATTACAAACCTACTGGGGTTGACAAGACATCGCCTTAAAACTTAGTATAACAATGAGCTTGTAAAAAACATGCAGTCATACCATCCATCTCCTGCTTGGCTTTTTCAAGCTTCTCTTTGTAAATTCTCTCAAGTCTCTGCTGTTTCTCCTCCTGTCTCCTTCGCTCAGCCAGCGTTCTGGCTTCGACGTCCTGAAAATCTACCTGGGAGGAACGAGGATGACACTTGCATTTAAAAAAAATACCATTACCACAACACATGCTAAAATGTTTGTTTCATGACAAGTAACAACGCCTGTGTTATTCAAGGTAAAGGCGTTACTGCAAATAATACCTGGCCTGTGACTCACTCATACACACGTGCTTATTTAGCAAGCTGCTACATTTTCCATAGGGGGCGTTGTCAGAACACAGCAAGCTTCTGGAGATTCCTGAGAGTGCTGTTTAGCTTGAATAATGTTTAGCTTTTTCCACTGTAAGCTTGTAAGTATGAGATCTAAGATTTTATTTCTTGCCTGGGTGTGATGTGTATCAAACCTAAAGATGTTCTCCACTAGAGGTAGAACTCACAGTAGAGAATGCCGACCACTGATTGGTCAAATGCAATTCTGACAAAATTATGATATCACTCAAGTCAGAAAACTGCCATTAGTACCTGGGATCTCTGAGGCTGCAGGGCTGTTCAGCATGAGCCACTTCTATGACTGATAAAAACCAGTTTGCCACATTTGCTCATGAATTGTATAGTACAACTCTTCACTTGTTCGCTTAAAAATATTTTAATACATCATCTACATCTTTTAAATCACATGTATAATGTCTGCTGAAGCTTGTATTCCAAGTGTCATTTCTGGAAGTCCTATACAGACCAAATTAAATGTAAAATTAAGCGGACCTACATTCCTGTGAACCTTCTAAGTACTATTCATGTGTCTCCATGAACAGAGACTTTGACTGAGCATGTAACTTCATAGACAAACAAATATAGAGTGAAATGTGTCAGAACCTGAAGCTCTTTTCGTGTATTTTTACTGTTCATACCTGCATCAAAACCCGTATACAGTTCTGTTGTGTAATGTCAACAGACAAATCTGATAAGGCAAAAATTAACAGTGTAGCCACGATCAAAAAATACAAACAAAAATTGTGGCAGTTTATCACAATAGCAAAAAAATGCCTAATGACACTGTGTGCACTTTTTTAAAAAGAAACAGCTGCACTGTCTGACAGACCTCAATTCAAAACAGTTTATTTGTCCCCAAGGGGCAATTTAAAAGGCTTAGAGGAGCAGTTGACACACAATAAGAGACTTTTTTAAAGCAGGGAACAAGCAGTGATTACAGTGATTAATGAGATTACATGTCTGTATATGTATGTAAATTCTGTGTATTGCACTGTAACAGAGGCAGTAAGGTGCATAATGTTTTGAAAGTGAAAAACGGGCAATGAGAGAGACTCAGATCTGTGGAGTCTCTGGGGGGTGGGGGAGATGGGAGTGTGAGGTGATAATGGTGAGTTTAGGGGGCGTCAGGAGTTCAAAAGAAGGAACAAAGGTGTCCCTCCTCCTCTGTGTACGGGGCATCGGAGCCAGCATTTGAAGGGGAACCACTCAAAGGCAGAATTCAGCGGGTGTGTGGGGTCTTTAGTGATTTTGAGTGCTAGCCTGCACTCAAGACTAGAACAAGCCTACCTTTTTAACTTGCTTGAGGAAGTGATAGCCCAAAGACAGCTTCTTGTAGGCCTCCCCATATTTGGCCTGCCACTCCTGAAGGGTCTTGATGGCCTGCGTCTTGAGCTTTTTGGCCACTTCTTTGGGTGGCGGCAGTGGCTGCTCTACGTCTGTCTCGACCGTGAGCTCCAGAAACTCCTGGAGGTTAGTTACCAGGAGGACTCTGAAGTGATGAGAACGGCTGAAGAGCTCAGTGGCCATCTGGAAGGCAGAGAGGCGAATCTCAGCATGATCCTGGTTTAGTTGGCTCATGATGAGGTGATAGAAATGGTCGATGTAGTCGTTGGAGATTCTGTAAGGTAGAAACACAATTTAGGAAACTCCTTAATGAACACTTATCAACGTTCCCAGAACATACTACTTTCATTCCAGTGTCCATCCAATGTGTGGACTGTGTGCAAAGAAAGGGGTGTCCAGTCCTATCCATAAAGTGCCAGTATGGTGGCAGGTTTTCATTATTAAAAAGCAAGAACGCTGTTTAAAATGGAAACCAGCAGTCATACCAGCCTTTGCAAATAAAACCGAGCACCCCTTGTCCAAAGAATGTGGGAGTCAGTAAGATCTTTCATACTTGCATATCTTTTTCACTTCCTTCATTTTCACTTCGTTGAGTTGTGGTTCTCCAGAGGTAGTCAACTCCTCCACCAACTCCGACAGCTTGTCCCGCTTTTCTTGGTCCATCCTGTTGTGAGTCGGTGAACAGCCTCATCCATGAACTACTCTACATAGGAACCTGGGGGGTTAAAAATAAAAAGACTATTTAAATGGAGAAATGGAGAGAGAAGCATTTCTATAACACCTTCTATAGCTGTTCCTCTTAAAGTTATTTTATTCTGTGTCAATCTGGATGCTAGTTTGTAGGTCATGGATGCTAGTTTTATGTCCAAACTTTTAAAAGCAGGCAGAACGTGAAGTTAGTCGCAGTTACACTATATGGACAGAAATATTGGGACACGCCTGTTTTTTCTGGGTTTGTGCTAGATCCCTTACTTCCACTGAAAGGCAAAGCTAATGCTTAAGCATACGAAGACGTTTTGGACAACGCCATGCTTCCATAGTTGCAAAGGGGGGCCAGGGCCATATTAAAGTCTATGTATTTGAAGGCAATGGTATTCAAGTCCCTGTCGGTGTAATGGCCAGGCGTCCTAATACTGTGTACTTCCATCCTCTTTGACAGAAAAAGTCACTTTCATTAACATGGATCTGTGCTTGGTTCGGATAACCTACCAGAGTCATGTTTACATTTTCCTAAAATGAAGCCACCCCAGACAAGGTCCGTTACTCTGTGTTTACAGTTCCGATAGACATTATTCAAGAAGCGAGAAACAGAGTCAGCAATATCAGTGTAACCTCCATAGCAACCAGTCAAGACCACTAACCCGGCGCTAAATCTCTACCTACCTACAATCAGCTGACATACCCCAGGTCATCATTTCAAAACAAAGTCCTGTAATGTCAAACTGCTGTGAAGAAAAACAAGAACAGACGTCTCTCCTCCTCCATACCCCCTGTTTCTCTCCTGAGTGAACACAGAAACCTTGACAGTCCGCCTTTCAAAGTAAAAGTTCTGCCTAAAACCACACAAAATAAGAGCGCGATTCCAACTGGTCGTTTTTGGATATTATGAAGATTAAAAATATATTAATTTATTACATTTCAACTTTAGAATCATTAACGAGTTGACCTGGTTATTATTTTGTGTTCCACAATGTGGATCATCTTTAAATATATAGGTTTCATACAAAGAGAGCAAGAAGGAACATTTTAATTATCCTTTTTATTTATCAGAATAAAAACTGCCAGAATTTAGGCAAGTAAGAATCTAAAATGAAGGAAGGGCACTTTTAATTATTGTAGTAAATGTTGTTTTGTAACCAGTGTACAAGTGGGTTGGGCTGTTGCTTGTATGTGTGTGTGTGTGTGTGTGTGTGTGTGTGTGTGTGTGTTTGTGTGAGTGTGTTTGTGTGTGTCTGTGTGTTTGTGTGTGTCTC
>JBBPDC010000032.1:15622860-15646332 GCA_037974485.1 Hemigrammopetersius urotaenia | reverse complement strand
ATTGTTGTAATATATATTTTTCACACAAAAATACACCAGTATGTACACTGTATGGACATTAAAAGGCCACATTCATCTGTGTGTAATTATTTAAATTCAGCGTCTGCATGAACAAACTCGATGGTTTAGGTACAAAAATGAAAACTGTAACAACAATTCAATAAAATCAGATAGTAGTATAAAAGATCCACATTCAATCAATGCTTGTTATGTAGTTTCTACACATTGGCTAAAAAATACCCATAGTACTAAAAATACCTATCCTGTTCTCAGAAAAGTGTACATATTTTCCCAAAAGGAAAACCTATTGGCCGCTGACATTTAAAAAATGAAAATGAATTAAAAATCTACCTTTTTTTTAAAATATAGGTAATCGTGTATCAACAAAAATATATCCTCCAAAGCTGAAATGAAAAATATTCTGTCGATATGCATTTCCATTGCATGCCTAGACAGAACTTTATGTCTAAAATTACTTGTTCGGGGTTTAAGGACATCGCAATATCAAGGTGACGCATGCTTATACACTGCTGCTCAAAGTCTAGGGACAAACATTTTCACACAAAATGTCTTTTGGGTCACATATATATCAGAGTTTCTGTGTTAAATGCAGATTTTGTCTACATCCAGGATATCAAACTGTGCAAAACCGCTCAAAAATCAATCAAACTCTGCAATCTTTAAGGACATATCCTTTCTTTAAACGTGCTCAGAGGAACAGAAGAGATATGAGGCTGAAGTGACCGCTCAGGTGGGGCGCAGTACTTTATAGCTGTGTTTGTCCTCATTCAAAACACCTCCTTCAGTTTCTCTGCCTCCGTCTCCTTTGTCTTGTCAGAAAATATCCTGGTTCAAAGTTGTCCCGTTTCAGAGAACTGATGGTTTCTCGGTTTCCATTTTTCTCAGTTTCAGCTCTGGTGTAGTTACTGCACCTTGTCTTTGTAGGGCAGTAATGATTAAGAGTTAAATAAATTGTTGATATGTGTGAACTGTGCTTATATGAATATGTTTTATCTGCAGGCCTTTAAAGTCTGCTGAAGTGTTATGAAAGGGACAGCTGAGAGAATGACCTCGCATGTTTGGTGTCCAATGATGCATCTCACCTACTCCTCACTGCTCACTGGGCGTGGCTCAGACGCAAGTAAAAGAAACAATGAAATAAAATAAAGATTTACAATTAAGGATATGCAGCCACTGACTTTAACTTCGGCAGGCCCACTGATGAACTGAGTAAAGTGGGTGGAGGTTACTTGTCTCCGGACCAAGAGGTCATGGGTTCGGATCCTAACTCTAGCGATACCACCACTGGGTCCCTGAGCAAGACCCTTAACCCTAAATTGCTCCAGGGAGAGACTGCCCCCTGTAGGTAGGAAATGGAAGTTGCTTTGGATAAATGCCGTAAATGTAAATGTTTTTGGAATCAAGACAAACAAAATTCGAAAGTGCTGCAGAACACGGATCGCAATCGGGGGGTAAAAATGGCAATTAAACAGTTTCATAGTTTGAAGAATTTCATACTTTGAAGGCGTTAGTGCAAATTGACAAAGGAAACTGGTTCATTTGTATCATTTTAAAAAGACTGACCTATATGGTGAAATGTGAACAGGCTTCAACACACATAGTAGTTGTATTGGCCCCTATTTATATGTTGACCAGCTAATACTGACAAGTACACTCACCCAGAGAGGATTCGGAGGCAGAAGAGGATCTGTTGACACTGAAAGCCAGGTCAGAGTCACTGTCATCAGAAGTGGTTCCTCGGGACACGGAGGGGGAAGTGGAGGGGCTCGCCTGCAGAGTTCCTGGAAGGCAGAGAGAGGGGTTCAGTTCACCATCTTCCCTCCAGACATCTGCCTCTCTATTAGAAAGACTGCTTCTCCAATGTAAGAAACCACAGTTTCATTTTTTGAACTTATAAATAATATGCAATTCCTGAGCAGAGACGTCCTGTGCAGTGCAGCCTATATCTAATATATACTGGCTATACTGCAGACTGCAGCAAAAACCAAACAACGTGTTACGCATCAGCGTCACGTGTCGAATTGTGCCGACAGCATCTTGTTCTGAAATCCAGCAACAAAGAATCTCATGTGGGACTTATGTCATGTTGTTTAACTGTCATGCCTCGGTATGGACTGTTGACCAAACAATATATCAGCTTTCATAAGCTCACAGGCTGTCATACTGCTATAAATCACATTACTGTACTCAGAAAGACCAGGGGCCTGTTCTGAAGGAATTCTACAAAGTAGCATCCCAAAATAAGGCAGGCTGAAGGATGTGCCAGCAGTTATTTCTGGGGGCAAAAAAAAAAAAAAAAAAGAACTAGCCTGGGAGAAAAAGCAATAATGCCTACTCCCCACAAGAGAGGAGCTGAAAGATGGGGAAAAGCAAAGCTGATCTTTTGCACAACCCTGCAAAAATGTCCACTCCTGAGAAATATCTGTGTTAAACGTCAAGCCCCCTGGTGAGGCCGCTTGTGAGGCCGCTGTTATTTTGCGTTTCTCTGATCTTTGCTAGGATATCGGCTAATCTTTATTAAATGCCAATGAACTGCTAAACACCTGCAGCATAACAAATGTATATAAGTAATTTTGTACATATATTTGTTTATTCTATTTATAAATCTAAATATATGTATGAATATACATATATATATATGTGTATAAATGAACAATAAAATATAATAAACAATATAAATCTTATATACAGAAAATACAATATTACAGAAGTATATACCAGAGTGTACATGAAGTGCATTCATTCAAGATTTAGATTGTTTATTATATGTTATTGTTCATTTATACACACACACACACACATATATATATATATATTAGTGCTGGGCTGTTAACGGGGGGGGGGGGGGCTTCATACATATTCATACATATATTTATATTTATAAATAGAACAAACAAATATATGTACAAAAATTACTTATATACATTTGTTAACATTTATCTTATAGTTATATACATATTCATATTGTAGATTAATTATTGTATATTATATTTGCTCAGTATATTATTTATCTTTTAATATTGTTGTTGTTTTTATACTGTTGTACTTGAGAGACACCATCTACCGGAATCCAATTCCTTGTGTGTGTTCACTCACATACTTGGCCAATAAACGCGATTCTGATTCTGAAATATTAAAGTTTACCCTCATGCCACCTTAACACCATGACTTCTGCATTCTTTCATTTGTTTATTTAATATTACCTGTTTGTTTATCTCTGTGTTGCTCTGAGTTACATTCTGGGGCAGGATCTAAGTTCCAAGTATAGAAACGTGATCCTAATACAGCAACTATTATGAAGCACTTCAGATATTTAGTGTATTTGTTATTTAATGTGCTTTTCTTGTTTCTACCTCTCTTCTGGTCGGTAAAATATTCACTGTACTGATCCAGAATTCTCTCTTTTTCTTGTGGGAGCAACATTTTACTCGAAAACTGGAAACAGCACAGTGAGTCTCCATAAGTGGAGTAAAGAACCTCTGCTCTAGTTGATCTAGAGGTCACTCTTCTGACACTTGCCTAATATCCTGAGTCGGTTGACGGCGCCGTGCAGGGCAAAGAAGGTCCACAGCACTTGTGAGGAGTCGACACACAGCAGGCGTCCACGGGCCACTCCATTCACCCCATGATGCACCTCTCCATTGGCCAGCAGGGTGAAACTGAGCACATCGCCCGGCCCAGGCACAGGGAAGCCCCTGTACACCACCCAGTACTCTTTGCGGTCAAGGAGCACATCCGGATCAGCCGGCAGCTCCCCTGCATGGAGCGTGCCTGGGTCACAAGAGGTCATCCCGAACAGGAGCGCCCCAAAGTAGGGCAGTCCCAGGTGGCCCACCTCCACGTACATGGTCTCACCCACATGTATCGGCCGGTCGCTGAACACCAAAGTCCGGCTACTGTCCAGGAAGTGGATGCAGGCAACAGCTCGGTCGTTGGACAGCACTACGTCGACCCCCCGCACAGGGTGAAAATGAAGATCAGTGTCAAGGGCTGGCAGTGGGCCACGGGTGGACCTCTGAGTGCTGAAGGAGGCAGAAGAAGAGGGGCCAGACGTTGAGGAGGGGGAAGAAGAGGAGGAGCAGCAGGGACTGAGCTGGTTGTAGCCACCAAGCTGGAGGGTGGCCATCTTGGCGGCGGCCGCCTGGTTGGTCTCCAGCTGGTTGTTGCTGTAGTTGGCCGAGTCGTGGTTGCTCTGGGGCAGGTAGGCACTCAGGCGTGCTGCACTCAGGCAGCTCGTGCCCACGCTCTCAGCAAATGTGCTCTCTAGAAGAAAGGCGAGAAAGTCAGTGATTCTCTCATTACAACAAGACTTCAGAAGCTTCAGAGTCATTCTGCTCCAATAACCCTGCATATGAGTTCCCAAAGGAGAAAAAAAAACAACAGCAGGGGCACTCCAGGACCAGGGCTGGGATCAAAATCAAGAGCAGTGGTTAAAGCTAGTCCAGAGTACCGACTGCCATGCTCTGCGTTCCCTGATCCAGCTTATTCAGCTCATTTATATGTTAGACCTGGTGTGTTAGGGCAGGGAGTCCTTGAAACTATGCAGTCCCAAGGAGTGCAGTGGAGCTACTCTATTCGGCTCTTCACCCTCCACAATACTGAAACCACTGTAATACCAATACAGCAGCTAAAAGAACAAAACTGAAACTTTGAGGCTGGTTTTAAGCCATGCTCCTAGCTTCTGCTGATGCTAAATCTACCACTTTTTTTTATCATAAGCTGCAGAAAAGGCATTACTTCACGCATTAGAAACATTTTCCTGTATTTTCTCTTCTGTAAATTGATCTTTAACTACTTTATATGATACTGATTTAAGTCAAATGAAGTCATTTGATGTCTGACAGGGTAATCAAGTCGCATGCCGTGACTGACAAGCTAGACACAACATCTGCATGCGTCTGGTTTTGCTCTACTGACAGACTCGCGGCCCCCCATTATATCAGTCTCAGCAGCGCAGGACCACTCACTCTCCAGGGATACGCAGCAGCCCTTACCAAATATGGCCAGGGCTCCCAACAGACAGAAGATAAACAACGTCACGGAGTGGCGGGGAGAGCGAACGAGAGAGAGTCACCGGTTTGTATCTGGTTTCTTGGTGTCTTTTGGCCTCATATACTGTCTATACGTCTCATATGCGGTGTGTGTGTGTGTGTGTCACCCAAGGAGCGGTGTACAGGATACGATTCCCTTGTTGCCACACACACTAAAGCCGTCAGTCTGTCAAGGTGTGACAGCGACCCATGGCCTCTCTGTCACCATGACGTCTGTTCCCCTGGCGCTCTGCCCTCCTCCAGTGATCAGGGGCCCTTCCAGAGTAGCTGGGGCTCAGCCGAGAGGGTACTATCTTATCAGGACGAAAATAAGCTCTTGAACATGCTGGTGTCCTAATTGTCTTGCATTGCTGCCACTGCTTGCATGAGGCTGGAATAGACAAGATAGTGGACTTCCACCGAAAGAACTACTCTGAGCTGAAGAATTTGACAAGAGTCGATACCAGAGGTTCTCAGCTCTGGTCCTAAAGTACTCCAGGCCTGTATATTTTGGTGTTTTCCCTGCTCTAACACACCAGACCAACTAACCAGCCCTACTTGAACTGCATGGAAAACACTAAAATCAGTGGATTATACTAAAAGAGCACTCTTCACCATTTTGAAAAGCTATCAAAGTACTCTGTTCCCATAATACAGCTTTGATCTGCACAATATGGGCTCATATGGCAAAATGTTCAGATACCCGGCTAATTCCTGAATTAAAGTTTACATATAAGATGTATTCATTGCTTAAAATGACATGAGTACTCTTTGTTCTTAATTTTAATTCTTCATACCCAACAGACGTAGCAGTGTGGAGTTTTGAAGACACGGTAGACTGGGTATAAAAAGACACTGCTATGGTTTTACTCATATGTGCTTTTGTTTAACGAACCGCTGATGTTAGCAACACCCACGTCAACCCACTGCCAGTCTGAGTTCTGGAACGACGATGTTTACTGGAGAAGCAGGAGCTGATAAGACTGACTGCTGAGGAATCTGAATTTGGTAATGAACAGCACTGAATTTCTGGACACTGTGCATCATGTTATTGAAGGAAATTGTTTCAGTAACACAAAAGTATTAAGTTTAAGTCTCCACCGTTTAGAGTGTACTTAACTATACTAAACTATACTTCAAAATGTTTATTCTATGCTGTGTTTATGTGTTATTTGAAGTACAATGAACTCAATGAAGCAATTAAAAAACGTATGATTTTTACAGTGAAGAGTATCAGGAACCAGGCTTTAGTACCGAAAAGGAGATTTTATTGTGCACTATATAAAGGGCACAATGTCCTTTTGTGGGGTCAAAGATGGCCTTGTCCTTAGGGACATACTATTAAAGGGAAAGGTTAATCACAACAACTATTAGAACTATCTGAATCCTTCAAAGCTTCTTAGCAGGTTCTACTATACTTCGAAGTCACAGATCTCCGTTTTGTAATCTATAGTTTCCTGATGCTGGTTTCCTTTGCTATCAGAAATAAACCTGATGAGGATGTCCCGGTCCTACAGTATCCACACGTATATTCTACACACAGATTTAAAAATAAATTACAGCTTGTACTGTGTATCTTTATAGACGAAGCAGAATCTGAGTCACTTTGGAACAACTCTATGCAGCTTAGGCAGTTGTTGATCATTTGCATTTACAGCATTGGGCTACAAGAACTCACCAAGCAAGGTGACCTCCTGCGTGATCCCATAAATGTCAATGATGGCCCAGAGAGGACACCCCACACTCAGGCCGCAGTGGAAGAGGATGGGCTCTCCCTCGTTGATGGCGTAGAAGACACGGCCATGCCGGTCAGCCCAGAAGGCTAGCACGTTTTCCCGGATCGCCAGCCTTTCCGGCAGGGCTTTGGCCCAGTACCCCGGACGGGTCACCAGATCGGGACAAGCGTACTTCGGGATGTCGGCCGAGGCCAGCTCACCAGGGTCCAGGCTCGTGAAGCCAAACCGCAGTGCCCCGCTCCAGCCGGTGTGAACTCCAGACAGACGCAGGCGCACCTTCTCATAGAGACGCACGGGCCGCTGACTGAAGGTGATGCCATTGCAGAAGCTGTTCTTGCGCGTGGCGCGCCGCAGCTGCGCATCCAGTCGTATGTTCTTGCCCTTGGCATGCGGATGGAAGCGCGGCGACTCCAGGCTGGCAGGCTGCTGGGCAGACGTGCGGCGTTCCACCGCCACCGCACCATGCTGCAGGGAGTAGTACTGACGGCTGGCCACCGGGCGGTGCTGCAGGCTCGCATCTGCTGGAGCAAAAAAAAAACGAGACAGGTCAACAACAGTGTAGGAGAAAGGGCTTATAGTGAATATAGTTCTCAAGATTATTATCAGGACATTAAATATGGGCAGCACTGGAAGGCCTGTCTCAAACCCATACTTCAACTCCTCGATTTCACAACCACATATCTCACATATTAGTTCCATAATCGTAGTTACTGAGTAATATATAATACCGTTAACAGCAGTAACTGAGTGAAAAGCCTGGAATTGTGGAGTTAAATGTTTTGTTTTTTAAGGAGAATTTGACAAGAAGCCATGGCCGCTCCTTAGAGAAAACATTGTGGAGTTTATACTAGTCTTATGACATCAATTATTTAGACACAGATCTCTTGAGAGCCTTTTCCAAACTAAACTCTTAACCAAAATACACTGCGCTGTATCTAAAAAGCTTCTTCCGCTAAACCTCTTCAGTTTGGGGGGAAAGGGGGCTTGTGGGGGGGTGGGGGGGTGGGGTGGATAATGTTCCCACAATGTCCTTTCACTCCCTCTGACATCCCACACATCTGCTAATGCCTGCTAGATAAATACACTCTCCAAATTTCTCCCTAATGAACAACATAAGGAGAGCATTTGCCTTTCACCATGAACTTGGTGCTCAAGGGTATGGAAAAGGCATTACCCCTGGAACAATAGCATACCAGTGGCGGCACTGAAATCTATGGTGATGACAGCACTGACAGATCTCCCATCAGCCAAAGCAAATATAGCTGTATCAAAGCAGACCAGATCAAGGGCGGTAAAAAACGATACAATTACACTGTCGGCCATGAACAACCGCTCTCAATCTAAACTCAGGTGAGACTGGTTCTCACGCTCAACCTGCAACACTGGGTGTGTCTTCATGAAGAAATGAGCATCAGGAGAATCATCTGAGCAATATTTACTGCTGCTCCACTGACACTAAAGTGGTTTTAGGTCACAATATAATATCATGATTCATTAAAGACAACTATGATTGGAATTACATTCAAAACTGTAAGTGAAACAGTGAATAAAACATATTAATTTTAGTTAATTACTACCATTTTGAGAAACTTTGAGAAAAAAAAAAAAGCATACATTATCCATATTTAATACGCTTTTAAAAACAAAGAAGAACCTAAAGAACCTGTCAGTGGATGACTTTTAGAAAACGATTTTTTACATGAAAGCGTGAATAATATTTTATTTTTTAGAGAACTGTTTTAGAGAAACATTATGTTCTTTACACTTTTAAGAGACTCTCTCCAGGGTTTATTCTTTGGCTGACAAAACCTTCTGTGGAACCGTTTAATCCCAAAGAGAGGATACTTAAAATGCCTTAAAGTATCATGATGTTATATTATTGCCATATGGTCCATGCTTATAGTACCATATGTACTTCCACATGCTGGAGTAAATATTGAATCCCAGCTGCCATACCTCATTAAATAATCAGTGCGTAATCGTACTTAGCTGACGTTTTTAACCTCAGAACTTTCCAGAGGATTTGCCGCAGTATTTGTCCATTGTTTTCTGAAATAGGTGTGATTTAGTGTAACTGGATTGCTGTTTATCACAAACCACTGCTAGCTGAACGCTAGCTCTAATTCGAAACCATGACGCAGCGGTCAAAAATGCCGGAACACATGTAGCATCTCTGTCTCGATGAACCAGACAGTGCCTCTCAGAGAGCGAACTGTAAACCTCCCTATGCGAAAGGCACACACATACTGTCATTAGACCATTTGCACTTCCACAAAGAAAATTAAACACATCTGTCAGGACAAGCAAAGCAAGCCGCACACTCAATTTTCGCCTTATTGAACCAACCATCTGATGTTTTTATGATCTCCATATGAACAGAACATAGATCTGGATTAGTCAAAGTGGTTTTGTGTGTAAAAATCAAAGGAATATAAAATGAAACATAGACCTTCTGAGCCTTCGTAGAAAGTCGAAATTCATTCAATTTAATACAATCAGCTTACTGCAGTAAAACTCTTCTTACAGTTTTACAAAGTTTTGGAAGTTAACAAAAGGGTTACGATCTGGAAACCCCCAGTTCCTTTTTTTTTTTTTAGGAATTTTTACTGAAAGAGTCGCTGTAAAACTGTAAAACATTCATGTATGTTGCAAGCTTAAAATAAAATATACAAGAGCTTTTATGACCTGTGGTAAATGTTCCCTATGCAGGCCCCAGCAGAAACATGCATCACTGACTTCCTTTTTTTACTCCCATGTATGGCCGGAACTGAAGGCCTGGTGCTAGTATTCATGGGTCACCACCAGCAACTAAAGGTGTAAAAGTACAGTCCACTCACGATTCGGCTCGACAGTTGATTCGGGACTCACTACACTACATCCTCACACTATGTATAACGAAATCCGAATAAAGTGGATGAATGGGTTCAGTGCTGGTATAATTTAATAACTAGAGACTAGAGCTGAGGGGCTGATATGAATGTGTTGGACTGGGGTGTGACTGGTCAAATACTCTCCTTTAAATATCAGAACTGCCTACCAGCAATATTTCAGTGCATTCTTACATCCATACCACAACACGAAGGAATATAAACTAGAAGTTTTTCCTAGATATGGCTTTTTGAGCACATCGGCATAATTAGACTTAAGCCCATTGATGGTCACAGTGCCGAGACTTCACAAAAGGATTATAATTACTCACTTAACCACCACTTGCTTGTGTAAATGTCCTTACTTGTCAAGTAAAATGGGTCAGCAGAGATACTAATAACTTCAGCGCATGAATTACTGCCCCTGGTTTTGCTTTCAGTACTCTTTTTTGGATCCGTTATCTTCTGCTTATGTTTTCCCACAGTTTACTTTCACGCGTAATTTATCAAGGCAAGCAATGCAAAAACAGAAACTCGAAAAAGGGAAGCTTATGCTGATCTGTGCTTTTACATTTGATGCGAGGAGCAGGGTTAGATAAAACCCAGCAGACTGCAGAGATGGTGCCGGGAGACTAAAGGTCTATTTCATAAACAGAGCCAAGGTGCGAGGCATAAAACATCCGAGTCGCCTCCTCGCAAGCCGTGTGATTTAGGTACCTTTTCCGCTGCTCTGAGCACAGGCTAAGGCGAGATGAGAGCCGTGAACTGCACTTGTGAAGCCGAGCGCGTGTTTGCTCACCTTCCAAATATAGATCTGCCTGATCTGACAGCAAATCGGCACTGTAGCAGACGACGATGCTGCAGTCCACTCCTCCAGTGCCTCGCTCTGGCATGTGCACGAAAGGCCTCATGCCATCTTGTCACATTTCTACAGCAGCAAATGCTGCAGGCTCCAAAAGGCTTCATGTCAAAACCAGGCTCCAACAGCAAAGAAGACGGCCCAACGAGAAAATGCAATCCAGAGTTTAAAGGCCCGTGCCATAATGTTATGACGCAAGTAAAAAATATGCCAATTCAATTTGGTAGCAAAGCTTGACTTGACCACTACACGTTCAAGTACTGGGCCGAAGTTTGTCGAATTGTAATTACTGCATTAACTCCAAGTGTAAAATAATAACTCAACAGTGAACCAAAATACACTTCAGTACAGCACAATCTGACACTAGCAGAGAGAAGGCCGAAATATAACTGTGGGTGAAATGCAACATGAATATTTTATGTCGTTAAACATGTTCAAGTAAAATCTGCTTTTGGTCACTGCCTTGAATTTCCATAGCAACCCCTTCACTAATTTTCACAGCAATTGGACATGCGTTTCCCAAGAGTCACTCTTCACACTATATTCGTCCCAGAAAAGCAACACTATTTCCTCATAAGTGTTGTTTTATAACTGAAAGTCACAGAACTCACACCTATACTGTTTAATCAGTCTTGATGTAGCATCTTGATGCAGCACTGTTTTATAAACTGCCTACAGTGACAGCCAACCCAAAGTGATACACATCACTACTCAGGTTTATTCATCTTTTAAGAAAATGCCAAGTCATCTTACTAGGAAAAAGTGACAAAGCAGCATATAGATAGTTTCAAGGCATGCATCACTACTAGCCTCCACAAAGTTTGATTTGATATGTTGATGCAAGAATCGAATGTTTCTCACGTATACAACTGGTAATATAAACAGATAAACATGTGAAGAATACACTTTTGTAGCTGAGGCCACATATCCCTGGAATTAGGGCTGGGCGATTTGGCCTAAAATTTAACTCGATTACGATTAATGAACGATTATTTTTTTTTTTTTTTTTTTTTTTTGCCCTCATAGTTCACTGACAAGTTTTGTACGGTAAATATGCTCACATATTACAAGTGAGAGATTTTTGAATGAAGGGTGCATTACTTGATTTTAAAATAATTGAAGGAAACACACACACTATCTACTATCTATATTTTTAAAGGGAAAGTAATCAAAATAATCGACCTGGAAAAATTGAATCGATTATAGGTTCTGCATGTCGATTTCGATTACTTTCCGATTAATCGCCCAGCCCTACCTGGAATAGCACTACAGAGCTATGTAACATTTACTTTAATCGGTGCAGTTAAATAAACACAATGCTGCCACTTCAGCGCAGTATCCCTTTAAGGTTCTACTGCTATGAAATACATTAATTTCTTCAAATGGTTCAAAATAATGGTCATCTCTAATATCAATATATTCTAAGCAATTATCTGCCAACAACAACACAATTAAAATATCATATTAGTTACAAAACAACTACGTTTTCCTAATTATTTTCATGCTATCAGGCTAATATTAGCTCCTCAGTTTTTTAGACATTAACTTTTAAAATTAATATATCGTTAATATATCGTTTACATCATTATTTTAGGTATTTAGGTTGGAATGCTTGCCTGGTTCTTGTCTGGAATTGTGCTAAATTAACTGAGTTTGAACTTTTTAGCAGCTGTTCGACCCTCATTCAGTTACGCCCAATTAATCTCTCTTACGGTAACGTTCGCACTCTGCTTTCAGCTGTACTGTTTACATTGTAAATGCCGAAAAAAGGCACTTTTCACACATGACAGAGATGTGCGCGGTGCTTGTATAACTAAACAGCTAGATTATTTAGTTTAAACCAAAGTGTGTGAGACTGTGTCCCATTCTTTCATCCTTTTTTGGGAGATTTTCATCATAATTTTAAGACAGTTTGGACAGAATGCCCTAGTTGGCAGGGCTTGCAGAGTTTTGAGGGGAAAAAAAAAAAACATCTCGCAGGAGAACTTGGACAGTTCGGGCAGTTTTGCTTCCATGAAAGTTCACAAATGACGAAACTGAAACAAAGCTGATTGCTCAATAGTGCAGGGAGGAGGTGACGACAAAAGCTGTTTCTGCTACAGCAGCCAAACTACTTCATATGAAAGCAAGCGGCCAAAAACTACTTCATATGAAACCTGCCACGCTGTGGGACAAAGACCTTCTGTGTCGTGAGGAAAAGGAACTTTGTAACAGATGAACATATACATTAATGGTGTTTATTTTGATGCACTTGTGTTGTACTTGTATGACTATGCATGTGCCAAATAAAGAATCTTGAATCTTTATTATAATGAATGATTAAGGTGATACACACAGTTTTGCAGCTGAACTACATGTATGTTCTTTGCCTTCTTCCCAAAGGTGAAGTCCAGGGTTGCGTGTACTTCTTATCCGCAGTGAGTGACCCAGGCCTATTGCTTACACTCAGGGAATGTGACGACAGAGGCACCGGAGAGTGAGAGAGTAATCTGGCCAAGTACAGTTCACCATGGCGGCACTTTAATGTGTGCAGTGAGATCCCCTCTGAGGACTAACACACATGTGATGGAGTCTCGTTTATTTTTAGAGACAGCGTGCCATTGTAGAACTGTCTAATCCTTCAAACACCCCGAGGAAAAGTGCGAAAAATCATCACGGGAAGAATCTGTTCGTGCATTTTCTCCACATATACAAAAAATAAATCAAATGTCCAGCTGATATTCCATTTTATGAATCGACTGTGTCCACAAAACACCTCTGGGTTCCCCGCAGGGTGAGTAATAGGCTTTGTGTTGTAAAGAAACTGTCCCTGCACAGTGACTCAGCCACGCATTCTCGTTCCAGCCATATCAAATGCAAGTCAAAGCATTCTATCCATAACTGCTCATCAATTATCCATGAGCGAGGCCTATCACAAGACTTTTCCAAAACCAAAATCTTCAAAGCGACCATTGTGTTTCCTCGCTAATGCACATCTGCTTATCATTTTCAGTGCAATGTTGCTAGTCACGTACATGCTAAGTCGCTTAATAGTGCTTTGTGTTTCGTGGGGGAAAAAATGTTCATCATGCAAATATCAGCGGGGACTATTAAATGCAATTGCTCCATGCACAATTGATTACTGGAGGGCGGGGACAGCACACAACGAAGGGTAATGGATAGCAGTCTATAGCCGCGTTCCGTTCGGGGGCATTAAAACAAAGATCACATTCAGCAACGTTACAGTTCTGCACACAAACTCTGCGAATGTGGTTTAAAGACTCTGTATGCAAACTTTAGACGACTATTTTTGTATACATACATGGTTAATCATGTGAAATATTGTTATACGTTTGGCACTGTTTTTTTTTTTCATTTCACCAATTTTCCAAAATATTTATACAAATATAAAAATCATACAGTTAAGATGACTCCTGCTGGTATTCCCCTTTAAACTAAACCTTATTTGTGGCTTAGGTCTAAGGGTCCAATATATATTTTAATGTTTATGTTTCTCTCGTTCACTCTGAGTTACTGGAAGTACTGGTGTTTGCTCTGCATGGCATTTTTAATCGATTCTGAATTGTGAATGAATTGCACTCTGGAGATTTAATCTTCATTATCACAGACGTAACTGAATATGTTTATATGTCTGAGATAACAGCTCTGCAACAGATCGCACAGATCGCAGAGACCTTCTGAAACGCTTTAGAGAACCTACAGTCGCTGAGCCATGATGTAACACGTAACTCGTACACCAAACACAATACACTGCGGATGATGTCACTCTCTCAAGACGGGCTGGATGATGGAAACGTGTCCTGTGTTCTATAAACAAGAGGATGAATGACCAAAGAAAACAACATACTCAGGAGGGCGACAATAGCTGCTCTAAAAATACACGCCAAGGTAATTTAAACACTGTCATCAGCACATACCTGACAATAACTTAAATAGAGGAATGGAGAGCACAGACATGGACACGCATACACAGCTGTCACACAAAAGAACATGGTGGAAGCTGAACATGCACAGAATTATTTTCTCTGGGTGTTTCATGTGGTGTCCAGTCCGTAGCTCAGTGGGTAGGATACTTGCCTCCAGACCAAGAGGTCACAGGTTCAAATCCTACCTCCAGCACACCACCACTGGGTCCCTGAGCAAGACCCTTAACCCCAAGTTGCTCCAGGGAGAGACTGCCCCCCTGTAGTTAGAGAATGGAAGTCGCTTTGGATAAAAGCGTCTGGTAAATGTAAAACAATTTCATCTATTCAGTTCTTTAATCTGTTCGCAATTAAGTTATAAAAAGAGTTTCAGCTCGGACTACTTTTCATATGAGGCGCAACGCAGAGCAGTGAAGCAGAAGCTTTCAAGGCTGTTTTGAAGCTGTTTAGCTTACATACAAATAACACTAATATGGAAAATAGTTATTTTTTTGTATGTTTGCGTAACTTCTTGTGGAATCCCTGTGATATTACTATCATATACCTGGTTCGCAATCAGTACAGAATTTCACAAATCCAGCCAAAGGTTAAGGACACAATCTAGACGCAAACCTGTCTCCTCCTAACCAGCATTCCTCTAAAATCTTAAAAAAACATTTATTCTAATGTTAGTGTTTTCCTAGCAGAAACATTTAATGACTTGAATACATTTGCTGGGCTGTATATCAGTGTTATATACAAACAACAGCCTATGCAGATGATATGTGGAGGTAGCTCAGTGGGTAGGGTACTTGCCTCCAGACCAAAAGGTCATGGGTTCGAATCCTACCTTCAGCCTCATACCACCACTGGGTCTCTGACCCCCATGTTGCTCCAGGGAGGCTGCCCCCTATAGGTAGGGAATGAAGTCGCTTTGGATAAAAGCGTCTGATAAGTGCTGTTGTACAGCACTACAGAAATCGATAGCTCTACCTACAGCTTTATAGTGTCTTCCAGCAGTACCATAGATTTTTAATGGAAAGGTGCACCTGCTCTACAACGAACACATTTCATAAAACTGGCCATCTCAGGATCTCCCCCTATTAAGACGTTTCTGAAAATGCTTCTGACAGCCAACTTTGGGTGGCCCACCTATATCAAAGCTGGAAGAACGGTCTGTCCCTGGGGTGCCAAACAAGAAAGTAGGGCGTGACGTTCCAAATATTCTCTTGTGATCATTTAAGAAATGTACATTTCCCCCATATTATTTCCATTTCTGCCATCTGATCTGCCTGTAAGACCGCTTGGCAGGTAAGTTCACCATCAGAAAGACCACCTGAGCTGCCACGGTCATTAGTTCCTCTTCTAAGCGTACAGACAGCCTACACTGCACATAAGAAAGCTCCTATTTATAGCTGAAAAAAACAGATCCCAAACCATCCTCTCCTCCTTAGAACCTCAGATTAGGAGAAGCATCAGTGAGACCAACATCAAGCTCGTCCATGATGCTCTTCGCGCTGATGTCGAGCCCACTGTTCTGCATTAAACTCGATGCTACGCTGGAGAGAGCTCTATTCATCCCACGCAGTCGTCGTCATCAGCAACAGAGTTTCGAGAAGATCGCGACGCGCCTCGTCCCCAACCCTCCAGATGCCCTCAAAAAAAGAAGCTCCTTCTCTTACCTAGAAGAGGTTTGGGCGCCGTGTTTCCCATTACTGTGAGCGGTTCGCTTCCCTCGGTGGCAAGTGGATTCCGGATGCAGCTCCTCCTTGCGCTTCCATCTAGAAGCGGGTTGTCACGCAGCCCTCTTGGACGCCACGCTCCTGGAGAACCTGTAACCTCGTCTGGACGGAGCTTTCTGGTGCCCCATCGCAACGAGCACACTCATCCTAACTGCCCAGCATGCGTGCGTGTGTGGAGCTCCCCTCCACGGAGCTCGCCCTCATTGGCACACGGCCGCCCCCTCCTTTCGCCTTTCACTCCTGCTCAACTTTAAAGCAACACACAACCACACCACCCACACACACACAGTGCCACTCGTCACACACCCCAATTATCAGCCTTTCTTTCTCAAAACGCAGCTCCCACCACAGTGCACAAGTGCTCAAGGCACAGAGAGCCCACAAAGCAAGGCAGAGGCTTTTTTGGCCCAATGCCTGATCTGTGCACCCAGTTCTCTGGTCATCTCAGGGTGCGTTCAGGGCTTCTTCATGTGATTGGTGTAAGGAATGAAGACAAACCTCTTGTTAATCTATCAAGTCTTCCAAGAGGAAAGCCCTAAAACCACACAGCCAAGGACAAGTCATCATGTGTGAGGGAACAAGAAGTTTTAAGCACAAAGCAAAAAGGGTTCTGCATTTTTTTGTGAGAATTACAAAAGCCCTTATGAGGAAATCCCCCCCGTTCCCCACCCCAGCCCCCAGCCCTATCCTTCCACAGCCTTGACCGCTGGGATCCTTGCAAGCTGTTTCCTGTCTTCTGAACCGAAACTGTCTCTGAGGAGCCCTGTCCAAACGGGCTGGGTCCGTGATTGCCGGCCGCGTGCCAACGTCTGTCCAGTCCTCCGCCAAACCGCCTGGAGGGAGGCTACACACTCACATTAAGCCCAGTATGTCACCCAGCGTGTGTGCTTGGACGCTTACACGAGAAATGCCCTTTTTCATATTTCACACGCATGGGAGAAAGTCCAGTTGCTTTGAACATGTTCCATTCCAGCTGATGTAATTGGTAGAAATATGACCTGTCTCCACTGGGGGCAAAGCAGCACAGATGAGGAAAGGACAAAATAACTGGAGGGCGCAAAACTTGTTGTTCGATTTCCAAAGGCTGGCCTTGGAGTAGGAACCATCAGCATTGCAAATCATCGGGAAGTGTTCTCTGTATGCCTTCATCACACTGCATAACTCATTAACCCTCCATCAGCAACGTGCATTCAAATCGTCGGCTTTTAAATCAATATGAGGGTAAAAAGGAGCGATTTATGTGCACCGCTACAAAATTCCAAGACGCAGTTGCAGAAGCAGGCCCTCGCGGGTGGTCCCGACAAATCTGCCTCTTGACAGGGCGGCTGCAGGTTGAAAAGATTTTTGCTTACTGAGAACAATTCTTCGCCTGCCGTCACAGCAGGAAGCAGTGGCACTCCTGGCTCGCATCGGAGACATTAGGGCAGAGCAACTTCTGAACTTCTTTGACGTCCTTGTCAGGGCTCAGAAAGAAAGGACGGCGGAGGCTGTGGGGATTTACACAGGAAGCGAGCGTGAGACAGCGATTGTGGCTGCAACGCTGCGCATGGTGTAAACAAATTAACACCAGCTCTTTGTTTTGGGGTTCAAATCATATTCGCATAACAGGATAAACGAGAACCTAAGCTGTTATCAGAGAACACAGGGGTTTTAGACACCATGGTCTGATCACAGCAGACC
This sequence comes from Hemigrammopetersius urotaenia, assembly GCA_037974485.1. Lineage (NCBI taxonomy): Eukaryota > Metazoa > Chordata > Actinopteri > Characiformes > Alestidae > Hemigrammopetersius > Hemigrammopetersius urotaenia. Next base: position 15,628,495 of record JBBPDC010000032.1, on the reverse strand, counting down.
ATGCCATCATTCTCATTTAGATGCACAGTAGACTCATCAGCGTTAAATTAACTTCAGCGGTTTTAATCCTTTTTAATGCTCCAACACACTACTCATCTCACAGTCCCACGATAATGCAGATAGTGCTATGAAAACGGTTATGTTGTCCTTGAAAAGGCCCACACTTTAAGCATTTTTGTCATCAGTATCCGCTTTCCTTACAACGCGGCGACGTCTCTCCGATTTCACTGACAGGCCGGCGCTCTGGGCATGGTCATACGTGTCAGGGAAGAAGCGAATGTGACTCAGCATCAGGGCACACACGGAACAGCTCCCTTAGTCATTCTAGGACAAAATGGGCGAAGGGCACATTCATGGACGTCTTTGATGGGCAGTGGTCGGAATCCCTGTTAATACAGTCCAAACGAGCGTTCCCTGCGAAGACAAATGCTTTTGTGCAGTGGGTATTTGGCTGAAGCTCCTATAGAACAGAGCGATTTTATTTCTAATGAAGCAGTATGCTTTTCTGAGGGATGAAGCTGTCATAATGTGCAAGGAAACTTGGCCTATCATATCGAAATTGTTGCCATGCGGTGGAGTGACTGGTCCTTGGACTGCAAAGTGTTAGATTTGCACTCTTCTAATTCCCGTTCGGTTTCCAAGGCGCTGCAGAAATGCTAAGCAGATGGCCGATTGGGAGGATTGCATGTGGTTGTCTGAGCAGCAGGGAGCTTTTGTCCAAACCCCAACTCACAGATCTAATGACAAAGTGAGTCATAAGCACCCTCCAAGAGGACTTTAAACACATGTGCAAATACCTCAAGTAGAATTTATTCTCTAAATCTAATTAGAAAAAGAAATCCACGCAATATGACTTCATCCCGACTTTTTTTTTCTCTCTCCTTCAATGATCTATGATTTTATAAACCGTACTTGCATAAGCTGTCGGCCGAGCGAGCGAGCGAGCGAAAGGGACCTCGTCTTTTCTAAGGGGCGATACGGAAAACTCTCTGAAGAGGTTGTCAACTGAAACAATTGGTGTCAGATGTAAACAACAGCAGAAAAACAACAGCAGTTGTGTTTTTTTAATGCATTTTTTTTTTGTTTGAAATAACAAATGCTACTTAATAATAACCAGAACAAATTTTAGCCACTTGCTGTGAATGCATCTGTTAGCAAACGATCTGAGTAGCTGAAGGTGAGATACCTGCTGGTAGACAGTACAGTCTCGTGAATGTTGTGCAATCGTCACACCCAGTGGGTAGGATACTTGCCTCCGGACCAAAAGGTCATGGGTTCGAATCCTACCTTCAGCACCACCACTGGGTTCCTGAGCAAGACCCTTAACCCCAAGTTGCTCCAGGGAGAGACTGCCCCCTGTAGGTAGGGAATGGAAGAAGCTTTGGATAAAAGCGTCTGATAAATGCCGCTAATGTAAATGTAAACAGCAGTTGCTATTTCACTGCACCAGACTAATACCACTCGGGGCAAGCACAACATTACACCAATAAGAGTCCTTGGATGAGACTCTTAACGCTTTGTACCCCTGCATCTAATGATTTAGTTGTAATGCATTTTGGATAACAGGGTCTGCCAAATGTATGAATGTAAGTAATGACAGAGTTGGCTTCTTAGGCTTTTGCAGTGAAGAAAAATCTTCCATTTGCCCTAAATGAAGATGAGACCACATAATAAGGAGAAGAGATCTCACTGGTGCGGTTACTTTTCTGACGTTAGTAACATGGCTGGTCCTGCCAACAGGTCTCAGAATAGGGTTTGTGTCTTTAACAGATGTGGACCACTGGCCTCATTTCCCCCAGCTGTGCTATTGTGCTTGCATTCTCTGGCAGGACGAACGGATACTCAGCTACCTAAGTATAAGGAAATGCATACTGCCACGTAAAAAGAGAACAACAAACTCGTTCCTCCTATGTGTGAAAGGTAACACGTATTGAGCCGGACGTGGAACAATTCGTTAATCTCAATGCGTTTTAATTCTGCTGATAAAGAAAACATTCGTCATTGGTACGCACTTACACATACGCGTGGGTGTGACTGGCTGGACATATGATATCAGAACAGGATAGTAGGCCCTGTGTCCACCATTGTCTGAAGAAATAACAGCTAATGGTCCATCTTTATTTCTCGTCACTCATAATTAGAAAATGTTCAAGGAACATTTGTGTCTTAGCATTTATATCCCCACAGCACTGGGGAATACATTAATCCGTTACGTTCAAAGAGCACCCGCTTATAGTGAAAAACCGCGTTGTTGTGTTTTGATAAAAATGAAAATGCCTATTTTTATAGTGTAAACCCTAAATATGCTCCCAGAACACTTTAATTTTGTGTTAAACTCAGTTTATTGCATTACCCTTAAATAAAATGCAAATGTAGATAAATTATCCAAATCAGAAACCTTTATTGCTTCATAAAACGTTAGCATTCACGGTTAGCATTAGCAGCTTGCAAAGACTCGTACACAAAAGAAAGGTTGAAATAACTCTCTCTACCCACATGTTTAGACAGTAATTACTAATGCTAAATAAACTGAGATAACTGTTAAAAATGGGGGGGGGGGGGGAACAAAACACAAGGAAAAGACACAGAGCAGTCATGCTACCTGTTGCGGCAGCTTTTTCTTCTTTTTCTGTTTGGTGCAGTTGACAGCTTTTCAATGTATACAGTTCGGTTCTCAGAAAAATCTGCGTTAGATCCGTGTAAAACTAAGGGGTTACTGTACATGGAAATACATTAAAATCTCCAAAAGTATCCAGGCACCTCCTCAAATTCAGCTACTTTAAGGTGCACCAATTGCTGACCAAAGTGTTCAATTGTGCACACACACACACACACACACACACACACACACACACACACACACACACACACACACACACACACACACTATAATCTTCAAATGAATGCCACACTCTGGAGCAGCTGCACATAAGTTTAAGGCAGGGATGTCTGTGAAGGTTTAGCGCAGTGGAAGAGCATCTCCCTGCTAGAAAACCTTCCAATATCTTTAGGATGTGTTTGTACTAATCATTCATCACCAGGACCTGACCTCACTAACGCTCTTGCGACTAAATGCAATATTTCAACATCTACAGTAAAGTTTTCCAAGAAAAGCAGAAGTTGTTACAGCAATAAATAAATGGTGACAAACTTTCTGTCCATACCTTTGTTTTCAGAAGAAACCATTAGAAACATGCTGCATAAATCAGTGTGAAAAACGCTGATCACTGCTATACTTGTCAGCAAGGTACAAAGTGCATATAAGTGACGTGTTTGTAGTAGAAAGCCGATGTCTGGAATCGATGTCCAAGTCTTGTCTTCTTTGCATGAACAAACACAAAAAATATGTTCTCCCAAGCTGGGGCTGGTGCCTCAGAAGCATGCGCCCAGAATAGCCATGCAAGCCCAGTAATACCTGCAGGGCCGTGGCATGCTAACACCATGTCAGCAAAATAAGGGAAAAAATGAGTCGTGGAAAAAAAAAAAGAGGCTAATAACAGGATAAAATAAAATAAAATTGAGCAAATGAATGAATTTCTGAGGAGGTGGCAGTAAGGTAGGACTGGTCATGAGTGTTGCTTGCAACATTCAGGTCAGGAACGTCCCCATGTGACTCGAAAAACAGCGCGCTTTGAAAGCTGAGCCAAGGTGCTTACAAAGATGTGCAGATATGCCATCATTAAACCATAATTAATCTAAAGTACAGTGTTGTGGCGAGGCGGTTCGAGTGGTAAATATCAACCGAGGAATCTGCGTTTTTAATGAAAAGGCTTATTTTAGCCACATCACATCATTAAAAGTTTACAGCACAATTCAGGAAATAGCCCTAAGAGCATTTTGAGGCAACGTGATCCCTGCATCACTGCTCTGCTCTTAAAATGTGACCCCTAAATGGTATCTGGTATGGGGTGAAAATCCCAAATCCTGTTATGCCAGTGGTTAGGAACAGGTCTGCTGGAGTTCTTTGGATTTCTTGTGGTTAACCATTTTGCGCTACCATTTTCCTTCTCCTAGCCGTAGCTGCTTGTAATTGAGTCATTTTCCCAATCGATGCATTGTTCCCTAAACCATGGGAGCAATTTAACTGTATGAAACATATAATAACAGCAGGTTTTGAGCACGCCTCACAATGCCAAGACAAGGTACAGAAGGTCAGTGGGACCTTTCACATCTTGCTGTGCTAATAACAACCTGGAACTTAACACCGCAACAACAGTGCAAATTATAACTCAGTTCTGCAAACAACCCCCCCACACACACACACAATATACAACATAAATGCACCTTGTCAGATATTATTCATACTAACATTAAACTAATGCTAAGCTTCTTTTCTGATACCAGTATCAAGCAGATGCTGTTACCAGACCGATTTACTTTTTACTTTTCTGATGCCGATATAAAGACCTTGTGTATCAGCTGATACCGATAGCAATCTAATTAAAAAAAAAAAAACACATTTTAATAACTATCAACACCCCCAAACCCCCATACTGTTGGAGGAGATTTTACGAAATGTTATATATTCAATCTATATCATAAAATAACATTAAATGATTCATCTGCTTTCATTAGATCGATAAAAAAATGATTTTTCAATGCAGTTTACATTCTTTTCATATGTTATGTCAAAAGTTTTTAAAAAGAGATACTCCAACTCCAGATACGCAACCTTGAGTTCATGAAATCCCAACCAATCCTGACTGTATAATGCACCATTCACACAAATCACAAAAGTCATTGACACTGCTTGACAATTGAATTTAACGACTCACCAATTTGGACTCCGGGCCTATATTTAAATCTTCTTATTGCCCTAACATTTAGGGTTAAGTGCTTCAGAGGCTGTCGAGAATGGACTTGTCATGCTGTGTGAGGTTTCTGCATGTCATGTGTTCAGAGTAGAGCAGCACATAAACAACCACCAAATATTGGGAACCTTGACACCAACACTTAACCTTTTTCACAAAGCCCTAAGGTCAAAAGGGGTCAAATACCTCCAGACCACAGGAAAAACTAGATTGCCACTGCTATTATTAACTACTGTCTACCATCGGAAAACGGGAAAGGGCACCAGTGTAATGCCTTCTGACTAGAGCAGTGACTTTCCGCTGAATGGAAAGAAGGTTCGCGTACTGCGTGTGCTGGGAGAACATGAGCAAGACCTACCTTCTAGCGAGGGTGAAGTGATTACGTAATGCACTGACTGATGAAAACTGTCAGTAGGATTGCAGGGCTGTCAGTTAGTATAGATGATATGTGCAGTGAACCCTAACCTACAGACCCTGGACACAAATGTCTTTTTTTATGTAACTGTTCATTTATTTCTCAACAGCAAAGTAAACGTTCTTCTGGAAGATTTGAAAAAATTGATTCACAGAACAAAGCCCATATTTCGGCATAACGTAAATGACGTAAAACAAAAAAGTCCTAAAAGTAAAAAAATACAAAGCAAATGGGGCCTAAATATTACACATGGACATTTATTTATTGAGGAAAATAAACACAAGTATCTGATATGTGCCTTAATAACAGCAACTAAGCATTTCTCGTATTCAGTAGGGATGCACCGATCGATCGGCCAGTGATCGGAAACGGACGATTTTTGGCCTGATCGGTGATCGGCCGATCACTC
>JBBPDC010000032.1:15603963-15620603 GCA_037974485.1 Hemigrammopetersius urotaenia | reverse complement strand
AGAAAGAGAGTAAATCCGCGCTAAAATATCAAGGTGAAAGTCATCATAGCTTGCGTAGTAGAGACCCAGCTCCCAACCCAACTTTTTTTTTTATCCCACGATAAAAGTCTCACGTTAACGCCGATAACGGCCCAGCACAAGTAAAAATACATCAGTGCAACTGAAGCTGATGATTCAGCTGCATTGATTTGGAAACAGTAAATGGCTTAATGCTAAAACATTTTTATAGTGCCTATGGTTATGTAGGCTATGGTTATGCCTATGGTGCCTATGGTTTCCGTAAGAATAGTAACCAAACTGTGATATATAGGGGGTTTATAAGCCCTAGTTAGAGTGAAGGACAAATGGTTCACATGGTGGTCAGGACCCAGTAAATGCATGGTAAGACATGCTGGGCTAGGCACTTTGTGAGAGCCACTGTACGCTAATGTCACTTGTCACAGATGCAGTCATTGCTGCCTGCCACTACCCGATAGCCATCCCCAGCTGCCCTGTCCTCTTCCATCTTTAAATGCTATTTTAATACCCTTTAAAGTAGATCCAAATTGGCCTGTGGAGCCTCGTGGCATCTCCTCTGTACAAGGTTAACAACACCCAGAGAGCCGTTACCATAGCAAAGGGGCCCTCCAGGGAGGTGGGCTATAGGACTCATGGTGTGCTTGGGACACTATGGACTGCCTTTGGTTACTTTTTTGGACAGTGATTGTTTACTGACCGAGGACCCACCCTGAGGAAAGACATGCATCCAGTCCACATGTTGTGACCTCATTCTACTGATGTTTGATTCTATTAATACAACGAAGATAAAAGCGATCTGTGCGAGTGCCCATGCACTGTAAAAAGCAACGCTTCAATGCAATATCGCCCACCATATGCTTAAGTATGTCAAATGAAAAATTTATGGTCATAGGACCCTCTGCCATGTGACGGCCTAAAAAGACTCACTGACATTTGTAAGTTAAGTCCGTGCCCATCCCTGAAAAATAACCTTCTTTTCTATCATCATCTGCTAGGAAGGAACACTGTACCACTCATCTAAGCCATTTTTTACATCTTCTACAGTATCGCTCTCATATTTCTAAACAGGAAGGGGCTAGAGATGGCAAGATACCAAATGAAACCTTGAGTACTGACTACTATCATTAATGGTCCAGTATTTTTGGCTTTATGAACTAGTGAACTTGAAAATGCACTTTAATTGAAGTGTATCGTGCTTAAGCTACTCGGAAAAACTGTTACCTACATCTTGAAAAAAACACGCACATTACCTCCAGTGCACATTTTAATGTGAATGCTGTTATCATGTGACCTTCCGTGATGTTTTAAACTATATTTGTTTGCAAAGTTGGATCAGATTTTTATACTGCAATATAATGTAGCGGCAGTTTTTGACTCTGCACTTTGTCCATCTTTTTTTCTCTGAAGCACTATTTGCTTCAGAGGACGCTATTTCAACCCTCTGTGTACTTGTCAATGTGGCTAGACTGACAATAAACTCTCTAAATTTTGAGATTTGCTCTTTTTTCCTATAATATCCAACTGTTTCTGATTATCTCAGCCACCAGAATCAATATAGAATATGAAATGCCATCTCTAGAAATCAGTCTGAACACGAGTGATATCTTGCTGAAATTATGGGAAAGTAAGCCTTTAAAAGTACAAGCAAAACTGAATAAGCCTATTGCACTTTATAAATGTAGACATATTTTCCTCTGCAGACCAGAAAACTGGCTTTCCTGCATTCCTCTTTAGAGCCTGAACTTTTCCCCATCTGACTGCTCCACGAACTTAAGAGCAGGAACGTTGACCTCAGCAGAAAATCAAGTGAGGGGCTAATCTTTCCTGTGGGCAGGTAATCAGACCGGAGGCCAGCGTGTGAGGCGAGTCCCAAAGGAAGGTACAAAAGTGTGTTAAGGGCAACGTTAGACTAATCTTTGACTCTATTTTTAAAATTTAGGACATAACCTAATAGGGCTGGGCGATTAATCGAAAAGTAATCGAAATCGACACTCAGAACCTATAATCGATCAAATTTTTCCAGGTCGATTATTTCGATTACTTTCCCTTTAAAAACACTGCCGCGTGTGGAGTCACGTGACCCCGCTCTGTTATGTTACGTTATTCCGCCGACATGTCGAGCACGGAGAGCTTAAACACTGAGACAACTGAGCGACTTGTCAGTGAACTATGAGGACAAAAAAAATAAAAAATAAATAAAATAATCGTTCATTAATCGTAATCGAGTTAAAATGTTCAATTAATCGAGATTTTAATTTTTACAGCCCTGTAATCTAACATAAATCAAATATTACAATTCATTGTTCAAGTCAACACTTCCCTCACACACATACAGCATGTTAACATTAGTGCGATGCCATATTTAGTCAACTCTAATTCACTAGCTAAGACTAAATATGATATTTAGTTGTTATAATAATAAAACATCACACAGTACCACCTCCTCCCATCACACAGTACCACCAACACTGGGAGGGTGAAGGCTAGCAGACGCTTCGAAAAACCAAAGTCCACATCGTTTCTAATCACTTCTAACACAAGGTCAGTGGACAGTGTAACACATTTGGAGAGGGTGATTCTAACCCCTTATGTATTCGTATTTGTTCATTTGTTTATTGTTATTTTAATAGGAGCTCCTGATAACAGTAGGCCATTAATGTGCATGTAATGCTGCTTTACAGGCTGCAATAGCTTTGATAGTAATTAGGTATTTCCCGAAACCGTCCTCAGCATAAATGCAGGCTTTACACTAAAGGTTGGCGTGTAAACACTGACCCTGTCATAGGATTTGTGTCCCAACATCTGTGTCCAGTAGAGCATAATTCACTTCGTTCTCTCTGGGTTGTCCTCCCACTCCCCTCATCACGCCTCATCATTACACTGATGTCAACAGTATAATACTTAGCCTTTACAAAAATGAGCCACTTAAAAGCAATCAATGGGGTAAAATGAATAAATAATGAGCTGACAACCAATCAGACACTTGTTACTAAGCTGTTTATGTAGCTGCTATTGTTTAAATAGTTTACAACAATTTTCATTGTCACTTGCAGACAAAGACAATGTTTCCTAGTACAGTAAGTGCTGTACGCAAACCACAGTGAGTCCTCCTAGGAAGGTCACACACTACTGCAGCTTGAATTAAAGGCGTTGCCCGTGACAGTATGAGTGTGTTTTGCAGGGTGCATCTCGCACGCCCTACAAACTGTAGCAGCTGCAATCAGAAGCGAGCTCCAGTGCGCCAGTGGAAACCCCAAGGCAGGCCGCTTATTTTCTTATGATTAAATCTGCTTATTTTGGCTCCCTCCTCCCGAGTTCCACCACAGCACAAACAGCATTGTAAAGGAGGCCTTTTTTTTCAGATGAGGGCAAAAAAGTCAGAGGAAGGCTCCTTTTAGACACGGCTTATTGTTTTTTTTTCTTCTTATTTTAGACTGAACTTCGGCTCCAAGTCACGCAGAACCGGACTCCTCGCTATGAGGCCACAAAGATGTCCAGGTGCTCTGGCTGCTGGTGCCTTAAATTCAAGTGAGATGTGGTTGGCTAATCCCCATTGTTAATGTACAGAAACCCAATTCTAGCGCAGGACGAGGCTGACAAGCAATTACACACCGGCAGTTCCACCTATTGTTGCCTCGCTGCTCATTTTCTCCTCAACAAAGCTAACCAGGATGAAAGAGGATGAGCCGTGAGCTCAGTGGCAGATCATAGCGCATTATGTAACCTTTATTTTTCTCCGCGGACCAATTTAAGGTTGACCGTCTGCTTTCATGGAGGGTCCAGTCACCTCTAGGCCCTTGACTTTCTGCCCACTTCCGCCCATCTGTGCCCTCCTTCCCTTCGTCTTTCCACCCCAAGCCGTGACATCAGGCCATGTGCAGGGCGCTATTTCCCTAGGCCCCCTCGTCTCTGGAGGGGACACTGATACACTGAGTGGCGGCTAAGGAGGCTATTTTGAGAAGCTGTAAATATGGGAACTTCCTCCCCGAAAGTGTATCTAATAACCCGGAGGATCCTTTTACATTATTAATAACAAGCAGCAAGCGCAGTGGAGAGCACTTCCATATGCCTCTAACTCTGTTTACTCCAGAAGAGTATGTGCGTTGTGTAAGTCATAAAAGGTTTTTGAGCATTTGCAACACAAGGTCAAACGTTTGGAGGCGAAATCACCTGTAAAAACGAACTCAAATCTTAGAGTAAAATGTCTGTTCACACAGAAAAAAAAGACAAAAATAGCCTAAAATGAATTGATTCTTCATTTGTTAGCTCTTTCTTCTGCTGATTCTCCTATTGGGTCGATCTGATTTACACAATTATACCATTCAGATGTTCTGAAGGGCAAAAGAAATTACCCTGGTATGTTTGGGGGTGGGGAATAAATAAATAAATAAATAAATAAATACTGGTAAATAAAATGAATGGTTGTTAACTAAGACTGGAAAAATACCCTTATAATAAACATGTACATCACAGCAAACCAATGTAATGTTCTGGAAATAATTTTTTGGTTAAACTAGAGGTAAATGAACACGTGCTGCGGAGGAGGACCAGGCGAATATGGTTGGCTGGTATACGTTTGGTCTGTAGTGCACATTAAACTCTAGCAGCACCAACTGAGACTTGTCACACTTGCTGTTGCAGAGACAGCTGAAGGGAGAGATGTCCGCATTGTTGCGTGCTTTTTATGGCTCTATGCTCTTTGGTGTGTTGAGGTATTCGACCAAATTGTCGGTTTCGTCCCGCTGCAGGGCCCATGAAGCGCGCACAGTAAAACACACCCATGCATCCGTCCCTTCTAGGACCGGAAAATGAGAACAGAGACTCTTTTGCACGCGAAATCCCTTCTTTTTAAGGGAAGTCTACTGTGGGATGAGAGAAGGGTGCATGACCTCCGCGCTAGGGCACTTCCTTCTGGCACTTCATCGGGCCAAAGACACTTTGACATTCTGGGCCGAGAACAGCGCTATCTGTTTCTGCATCACTTCCTGCTAGTGCTATTGCTGATGTTCCCGGACCGCTATTTCTGGTCTTCGGCACCCGCTGTGTATGGATCATGCGGCATGTATACAGAGAGCTCTGACCCTCAGACATGCCTTCGCCTGGGTAATATGGCAGTATGTTATCACGAGGAATGAGCCAATATGCTATTTCTTTTCCAAAGCTTACATCAAATACATGTATAAATGGATGCCGATCCACCCAGATTAGAATAAAAAATACTAATCCACAGTTTATGGACAAATGGAGGAAACTGGAGGCACAACGTTACCCTTCCCTCGACCAACAATGATCACTCCAAGAGCAAGGTTGTTTTTAGTCTCTAGTTTTATAGGCCTCTCTTGCCCTGGCTAATGTTAATAGGCCACCATCAGAAGAACACAGAACCTGTTGGCTTTTAACAAAACCATCTGTGGATGGATTAGACCAAAACTTTTGGGTTTAGTGCTTGGAGAAAGAAATGATTCCAGCATAAGAAGGGTGGAGGTAGCTCAGTGGGTAGGGTACTTGCCTCCGGACCAAGAGGTCACCTTCAGCACCACCACTGGGTTCTTGAGCAACCCCAAGTTGCTCCAGGGAGACTGCACCTTGTTGTTAGGGAATGGAAGTCGCTTTGGATTAAAGTGTCTGATAAATGAAAAGGACCTTCTGTGAAACATGTCAGCGGAGGTATCTTGGGATCGGGTTGTTTTCCTGTATCTGGGCCAGGACGGCTAGCTATCATTAATGGATCAACGAATTCTGAATAGTATCAGCAAATTCAAATATCAGGACATCTGTGCATGAACCGAATTTTAAGAAAGTGGGTTGTCCTGAAAAACAACGACTCTAAGCACAGGTGACGAGCAGGTCGATCCAGAACTAGGTCCAGTTGGTTCTGTACAGCTTAGTAGAAAATATTGTGTGTGTGGTTTAAGTGAAAGTGACCACTCTGTCATACATGAACAGCATGAAATTCTTCCTCAGCATTAAACCCATTCACCAAGTGAAGCAGTGGGCAGCCAGGAACACAGAGTGTGGACACAGGACTTTGCTCAGGGTACCTCAGAGGTGCCACCTCTTGGGAATTGAACCCACAACATCCTGACCACTAGGCTACCACCTGCCCCAAAAAAGTGACAAACCATATATCTAACCATTGTACCAATGAATATTAGATCAAACCATCATTAAAGAAGAATTATTCTCTGTTTTTGAGCTTTTAGCTTTAAACGTTTTGGAATGGTCAAGTCAAAGTTCCAATCCCTACCCAAGAGAAATGCTGGGGAACAACCTAAAGCAAGTAGTCCATCCCAGAACTGAGGTTCATTGTACTCCTTGCTTTTCATAGGCTTTTGTCATCACTAGCACAGTTATCACTAGGACTACTGTCTTTGTTATTCCTTGACATCAAAACAAAAGGAAAAAAAGGAATTACAGACTTCAAACTGCTGATCCAGAATGTAAACCGAAAGTAAATTTTTCATAGATATTGTGTAACTACTAGATATTGTGTAATCTTGTGTATTATGTAATAGTGTAGTTCTATTAGACTGGTGTAGCAAAACAATGTACAAAGCTGAAACTATAGACACATTCAATAGCATGAATGTTTTTAAAGTGTAATGTATCAGAAATGTAAATGTGCACTTTCCTCTCACACAACAACCTCAGAGGTCTCTGTGGGTGGAACCAGGGGGAAATGAAACATAATGTTAGAGCTTAATACTGCCACCTAAAACCTTTGCACACACTATACTTTAATCAAAGGAAAAATAAGATTTTTGTCATTAAGGTATTATCGTAGACTCAGAATTAACTTCAGCTAACAGTTTTGGCTTCGTGCTGACTTTGACGTATTAAGTAATGTAACAGTGGGGTTATATGGTTTGCCATATCGCCCTTAGATTCACCGAGCTACAAAGCGATGCTGGCATGGCTATCATTCAGGGACTGTTACAGATCCTGCGTGTCAAACAGATGGGTAAGGAAAGCAGTGCCAAATCTCCGGCGCTTCCCTGAGACAGGATAACACACACAAGCAAACAGAGCCAGCCTCATCAATAATACAGACACCTGTAAATGTTTAAGCATGTAACCTTATGCCTTCCCGGTGATTAATGTGTCGAGAAATGGACATATCAATTAAACGAGATTACCACACAGCGTCATTTACCGCCTGTCAGAGACAAACGTCATCCCCTTATTTATTACAGTACACACAAGCAGTGACTGTCATGCTATCCTCACCTTCACTGGGCATAAGCAGGTATGTTAAAACCTCTGAGGGGCTAACTTGTGACATCAAAGCAAAAGATATGATGGCAACGGTTTAGAAAAAATGATTAAAACTCCCAACTTTGCATTTCATTTGCTCACTCTTTTTTACAGAACTGCTGGATGGTGATCATGGTGGACTACAATCTTCAAGACTGTGTTTCAAAGGGGCTTAAGTCTGGACTCTGACCAGGCCTTCATCTTTTTCTCCTTCAGCCACTGTGTGGTCAGTTCTGCTGTGTGCTTTACGTCGTTATCCTATTGGGAGGTGAACCATCTTCCCATTGACGGTTCAGAGGACAGCAGGTTTTCCTCAAGAATTTAATGACATTTTGCTCCATCCATTTTCCTTCTATCCTGACAAATGCCCCAGTCCCTGCTGCAGAGAAACATCCCACAACAGGGTGCTGCCGCCGCCATTCTTTACTGTAGGCATGGTGTTTTTGGATGGAGAGCTGCATCGCCTTTCTGAGAGATGTACTGTTTGGTGTTGAGGCCAAGCAGATCAATTTCCATCTCATCTGATCATAATACCTTTTTCTTCTTGGCAGCAAAATAGTATGAATGGGTAAAGCTCAATCGAGACTTGATGTGGGTTTTCTTTAGGATTATTTTTCTTCTTGCAACCCTCTGTCACATTTACATTTACGGCATTTATCAGACGCTTTTATCCAAAGCGACTTCCGTTTCCTACCTACAGGGGGCAGTCTCTCCCTGGAGCAGCTTGGAGTTAAGGGTCTTGCTCAGGAACCCAGTGGTGGTGCTGAAAGTAGGCTTCGAACCAATGACCTCTTGGTCCAGAGGCAAGGCCACCACCCCCACACAAGCCACACTTGCGGAGAACTTGTGATATTATTGTCACAGGCATACAATGACCATTAATTGCTAAAAATTCCTGTAACTGTTTCAGAGTTGTCACTGGCCTCCTGGTAGCCTCTCTGACCGGTTTCCTCCTTTTCCAGTTTGGAGGAATGGCCTGATCCATGGAGGGTCCTAGTAGCACCAAACACTTTCCACTTTACTGCGCTTGAAGGGATTAAGTAAGCTGGCTAAATGTTTTGTGTCCATTTTCTGACTTGTACCTGTCCACAACTTTAGTCCGGAGATCTTTTGTGCTTTGCCACCCACTGTTTACTTTCAGTTGCACTACAGAGTACTGGAATGCTACTAATCAAAATAATTACAACCGACCACAGTTTAAAGCCAGTTAGCTTGGTTATGCAATGGAGAAAGGGATTAGTTACACCTGACTGAGGTTACAAGTATTTTTCGGAAGGGGTGAGCCTTTATCCATCTCAGTGTTCTTTTATTCATAAGCACCTGAATAGAAAAATATTGTTTGTGTCTCAGGCTGCAAAGCAACAAAACGTGAAGAGGGTGAGCTGTTCTATACCCACTGTATACAAAAGATATCAACCCACAGGTATCAGGGTAATACTTAGGCTCGAAGCATAAAGCATTTAAGCATAAATATTGATAATACTCCGACTCAATCACACGTTTCTCAATTTGCCATAGGAATCATTACAGATTGATACATTCCAGAACACACTAGCACACTAGGGTCATGCCTTCTGTCAACTTTGAAACCAACATCAAGTACTTTATTTGTATTTAGGCTCATTTGGGTTTGCTTGAATTAATACCACTGCATGTCCAGACATCTAGCATGAGCAACCGAACAGCCTGTTACAGTTTGATCTGCTTACAATTTATTCAATAATGAAAACATTTCAGCGTTTTCACAATATTTGCAATGAAATCTGACAAACGATGAGGATTATATTCAGTTCTGACTCAATTTATTAATAAGAAAAGAGCTGGAAGGCGGGGCGGGGGTATATGGCATAATTGTGCTGGACTGGGTTGTTGATTGGAATTGGTTTAACCCCATAAACAATGCAAATATTGTAATTAAAAGAATGCTCACTCTCCATGATTCATTGTCTTATATGAACTGTGATATCCTGATGCATTGTTACACCCTCGACCGAGGAACTGGCTGATATGCCAACTGCCCGTTGTATGGTGCAAATGGCCGGATTTGGCAACAGTTTTGAAAAAAAGGAAAAATGTAAGTTAACTGTGACAACAAATGTCTTAGAAAATGAGGACCAAACTGACCCATAAACATGAATGTAATGTTAAACCCTTACTTTTGGGCCCAAAAACTGAAAGCCAGTTTATCAGCCTGTATATTTTAAGCAAAGAAAGAGCCGGAATGCAATTTACATTTATCAGACGCTTTTGTCCAAAGCGATTTCCATTCCCTACCTACAGGGGGCAGTCTCCCTGGAGCAACTGGGGGTTAAGGGTCTTGCTCAGGGACCCAGGGGTGATTCTGAAGGTAGGATTCGAACCCATGACCTCCTGGCCCAGAGGCAAGTATCCTACCCACTAGGCCAAATTTCAAAATCTGTAGCACGAGAACATATTACACACCTCCACCTGCTGCTCAGCTGCTCAACACGATGGCCACGGAAGACAACGCATTTGGTTAACATGTCATTAAAATTAAGTATAAATTTAGTATTATTATGGTCTATCACTTAATAAATGAGGGGCTCCAGCCATAAACAACAACATAAGCAACATAAATGGCATTTTAACCACTGTATTCATGAAATCCAGATGACCACATATATATGGCATCTTAAGGTCACACTGGAACAAGCAACAAATGGTATGCAATATTAATATCTAGCGCTGGCTCTGGTATCTATGGATATCAGTATCAGGCCTGAAAATCTGAAACAGCACACACACACACACACACGTGACCATGTTGCCATGTGGTGTGAATATGAGCTTGAGAGTTTGTGAATGACAATCTTTAGTGAAGCGCTTTAAACAACAACAAAAAAAGTTTTTTTTTTAAAATAGGGATACCTATATGGATAAACCTGGTCTCATACATGGTCTCTAGAAATCAGCTGCTCAGTACAGCAGCGTCCTCAGTCACACAGATGCCATCTCCTGGTTGATACTACCTTCTCAAGTTTAATACCTTTTACTACCATCCATTCTGCCAGTCTGGGAACTGCAAAAGCAATGTTGCTGACATTAGTGGTTGCTTTATTTTTACCTTAATATGAATAAAGCGAGTGTATCTGCTCATAATTTATGCTCATAATTGATTATATCAACCCAATAAAATAAAGCCGAGGGGTCAGATGCCATTCTATTCCAGTCCCTCGACACAATTATTCCCATTCCAGCACTCCCACCACGCACACAAAGGTCCTGGGAAAGGACAGCTCCACCGACTCGGCATAGCTCAGTAGCCAGCAGTGACCGCTCGATAATCCCGGGAGCAAACACTTCCTGTCTCGCTCTGGAAACATCTGGTATACCACGGAGTGTCTGGCCATGCAAGCCTTCCCGTGGAAATATGAAATACTGTAATTAATATCACCAACAACACTAAGAGAGAGTGAGGGAGAGACGTCATATACACTAATTTGTGTGTGGGGGCCTAGTGGGTAGGATACTTGCCTCTGGACCAAGTGGTCATGGGTTCGAATCCTACCTTCAGCACCACCACTGGGTTCCTGAGCAAGACCCTTAACCCCTAGTTGCTCCTGGGAGACTGCCCCCTGTAGTTAGGGGATGGAAGTTGCTTTGGATAAAAGTGCTGTAAATGTAAATGTATACATACTGAACATTTGTGTTGTCTATTGATGGCCCAGTGTGTTTTAATGCACATGTGTTCATTTTCTCAAAGTTCTTTAAATAAGAATAGCTATGAACTTTTTGTATAGGCCATTTCATTCATTTCATATGTAAATTGTGTCCCAGTTATTAGTTTTCCATGACATTTTTATATTTCTATATTTAATTTATTGCATAGTACAAGTGTAAAGTCATACAAAATAAAATCACCAGGTGTGGGCAGAATAACAAAAACATAAGTATATAGTGTAATATAATTATGTAATGTTATACTCACTGCAATATTATACTGGTAAAATCGTGTTATTATAATATTATTATAAATTATTTAGACCATCAATAGGTTGAAAGTATTAGCAGTATCACATTACAAAAAATATCCAACACTCATGTATTTACATGTACAGCCATTTCACAATCAGCTAATTCCAGTTAAACTGGTGTAACTACGTTCTCTTTGTAACACACTCGAGTACTGTCGGATTGCCAGTGCAGCACATTTATCACATTTAATATAAGGATAAATAACTGTCCGGCTGCCTCACATCTGGTTCGGTACAGGTTCCAGGTCCAGTGCCATTTCTTGGATTTTTATTTTAGAATTAATAAAGAATTGTATTATAGAGGAAAGTTTATACACACCTTGGTTTGGAAAGTGTACAGACATGCAAATGGGTAAATTGTTAATATGATGTCTGTTAATATTATTATGACCTGAAAAGGCTGCAGGTGCGGAGGCTGCACTCACCTTTTCTAATGGAAGCAGCTGGTCCAGGTGTGGAGAGCTGCTGAGAAACCAGCGAGGAGGACTCGTTATTCCCCATACAACTTCACTTTCTCCTCCAAGCAAGCGGAAAAGTGTCTCCCAGTGTAACTACAGTCTTCCCTCTGCCTCTGCCTTCCCCTGGCGGTCACATTCTGAGGGGGGTAAACAGAGAAATCCCGCCTGAATTCAGTTTGAAATCCAAAAGCAGCCAACTCGTGCCCAACTGCCCTTATCTCAGCACAGCCGGCCAATTGGGTCCTCCTCCAGAGCCCGAGGGTGTCGCCTCCCTCCTGCGGCAGAAGTTGGGCACTTTTGGTGCTGTTTGAGCTGCTCGAGTCTCAATGTGTGCGCACATATGGACCCTTTCGACGTCTTGTGGATGAAAGAGTAACTACATATGCGAATATTTCACTTTATTAGGCTTGTAGGGTAAAAATGACATCACGGTGCCACTCTGTAGACTTTCCTATGCCACTTTTATACGGGGCAATTCAGCCACACATTAATCCCATTATCAGCTCTCTGGTATAAAGGTCCATTTTTGTGCCACCACGCCTTCCCAGAAATCTTTTCTATGACTTTACACATCATATATACACGTATTTAACGTTTCTTCGCATTTGTTAGAGCATATAAATATACACATGTATGATTTATCTACTAAATATGTGTGGCTGGAAGCTTGTGATCCCTGAGACAGACAGCAGGGGGCGCTTTTAGACCAGAATTCACAGTCTCCTTATTTCTGCCCTTTCTGTCTGTCCCAGTCTCTTTCTTTTGCCCTCTCTCTGTCTCTGAAAGAGGTTTTAAATTTGAGGTCACCAACCAAACCAGGGGGAGAACATTTATACTCCACCAGAAAATAAAAAACAACAAAATGATCCTGCACTTGAATATGTGACCGTGACTTCTGACGTGTGCTTACGTATGTTTTCGTTTCATAACACCGACTCTGAGAGGCCTTTAAGTACATGCCTCCCATGCCTCAAATACTCCCTTCAAGGCCTATATTTTATTGCTCTGAGGCACGAGGTAACAGAAGGAGTCACACAAGACGGCATCAAAACAAGACGAGCCTTCACACCTGTTATTGTGAATATTAAATGAGGTAGTATTTTTGACTGTTGGGTATGAAGTTAAGCGATTTCAACTCGATGAATGAAAGGAGTTAGAAACCCACTTGCGAGGGAATTTACTTTGTCATCATGAGGCATGCCATCCCCGCCTGTACCCTCCCCTGTGAAAATGGAAAGCACCCAGTTACCCATTGGAAAATTAACATACTACCATCTACACGTGACACAGGGCCACATACCCAGTGGTAACACCAACAACATGGACAGATAAACTGACCTGGGGTTAGAGTTTGGGCCCTCTGAGCAGATAAAGTCTTCTTGTAATATTTTTTTTTACCGTACAATGACATGTTTTAACTTATCCTGCCAGAAAAGAGGAACTGAAGAGTGCCAGGAACTGAAAAAACCCCACTCTGGATGCCAAGGATGAGCCACTTTTGGTTCCTCAAAGAATTTTTGTGAATGAGATGTGTGAAAGTTTAAGGAAGCTCCAGAAAATGTAGATGTTCTGTGCCCATTTATTTCTTGGCGGAAGTGTTTGTCCAAGCCAGGGACCTTTCCGAAACGTAAGGCTTTTCCTCAAGACGACCAGACAGTTACAACAAAGTCTGGTCGTTTGGCTGGGAAAACAAACCAAATAGTCACTTTAGCTCAAAGAGTTTATGGTTATTTTGGTGGCATGTTGGCTTCTGAGGTCATTATCTGTATTTTTTAGAGGCTGTCTTGCCCTGCCTTTGAGTTCTAGCTGTTGACCCCATTTCCAAAACTGATTTCCCATTTTTGAACATGATTGTTTATTACCGGTTTCCCTTAATAGATTTTAAATGTGTTCCTGTTCCCAAATCCACTCCTGCCAATACAAAGCATGTTTCGGTCGTGATTCAATCAAAATACCTCTCCATGTGTTTTTCATTATTTTGCCTGGCCAAACTTGTTGCATTAAAGTAATTATATTTGGGCTCGAAGCAAAAAAACAAAGGAAAAAAGGATGACAGTTATATAATTAATTAAATAAATAAAAATATGAGAAAGTTGACATAATACCAGGAAATATCTTACTTTATTGAAAACCATCTAAGCAGTCGTATCATGATGAGATTAAGGCCTAGATCTGAGTGCTTAGAATAGTTCGTCTCAGAGGAGTAAGCTATTTTCTAGATTTGGCCCTCTCTATGGTAATTTCCGGCCTTTTCTGTTAGAGTGGCTGACCAAAAGATGGGCAGCTGTAGTAATCCTCTTACTCTAGGCTCTCATCTCCCATGACATCAGAGCATTACCCTCAAAGCTGCCTCGTCATGCCACAGCCAGGCAGATTAAGGCGTGAATTAGATAAGGATAAGGTGTGAATACCTTAAAACCAACAGTCCAAATAGGACAGTGACCATTCAATACACACTGACCCTCAGGCCGGTTTGCATTCGTGCTAAAACAAAGGCTGGTAGGGTGTCAACCTGACACCAAAGCGCCCTCGTTATCTAAACGCCAAACCCTGTAATTCTGAGAGACTGCTGAAGCCACACTTCTGAAGAGGAGGGAAGGAAGGCTGGTGGGTTGGGTGTGACCCTTCTTTCCTGTCTATATTTGAGATCTTTTCCATTTCAGAACTGAAACAACTTGTTTTTAGAGGTTCTTCTTAAAGACCCTGCCCATATTGCTACCTTAGAATGTGTCAGACCGTGTGTGTGTGTGTGTATGTTCATATAGGATTTGCTGCTTAAGAGTATTGTTACCCTTCTTCCTGTCATAGATGGGTGTGTCTATCGCACTAGTCCAGCCATTGTTTTTCTGAAGGCAGTTGACTGATAGGTGTTTAAAATCGTAAGGCCATGTTGTCATCATCTCATAAAAATGAAATCATAATAGTATCAGCTGCTTGCACATTGTTGGGAAGTTGGAAGCACACCGTTTAATGATTTCCTCACTAAAAATAATCTTTATCAGCCATTTCCATGTGGCTCTTACATTTTCATCTTATTATAAATCACACAATACTCCTTTCCGTCTTATCTCCCTTTCACCATTCCGACAGAATATAATCTGTGGCTCTGAGAAACAAATCATCTGCTTCCGCCATCACTCATGGTGTGCCCCAAGGATCTGTTCTCGGCCCCCTTCTCTTTATTATTACTATTTGACAAATAAGACAAATTATCCGTTGCTTTGTTCTATGGTTATACTGATGACAGTTGTATATAATCAACCCAAAATGATCCACTGCTTGCTGAGTAGAGTAAGAGTAGCAGCAACAATGTAGTAGTCAAAGAAGGTGCTACAAAAATGTATAAAATGAATACAATCACGATGTGTGCGAACAAGGCACAAATATAAAAGGCTATGGTCAAGTTCTGAGGTGTTTGGCAGTCTCCAGTCGGTTGAGGTTAAGCAGTGTTTTGGTCCTTTCCCATTGCCCCCTCCCTCTGTTGCTCATGACTAATAGAGAATAACAAACAGAGATCCCATCTTGGAGACACAATAGGGCAGGGTGAAAAAGGGGGGCAGGAGAGAACATATGCCACCAAAATCAACCAGATTGAACCGACACCGTTTGTGACGAAACAACATGGATTAGACACCCTCTTGTTATCTGATTATATTATAATCTGACCATTTTTGCTTTAATGCTCCTTGTTTTTGGGAGCTGTATGAGTTTACATGTAACACAATAAACACAAGACAGCAATGGTGTAAACAGCTGGGTAAAGACTTTTTACTGAACAGCCTTTGTGTACTAAAGTCATGCTAAAGCTAAAGGCTCTAAATGGCTTTTTTTTGCTTGATGAGAAAATATGAACCTTCGAAAGCACTCTTCTGTGCCGTCGTTCATGGCACCCAGGGCAGGCTTTAGTAAAGTGCTCTAAGCATGCTTTAGTTGTCACACTTTATGACTAAACAACATGGATTAGACACCCTCTTGCTGTCTGATTTGATCATAATCTGAGCATGTTGGTTTTAATGCTCCATGTTTTTGGTAGCTTCTTATGTTTATGTGTAACATAACAATAAAAAAGAGGGCAATGTTGTAAACAGATGGGTTTTGTTTATGTAAAAATTGTGCCAAAGCTGGAGGCTCTCACTACTGGGCCTTTATATTTGCTAATTTGCAAGCTGAGAAAATATGAACCCTGGAAGGCACTCTTCTGCGCCGTCGTTCATGGCACCCAGGGCAGGCTTTAGAAAACGCCTCTTTGCCCTACACTAAGCGCGCTTTAGTTGTCACACTTTTCCCAAACGCCTTGCAGCTGCTCCTATTGTACTCGGAGAAGGGCCTCGCCAAGTAGTCGTCCAGACCGCTCCGGCCAGCCTGACAAGGATCAGAGGAGCTAGCTGAGGCTCTGCGGCTCAGACAATGGGGGACATTGATAATGATTCTATACTGCGTAACCCCACCAACATTGCCCATGTGGAATTCCAATGCACAGTTAAAGGCAGGACAGAGTGCCGCTACATATGGCCGGGTCAGTTTGAATATGAAAGGGATGTTCTTTTTTCCCACCGATATTTTAGCGCTGAATGCGGCCTAAACTTTCAATTTAAACGAACAAGGTCAAAATCCATTTTCTAGCCAGATGTATTATTTTCGCACACACATACACGCACATATATATAACTAAAACCTGTTCTTTAATGATATACACATGTGTGAAAAGCTCTACAGCTTTATGGGTTTCAGATTTCAATCACATTTGTAGGAAACTGTAAAAAATAGAAATTTTAGAGCTGTCCAGAGTGGTTAACAGTGTAGTAGATGATTCTACGATGGTTGAGAAACCGAACATTGAGAATGAAGTTAGTACAAATCTAAGATACTAAATCTTGTGATTAAAAAGTTAGAATCACATTTCAAGGCAGAAATC
>JBBPDC010000032.1:15543072-15555895 GCA_037974485.1 Hemigrammopetersius urotaenia | reverse complement strand
AAACACAGTAAGAAGGAGAGGAACTCCACTAATGAACTCTTGATGAAGAAACTCCTGTTAATTAAACACCATTCCAGGCAATTCCTCATGAATCTGAGGGAGAAAATGCCAAGAGTATGCAAAGCTACATCAGAGCAACAGGTGATGTTTTCAGTATTAATCTACAATGTAGCCCAGAATAAACACAGAGGAAATCGTTGAACGAGAAGGTGTGTCCAAACTTTTGACTGGTAGTAGTACATGTGAATAGATCGTCCTAAGGCATAGATCCAAATAACTACATTTGTAAAGCTATTCTAATTATGGCTAATTTCAGGGAGCTGACAGTGACTGATGAGTTTAATTACACGGTCTGTCTGCTGGTGACGCTCTACAAGTCAAGCCGGTTTGGTAATCACAGCGAACTGAATAAAAAAACGTTAAAATGACATTTTGGTCCCTGGTGATTTGCTTGTTAGAGTCCAAGTTCATACTGAGCTAGACTTTAAAAAGTCATTAGCTGATGTGTTTGATTCAATATTTTTGCTTGGAGTGAGCCAATATTTCGCGTTACGCTCAATTAGACTTCATTTTTCCCTCCATCTGATAAGGCAATTGATCTTGGCATGCAGTTTGTAT
This sequence comes from Hemigrammopetersius urotaenia, assembly GCA_037974485.1. Taxonomy (NCBI): domain Eukaryota; kingdom Metazoa; phylum Chordata; class Actinopteri; order Characiformes; family Alestidae; genus Hemigrammopetersius; species Hemigrammopetersius urotaenia. The sequence goes on along the minus strand of JBBPDC010000032.1, from coordinate 15,555,277 downwards.
GCATTTCAGTTTTAATCAAACGAGAAGAAGAGCTGACTTCATTCGACAACACAATCTCATGAATGTTTTTGAGGGGTCAGCAGAAGTGAGCTCCTAAACGCTGAACATTTACTAAATGTTCTTTGCGATTTCAACCGGTATGAAATATGATGTCATGTTATACAACTAAGGCCTCTTAATCAGCGGGATGAACATAGCGAATGAGCCCTTGTCTCTCAATAAAGAGGAGCCTGTTCAACAGCAAATGGGGTCTCACCAGTTTCCATCACCAAGTAGCTGGACGTGTACTCTCTGCCATATGAGGTCAAGAAACAGTAGAAGCCAAAGAACATGGGTGTGCGGTTCATGACGTCTCTGGGGACAGACCACCCTCTCTTGGGGCTCCATGTGATGTCTTCACCTTCCAAAGGCATAGGATTTGTCTGTAACTACAGACCCAAAGATGAGAAAATAAACATTTGTCATCTATTGAAAGGAAATATTGTCCAAAATGTCTGTTACAACACTGCAATAACTCCTGATCTAACTAAGACTTGCAAACTTATTTCTAATTTCTTATTTTTGATCTTGCTTTGAGAATAATATACTATATAAGAGCAGATTTATTTGCTCTTATATTGTATGTAAAGATTGTTTTAAGATATTTTTCCTATTTAAAGAAATCTTTAGACTAGAAACAAGTGAAATTATGTGCAGTAAGATATTTACACTTGATAATATGGAGAAAAAAATACCTTAAACAATCTTAATAACCTTACACAGTCTGCTCTTATTTAGTATATTATTCTCAAAACAAGCACAAGAAGACTTTTAGGCTAGAAATAAGATTGTAAGTCTTAGTTAGATCAGGAGTTTTTGCAGTGAACAACCTTTTTTTAAATACACACATGAAAGACAAAGGGGAAAAGGGTCTCTGTAATTCCATTGTCTTAGGATTTTAGTATCGTACAGCAGTACAGATGGGTAATATTGCCGTACAGTACAGTGTTGTAAATGTATGGACTGTATGGATCCGGCTAAAAAAAGGGCAGGCAGATGGCTGTGGAATGATGGGGGAGAGACTTTGCCCAAGGACAAAGATTTTTGATGCCAAGAATTTCATTCCATTTTTCATATCTGACCGCGTGTCCTCAGGAGGCGAAGGGTGAGAATAGCACGCGGCCGCAAACTTCCAAACTGCCTGCTTTGACGCTGAAATAATCCAATAGCTTTATACATCATCAGCTTCAGCGGGACCTTATCCCCAAGAAGATGCATGGAGGAGTACGCTTTTAATAATCTGTGTATTGCAGCTAACTACATTTGCCCTGACATTCTCATCTGAACTGGATCCTCAATCAGCGCAATAAAATACGCCTCCCTTATAGATAACAACAGGGCCCCCAGAAGTGTTCCTATTCAGATCTTATTATAAACAGCCAGATTTATATCTGCACTCCAGTAACAACTGGCTATTTTCTATAACCCTATAAGTAAGTTTAATTTCTTTCTTTATTTTACACCAAATAGTGTTATATCAAAGAAGTCTGTTTCACTGCTTTCTATAAATATTTATTTATAAATATATATAAATATTTTCTATACATAACAACATTGATCAAAAAACGTGTAACTTCCTCTCAGGGCTTCAAGCACAGCTTGTTTTGAGCCTCCGCCGCTCAAGAGAAGAGGGAAACATGTGTCAAGACTCTTCTCAGTCTCGCCCCCCAGTGGTGGAATGAACTCCCTCTTCTGGTCCGATCGGCAGAGTCCTTCACGGCCTTCAAGCGTCGCCTGAAGACCCGCCTCTTCAAGGAGCACTTCGCCGACTAACTATGTCTCTTTCCTACTGTTTACTTATTTCTTATTTAAAAAAAATTAAAAATTCCTTGACTTGTGTTCTTCTCTAGGGCTCATGTATTGTTGGGTGAGGCGTTGGCTAGTTATTATGTAACAGTTGTTGTATAGATGCTCTGACTGCAGTATGCCGTAATGCCGTAAATGTAAATGTAAATGTAACCCGGGGGGGGGTGTCTGACCCATGTAGCATCTTTTTAATCTGACAAAGCAGGGGGGGGGGGGGCGGGGGCAGGGGGTGAAACGTGATTCCAAACCCTCCCCCAAATTAAAAGCTGTCAGTTATCTGCAGTTGCTCTGTAGCACATTGGAGTCATTTATTATTATTTTCAGATAAAGTGAGCTCTACATCATTGTCACTTTCATTTCTGACTGTAAAAATCTACATACAGGCAGCGCTCTGGTTTACAACACCTGTCTACTCCTGAGCTCTGTGAGCTGTGCAGCTTGCTTCCATACTTACAATGTAGAGAGTGACATTCAGCTCAGGGTCAGAGACCCGGCAGGGCACCTCGATGTGTGTGTCTAAGCCTCTTACGAAGACGATCTGCCTGTCGTCACTTCTCCTGACGAACGGGTTATTGCTGTCTATTAGGAGAAGAAGAAAAAAGTTCTACATTTTCACAAATGTAATTCTTTATACAAATGTTCTAAAGTCACAGTTTGTGACCTCACTTACTTCAAAATCATTAAAGAAAAAAAACTTGCATAATGCAGTATTATTATTCAGCAGCCTGCATTTTGCACATGAAACAAGAATTCTCTTTCAACACCGACTGTTCGATCACTAATAACACATTTCTCTCGACAAGAGAAGTCGCAGCTCTCATGGAGCAACGTATAGTAATGTAGCAATGCAAATTTTAATGAGATCTTCAATAATACATTCCATATTAGATTCCTCTGAAATGGTGTAAGGCTGGAATCATTTTCATGAAGCCGCAAGTGCATTTATTCCCATTCGCGCCCGTTTGGGTGACGGAAAGGCACAAAGCTTATTTTCAAACCTATTTTGGTCCAAAGCACACTTATGTTGCCGCCTCCTCAGATCTATTCCTAACACAGACGCAAGTGTGAAATGTTTTTTTATAATATAAAACTATGATTCATAATCAGTAATCACTAATAATTATCATTTAAGACTTACATTCATCTATTTTGCAGAAAGGCAGATGAAAACAGGGCTCTCAGAATCATTGAAACTCATCAGCCCCTTCACCGTCCATCTCATCTTTCCACAGCTGTACACACAGAGCGACTCCTGGAGAAGTCGAACCTGTGACTCATCTTTTCATTACATATCAAGCAGATGGGCTTATTACGGCTCTGTCAAGATTTTAGATCACTGTTGTCTAAACCTCTTAATAACACGGTTATGTGTTAGACAGAGGCCATATGTGGTGAAGAGACTGCCCCACCCATTGTTTCAACAGGGGGGCTTCGGTCGGCCGGGCTGTTATTGGAATTTCACCTAGAGGTGTACAATTCTCTAAAAGGCTTCATTATTTTTTTCTCTCTCGAAGCAATCACTCCAATCTGTCAGGTTCCAAGCGAAAGGAATTATCTGGAGGCTTATGTTTCTACCTGCTGGTGGCCCACAGTCATAATAGGAAAAATACACGAACCTGTTGAGCAGTGGTACTTCACAATAAATTAAGGCTTAAGAGGGGAGACGCCTTCTCAAGGGCTCCTCTGAGTAACCATGGGCACTCGCATGTGCCCCGATGGCATGAAGGATCGAGGCGGTGTGTGCGAGGCGTGAAGCGTGTGCGCGGGGAGGTACGGGAGGCTAACCAAAGCCACATGCGGCTTCGCGCTCCTTCCTAATTTATAGCTGCGATTTCAGCTGCTTCTAATCAGCCCCCTGGTAAGATCTATGGAAAGAGTTTCGGCACCTTGTCAGGAGAAATCACCCAGCATTTCACACAAGTAGACAAGCCAGCGGGGCATCTTTATACAGCTCTCCCCAGACCCTTTTCACCTACGCTCTTAAAGCACTGACCGCAGGCAAGAGTGCGGAACCAGACAGGCCACTGACAGTGTCGTCTGAATTTGGAGTAGCGTTTGGAACTAGTGGTCACAAATCAATATCTCGGCCTGAACTGCAGTCAAATTAGCACCACATGTTTTTGCAGCGGGCCTTTAAAAGTGTCCGTTGTGCCGTGCCGTGCCGTGCCGTGCCGTTTTTCTAATAAATACCCACTCGATCTCTGTAAAATTTTATACTGTAGGGCCCGTCGTCTTTTTTCAACTCTATGACTGAATAACGGAGCTGTTTTGTGGAGAAAGCTTCCAAAAATGTAACTGTATCCTTAAATGTTGCATTTAGGAAGGAAAGTGCCAACGAAATATGAATAGCAATTTTCTATAAAACTGGCGAAATCAAGTACAAGCAAGCGTGTCTTGCAGAAAAACCTATAAATAAAGAACACAGTACTTAATTCCTCCCAAAAGCCAACAACAAAGAATGGCACTGTCTGTGTTGTGGTCGTTTCAGCAGATTCGACTGTCTTGCTTTATTACATTCTTATCTTTTGGTCTATTCAATATTAGGACCCTTTTGGAGAAACCTCTGAGGCAAAACAAACAATTTGAAGCTGTATTACCATGTAGTCTTCTTTGATCGTTTGAATAAGGGCAGCCCTTGAATGGAACGCCTTCTGCGTCCTTGTCTGACTCCCAAAGAAAAGAGAAACTGAGGGATGACGGGATATTTGAGCAAGAAAACTGACTTTCTCGGGGGGGGGGGTAAGACAAATAAAAACAGACGTAGAGATCTGCAAGCCCGGATGATGCTGTTTGTTCTAGGATGGAGCAATTCTTTTCTCAAGTGACCGAAAACGGGCATTTGGTTACATCTGAAATGATGTGAGAGATTTAATTCGGCGAAACTATTTGGAATCAGAAATGTGCTTAGCATGACGACCAGCCTCTGAACCATTAAATGTGTTCTAATGTGACTAATCTTTTTTTAATGTGTTCTCATTTTGACTCGGAAAAGAAAAAAAGAAAAAAAGATTTGTGCCTAAACACTTTCAGCCCAAAGCCAATAAGTAGGGCCTTACAGATGAGGTTTAGAAAATGACACCACAAGACATAATAACAGCACCGCCTACCTCGTACGAAGACGTACACGCTGACAGCTGTGGTTCCATCACGGACGACTTTAACGTCCTGGTAGAAGCAGCGGTAGTAGCCAGTGTCATCGCTGTGGCTTCTGGTCAGCACTAGGGTTTTGCAGTAAGGCTTTCCAGGCTCTCCCTGGCACTCTCGCACCCACAGCCCTCTCTGGCCGTCGGCGTGGATGGCTGATTGCTGCCCTTCTCGCTCGTTAAGTTCAACTTTGCTGAGAGACTGCTCAGGCCAGGCCCAGTCCAGAATGAGCTGTCCCCTGCGTCAAGGGATCAGAAAAGGTCACGCACGGTTCGGTTCAAGTTTATTCAGAGCAAGCCACTTGAGACGGATCTGCTTCAGACTCTGAGCATGCATGAAAATGACCTACTGACCTATTGACACTCTGGCCCCTCTAGTCGTGCAGCACTCGTTGAAATTCTGTCCAGTGTTCACACTTACTCCACAATTCTACAGTATAATACATTTCACGTCCGCTCCTTTCGGTCTTTCCAAAGACAATATGCATTGTTACCTGAACTATTTCCTCCCTGCGCATAAATACTAATAACAAAGTAAGCTATCATTCTTAGATGACTCAATTCCGGAGTAATAATGTACTATATGGCTTAATACCCTTATCTTAGGCTCCCCTGACACAGACTCTGATTGTTGGAGTGCATTTGGTAAAAGCCAAAGAAAAAACATTGATTTCCTCCCTAACAAGATTATGAAGAACAACGGTGCTCTGAATTCGAGCCATGGCTATATAAAATACATAATGCTGCTCATTAATCACACTGGGATGAGGCCAAAATAGATATTTTCCTTCCCAAGGCGCATGTTTGCTACCGCTGAAAAACAATTTATCCGCTGGATTCTTTGCCAAGGCAGCTGAAGGAGGATCAGAGTGATGGAATGCCTTTCTCTTCCCGTTTGTTCAACGACATACGGTTTTCTGAGAGTGGACTTATTCTGCCTCCAGTATTCACATCCAAATATAACATTCCTTGTACGTGTCAAGAACTTTCAGGCTATATAATCTAACTCATCGACATGATCCCTTATTAAGGATTTCCTCGCACTGCTCAAACACACTTGGAAATGGCCACTGATGATCCGTATCGCATGATAAAGTGATTCCTACCTGCATGTAATAGTCAGTGTGTCATTGGCGTCAATCACTAGTTGGTCTTTGGCACTGTCAAGGGTAGGTGGGGTCATAGAAAACCCAGCCACCAGACCTGAGGGAAGAGAGGAGAGATTTTTGATAAGAGGGGAATTTGCTTTTATGGACTTCAGGCTTCTGAAAGCAGCCTCTTCAGCAGCACTCAGTACGTCTGCATGTTACTGGCACCCATCACTGGTCATGACAAAGGTTTGGACGCTGTTATTCATTACTAGAGATTTGCTATCAATCCTTTAGGTAATCCACAGCAATCCATGGGATTACCGGAGCAAACACTAACAGATGTAGTTTTGGGTTTAAATCAAGAGCCATTTTGATTTATATCCTGCTGGTGCTGCTTGATGTTCCAGGAGCCCATTAAGGCTTCTTCAATTGGCAGACGTTTCTCAAATGGGTTTGAAGAATAGGGTAAGAGGCCACTGCACACATGTCAAATCATCTTTGACAATTATTGCACTTTGAGGATATGAAGCTGATGAAAATGTCACAGAGGCACGGAGTCCTGAGGCACACCTGGAAATAGTTAGAGATAAAAAGCACTTCTTAAAATAAAACATGGACATTACATAATAAATTAATTAGAGCCCTTACTTTTGAATGTAGAAGTAAAACATAGCAACTCAAGATGAGTGCCTCACCGTCTCAAGATCCACTTCACTTCTTCGGAAAGCATTTTAATGAGCACTGTGTATCCTACATACAGTAGGTATCAACATTGACTCTGGCTTCAGGCAGTATATTTTTGGAAGTGTAATATATTTGTACCAGCTGAGGCTATGTTCTCTGAGTGAACAGCGAGGCACTCTTGTAAGCAGAGTAAGAGCATTTGTAATGTAAATACAAAGCATTGCGTACATTTATGGCATTTAGCTGGTGCTTTAATCCAAAGCGGCTTCCATTCCTTAACTACAGGGGGCAGTCTCCCTGGAGCAGCTTGGGGTTGCTCAGCAACCCAGTGGTGGTTTACTGACGGTAGGATTTGAACCCATGACCTCTTGGTCCAGAGGCAAATATCCTAACCACTAGGCCCCACCACCATAGTGGTTGGGATATTTGCCTCTGGACCATACACTTCATTCGTATGGCTGTATTACAATCTTTTATTTAATTTAACAGTGCAGCGCTGTTGAACTCGCATAATTTCACGAGACAAATCGTCTAAGAGATCAGAGCCATTAACACATTTCTGGGCTGCTGAAACTGAAATTCATGAGCAGCCTCAGTGAGAGATAGGAGGTGAGGGAAATACACAAGCAGCTGCTCTTTGTGCTGAGCTAAGGAAAGCAGAGGGCCTATCGTGGCCCTCTTCCTGAAAGGCCAGCAGCACACATGCCAATCAGAAGTTAAATTCTGAAGTGCTGCGTTTCATGCGGACAATCCAAGTGCTTCAGATGCATCCGGCCTCCGCAGACCACAATAGGATTTTGTAAATATTCAACAGTAAGTCCGTGACCTGTTTACAGTTTGAGTTGGGCCTCTGGGCAGCTGGCAGTTTTCCTCGCTGCAGATATTCTGAGCTCTGCAGATTTATTCTCGAACATCAGCTGATTGAAAACAATAGAAACAGAAAGCCAGTGCGCTGTTTCGCTGACATACTTTCGTATAAAGTTTAATCATGCCGTAATGATGCGTTAGTATAATCATATGGTAGCATGATGACTGTGGTGCTGATGGATTACGGTGTAAATGCTTTCTTGGCTTAGAAGAGACTCCACAACAACCAAAATCTGTGGAGATAAACAAAACATGAACTGTTCTGCGCTGACCATGGAAGCGAAGAATGCAAGGTTGAGGTGGTCTGCACGGTCTAATACATTCTGGCGGTTAGTGTTCTCTTTGGAATCCACTGAATCACTGTACACATCATTGTGGCCTATGAGTAACAAGATATAATGGACCCACATGGTTGGTATGTGCAGCTTGCTGAAACAGAACCCTGTTACATTACCCACAATTACACCAAGGGCAAAAGGCTAGTTTCTTCCTCAGGGTGGCTGGAATGGCTTTGACCTCCCACTCTTTCAAAAGTAAAAGGCATCAAAATAAGGTTTTATCTTTGATATTCATAACCTTTTACTTGCTGCTATGAAACGACCAATAGCTGATTACTTTGGACTTCTGTGGATCTAAGAGACTTAACAGTACAACCAAGTGGTTATAAAAAAAAGAGCTAAAATGAGACTGATTTACCTCTAGCCCAAGCTTTATATTCACCCAGATAATGCCGAAACGTACTGGAAGCGCCTGTGAATACTGCACATACAAATAGATAAACAAGGGCTTTTTCATTTTGCTTACAGTGAATGAGATGTTTCTTCCCAAATCAGTTTACTGTAAAAGAACCAGCTGTTTATCCTAGTTTCCATGACTGTAATATTCCTATTTTTTATTAAAAAACCCTTTTTCATGTATTAAGTAAACTCCATGGTGAGCTTGAAACACAAAATGCAAGCCGTAGCTGTGATGAAGCCTCGCTCTCCGCAGGCTCACACTGCCATCTTTCCTTTACAAAGCCTAGAGACGTGCCTCACTGCAGACAGCTCAGCTGTAGCTGTACAGCGGCTACAATTTAGAACCCAAGGGTCTCCTTTTGTCTCAAGGACTTTTCAATCATTTGTGGTTGTTCAAATAAACAGCACCATGCAGAGGCCAACAAGTCAGAGGAAACATCCTCCACAAAATCTCTTGCCTCCATTATTTTGGGAACAGGCAATTTCCAAACCCTAACAGAGAGACGGAGAGAGGGCAAAACTCCTGCCGAGAAAAGCACTGCTGCCGTCACCTTGACCTTTCAGGATTCACATCTTCCTTTCGATTGTCCAAACACCAAAGCGCTCGCAGTGGAAGCCGGGACCTTTCCTCAGTCAAGAGCTCTGTAATTGATTTTTATGAAGCATGGGCAGGAAGTGGTTCTCCAAGGGTGTGCGTTTGTTGGGACGGTGCCAGCTTTAAAGGACTGTGTCTGTCCAATAAGGATTTCCAGTTTGCACAGAGGAGTAATGAAATACCGAATTCACGTTAGCTATTTTACAATGAAACTAATTCGCACCGATGACACCATCTATCAATAACAAACAATAATATCCACGAAGATTCTCTTTCAATGGCTCCCCAGAGTAAACACAAACAGAGCAGAATGCTCATCAGTGTGTAATAACCTCAGTTATTTTTTCATTACGTCTTCACAAAATGTGTCATTAGGTTCAAACGCTCCCTGTAATGGCTCAGGTATGGTTTATTTTTGCCGGCTGAGGAGATGTTTGTGACCATGCAGTCTCGATTTATGAAATTAGGTTATTTACTCTCCCAGCAGGCTCCCACTGCTGTATGACCACAGCCCACGTTACTCAGACACGGCCTGCACGTGTTACAGGCACAGAGACAAACAGTGATACTGCAAACTACGGAAGACGGAGGAGAATGTGGTTCAGCTCTGGGGTGGGCGGAGGTCTGCCCTGAGGGGAATGTTGACTGATTGCTGATACAGTAGAACAGGCAACAGCCAAAGACTGCTGAAGGATTTCTCGAATGCCTTACTGACATGCCGCTGTTTCTGTTCGCCATCGCAAGTTTAACTCTGTAATGCAGGTTTTCTGGTCTGAGATGAAGAAGGAGACGTTTTTCTGCGAAACCCACCACGTCTTTCCATGATGTAACCTTGAAGGAAACACTGTGTATGCATTATAAATGAAATGCATGTGTGCACGCCTCACCCTCCATACGAGCCGTGGCCCATTGCGTATCTTAGAATGTGTCTATATTTGACATGTGGAACTATACATTCAGGATAAAGCCCAGGATAAAGAAAGAGTGGGCATTCTGCCATCTCTCACAGCTCCGCTGTGGTTCCATGTGATTTAGAATGATCTACATCCACACAGGGCCCATGCTGTGAAAAAAGGAGCTCCGGCTGGGCCCAGTCTGGTGGCTGGAGATGATTTACTGTGAACAATAAGAGGCTCCCAGTGTGAACATGTGAACTGTCACATCTCCTTTATAGTGTATCTTCCAGATATGTAGGCTGCACTAAAAAGAGGCAAACTTGTAGAACTACACACACACACACACACACACACACACACACACACACACACACACACACAGTCAGTGTCCAGGATCCAGATACGCATTTTGTGATTGAACTCTAAGACAACATTGGTCCCATGAATACGGTCTGTCTGGTGCCAGAACCAGGACTATAGATACATTTGCACTCTGCTGAGGCATGAAGCAAATGACAGGCCTTTGGGAAACGTGTGATGTCTCAGCCCAGATTCAGATGGGGCTTAGAATACTTAGAATCCTCTATTAGGAATCAGATTTTCATCTCTGTGTGGGACAGTTATGAAGCCTCGTGTGCCAGATGTCAATCTCTTCCATATGACTACACATTCTGCCCCACGCCCATAAAAAAGATGCGATGTATGTGCATCCTGGAGTACGTTTACAACGGCTTTCAGCGCAGTAAATAACCACGCATACAGAAGTAATTAGAAGTGTTAACTGACGGGTAGCGGCAGTTAAAGACACATGCTGGATTACTTTAGTGTAACCGATAGCACAAGGCAAAGAGCACGCCTGTCTTTGCAATATATACACTTAAATACATTTCAATACATTGTGAAGGCACTGTAAGCTGCATATTTTAACTCATTTCTATTCTCTCACTGTGATCTATGGTAAATACCTAGTCTCGTCATAGTGAGGACTCAAAACTATATATTAAAGCCAGTCATTCTCTATTGCATACGTATAGCTTATTTTCATCTCCTTGACAATATTTAAGAAAAAACCTTAACGGTAGTGAAGTCTTTCATTTCTTTTGGTCGAGAAACTTGTCGGAAGTGTTCAAAGTCATGGGCAAGGCTAAACTTCTGTAATATCTGACATATAGAGTATTACACAAGACAACTAATGGCTTAAACACTAAACACTAACACATCTCACACTTAACAATAAACAGTGGCAAATCTTAACCTTATATTGCTGCAAATTTAATCTAAGAAAAGAAAAAAAAAAACTTTTTACATCCAGGAATTACTCGGTTTCATTTAAATTCATTTCATTTCAAACACAATTCATTTAATTCCTAACACTTTTTAAATTTCATGATGAATCCTAATAATAATCAATAAAGACCACTCTACTACTACTACCGCTACTCAGATCCACCACAACACTTAACACTAGGGATAAGGTTCCTTTCTGTATAGCAGTTCTTATGTTTATGCCAAAACAACAGAGTGTTTGTTACCTATAAAGCTATATTCTGTTTCATCTGACCATGAACCATAGACTAGGTGTTCTAGTAGTGTCTAAGAGACTCCAGGGATTTAAGTTTGTGATTAGTGAAAGTGACCATTTGTGAACACACCACAGCACACAGTGTGAACAGCATGAAATTCTTCCTCTGCATTCAACCCATTCACCAAGTGAAGCAGGAGGCAGCCAGGAACACAGCACCTGGGGAGCAGTGTGTGGGACGGTACCTTGCTCAGGGTACCTCAGCAGTAACTAGCGGTCATGGGAATCGAACCCGGACTTTCTGGTCGCAGGGCGAATGCCCTAACCACTAGGCCACCATCTGCCCCATTACATGAAAGAGAAGACTTTCTTGTGCCTTCCTAATCGTTTGCTGCCATGGATTTGGCTTCTAATTGTAGTTTTATTTATTGACCCCAAAATGCTGCCGTCTTCAGGAAAACTACAACCGTTACCCTTTTTTGCCTCTCTTACCATCATCCTTACCTTGTGGGGGGGTCAAATAAATGCTCGTTTCACTACAGCTATGGTTATTAAAAACGATTGCCCTAATGTAGTTACAACTATTATAGCCAGTGCCCAATTTATAGAGGCCAAAGTACTCTCCTCTTATTTCATTTGTGTATTTTTCAATGTTCTCCATACTCAGCAGTGCTGGCCCCCCTAGCGAGTCGCCACGCCCCCTTACACCTTTTAGTGTCGCGTTAGTGTCCCGGTCTCGGCTCAAAATACCCAATAAGATTTTTTTTGTCCCAGTCCAGTCCTGATGAATATAGTTTGCAATCATTAGTGCCCCGCCCGCCCCCC
>JBBPDC010000032.1:15521673-15537519 GCA_037974485.1 Hemigrammopetersius urotaenia | reverse complement strand
TGTGTGTGTGTGTGTGTGTGTGTGTGTGTGTGTGTGTGTGTGTGTGTGTGTGTGTGTGTGTGTGTGTGTTTGTTGTCCCCTGGAGTTAAGTGAAGCAGAGCTAGGCATTAGCTCAGCACCCAGAACATCTAATAGTAGATTATGTTTAAAACTAGAAGGCTGTGATACTGACTTTCTCACTTCAAATACACCCGAGTCAAAGATCAGTGAGTGAGTCTCGAGCTGTTTTTAATGACCGGGACGGTAACATAAAACACATTGCAGTGAGTGAGCTGTTCGACGAAAGGGACAAGTGGAGGCTCTACCTCTCAACACAAATATCTACTCCAGCTTCAGTGTGGGAGAGACAAGCAAGTGCTTTATTTTTTACACGTTCTTTCGAAACAACACGTTCGTAGTGCGGGTGCCCTTCCTTCTTGACTTGAAGGGACATTCTAGAGCGCCGTCTGTGAGACTCTCTCAAAAGTGAAATGGTAGTAATATTAAATCAGAAAGCCCAAGGGCTAATCGTCTTCCATTCGAGGAGGAATTGCATTAACAGCCAGCGGATGATCATAATCAATAAACGCGGACAGCTTCTTCTGCCGCCCCGGGCTCTCGTCTGTTGAACAAGTTTTGTTTCTGATTAAATCACAATCATCTCTTTTGTGCCTCCAAGTCCCCGGTTTGCCTATTTTTGCTTCAGTTAAGGTTAGTGTTCGGTTAAGTAATTGGGGACCGCTTCTAATAATTGGAGCCAGTCTTCGCTACAACAAAACAGCCGAATTCCCAGAGCCACCAAGCCTCCATGTGGTTTTCATTTGGAGAGATATTTAAGGGAGACACTTATAGCTGGGTTTCTTATGGCCGTGGATACCTAATGTTGAAAGAGGCCGTCTTTCCACACAAGCCTCCACCCAAGGTGCAGGAATCGGCTTGTATAACCTGGAAAACACTTAAGCAGCAAGTTGTCCTTGGACCCCTCCTGGGTCTCACTAACCGACACCTGCGATGACAGACGCCCTCTTGAATGTGTCTTTATTTGGAATTTCATACCAAACACTGGAGCGCCTCATTGCTCTATAGTGGGAGCAAGAAACATTCTTTTAAAGGCAAGCTTTGACTCCTCAGATCCAAGCGGAGATCTGGAGCTTCTGTTATCCTCTGGATATCACAACTGGCAACCAGCATATGCCTTTATCATCATCATGATCGCCAAAAGAGGCATCTATAAGAAAGCCCGCTTAACCTTTTATTAAAAAAAACTATGTATTTCATGAGAGAGCAATAAAGCCACTACAGGGGCAAATGTGAATAAAGATTGCATGTAAAGCAGCTGCCAAAAGCGTTCTGTGACCTGATGGCTTTAACAGATCATATCAGCGAAGGCTGCTCAGAGACACAGCACAACCAGTGATGCCAAAACTGATCATCTGTCCTGGTTATTGGACCCAGGCAGGCCTTTTAGGTATGATCTCACATGCTGGACCCTTATCAACCTATTTTATCCCTTTAAATACACAGTATGTTCAAATCTATTCCAGCATCATTAAGCATCTTAACACATTTGTGGCCAATGAGAATCACTGAATAAATTAAACTCTAGTGAGAAGATGATCTATGGTCTGAAGTTTTCCTTCATCTTCTTCCACAGACCATCACATAGTTGGCTCAACTCTCAGTAATGATGCAAGCGCAGCCGGTGGTCTATGAGGTGTTACACTAGTGTAAGTGTAAAGTGTCCATTTGTCTTCCATGAACACAGCAAAGCACAACACACAGCATGTACAGCATGAAATGAACTGCTCTCTGCATTTAACCCATTCACCCAAGTGAAGCAGCAGGCGGCCAGCAACGCAGCGCCCATGGAGCAGTACCATGGTCAAGGGTACCTTAGTGGTGCTACTAGCAGTCCTGGGATTCAAACCCACAATCTTTGTGTCTGCAGGGGCAGATCTCTAACCACCAGACCACCCGCTATTCATTACACCCGAGGATGGAGCCCGAATTGCACTAAATAATCCCATTGACATCTCAGCCAGTCTGTCAATCACTGTTGCTTCTGGTGAGGCTGCAGAACTTTCTAATGCAGGCCTGGTTTACTTTACACTCAAGACCAGTCTTGGGTTAAAACAGCCCTAAAGTACAAGTAAACTTTAGCAAGAGGGTGAAAATCTGGCAAGTTCACTTTCTCGCCTGGGAGCAAGTTTCCAAGCAGGACGCGCTCCAAACACGGCGCCTCACCTGAGAAAGAGGCGATCCCGATCCAAATCCCACAGAAAAGCGTGCACTCTCTCTTCATCTCCAGCTCTCCAGTCCTCGAAGGTTTTAAATTTGGTGCCAAACTCGTTGGTGTGCTGGTGGCATTGAAGTCCTCGGAGCGCGCCTCTCTCTCATCAGCGCGAAGAACCCGGAGCTGCAGGACCGAGACCTGGAGACAATGAGGAGGGATATTTTTTCCCAGTGACAAAAAAAGAAAGACAGACGAAATTCACGGGGATCTGAATGGATTTACAATCATTTCCTTTTTCCTCCCGTGACTGACTGACTGACTCGCCCACCCCTTTTTTCGTTCATAAAACGCTTTGGGGGCAGTGGCTCAGATTCGGACCTTTAGGTTAGGAGTCTCCTCCTCAGCTCACAGGCTGAACTTCCCACAGTATTCACTCATGTGAGGAGACAGCTTCTCCTTTTTTATACCTGGATATTCATGAAAATGTATGAGAAAGTGACTGAGAAGAGAGGAATTAATGCAGTGAATGAAAGAATGAAATGGAAATTCATTGTCCCAATAAAAAACGAGGTATAACTATAATATTGATTAGATGTATGTTCTGCAGCACAGACCAATACAGATACACTATAAGAACAAAAGCATTGAGATGCCTGACCATTACATCGACAGGGACATTGCATTCAAATACATAGCCTTTAATACGAAGTTGGTCCCCCTTTTCAGCTTCCATTCTTCTTGGAAGGCTTTCCAGAAGATTCTGGAGTTTTTTCCCATTCATTCTGTAGAGCATTTATGAGGTCAGGGCACTGATGTTGGACGTGAAGGCCTGACTCGCAATCTCCGTTCCAGTTCATCCCAAAGGTGCTGGATGGGGTCGAGATCAGGGCTCTGGGTCATGGTTCGAATTACAGGGGGTATTGGGGGGTACTGTACCCCCAGATCAAGACTGGAATAGAAAAGGTTCTTCCATAAACTGTGTTCACAGAGTTGGAAGCATGGCACTGTCCAAAATGTCTTGGTATTCTGAAGCATTAAGATCAACCTTCACTGCAAGTGAGGAGCCCAGGCCAAACCCTGAAAAACATTTGTGTCCCAATACTTTTGTCCATCTTGTGTACATTTCAGAGTTAAACGTTCTAAAGAAATTGATATCTGCTTGTCTTGTTCCAAGGCCTGGACTTTCTCGCTTCAGCCAAAATATGGTCTCACAGATGCCAAGAAACAATCTTCTCCATCTTTCAGTGAGGACTTCCTATTCGCAGTTTTCTTATTTAAGTAATTTTCATCCTTTCTGTGAATGTAGGACTGAGATCCGATTATTCTCCGGAATCTCATGAATACATTCTTCTTTTCGGCTAACGTAGCTACCCTTAACTTTTGTTAAGTAAAGAGCAGTTAACACCACTTCTCCATAGAACAAACACAAATGCGCCACTTTTCTGCCCACTCCAAAGGATAGGTTACTTATTAAATTATAATTGTTGGTTTAAATATTCGCGTGTCACCTTGCATGCACAGAATGTGTAAGATCCAGGTATAGGTTTTCCATCACATTCAAATCTTTAGATGGCGACGGACATTTCAAAAGCATGGCAAATCCACCTCCATGCTTAACAATGCCTCTTTAAATATAGTTTTGGTGGCAAATTACAAATTAAAAATTTGTTTCTGACCACAACAGTTGGTTCCAATGAGCTTCTGCTTCCTCTAAGTGCTGTTTTACACACTTCAGATGTTGATGTTCACAATGAGATCACAGGTAAGGTTACCTTCACATGACCCTTCCACGTAGATGCTGTTTGTCCAACAAAATGTTCAGCCAAAGCTTCCTGTGGGTCCTTTGCAGTGACGTGGGGGTTTTGCTTTGCATACCTGACCAGTCTATAAGGCAGAGATTTTTCACAGTTCTACAGATCCTCCAGTCCTCAGCAGTTCTCCTTCCATTTCTTAAAGATAACTTCGATTTCTTAGAGACATTTTGGACCATAAAGCAGGAAGTGCTTTTCTTCAAAAGTCTTATCTTGCTTAGTTTGTTTTTATTTTAAGGTCCTCAGCTGCCGAGATGAGCAAATAGCAGCTGAGTGTAAGCACACGGTGGGATTTGAAGGGTTACATCATTTATTACACTGTGGAATTGTCTACATCTGACTTGAATTAAGCCCTAATGAGTCAAATCTGATCCGGGACCTTCAAAAAATAGCACTAGGGGATTGGCTGAAAGGGCACATGGCAACTTTTTATGCATTATATTAAATTCAGCAAATAAATGATAATCCTGCCATGTTAAATCAAAATCATAGTTATATTTCTTCCATGCTGATGGAGTCAAATAGAATTTCAAATAGAAATGAACAGAATATGTAATTTGACCAGATCAACCCAAATGGCCATGTATGACTATATTACCAGCACTTTGATAATAGAAGCAAAAAATACAATTCAGATCTTCTTGGTGTGCAGAATCAGTAACTTAAGGCAGAGAATCTGGCAACCCTGTTCTCCAGTAGTCACAGCAGGGAGTGCCCAGCGTGCTGAGAAGAAGCCCACCATCTACGTTAAAGCTTGTAATTAAAATTCCTAAAACACCAAAGAGTTTTATTGTCAAATGCATAGTAAATAAGAACAGTCCCTGTTCTTGCTTTGTTCTGTTTACCACACGATAAATTAATATATAAATAAACAAAAAATCTTAGAGGTAAGTGCTAACTAAACGTAATTAGAAGTACAGTAATATAAGTGCCAAAATCAGTCACTTTTTCAAGGTTTGTTTAGTATACATTATATATTATATATTATATTAGATATAGATATATATATATCGTTCAAACAGGTCCAATTTTCATCAGAATGATCCTCATCAAATTCTTGCATGCTCACAATAACCAAATGAATAAACATAATATCGACAAGATACAAAGCTGCTACATTAGCTTAAATTATATTACCCTGCCTTGATCTCTGTGCACCTATTTCTGGTGCGGTCGTATAAATACATGGCCAACAAGACTTGCTTTCTAGGGTTAATTGTTAATTGAAAATTGGTTCTGATGGACAAACACAGCTTTGCCTGAAGGGCACTTCTTAAGGTGCCTTCAGATTTGGAGCTTCTCCTTCATCCCATTTCCCAGCCTCCATGTATTCAAGCTACTGGAAACCATTACATTCCTTAAAGACACGCTTTTAGAATACTTCAAATTATTAATCCTATTTTGCTTTCAAAAGCCAAATGCTCTCGGGAAAGCAAGCTGGTGTATAGCAGCTGTGCTGACAGGGTCCATGGTTTAATTCATTCTGTTTGAAATACGGCTCTGCTTACATCTGTCAAGAAGCAAGAAAATGTTCAGTCCTGTTATTGGCCCCAACAACTGTTTAAATGTCATCATGTTCCTGCCATTATATCGCACAAGTTTTGGCTGTGTGCGTCTCGAATTGCATGTCCGACAGCTGGCCCAGCAATGTTTAGGTTTTTTTTTTTGTTTGACACTTTGCCATCTGTAAATTAAGCAGAGTAACGCAGCCTCACAACAAAAAAGCCTTGAAATAGGCAATTAAAGCACACAGTCCTCACAAACTCTCAAATCAGCAACTGCCTTGACTGCAGTGAACTATTTTAACTTGCACAAATGTGGCCAATGTTCATATGAACTTTTGGAGGAACTCTCAGACTTCTCCAATTAAGCGACTTCTGGGGGTAAAGAAAGCAAGAGAGAGGCAAAGAAAGGAAAGACAAGTACGTGCTTGAATATCTGCTGTATGTTTCTGATGTTTGACACTATATGGACAAAAGTATTGGGACATACCTGTTTTTCTGGGTTTGGGCCAAGCCCTTCTTCAGGATACTGAGACCGAGACGCTTCCAACTTTGTGGACATGGTTTGGGGAAGAACCTTCTCTATTCCAGCAGGACTGTGTCCCAGAGCACAGAGCAGCTCCATAAAGACATGCTGGAGGAGTTCAGTGTGGAAGAACTTGACTGGTCACACAGAGCCCTGACCTCAACCCCATCCAGCACCTTTGGGATGAACTGGAACGGAGACTGTGATCCAGAACTTCTCGTCCAGCATCAGTGTCTGACCTCATAAATGCTACAGAATGAATGGACACAAAATCCCACAGAAATCTTCTGGGAAGCCTTCCAGGAGGAATACAATGTGCAATGGCCAGGTATTCCATTATTTTTGTCCATATAGTATATACCTAGTGATCTACATAAATGATATATTTTAATGTATGTTTATTAGCCCTTTTGGTTCTTCTAAAAGGTTCTAGTGTGGATGTTAGAAGTAGGCACTTTGTTAACTCGCTCTCACAGCACACCATGCCCAATTAGAGTAACACGATTTTGCCTTCCTGCTGATCATTAGAACTTTCTCGACAGAGTAGGCTTGGAAAAACAACTGTTCACTCCCTGGCTGGTGTTTTCTGTCCGACATCTTAAGCATTGTTCCATCAGATTTTCAAAAGTGGTAATTAAAATGTCAGCACTGGTGTGAAATAGTCAGACACTGAAGAGCTTAAGGAATCTGAAAGCTCCTGCAGTCCGAAAGCATCTGGAGTTCACTGGAGTTTTTGGAAGTAAATAAAATAGCTGTATTTCTCCAGCAGACACTGCGACCCCTGAGTCCGGTCACAGCCACTGTAATAAAATCTGAGCCCCTACACTGAACCACTTCATATCAAATCATACTCAGTGACCTCAACCAGTGAATCATGCAGAAGTTTTGAAGAACCAGTAGAACCCCCCTGAAAGAGCCACGAGCCACGAAGAGTCAACGAGATAATAATTCTTCATCTTAACAAACGCAATTACCATAAGAGTTTCAATTACCAATAAATGATTCATCTATATCCATCTCTCTTACTGACTACAGCATTTTGTGTTTATGCCATACTGTATATAGTATTTTCTAAAGACTTTTCATATTATTTATGTGTGTTTGTGTTTCCTCTGGGATCAAAAAAGTTTCCTCAACCAGAAACTGTACAATTATACATACAATCGCTCGCAAATAAAAACAGATCATACGGAACATATATCTTAACACAGAAACCAGATCATTGTGTTTTACACAGATCATTAAATAAGCACCCTACATATTGTCTGTTATATATACAGTAATCCCCCAATTTAACGTGGATCAGGAGTCGCGGATTCAGTCACACAGTGATTTTTTTTTTGAGAACGGAACTCTTCGTTTTACGCTGAAATCCCCACAATAACACGGAAACAGCAAATATCCTCTGCCTTTTTTTGCTTTTTTGTGGTAGTAACAATTTTTTTCGGAATGTTTTCACACAAGGAGACCCATTCACCTCACCACGGTGTCCCAAAACTTTTGTCTCACAACCTTCTGAGTTGCATATCATGGCGGGGAAAGCACTCAGACACTTCAGACTCCACAGTTCGGGAGATCTCCAGGAGACCTTTCCAACGAGCCCTCATTTGTATTTTTAGCCCCAGCAGATCAGGATTTATTCCTCGAAAACCATTCACCTCGCTGCGCTGTCCCAATACTTTTGTCCTGCTACCTTTAAATTTTCTTTAGGGGAAATGCATTAAACTGAGTTTAAAATGACATTAAAGTGTTCTGGATGCATATTTGGGGTCATATTTAGGGTTTACACTATAAAAATTAGAATTTTACCATATCTAACATATCCCCCTCGAAAAGCAGGGGATTACCATATTTCCTAAGGTTAAATGTACATTATGCATAGAAAGTGACTTCTGTTCCCCTTATTAACAGCACACACACCCTTTTCAAAATTCATCAAGATCTTTCCCGTCACCCAAGGCTGTCGCTGCAGACCATGCTCACTGGACAGAATCCCATTAAGCCTACCGTGGGCGGGTTGCAATCATTTCTAATTTCTGTTTTCGGAAATAACAGGACGTTTTGAAACCAAAAACCACGTATGAAACAAAAACACACAGAAACAGCAGGCATGTGCTAAGCACAGCAAGAAAAGCCTGACAACCAGATCCACATCAGGTCCAATAATTCCTTTAGAGAGCAAGGCGAGCGCGTGCGCGCGCTTGTATGTGTGTTTTTTCAGGTCGCGCCGTGTTTGATTTGGCTCTAGCGCCTCTCATTAGCGAAGCCGTTATGGTGGGCAGGGGATTCTCAACTCCCAGCATTTTTCAAGCATGTACTTGAACACAGTGGAATTGGCTAATTAACTAATTTAGGCCTTCCTCTGCTCATCAAATGTAATGGCCCCCACTGTACAGCCCTGCTCATTAGCAGCACTGGTTAGATGCAGGGCTCGGGCTAATGTCTCTATTGAGTTTCGGAAAATGTAATAGTCCTCCAAAGCGAAGTACGTACACATTATGCTGGAAATTGAACCTGTAATGACAAATGTCTGGTTTGGTTTTGCTTGTGCAGCCTCGGCCTTCGTGCCTCCTCCTCGCCTCAGTGGCACAGCCTTACACCAACACACATACTTTACACTGAAAATACCAACAGATCAGGTCCAAATCACCCATGCTTGATGCTTCCCCTGGACACAGTTCATATTCAGGGGTGTGCAGGCCAGCCAGGCCTGACCAGGTCGTTGTAACCTTGGCAGGTGCTGTTGTTTCTGCATGGTGTCTGTCAGTACCTTTTAACTTCCATTATTCCCGAAACGAAAAATGCATTCAGTCTCTAAAATAGTGGCCCGAGAGCAGAATTAGTCACTTTAGATGTCCACGCAACCTGTAAGAGTTACATACAGCTCACAGTGGACGTGTCTTTTTTTTGTGTGTGTGCCGTTTCTCACCATTCCAGCGAAAAACACAGGACAGAACGGAGATTAGGAAAGCTGCCCAAGATCCCATAACTGTGAAGAATAACAGTGACTTAAGTGAAAGTCTCAATATTATTGTAGGCTGTGCTTGTTTCTCCACACCTCCAGGCGTTCACCCTCTGACCTGGGAGGAACGCTCCTTCTGAGCGCTTGGAATGGAGCACATATTTTTAAAAGCCAGTCCACAAGCGGCGCAGCTCACCGGTTCAAAAACACCACTCGCCTCCCGCTTACTGTAAACTTTCCGTGAAACGTCCAGCAGTTTTCATTAAAAGCACTGCACGAGGTCGGGGTATCAGCAGTGAACAGGAAAAACATAACCAACATATACAGTATACTTGTGCACATCAATGCTTTGTTTTAAAATCTATATGTAACGTTAGAATAAAGACCATTCATTGTAGATTGTAGATCAGTGGTTCAACAATGTGGTTTAGAAATAAAAAACACTTTCTGAAACAGTGGAAGTCTGAGGTGGTAATGATAAGATATGTGGGGAAAAAAAATTCCCAGAAATTAATTGGCTTTGAATTATATTTAAAAAAGCTTCAAACTAAAAACATCTTATTAAAAACTAAAGAAACTCTCAAACTATTTTTAAATTGTTCTTTTTATACCATTGATTAATCCCACATTGCAATAAAATGATATCTTGGCAGCTGAAGTCATCCTAAATCTGCCCAGTAAATATAAAATATAGTTTCTGTAGATTGTAATTAGATGTTAAAAGCTTTTTCAAATCATTAAGACATTGTTTAGGATAAGACAATAAAAGAATTTGTCTTATTGTTGTATTTCTTACGTTTTTTTATCTGGAGAAAATGTCTTATTCCATCAATAACTTTAGACGACTAAAGTTTAGGTAACTATGATTACTTGAAACAAGTACATTTTTAAATAATATAATACAGTATAATATAATAAAGTAGTGTCATAATAAGGAACATTAGTCTACAATTTAAGATATTTGCATATCAGTGTGTCAGCAAATCAACTGAGCCGTCAGTGAAAAAAGCAGTGATTAAATGTAACAAAACTGAGGATCAAGAGTTTTGGGTTTTTTTTACCACAAGAGCACACTTTTAGATACGTTTTAGTCTTATATTACATAGACAGCCTTAATTCTTATACATTTCTCTCAATCTCATAGTATTAGAACCCAATGCAGGTTAAGGCGATGGAAGGGGGGGGGGTATCAAATTGGGCCCTGATAACACTAGATGTCAAAGTGATTTGGTTGTTTGTAGTAATGCTTTAAACCAGTGGTCCCCAAACCCCGGGCCACGAAACCGGGCCGTGGCCTGCACAGAAAAAAAAACATGGATGTTACCCGTGTTCTGCTGTCGCTCGTTGTTATGAAAATGCTGTTAATAAAGCTGCGAGTTCACACTGGATTTACGTTTATTATTATATTTTTAAAATATCCCCATTTTTATGCGTATCATTTATTTGTATAAATGCGTATATTTTTCTGCCGCTCCTTAAAGGCCGGGCCGTGATCATAGTTTCTGATATTCAACCGGTCCGTGACCAGATAAAGGTTGGAGACCGCTGCTTTAAATTACACGTTCAGTAAATGCAGTAATTTGCTTCCCTTCGTTGAAAAAACAAAGGGAGACGTTTTTTATCGCTCTGCAGCTTCCAGTGCAGCCTGTTCAGCCCTCGTCCCTTCCCTCACACAACTGCAAGCTCTGGGTTTCAAAACGTTGGAGAAATGTTCATTCTTGTTGTTATTATTGTTATTAATGTTTTCTGCCTTTCACATGAAAAGACAGTGTTTCCTGTCCAGCATTGCTCTCGGGGGGGATGCAGCTCAAGGACTAGGCCTTGAAGTGCCACGGCTCCATCTGCCACATCCTGAGGTCAGAAAACACACGACGGAGCATCCCGCTCACCGGAAGGAAGCAAGACCATGTCACTCGCCGCCCGCCTCTGCCAAGAACCAGATATACCTGACTGATCCTCTGTCTCGTGCTCTTTCCAGGACGTCCACTTGATTTTTGTCAGGCTCATCAAGTCAGGTGGCCTGTGTAATGAAAGCAGTCTGCTAACAATGAGGCTGTCAGCTGACATCCAAATGACAAATTGGAAACCAATAGTAAACTTTGAAGCTCACGCCAAAATTGCTTTGACTTGAGCTTCCATCTAACAGGTGGCAAATGACAAATTATTGATTCGTCCGAGATGTGATTAGGCTTGGCTCGGACTTACAACTATTGGACGGATGACAAAGACGCTTAAATAGCAGTAACGAATGCCTCTGTCCTCTCAAAGGACCTCTAGTTGTTTGAATTCAGGAGGTGGTGGGTTTGACTCAAAATGCTCCTTTGTCAGTGATTGACTGGCCCATTCGCAGAACTTTGCTGCTTTCAGTCTGTCTCTTATGTAAAGAAGTGCACTCATTTGCAATCTGTGTACTCAACTCAGTTGACCTGCTGCGTAGGTGAAGAAAAATAAAAACACTGCCAAACGAAGTCCATCTTTCGTATTTAAGCCTCGGGGCACATAAGCTCTGCGTCAAATGAATTTGACAAAAGGCGGAGTGGTGGAATGTTAATGAGGCATTTAAATCTTCGCTCCTCTCCGCGCTTAAAGGCAGCCGGCCTGACCCCCGGAGAAGCAGCGGCCGTCCGAGCTAGAGAGAGCCGCCAAAAACGGCAGGGGCTGTGCCACATCCTGTCTGATGCACCCCCCCCACCCCAGGAGGACAGTAAAGCAGTTTGGGGGCACAAGGCCCACCATTCTGTTCGTGTGACCCCTCGCAGGGAGCAAGAGGAAAGAGGATGTCGAGGCACTTGCCTGCTCACACAGATAACACGGCTCCATCCTTGCCATTTTGGGTATCCGGGATGCCACCCCCCAGGTGGACACTCTCTAAATCATGTGTAAAACTGAGGCTAAACAAAGACAGATGCTGTTGATATGCGTTCATCAATGCCCATTTCAGTCCGTGCTCATCTTAAGCAATGCATTATAGACTGACTACAAGCGTTTGACTTTAAGATGGTCATCTTAAGTGCTCCATTGAATTTAGGTGATTTTATGAAGCTTAGAGGGTTTAAATTTGGGATTTAAAGCGACCTTGGGTTTGTGGAAGGTACTGTATATAAATGTAGGCTATTATCATTGTTTTTAAAAGATCTTGCATTTGGATTCAGGGTTTCTGTACGGGTATGAAAAGTGAAACCGTGCCTTTCTCAAAAAAAATGCAGGCAGCAAAGTGACTCAGTGTCCCTCGTACTGCACTCGTGTGGGTGAGGAGGGTGCTGGCTTGTTTTGATCAGTTAGGGAGGAAGGAGTCTAGGGAGTAAATCACCACTGACCAGTTTCCTGTCATCTCATGGAGGTTAGACACAGGCAGGACGCTGTGATCTGCATTCAAATGACTGCATTCCGGACAAAACGTCCATCAACTGGATGCTGAGCATGACAGGCTAGGGGCGTGCCGCACTGACTAAAGAGAATTTTTTGGTGATTTAAATGATAATATTCTAGTTTAAGGGAAAAGCATAGCAACTGCTGCTGCAAAAAAAAAAACTACTAAGAGCAGGATGACTCAAATGCTATGTTTGTACTAAGTGTCATGCAGCACAATTGTTCCTGTTTACATTTACAAAAATGATTCATATGTGCAAAATATGTGAAATTTATTTACAGTTTCACCAGTATAACAGATTGTTTGAATTTAGGTCCAAGAGACAACTGGCTGAGAGCAGGTGCGAATAAAATCTTCTATATAAGAAAAACTTGTGTTGTTTTCATTGAGACGAAATTTTAGCTTAGGGTCATGTCGGCTGTGGAACACCACGCGATAACACTTTCATCAACGCCAATTATCCGGGCACAATCGCATCTTTGGGCTTCTGCTCTCATCTGGGTTGAGAAAAAATGGTGCGATTAAATAAACCAATCGTCTTTTTTCATACATTTGATGTCAGAGTAGATGGCGTACATAGAAGATTGACTAAACAGGAATAACATGCAAACAACAGCTAGTTGGATTACTGCTAAATCATGTGAAACAGGCTTTTTGGAAATGAAGACTAAAGCAGCTTTGCCCGCAGGTCCTTAAAAGGCACAGTCGGTGCAATAACTGTGTAAAGTGATATGAATCAAATAGACACACTCAGACTGAAGGCCCAGTCTCAGGCTATGTTCGTATTACACGGCTGAGGTGGAGAGAAATCCAATTTTTGTGTAGATGTAATATTTTTGGGGTTGTTTTCCCCCAAAAGCTTTTCCAACTACATTTCAGCAACTTCACTGTGCATCCACGCGTCAGTCAGCAGCAGGTAACTTGAACAAATGCTCCAGTGGCTCCTTTCAGGGCATTGGTCTGTCTTCAGAAAGAAAAAGGTCGCTTTCAAACACAAATGTGACCCATCAAGAGACAAAAAATACATGTTTGTCTCAGACAACAACATAAGCACATGCTAACGTTCACTGCAACAGTGCTTTGCCTTGAGGGAACAACGGACACTGACTGATCCCTCAATCAAATGGAATGGAAATATGTAGCAAAATACAATTAAGTTGCAATGATTTTCTTCTGAAAGCATAGAGATTGGATCTGAGGCAAACATTGGAACTGAACAATAAGACTTGAGGTGATTGCAGCCTTACTGAAGTACTGAGCATCATCAGCTCACAGGCTTTTCAGAGAGATTGGCTGGGAAAATGGAGGAGACGTATTGGCTGGGCTTGCTGGCCAGGCTCCTTAAGGCAAGGACTGAAGAATGGGAAAGCTTTTCCTCTAGGCCCATTAAAGAAGGAGCAGAGCAGGCTCATGGTACTGGCGTTGTAGAAGGAGACCCTGCGCTCCTCAAAGTCCACAAAGACCCCAATTCTTTCAGACCGGGAGGTTATGCGCAGTGGGGTCCACGGCTGGGTCCCTGCTGAGTAACGACCATTGCGCAGCCGGAGGGTCCAGTAGCCATTTTCAGGGCATAGCTTAACCCGAGCCCGGCGATCAACCGTTTCCAGGGCAACGCCCAAGTCCCACTTGGGCTTGGTACCAACATCCACCTCCCAGTAATGCCTTCCTGTTTGGAAGCCTTGAGCTGCAAGAACATTAACACACTGGACAAAACGCTTTGGGTTGCCTCTGTACTGGAACATGGAATCACTCTCAACCACCATAGTCTTGTCCGGAGACAGCAGAAGGCATGGATGGACTGTGTCCTCATCGTAAGTCAAAGGTAGTGGGCCTGTGGAGGAAAATCGGAAGCAAAAATGACACAAATAAAAAAACATTATTGTGATAATAAGGAACAAACGTAATGTCATTCCTTATGGAAAGTAAACACATATCCACTGCATTATTTCATTCTACACTGCAATTACCTGGCTTTAAACTTTTGAACATTTTTTGCCACACAATGTACTGATGAGGAGCAACATATTTCCTGTGAAATCCTTCAATATCTGGTGTTTCAAAGGCTTGCAACTGCGGTCTGAAAGAGACAGAAAAAAAATCATAGTTCACATCTCAGCAGTACAAGTTTAAACAGGAGGAGAAAATGCAAACAGCATACTAAAGGCTTCACACATGGTCTTACATTTGGAACAGCCTTGTTCAAGAAAGTAACAATGTTCAGACACTTCTAATCTGAAAGTAGATTTAAGTGCAAGGCAGGCGATATCATTAGGAGACATATAATAGATTTCCTGAAGTACACTGACCTGGAATTGAATTCTGGCAGCTAAAGGGGAAGAAAGAGAAAAGAACACATTATCAAGATGAAGGACATATTTCAGGCACTCCATAAAAAAGGAATTCTGTACTACGGGGACTGTTACAGATGCACTGCTCCATCTGTTAGCCAGAACTGAAGCAGATGCTCTGATCTGCGCAATACCCATATCAATAGCCCTACTAGTGTGTGAAATGTAAATTAGGTGCTGGAAGTTGTCGCACATAACTAATATTTCATTCCTACACTTACCCTGGCAGTATTTTCTGTAAACATAAACATGAATCTCCAAAATGGGAGTGGAAAAAAGACAACTAATCTAAAAGAGGTAGTAGCAGATATGCACTCGGCACACCCAAGCATTAATAATGGAAATAGCCAATGACCTCCACCAGTATGCTGGAGCTAACTGTGTGGGCTGCTTGCTGAATCGCCTTCACATTCTGCTCCAGCTCATTGACAGCAGCATGCAGGGCCTCCAGGTGGCGCTCCAGCCCCTGCTCCAGCACCTCTTGGTCCCTCCGCATCTGCTCGAGAAGGGACGCCTCCTCAACCTGCAGGAAGTGGTGCAAGGCCTGGAAGTCGCTGTGTACACGGTCCCGCAGCTCAGCTCCCAGTTTCTATTGAAGAGCGAGAAACATCAACATGATAACTTAAGTCAGCAGGAGATGCTGCATTTTAAATGGTCTCCCATTCTGGAACAGACTTACTTTTATTGCGTTCATCTGTTCCTCATCTTTTCGTATCATGGAAATCATTTCTTCCTTTTGTAACTTCTGGGATTCCAGGTGGTCTTTAAGCTGCTTCTGGAAAAGTGACATTATAATCTTAAACCTATATCCCTGCCATTGCTTTATTATAATATAATATTACAAACTATATTATAGTGGTGCAACGGATCACTGTTGATCCGTGATCCGAACCGATCTCTCTCCACGGTTCGGCACGTGATCCGAAGATTCGAAAAAAAAAGAAAAAAAAACGTCGCGCGTGCCGGGGCCCAAATTTGAAATCGTGCTTGCGGGTCTGCTGTGTGGGCGCATTTCGACATATCTACGAAAGACACGCAGAAAGCCGTTTGTAAAGCGGGGAGGGGGTGGGGGGGCGAGATTCTGGGCCGGGGCCGCTCTCGATGTCGTATCGTGC
>JBBPDC010000032.1:15502066-15512737 GCA_037974485.1 Hemigrammopetersius urotaenia | reverse complement strand
CCCCCCCCCCCCCCCCCCCCCTACCCTGAGACTCATTGAACCTTCTTAAACCCCATTGCCTTCTTTAACTTTCAAAGCATTTCCATTATTTACAAATGCATGCTGTTAAATGTACAAGCATATTTAAAAAAAAAAAAGGTTATACCCTTTTTCACTGGCTCACGTGTCTTCATGCATACCGTGTCCAAGTTTTTCCTGGATAGCAAAAATGAATTCGGAAGAGTCTGAGAGTTTACGATGGCTTGGAACAGGCTTTGTCTTTAGAGATGAAAGCATCTCCCAACATGAAAAGGTGCTTTGTAAAGAATTTATTCATTATTTTAGAGTCTATTTGAGTGTATTATTATAATTAATTAATTGTGTTATTTATTGTAGTTTGTTTGTATTTATTAAGCAAAATTCCTTTGATAAAAAAAGGGGTTTTAGCAAAATTCTTGTCAAAAAAAGGGTTAAAGCTTGCTGCAGGATGCAATTATTACCAATGAGAGCCATTCCAGCTCCTGATCTGTTCTTTGGGAGATAACCTCATAGTCGTTGGAGCCTGCGGGATGAGGCTGGCAGTAATAAGTGGCAGTAATAAGTGATGTGAGATGGAAATGCTGCAGCAGTGAAGTGCCTCCTACCTGTAACCATCTCTGGTGTCAGAGCTCTGTAGCACAGAGGCACACAGGCTGCAGGAACCTGGAGGTATCCTTCAATAAGACGTAAAGTTCAGACAGAAAGACAGCAGACCTTTAAACGTGTCTGATTTAAGCCTTGGGTGAGAATGATTACAGTTGTGCTTTTTTTTATGAAGCCAGCGCTGATGAAATTTGGCACCAGAAAAGGGCTCCAGTGTGACAAGCGGCAAAACTCTGTGTTACAAATATGGTACATGCAGAACCACGTTCAGGAGATGAAGCCAATCACATTAGACACTGCTCTCATTTCCATTCTGACTGTTTATTGCCTCTCCGTTCATACACACATGCAGAAAACCACACACACACAAACACACAGACATACACACAAACACACATATACACACACAGACGTACACACACACACACACAGACATGCGCACACACACACACACACACAGACATGCGCGCACACACACACACACAGACATACACACAAACACACACACATGCATGCACACAGACACGCACACACACACACACATATACACACACAGACATACACACAAACACACGCACTCACTGACATGCACACACTAGAAGATTTATTTTTCCAGCGAGTTTCGCCCTCAGGATGCAAAGCAATTTTCCAAGTTGATGCTTATCTCTGTAAGACTTACAAACGATGTTGCTGTTTTCGTCGGTGCTAAAGTGTTTCCTAAATGAAACCATTTCCGAAACACAATTTTCCGGTAATAAACGAGCCGTAAATTTACCTTTTCGCCCCATCGACTCTTCTAAAGCGAGCTGCTTTGTCTCTTCATTGCTTTACATTATTTTCAATCACTTTTTTTGACCGTCTGTCACTAAGGAGATGATCTTTCAGTAAATGGTGTCTTCCTTTACCATGCTGCGTCTCAGAGGGACCCCTTAAAAAAGGCCCTGGACTGTTGACCTGTACAGTACAAAGGGACGTTTGAAAAAAAAGTCATTTATTCCATTGATACTAGCCTCAGTTGACAAAGGAGCAGTCATGTCTACAGAGAGTTTACAAAAGAACACCTTTTTATGCCAGCTAGCTACTGCAATAAGACGCAATCTTCAGTAATCTTCCGTCTATTGTGGAAAAGAGAGGCTCTGCACAATATGCAGAATATTTGCAAGCGCGTTCGAAGACCTTCTTTCCAACTAAGTGCTCCTCTGCTGGTTTCGTACGAGACATAATTGCTTCGAAATTACCTGCTGCATAATGACAAATTCCCGAGTAAAAGTGCTTCTCATATACCAAAACAGACTTCTGTGACTCAGTAGGCCTCAGTCGCTTTACAAAGGCTCTATTAAATAAATGACAGCCTAATAATCATGTGCATTGCTAAAGAAAACTAACAAAGAAAAAGGGACGGTCTCATCTGTTAGTTTATAAAAGGCCACCCAAGTCCCATAGATTTATTTTGCAGTCTGTAACAACCAAAGACCAAATATCAAGCTGCTTATTGCCAATATTCTGCTCCCCCCACTGGCAGTGGACTCTGCAGCAGGGCATTATTATATTGTCTGGTAAGTCTGGTAATCGGCTTAAATGGCAATATAGTCGGTAGTTCAGGTCATGAGCCGAACCTCTCAGAGAAACATAGTGTTATCGTAGTGTTACTTTACGTAGTTGGCAAATGGGTTTTTAATGGATTTCTCTCTCTCCCTAATGAAAGTAAAGGAGCTCATTAACTTTTTTTCATGTAACATCTTTCAATATTCCAGCTGCAAGTGACCCGAAGATAAATGCTTTATACTCAGGGCACAGCTTAGAACTTGCACTAAAGGAGAAAATGATCCGTTTTACAGAAGCACCCAGGAAGGGGCCAACAAAAACCTATACACATTTTGTTTCTCAGTCCAATTATGAGGTCACGCTTGACTCTTACTCTTATAGATGAACATTGATGGATACACTGACGCACCCAGCATTGACGTTTTTCACTTCGTACCATCTGTAAAACTGTCATTTTCAGAGCTAATATTGGATAGAAAGGCCAATCTCTCAACAACCAATAGCTTATGACACCTGTCGATTGCTCTCACACTGCAGCTCCACATTAAACTACAGTAAAGATACAGCTATAGCATCTTATAAGAGCAATCACTCAGTGCTTCGCTGCAGAATTGTACTTTATGGGTAGCAAGAAGGTCCTGGGTTTGATTCCCCACCGAGGCGGTCTGTCACATGCTCAGAACATGCCCACTCTAAATTGCCTTGTGTGACTGTGTGCACTTCAATGCTTTTGTATGTCTGCACTGGAATGGACTGGCAACCTATCGAGAGTGTTTCTCTCCCTTTTACCCTATTGCTGCTAGGACAGGCTCCCCATGACCTTGCTTAGGATAATGGTTCAGATAATGGATGAATGTACAAATTGCACTTTATTTCACCCACAACATGAACTGAACATGACCAGTCATTACTGAAGGACTGTGGAAATCTGCACAGCCGGCATGGTCCTATTTAATACAGCAAATCTCATAACGGGGGCAAACAGAAATTAGCATTATGCTGTGGCAAATTGCATAAATGAAACAATGACATGTAACAACATGCTCACAATTTGGATATAGTATAAGACTCCCAGCGTGAATATGAATAAATAGTTTATATTCATCAGTGTTTACAAATCAGCATTTACTGTGACTTCCAGCATATCCTAGCCAATGTACCCGACCTACATGTCCTCACTATTATTGACAGCGGACAGGCGGAGCAGGAAAAGGATACTTAATTGATAATAAATATATGAGGTATTTCTATACATGTAGTAAGTCGCAACATATGTGTCACAAAATCAGAAACAAGCGGTGAAAATCTGCAGCTTGAGCTAGATGTAAATCAGCCCTATCTTATCCAGTTCTTATGTTTTTATTCATTAATCCCCTGTTGGCAGTGCTGTTAGATTCACAGAAATCCAAAACATCAGCTTCTAGTCCGGAATTCCCTTATCCCTGGTCCTGGGTATACACTGTTCTGCAAATTGTAGTGCCTTCTTTGGTTCAGGACCCTCATTAGAAGTCAAAAAGAGCTTGTTAATGAGCTGATGAGTTATATTAGATGTGCTGGGAGCAGCGAAAACCCTCAAATGTGCAGAGTAGTGTGCCTCCAGGACCAGGGTTGGGAAACACTGTTCTGGTCATTTGTTAACAGCAAGTAATGATGTGGGAAATTAAACTCTATTTTGGAGCTCGCAGCTTCATTTTTTTCCTTTTGAAAGAGAGGGATGGCGAAGCTCTATTAGCGTATTTATAACAGTCGCCTCTGTTACTTTTATGAAAACTGTTCTTCAATGCACTTTAGAAAGCTATTTATTATTGTCACTACAGAGAAATTACCCTTTTTTCCAGGAGCAAAGCAACATATTTCTCCCAGGCATGCATGCTACATCTGGAGGCTTGCAGAGATCTCATTGCTTCCTCTACATTGGGAACTCAGATCTAGCCTTGGGAAACAAACCTTATTCAGAGTTCATCCAAGAATCAAACCATGCTGAGATTAGGAACCTGGCATTCATCCATCTTTAAAGAATGTGTGAGAGACTGAACAAAAGCTATCAAGTAGGCCAGAAAGAATGGTACTGTGTTGGTTTTATGAATGTATAACGCAAGACTCAAGGGCTGAAGCACTTCTGAGCCTCTTAACAATTTTCTGGAAATTAACTCAAATGATATGTAAACTCAAATTAGATTAAAAAACGTTATGCTTGTTTTCTAATAGAGGAAGGAGGAAGCCAATTACTCTCATTGACCATAAATTATACTGCTTTCAATAGTAAAATTACATAAGTGAAGTAAAAGTCATTATTCAATACAATCCAATACAACATACTGCTCTCAAAGGGCTGAAAATGTGTGATACAGTAATATAATGTTTCAGTTCACATTAAAGTGCAATATCTGAAACAACAGCTTAAAGGGTCCCTATCTAATACCCCAGCCAAGTGGCTCTTAACGGCAGGTCTGGGAACTCCTTGCCCTACCCTCTGGCCCAACACAGCTCACAGAGATCGTAATATAAGTCCCTATAAATATTTATTATAATTCTGAACCACAGCTCTAGCCTCAATTTAATATCACCCCTGAGATAAAAATGTCACGTGATATAATTCGCTGTGATACAGTTAGATGCAGTTTTAATATGTTGCATTGCCACATCTTTAACAGGCATATTTCAGTGTTTGCGTTTCTCAAAAACACTTCAATTCTGTCTAACCGTTGCATTTGGACCACGAGGCATCTGAAAGACCTAAAACAAGGTCGAAGCCCTTTTTGGGTTGCATGTTTTTTAAACATGTCTCATGCCTGATGCCTAGTGTGGTTCGCCACTGTAATATCTGATCCTGGTATTAATGGATACAGTCATTTAAAAGCTCAACAGTTGAGTGTTTGGTTTGCCAGTGGCCAAGAAATTTGGAGGGCTCACCCAATATAAATGTATAATCAACATTAACATGTCTTCCATTGCCTTCCATTGATCTAAAAGAATGTAAATTGAACAAAACAGACTAAACCAGGACTAAAGATGGTGAATTCCAAGACGTGACTTAATCAATGTGGTTTGAAACTAATTGCTGCTGTTTTCTTGATAAGCCTGAGATAAGTGTGATTTTGATCTGTGGAACAGGTAGATGCCGAATGTTCTCGGACTGATCTGAGAAGATCCCCAGAACGTCATGGGCCCTTCAGATGCAGCAAACAACACCAGTGATCTCGCCCATGGAGGAGGAGAAAACCAGAACCTGGGCAACGACAGTCTGGACCTTCATAAGCCTGTCTTTGGGGACGACATCACCAAGCACCTCAGCGTCCAAATCACCCTCATCACGGCCTATTCACTAATAATTGTTCTGGGTCTGGTTGGTAATGCATTAGTCATTTATATGGTCATCCTATACAGAAACATGCGCACTGTTACCAATTACTTCATCGCCAACCTTGCTTTGGCTGATCTGATGGTGGACACCATATGCTTGCCCTTCACTCTGGCATACACCTTGCTGGATGAGTGGAAGTTCGGAGCGGTGATGTGTCACATGGTGCCTTACGCCCAAGCTCTAAGCGTCCATGTGTCCGTCCTCACCCTCACGGTCATCGCTCTGGAACGCTACAGATGCATTGTGTTCCACCTGGGCCAGCGCCTAACCAGATGTGCCAGTTTTGTCATCATAGGCCTGACGTGGGCCTCTGCGGCTATCCTGGCTGGACCTTTGGCTATTTTCCGGGAGTACCGCTACGAGGAGATCCCCTACATAAACTTGCGGATTGCCGTGTGCTCTGAAAAATGGCCCCATGGTACCAACCGGGATGCCATCATCTACAGTCTTTCCATGCTTCTTCTGCAGTATGTCTTTCCATTGGGCATTATAAGCTACGCTTACGTGTGCATCTGGGTCAAGCTGAAGAACCACGTGAGCCCATCCAACCGCAACGACAACATCAACCGCCGCAAGAAGACCACCAAGATGCTGGCCCTTGTGGTCGTGGTCTTCGCCGTCTGCTGGCTTCCCTTCCACGTGTTTCAGCTGGCCAGTGACCTTGACCTGGTCCTCAAGTTTAAAGAGTACAAGCTTCTTTATACATTGTTTCACATCGTGGCCATGTGTTCGACCTTCACCAACCCTCTACTGTACGGCTGGATGAACAAGAACTACAGGAACGGCTTCCTCATGTTCTTCCGCTGCGAGCACAAGCCCGACACCATCCACCCCGAGGGCTCCTTCCGAACTCGATCGCTGCGAGGTCTGGTTGTGAACGGCTACAACGACGCACAACCGGCAACTGCTGTCTGACCCCAGCCCTGGCTTACACACCAACGAGGACTTTTAAAAAGCTCTGTGAACATCGCAGTCTTGGTTACATTTGCTTTTTGTATTCAGATGTATTCGATGGACGTTGCATGTGTTTTACGATGTATAAGGCAAGCTATTCATGTTGCTGATGGCAGTCTGTGATCAGTGCTACCTGTGATTTTTGCATATTTATTATGATAAGATGGAACTGCTGAGACAAAATGATGCAAACGTTTCACTGTGTTGTTAAGCAACTTCGCTGCGTCCGAAATTGCATACCTCCCAACTGTATAGTGTGAAAAACAGTATGTGAGGCGAGTAGTGTGTCCGAATTCATAGTATTGGAAAAACAGTAGGTGAGAAGTTCCTGGATGAACTACCGCTTCCGGCCGAATTCTGTAGTTTCGATAGGCACTGCGCTATCCCATAAGGCAGCGGGAGAGGCGGCGTCATATTCGAAAAATGGCATAAAACAGAGACGCTGCTCTTTTCAAGTGTAAGTGCCTTAAAGAAAATGTTAAATTACACGTTCATTGTGGTTAAATCACACTTGTGAGTAAATGCCCTCTGTAAAGGTAAAATATAACGCGCTGTTGTAACGACACACGACACGTGACGACATCAACACAGCGGATGTAGTACGTCCCAATTCCATTCATACTGCCCTCATTCATACTGTATAGAACGCACTGTTTTAACGGTAGAGCAGTACGTTCTAATTCAAATGTAGTACCTACTCAAGTAGTATGCGATTTCGGATGCAGCACTTGTGTTCTGGTTTTAAAGACAGAAAATTATCATTTATGTGACAATGCTACATGGTTAAAATTGCTCTGTTAACAGATGGCACTTGTTCAATGGCTTAATCAGCCAAGGCTCACTGGAGCACTGGGCGTTCAGTGGGTGGATAGCAATCAGGTGACGACAGGAATGACCAAAAGTGTTTCGTCTGACCTTTCTCTGCATTCACAAAAACAGCAGCACATTGGAACCCAAGACCAGTTCCTGCATTATTCATGGTCTCTGCATCACTGACATACTACTCATAATGCTATCTGATGTAGCCCTGTATAATGCAGACAGAGTGTGTGTCATCTTCAGAACGTCTCGTAGATACAACTATGTTCTATCATCCATCAGTGGCAGACAAACAGCTGCGCCGAAAGTCAAAGCATGAACAAAATGAATGTCCCAGTTGTACACTTCAGTGGTTTGAGAGAAGCTGATGATGCTGGAAATGAATGCAATGAGAATCACCACAGACCGCCTCTCATGCACTGATTATTGTATTTCATTATCATATATGTGTTTTCTGAATGTTTTTTTGGACCAAAAATGTTTTCCCCAATTTCTGAAGCCTCTGGTCCAGTGGATTTTAAATGTAAATTACATTTAAATCTAAATGTAAATGTAGTATGAACGCAGTCACTAGGCCATGGCAAATAAGGACTTTGAAAAGTAAAGACATGATGCTTCAGCCCACATTTACGGTCATTTCTTGGTAAATCGTTTAGTTCTTGGAAAGCTATATTTGGTTAAAGCACCTTTACCTCATTTTCAAGTGTCTTGTAATGTCCTTTCACTCAACTGTTCAATATAAACCCAGCAAAGCATGCTTTTAGCAACAGTTTCCTCAGCAGAATGGCTACCGTCTGTTTCCAAGATTCTGCCTTCAACACAACAACATTACATTTCTGCCAGCTTCAGTTTTTGACTTGCACCTAGAAACATTAAATAGATAATCACAGTGACTTAAATATACGTTGTGGCTAACAAGCGATGCTATATGAACAAACGGCTTGAGATGCCTGACCATTACACCAACAGGGACTTAAAAGACTTTGCATTCAAATTCATGGGCTTTAATATAAAGTTGGTCTCGTTTTCCAGCTGTAAAAGCTTCCACTCTTCTTTGAAGGCTTTCCACAAGGTTCCTTTTGCTCCATTCATTCTGTAGAGCATTTCTGAGGTCAGGCACTGATGTTGGACGAGAAGGTCTGGATCACAATCTCTGTTCCAGTTCATCCCAAAGCTGTTGAATGGGGTTGAGGTCAGGACTCTGTGTCAAGTGCCTCCACACCAAACTCGTCCAATCATGTGTTTATGGAGCTTGCTTTGTTCAGTGAGGCACAATCATGCTAGAATAGAAAAGGTTCTTCTCCAAACTGTGTCCACAACGTTGGAACCATGGCCTTGTGCAAAACGTGTTGGTGTGCTGAAGTGTTAAGGCTGTCCTTCACTGGAAGTAAGGGGCCAAGCCCAAACCCTGAAAAACAGGTTTGTCCCAATACTTTTGTACACACAGTGTATCAGAGTCGTGAACTGTTTTCAGTGTTAAATGTGAGTAAAGTCCGCCCCCTATTGGCCGCGACGGGAGGTTGCTAGTTGACTGAAAATAAAGCACGTGAGTTTCGTTGGGTCGTGACTAAGCTGTGTGCTTTTATACTAAATAGTAGCCTCTTTCAAAATAGTACACCAGAATTAATACCTGAGTGCACTTAACAGTATTGTGCAGTAGTGTCTGGTGGTTGACGCATCCTCTGTTCCTCTTGTCTGAGACCCACATTTCTGAAAATATGGGCAGGGCAGACTACACAGACTTATTATTGTTTTAAATAAACTTTTCAAACGTGCTGTGTCATTGCACAGTCTAATGCTGACAGCAGTGCAGCTATTAGACATTAACAAGAACATACTTTAGACTAACTAGACCAACTAGTAGTGGTTGTTTAGGTTGTTTATGCACATTTATAATGCACCTAATATATATATATTAATGCTGGGCAACAATTAAAAATATAATGCAATTAATCGCATGTTTATATATTTTTATATATATATATATTTGTTAATTAAAGTACTGCTATATGAACAAAAGTGCAAGAACATTTGGTTTGCAAATGTTTTAAACAAATACGGATCTTTTAACAGCAGTATTTCCTTTAACACAGCTGCAGTTTCTAAATATTTCTAAACTCAAACAGTAATGTAATTAAATCAAATACAAAATATAAGCTACTTGCCAATACAAGACATTCATGTTTTATCTAATTTGTGAAAAACAAGTTACCATCAGAGTCCGGAGCTTGGGCAGCAAAACCATTATAGCAGCTGCAAAGTAAGACCAACTCCATGTGAAAGTCTATGTACCTGAATGCAGTGTCATTAAAGTCCCTGTTGGTGTACTATATATATTCCATCATGACGTGCCTTCCTGCCCAAAGCATCTCCACAAAGACATGGCTGGATGAGTTCGGTGTGGAAGAACTTGACTGGCCACACAGGGCCCTGACCTCAACCCCATCCAGCACCTTTGGGATGAACTGGAGCGGAGATTGAGAACCAGGCGTTCTTTAACGCTCCACAGAATGAATGGTCACAAATTTCAACAGAAACTCCAAAATTTGGTAGAAAGCCTTCCAGGAGACCAAAGTCTATGTATTGGAATGCAATGTCATTAAAGTTCAGGTTGGTGTAATGTTCAGGCCTTCCAATATTTTTGTCCACATAGAGTATATATTTATACTTTAAAAACGTTGCACTTCTAAAGAACTGAAAACTTGACTCAAGCAAAAGCAGTTGGCAGTTACTAAGCAACCAGAGTGTTAAAAAATGAGAGTCTTGTATATATCCAAACACTAACTCTGTACGCACTTAAAACATCCAAAAGAACGTTCTGTCATTTTGATCCAAATGAGGAAGTGAGGAAAAACACTCTTTTAAAGGGAACTTAAATGAGTGGTACTGAAGGGACCAACTCATAGAGACTTTGCTCCTAATGTTCTTTGTAAAGTTATTATTCTGGATGACACTAAATAATAGTGGCAGCTGTAATCTCACCTTTAA
This sequence comes from Hemigrammopetersius urotaenia, assembly GCA_037974485.1. Classification (NCBI taxonomy): domain Eukaryota; kingdom Metazoa; phylum Chordata; class Actinopteri; order Characiformes; family Alestidae; genus Hemigrammopetersius; species Hemigrammopetersius urotaenia. The sequence continues at coordinate 15,502,446 of JBBPDC010000032.1, read as the reverse complement.
CCCTCTATGGCATGCATTTTTATTTTAAGAGGAAAAAAATATTTCACCCTAGTTTTTGAGAGCTCGGGGGTCCTTGATAATATATCAGTCATAAAATGTGTCCCACCCAAGACCCCCTAGCAGAGTTTGGTTTGTTGCCTCAAAGCAACAAGCTACAGGGGCACTAAAATGCCAAGGTGTTTTATATGGAATGAGGAACAAACGAGCAATAAAAACAACAACAAACACTTCAACACGTTATATTTCAACAAACATCAGTTACAACAATTATTTCATCAATCAGTGGGTTAGAGCTGCACAGTGTGTTTTATGTGTGTGTGTGTGTGTGTGTGTGTGTGTGTGTGTGTGTGTGTGTGTGTGTGTGTGTGTGTGTGTGTGTG
>JBBPDC010000032.1:15491409-15501966 GCA_037974485.1 Hemigrammopetersius urotaenia | reverse complement strand
TGTGTGTGTGTGTGTGTGTGTGTGTGTGTGTGTGTGTGTGTGTGTGTGTGTGTGTGTGTGTGTGTGTGTGTTTTAGTACCCTTGTAGCATACTGTTGCCCTGAGGCAACAAATGAAAAACTACAATTTTAGTATATAAATAAAGACAAAAAATATCTTTACTCAATCAGATATGCTTCTTCACACGTTCATGTGCATTACAGATACAGATTGCTCCACCCCCAGACGAAAGGTCAAACCTCCATCCACTTCAAATTGTATTGGTCCCAGACTAATCATCAGACTTTTAATGTGATGTTTTTTTAATGGGACAGTGGGTGGGCCAAGATAATGGTTTGTTGCCTGAAGGCAACACCATGCCATAGAGGGCTAAGACAACCTTCTGAGTCTGAAGCCCACAATGGAAACAATGCTGATTAATGAACACACTATCAGCTCCAACAACACAAATGAAATTCAGCCAAACCTCAAACTATATGACAGGCCACACTTATAGTAAGTGAACTGCAACCGGTCAATTACTGGTTTTAACAAACTCTTATAAGCCTCCACCAAGGAATGGGATCTCAAATAGTACCCTAATAGTACATAATTTTATATTTGTATCAAATTGATATAAAATATGTTTTTGCTCATATTGTATACATATATGTTTATAACTGTTATATATAATAAATTGGGATTCGGTCATGTGCTGAAGCTCAAATTCCGTGACTTAGCACATAGCACACTTAACGGAGTGTGACCTCTTCGTTCTGTGTGGGGTAAATTTCATTATTGAGGTCAGACCCTACGTAGGGAGCAAGGCAAAGGAGTAGAGCAGTCATTTTCTGCCCATTGAAATTCAGTGACCCACTATAATACACTTCCATACGAGAATTGTATAATCAATATCTGCTTAATTATATAAATGTTCAAGTTAGAAGAACGCCAGATGAACCAGAGTAAAGCTAGGGAGTAGGGAGTAGGGTATGATGAACTTGGATTGAAACTATTATGGGCGGTGCTTATTCCTGCATGGGCTCCTGTGCTGTCTGCACGTTTCTGTGGGACGGAAGTGTCAGTGTGGTCCGTCCGAGAGAGGAGGAGGACGGAAGGAGGAGAAATGGATAAAAAAATCTAACTAAACCACCTCTCAAGACTTTGGTAAGTATTCCACTACACCCATATCTCTGTCTACATGTCGTTTCTGAGGTTTAAAGCAATATTCGACCGCTTAACGCAATCTTTTCATTCACTCGTACGATTCTGCGGCCTGCGTGCTTTACACTACATGGCCAAAAGTATTGGGACGCCTGACCATTACACAACCACAGTGACATTAATGACATTGCATTCGAATACATAGATTATAATATGGAGCTAATCACCCCCTTTGGAGCTATAACAGCTTCCACACTTCTTGGGAGGCTTTCCACAAGATTTTGGAGTGTTTCTGTGGAAATGTGTGCCCATTCATTCTGTGGAGCGTTTAGGAAGGCCTTATCCTCAATCGCTATTGCAGTTCATCCCAAACTGGATGGGGTTGAGGTCAGAGGCACTGTGACCTCAAGGTTGAGGCACTGTGCGGGCCAGTCAAGTTCTTCCACACCGAACTCATCCACCCATGTGTTTGAGGAGCTCGCTTTGTTCACTGGGCCACAGTCACGCTGGAACAGAAAATATTCTTCCCCAAACTGCGTCCACAAAGTTAGAAGCGTGGCGTTGTCCAGAAAGTGTTGGTTAACTGGAAGTAAGGGACCTAACCCAAAGCCTGAAAAACAAGTGTGTCCCAATACTTTTGTTCACATTGCGAACCTGCCGTCAGCATGCACTACTCCAGTGGCTCTGGGCACAAAATTCAGCAGCTTTGGTTTCTCCCAGGAAGTTATTTGAGCCAGGTTGGGGTAAAGGGGTATTTAATTTTCTCTTTTGATACTTATATAACGTCAGAAGGCCAAAATAAATGTGTGTATATATTTTATATTTAGTGATTTTTTTTTTTGGTGCCCTTTAATCAGCCAAATGTTGTTGTTTTTTTCTGTTGCTGTACTTGATGCTTTCAGTTGTCAAACTGCATTCATTGGTGTTTGTTTACTATCATTTTTTGTTATAAAATATCTAATATTATTTGTTTAAAAAGTAAAATATTCCAAATTCTTTCAAATACTCTTGCATTTATTCATTAGTAGCTTCTTGTTAATTTCCAGGTTTTAATAAAATGTCTAATATTTTGTTAAAATTCAAATAAACACATTAAACAAGGGTATTTATGTGTAGTTATGTGAATGTATATTATTTGTGAACATTTTCGTTAGTAGTTTCTTGGTTTACATGGTTATCTGGGGGCAGCTTTTTCAGGGGAAATCACGTGTTTTGCTTGTCGGATTGTGGTCCTTAACTGACTGACAGTATTTTTTTTCTCCATTCAGTTCTTTGCCAAGGACGGATTAGTGGGAACAATGGTGAAGTATTTCAGCTGTGCGGGGTTTCTTAAAGGCACATGGGACCAAGTGTCTGTTGCATTCTGGCAAAGATATCCTAATCCTTACAGGTAAAAATAACTAATTCAGGCAATGTTAGAGAAAGAGAATTGTTTGGTAGTAGGCAGTACTAGGTGTTTGGGAAGGTCTTCCAGTCTTGTGTAATCCTCTCTTTCCCTTTTCCTCAGTAATCATGTCTTGACTGAAGACATAATCTTTCGGGAGGTGACTCCTGACAACCGTCTCATCTCCAGACGGCTTTTGACCAAAACCAACCGAGCGCCGCGCTGGGCTGAGAAGTTCCTGCCTGCCCACATGGCGCGAAAGGCCTACATCATTGAAGATTCTGTAGTGGATCCCAAAGACAGAACCATGGTCACTTTCACATGGAACATCAGCCATACACGCCTTATGGTGAGCTCCACTTAACCTAGCCTCAGTCGTTCTGTATCTGTATTAATATAACAGTCGTTTTCTGCTGTTTTTCATAGTTAACTCAAGTAGGTATTTGTCATTTTCACCATATACACAGTACACAGTGAAATAAAACAGTGTTCCCTTAGGATCACGGTGCAAAAATAACAAAAACAGACCCACAAGGAACAAAAACAGAACACCAGAAGACTACACAAGTGTGGAAAAAAAAGAATAGCAACAGTACAAATAATTTACAGGACAAGATTACATAGAGCGCAGTTGAGAGGAGCAGTAACAACGCTAGAGAGTGAGAGCAGTATTAGAAAAGTTACCAGTATAGCAGTGATGAAAAGGTAAATGCTGAGGGGTGCTGGTAGCTCAGTGGGTAGGATACTTGCCTCCGGACCAAAAGGTAATGGGTTCGAATCCTACCTTCAGCACACCACCACTGGGTCCCTGGGCAAGACCCTTAACCCCAAGTTGCTCCAGCGAGAGACTGCCCCCTGTAGGTAGGGAATGGAAGTCGCTTTGGATAAAAGCGTCTGATAAATGCTGTAAATGTAAATGGGAGTCAATATTTGATTCATGTTTTGAACGAAGAGTTCAGTAGATTTTAAGCGCCAATCAAAAATGGCTAAATCAGCACCAAAGTCAACTCACTGTTAGCTCAGATTTTGCTAAAACAGACGGTAGGAAAGCTGCACATTTTAAATGTTTGTTATATAGAACCAGAACCAGTCACTTGGGGTGTGCCTGAAATCGCACACTTCCGTCAGTGCACTGGACTGTAGTGCGCACTGAGCTTCTGTAGTCACACTGCTGTGGGTCAGTGCTGTCCTAAACGGAACACTAACGTTTCGCTCTTAGCGGAAGTGACGGACTCACATTTGCTCGCGATTCTCCAGCTGCCAGAATATCTGCCGGTTTTACCGCAGTGTCCATCAGTGCAATAACTTTATTAACGTTACTCACATTTATACCAACCAGCTGCCTCCGCTTGGGCCGTTATCCAACTCTGAAAACTTGGTTAAAGTCCCGCCCCCTCCGCTACGTGCTCAAAATGGCGTCCGTTTAGTGCGCATAGTGTCTATCTGGATACTTTCAGTGCACGGAGTTATAGCTTAGTTGCCAGTGTGAGCGCGTTACGCCCTAAAATCGCGCACTGTAAGTGTGCAGGTGTGCGATTTCCGGACACGCTGTTGGTGACATTTCAAGCTGAAGCTCTTCACCAATTCTGGCTCTTGGATATTTATTTTGTTATGTGTTTTTGGCCGTTGATGAGCTTTATGGAAAGAAAACCCAAGATACAACGGCCTGGAGAACAGCGAGGACCTTGTTCCTCTTTAAACGATTTTTTTTGGAATGATAGTTTTTCAAGAACTGCTTTGGTAAAACCCCCAGCCCAGCGTTGTCCCAGCGGCCTCTGTCTGCAAATGTGACTTGTTTTCTCTCTTTAGTCTGTGGAGGAGCGCTGTGTGTACAGAGTGAACCCCGACAATAGCAACTGGACCGAGATCAAGAGAGAAGCCTGGATCTCCTCCAGCCTGTACGGCCTCTCCAGAGCTGTTCAGGTCAGTGGGCCAAAGGGCATCGCCACAGCAACACGGGGAAAGTCATGGCGGTTTTAAGTAACATAGTGCCAACGGCGTCTCGCATTTTGTGCTGCATTACACATGAAGGCTGGGATAACTTGTAGCAGTGGTTAAAATAGCCCTGCCAATACTGACTCGTGGTAAGAGTGTAGATCTTGTAGTGTGTTGACAGCTAAGCAGCTGTTTAGTCTGTGCTTAAATTACTTCTGTTAACCTCCAACATTACTTGGCCACTGCACACATTTCTGTTTCTCTAAATGGTCTGTTTTCATCATCTCCCCAGGAGTTTGGCCTTGCCAGGTTTAAGAGCAGCTTAACAAAGACTATGAAAGGATTTGAATACGCCTTAGCCAGAATGCAAGGTAAGAATACGGCAGCTCTCTAATCCATATGTAATAGGGAGTGCTTGCTTATTGAGTTTATTGGACTTGTGCAAACAAGACTTTTGCTAGAAATATCATTATAACAAATCAACATTGTCAACATTTAAAGGACCAAATCATGGAAAAAACTAAATATTCTTTATTTTTAGTGAAAGAGTTTGATGTAGCGTGTAAACATAAATGGAAACTAAGCAGCAAAAGCAATATTTTGTGTGACGTCATTAAAGCCAGCATATAAAAAATAAGCAGTGTTTCAGTATGGTTTGCTTTTTGAGACACATTACATGGCAGCTAGTTAGAATAGAGGTCAATTGCACATATGAGTCTTAAAGATATGGTAAAAAGGGATGAAGACAGGATGTTAATGCAACACTTAAATATACATTAAACCATTTTTAAGGGCAAAAATAAAAAACGTATATAGGCTCTTAAATGTGATCTTTAATCCTGATGTCGTAGGTAATAGGGAGTGCGGTGAATTATTTAGGTGGGATGTAATTCCATCCGTGACGAAGCTGCATTTAATTGTTGTGCAGGTGAAACGCCCACGCGAACCCTGGCGGAGACGGCCACGGAGAGGGCTCGGGAGACGGCCCTCGCTGCTAAAGAGAAGGCGAAAGACTTCGCCTCTCAAGCACAGAAGAAACAATATGTATGATATGGAGACGGACGCGCGGCGTTGTTTTCCTAAGCCTGTGCCCAAATTTCACCAAGGCTTTCTGAAAAGGGGCTGGCCGTTCCGGTTCTCGAGGGCGCCAGGAGACTTTCACTCAAGTCTGCTGCAGCAGCTCTTCAGCAACTGGTCCGCCGCCCATTCCCACCTCTGATCATCATGCTCTTCTACCCTGTAAGCCTAGAAGTAAAATCGACTTGGTTGCAAGTGCGTCGTCCTCTCATGCCTCGCGTAGTCCTCGTTAGCGTGCGAGACGTGCCACTGTTCGATTCGTACTTTTCACAAGTTTGTTTAACGTTTGTTTAACGTTTCCCTCTAACACCTTTTTTGTTGATTTAGTTTCCCCTTTGTGATTTGTTCATTAAAAAGAATATGATCTCATCATCCTGATTCAGATGTGCCCTTAGGATCGAACAGCCACGTCTTTTCCTCATACAGTTCCTTCATTGCTTCAAATTGAAGTGATATGAGTGTTGATGGGTCCACATTCTTTGCAGTCGTTGCCTAGAAGTTATCGGAGTCCTGCACCAGTGTTTCCAGCATTTTAAATTATGGAGGAAAGGATTGCAGTGGATGGCAGTGTCTGCATATATGCTTGAAATGGTTATGACTGATCAAATAAAAATCATTGTAGCTAAACTTCTGAGAGCTCTTAAATCCTCAGAGCTCTTAAATTAGTAATCTTTGCTTATTGTCAATAAATATTTTCTATCCAAACGCTTTAGTCTTGCTTATTGAGTTTATTGGACTTGTGCAAACAATCCTTTTGTTATAAGTAGTTATTTTTCTGTACAAGAATTTGGTATTAATCCAAAATATGCCTTAAGTTGAAAAATACAAGACATTTCACCTGTACTGAGTAAATGTGATCATTATAACAAATCAACACTGTCAACGATTAAAGGGCCAAATCATGGGAAAACTAAATATTCCTTATTTTTAATGAAAGAGTTTGATGTAGCGTGTAAACTGCTATTTCTCTCAAGTCTACAGTCCATAAATGGAAACTAAAGTAACAAAAACAATATTTTTTTGTGATTTCATTAAAGCTAGCATATTTAAAAAATGCCTTAAGCTCCGCCCATCCATCCTGAAACCATAAGCAGTGTTTCAGTATGGCTTGCTTTTTGTGACACATTACAGGGCAGCTAGTTCAAATAGAGGTCATTTGCACATATGAGTCTTAAAGAGAAGGTAAAAACAGTCTTTCATTCTAAGTGGTGAAGATATGATGGGAAATGTAATGCTCAAGTATACATTAAACAATTTTAAAGGGAAAAATATAATACAAAAATGCAGAATATATAACTGATTAAATGTGATCAGTTTTTTGTATAAATGGACCATTTTTATTGGTTAGGTTCACTCTCGTTTTCAAAAGTTTTAAAGAGAAAGATTAGTTGTAAGATGGCTTCTATATTCTCATTTACTTTCAACATACAGTAAGCCCCCGTTATTCGCGGGGGTTACGTTACACAAGCACCCGCGTATAATGAAAAACCGCATTGTGTTTTGGTCAAAAAATGCCTTAAAATGCCTTTTTTTATAGTGTAAACCCTAAAAATGCTTCAGATGTGCTCCCAGAATACTTTTAATTTAATTTTAAACGGTTTAATACATTACCCTTAACGAAAATGTAAAGATAAACCCGAGGTTTAAATACGGAAAAGTCACGAACGAGAGAGAGACAGATACAGAGAGAGCGACAGAGAGTAAGAGAGAGCCCTACGGCCATGCACAGGGCAGCCAGAACTAAAAAAAAAAAACATATTGGCACGAAACATGCTGGAAAAAAAAGCTGAGAATATTTGCAGGTTCCGCGTTGTTTTGAATATTTCCACATAAAACGATAAGTTTCGTTCTCAAAAAAACAAAACGCGTGTGACTGGATCAGCGAGTCCCGATCTGCAAAACTGGGGGTTTTCTGTACTTTATTTGTGCAACACAAGATGCTGGGGTTGGAAAAAACAGAGATATTATTTTAACTGAAAGTACTTGATCAGAACGTTCTGCAGTTAAAAGTACGGACTACAAGTATATTCTTGAGTCAAAGTACTAAGTATTATCCGATACCCATTATGTTTCAGACTCCTTTGAACAGTTATTTGCAAACATATCTAACACTACAGCTAATATTAAATGCTGAAAATCCAATTTTAAGTGGGCAAAACAGAACTTTTCTTTGTTGGATTTTACCAAATACAACTCAAATAACGAAAGAAAAAGCCTCCATTTGAGTTATCTTCCCGGAGAGAAAAGTTTTAACGCTTTAATGCATGGTCGTCCACATACTTGGGACAGTTCTTAAAAGAGGTGACACAGGTCAGGAATACATCGTTAACATGTGGATATAAAAAAAAGTCTTTAACAAACTTAAATTTGCTTCTGTGAGACGAAGTGTATGGTGCGGAGTTCAATTTTGAAAAAAATCTGGCTTTTCATTTTCATTCCATTTCAGTAATACTTGGATAAAATACTAATCTTCCAAAAATAATACATAATACTAAAATAACAATACAGTATTTCCACTGCTGGCTTTAAGATTTAAAGCATGGGTTCTCAATTTTGTTTTTTGCTGGATTGCATGGTGGCTGTAGGGCTTTCTTAGACATAGTGCCTGCATTGTTCAGATTCTAATGGGTAATGGGTTTCTATAGACTGAGTGGAATTTCATTCCAGCGTGCTCCAGCCATGCTATTGTTTCCAGCAGGACAAAGTCTGCACTGCTTCCAGAACCAAAGGCAACACATTTGCGCATGAACTGATGCGTCGAGTTAAATACATAAAATATTTATTTGTACAAAAGGTTTACACTGATAAAAAAAAAATGCTACATTTGAGTACACAGATAGAGAGAAGATAAATACAAAGGCGGTGTTCCAATGATGTACAAAAAGTTCATAAGGCATTTGGTGTTCACAATCACATATACAGTGTACTATTTAGCTGTGTACATTTACACTGAGGAAAAAAAAACTGTACAAATGTAAAAAAATACAAGCATGACTGTTAAAGTACATTATTAGCATTAGTTGCATACATGACTTGCGTTTCAGCAGAAAGTTTGCCGTTATGCCCAACGTTTCGCTACTTCAAACATACAGCTGTGGCAAAAGAGGCTTAATTATAGAAACACTCCTTCGAGGTGAACTCTAGCTACTACATTTAAAGAGGGGAAATATTTCTAGTCTACATTTTTCATCTAAAAATACACTACAAATGTTTCCATCTGTTTCTCCTGGGCACGGTCTTTAGGTAGAGCTGATCTGAATGGCACCGATGATTAGTTTAACCAGAGTTAGTGGTAAATACTAAGGTCAGCGACGTTTGTGAGGAAAGAGCAACTTCCGTTTTGACGAGGAAAGCGGTGCCTCACCCACAGTCTGCTGATGCTAAATAAATGCGAGTGCTGGGCTGTTAGCATTATGTAAATGAACTCTTGCCGTCCGATACCCATTATGTTTCAGACTCCTTTAAACAGAGTTATTTGAAAACATATCTAACACTACAGCTAATAATATTAAATGCTGAAAATCCAATTTTAAGTGGGCAAAACAGAACTTTTCTTTGTTGGATTTTACCAAATACAACTGAAATGACTTGTTCTGTAAACCGAAAAAAAAAAAAAAGCCTCCATTTGAGTTATCTTCCCGGAGAGAAAAGTTTTAACCCTTTAATGCATGGTCGTCCACATACTCGGGACAGTTCTTCTTAAAAGAGGTGACACAGGTCAGGAATACATCGTTAACATGTGGATATAAAAAATGCATGAACACTGATCAAACGCATGGACATGATCTGCATTATCATCTCACAACTTGCAGTCCAAGAAGGAATGCCCTGGCTTGGAACAAACTCATGTAAGTGCTGAGAAAGCTTGGTTTGTGCAACGTATCAAGGCGAGAGAAAAGGATACAATAGTTAAATAGGATGTAAGTGCAAGCAAGTCTATACTGCAGGCTGACCCTGAAAATGAAGCCAATTAGCTTGAAGGGAGACGACTGACAAGTGCAATGGGATTGGAGGCTAAATTAGGAAGAAAAACCATGTCCATGCTGTCATACCTCCATTAATCAACAGTGTGTCTGTCTAGAGCACCACATTATTTTTTCTTGCAAAATAAAACAAAACGAACATAAAAAATCACCAAAAATTCCAGTCATGCTTGCAGAGCGCCTGAGGGTGATGGTTAGAAAATGGAAGCAGAGTGTTTCTGTGGCAAGCCACCAGATATTTTTGGTTCGAGGCCTACTTTGCTGTTCCTGGACCTCATGATATCATGATACCGTTTTTTTTGGAATGTTTCTGAATTCACACTAGCAGTTTCCTGGTCGTCATAACCAGGTGTGATCAGGAGTGGAGTAACTGTGGTCAACTTCGTTATGCGTTGGGCCCAGACCGTCAGACTCCAAAGTCCACACCATGCTCTCAACGTCAATCTCCACATCCTCTGCAATCGAAAAACAGATACAACTCGTCAATACTGAGACCTTCAGTCAACATTAACCTTTAAAAGTGGAAGATGTCATCAGCAAGAAAAGACATAACATTATCCACTATTTAGTACTAGTGGTGCAACGGATCAAAAAATTCACGGTCCGGATCGGATCATGGTATTAAGTCACGGGTCGGATAACTTTTCGGATCAGCAAAATAAAAAAAAAAAAAGACGAGACAAATTAAACTTTCCATTAATTTAAGTATTTTTGCCCATTAAAAACATTCAACTCAAGACTCATTCCACGCAATTATATAACGATAATATAGGGCATAATTACAGTAAACCCCCAGTTTTACACGGATCTGGACTCGTTCCTGAATTTTCCGGAGCACGCGTCTCTCTCTCTCGCGCGCGCGCGCCTCTTTCTGTCTCTCTCGTTCGTGACTTTTCCGGAGCGTGCGTCTCTCTCTCTCTCCGTATCTCTCTCTCTCGTTCGTGACTTTTCCGGAGCGTGTGTCTCTCTCTCTCTCTCTCTCTCCGTATCTCTCTCTCTCGTTCGTGACTTTTCCGGAGCGTGCGTCTCTCTCTCT
>JBBPDC010000032.1:15475145-15489309 GCA_037974485.1 Hemigrammopetersius urotaenia | reverse complement strand
AGTCTATCTGTTCCATTACAGTCTATCTGTTCCATTAGAGTCTATCTGTTCCATTACAGTCTATCTGTTCCGTTACAGTCTATCTGTTCCGTTAGAGTCTCTCTGTTCCGTTACAGTCTATCTGTTCCATTACAGTCTATCTGTTCCATTACAGTCTATCTGTTCCGTTACAGTCTATCTGTTCCATTACAGTCTATATGTTTTCTAAACAGTCTTTTCCATCTCTTCCCATTCTCATTCTTTTTCCACAGTGCTGTGGGCAGTCAGATATATAAGGTAAGAGATATAAGGTAAGATAATAAGATAAGATAAACTTTTATTAGTGCCACAAGTGGGAAATTTGTTTGGTCACGGCAGAAAGTGGACAGTGCAAAGTTAACAGTTAACAAAACTTAATTAAAATAATCTAATGTTTTTCAACAGATCTTCATAGACTTTAATGCCACACTGACCTTTATGTGCAGCTGTGCCCTTCTGAGCAGGTTCAGAGTGGTGTTCCTCGCTGAGTCAGAAGACAACGGGACCTGCTGCTTTAACTGATCCAAGTAATGTCGCAACTGAGCTCGCCTGCAAACGGAAATTGTAAATATGAATTTCTTTTTCGAGAAACAGGACCACATCTGGTCGCAATGTGCCGGAAAAAAAAAAAAAAAACAACAACCACTGGAACAGAAATGAGGGTCAGGAATACGTCATACCTGTGCTTTTCCAATTCATTGTGAACTGACCTGAAAAACAAACGTGAAACGTTTACTAACAAGTTATGAGATCCTCTTAATGTAAGCTAGTTATATCTGAAACAGTTATACTAAATTCTTTAATAACCGCTTTGTTACACCGTAGAATTAGAGGTCAATGACAGGACCAAAAAAGTTTCCTGGTGAACGTTGTGACTGCGATAAAATTGTAGTTACTTTTATTAAATAAAGCCCCAGGCCTGTGTTTTGGACAGAGCCACCAGAACATCCATTTATCTGGGATGAGGTTTGAAGGCTGAACCTAGTGGGACACACTGCTAGTGTTGGATGTGGTTGTGTTGTCATCATGTGGCGACTATAATGAATAATAATGAATACTCTGTGAATTGTTCTATGTAGTAAAGGTCAAAAGTACAAACTTTCAAATAACCATTTAACTGACTGGTGTTTGCAATTATCTGGTATGAAAACATTTTCATTTTGATTTTTGCTCACAATTTTCAAATTGTTCCAGTAGAAATCACCAAATAGTTCATTTTAGGTTAAATTTTAGGTGAAAGTTACATTTGCATAGCTTGTTAAGACTGTGTTATTGATAATACAGGTTTATGCACTTTTGAAATAAAATGTTTTGACTATTTTAATTAACCATTAATGGATTTCAGCATAGCCAATGTATTGTGTCAAAACCAATTCATTTACGGCTTTAGAAAAAACAGTCCACCAAAACGGAGCACATTTACATGTACGGTTCTGGTCAAAAGTTTTTGCACACACTGAGATTTCCTACATTTTCATGTTCATCACTTAATATTGACTAAAATGAGCCGTTACTTAGGAACCAGTGTAAAACAATAATAATAATACTAAATGAAAATAACAAGAAACGCGTGGCTATCACAAATAACGGCAACTGTCCTGCCAGAACCTACAGTTGTGGTATTAAAAACAAAACAAAATATCTGAATAATGCCATAATTCCAGTGTTATACTATTACTATTATACTATAACTATACTAACTATAATAACTGTGGTATCATAATAGTAAAATAGTGGAATAGCTTAGATATCGAACCATTTTATTTAGGTTTTAATACAAATTTAGACTGCCACTGTAGTGAGTGTGTGTGGTAGGTTCCGGCCGCACATTTATTTTAAAAATCCCAGCTTCTCAAACTGTGCTGCCGGAACTTACTGTTGTATTTTTTATAATTATAGCTACATAAACATGTGGATATTAGCTAAAATCACTACAGTATTCAAACCAAAATAAAACGTTTCAATAATTAGGTTATTCCACTTTTATACCGTTATAATACCGCAGTTATTATAGAATAATAATAGTATAATACTGGAATAACTTAATTATTGAAACATTCTATTTTGTTTTTGAAATTACAACAATAGACTCCGGTGGGATTGTTGTTACAGTTTTACATTATTTTCACTTTTAGACTATTATTACACTATTATACTGTTATTATACTGTAGTTATTATTGTCTAAATGGAATTATAGTAGTCTGGACTGCTGGCTAGACTGTTAGAACAGAACGGCTTGGTGCACAAACTCACCTGCTGTTCCCTGGTGAGGACTTTTTAGTTTTCTGTCTGTTTCTCTTCTCTGTCCCTTTGCTGAAAAATGGCAGTGCCGAGGCGTAGCCATGCTCTGCTTCTGAGGGAAAAAATATCAAGAAAAGCAAGAATAACCAAACGTTAGCACTTCCCTCCTCCTACACACATGAAACCAACTGCAAAACCAGCTCATTGTGTTCTGAATACAGTGAAATCTTTTAGCTAGACAGGTCTATCTGTTATTGTAATACAGTATTACGGATTTGGACTAAAAGAAGAGAATCCCAGACTCTTAATCTGCACAAAGCTGGGACTGCTGTTATGCTTTTGGTGATTTTTTATTTTTTTTATTTTTTGGCGCCACCGTTAATGCGTCGTTAGTTGATGTCCACTTTTTTGTGCACCCGTAATGAAGAATCGTGCAGAAAAATGTGCAATAATGTCATTAGGTTGCCAGTATTTGCAGATGATGTGCTCCCATTAAGATACAAATTTCAAATGTGCCGCCACTTCGCGCCTTTGTGTACAATGGGGGGCTCGAATGTAGGTCACGGAGTCAAACAAAAAAATAACTACGAACAAAGACACTTTGCACAACTTTCCAACAAAAAATAGAAACCTAAAGAGGATCTGAGTGTGTCGTGAAAAGCATACGAATACTTTTTCACGCCGAGCTGCAGCTATTTTTGTTCGAAACTTGGCTGTAGCTGGGCTGGTCTCTTTTTGTTGACAATAAATGAAAATAAATAAATATTGCAGAACTTCATCCATACCTCTCTCCTTCCTTTCCAAGTATTCGGCAGCTTGCAGGAGAACCTGAATGTTGCAGGTGTTTACCTCCATGGCGAAAATGAAGTTTGATAGCTGGTGCCGAAAATGGGCCAACACCCGCAAAGCTGTGTGTGTTGTGTGTGTGTGTGTGTGTGCGTGTGTGTGTGTGTATCTGGCGATTTGGCAGCTTCGTCTGCCACGTAATACGCGTCAGTTTCATTACGCCCCCACCCCCCAACACCCCGGCCGCTCCCATGTTTTTCTCTCTTTTCTTAAAAACGCGTTAATTTTTTGTTAATTACATGCACTTAATAAAAACAATACATTTCAGAATATGTTCGGCCTCGTGTATATTTTTTTTTAATTTTGATAAATCACTTTTTTTTTCATTTGATAATTTACTTTCACTTTAATACAATTTGATCACTTTAGACACTTTAATGCGTTTTGATAGTTTGATACACTTTGATACACTATGATACACTTTAATCTACTTGAATCCACTTTGAGCACTTTGAACACTTTGACATACTTTGATACTCTTTGACACACTTCGAACATTTTGATACACTTTGAACATTTTGATCAATTTTGATACACTTTGATACATTTTTTTCATGATCGAAGCATTCCTTAATGTTACACTTACAGCAAATCCCAGTATATGCATTGGCAGCTTTGTATATTGTAGCAAGTTATGTTTTAAAGTTGAAACTATAAGGTTTCATGAGGTTTCAAGATACTGATACAACATAGATTGATTTTTTGACTGAAAACGCTCTTTAAATGTGTTAGTTTTCCTTAAAATAACTGAAGCAGAAAATAAGATTTCTGAAAGTTAAGCGTAGTATTTAGGATGTCACGTCTAACTCGTCAAGGCACTTTTATTTTGAAAGGCTTTGAAGTGGGCAGACGAGGTTATGCTGCGAAGTTGTGTTGATATATGATCTAAATGTATGGATGCACAAACGTGTTTATCAGTTTGGTAAAATAGTACAGAATGCTGGCAAAAACATGCTTATGCATCGGTGAGCCTAAATTGATTAACACGTGCAGGAAAATCCTTTTGCGTTCGTAAGCATCTTTTCCCCCAAATTCTCCACGGCCTTTTAAATGTATACACACGTACAAATATGTATTTACGTATGAATCCATCATAATTTTGCTCATTTTTATACAATCTTCCTACATTTATAAGCATATTCTTTTGGTTATGCAAAGCATATTTTATTTTGCACATGCATTCGTCAGCCTGTGCATGTTTTTGCTCATACATTGATTGGCATGTTTTATTTGGCTTGTGCATTCATGAGAATGTTTTTTTTTTTTTTTGCTCATTGATCCATAGTTTGGTGATATTTTCCCGATCTCACCAAACTGATAAACGTGTGAATAATGTATTTTTTTTTAGAATTTAGCAAAAGCAAGTATAACAATAAAAAACAAATAATAAATTATAACTTCTTCAATGGGCTTTTATGTTGTTTTGCTGGAGGAAGCAGCTCGATGACGTGATGTTGTTGTACCAGCTGATGCGGAGCTTCGTCTTGGTGGAAATCCAGAAATAAAACATTATTCGTCTCCTTCCCGAGCACGACTGCTTTGGTTTATGTTTGTTTCGTTTGCAAGGTGTCTGTCAACATGCAGACAGAATGGTGTGCAGATGAAGAAGTCGGTTGCGTCCGTCGTGTTTGAGCTTTGCCACTACAGACTGGCCTGTGTTTCTGGGCTTCATGAGGAAATTCAGCACCTCAGCAGCCCTGACAGCACATAAATCTAACTGGTCGAAACTTTGAGAGCCAGCACTTCGCCAGAAATGAAGTAGAGGTGTCTGTTGACACTACACAGTAGGATATTAGTTGTTTCATAGCCGAGTTTTAACGAGAAACCCTCTCTTATTAGCGTTGGCCTCCAATGTCACTAAGCGTCATCCAGTACAGAGAGCAAGAGTGACCCAGTGAAGCTGCAAAGAGGGAAACATGTGGCTAAAACTGTTCTTCCTTCTTCTTTACTTTTTTGTCCTCTTCGTCCTGGCTCGGTTTTTCGAAGCCGTGGTCTGGTACGAAACCGGTATCTTTGCAACCCAGCTGGTGGATCCAGTGACTCTGAGCTTCAAGAAGTTGAAGACCATCCTCGAGTGTCGTGGATTAGGCTACTCAGGCCTCGCAGAGAAACGAGATGTCCGAGAGCTGGTCGAAAATTCTGGTGAGGTCTTTTTGAAGTCACTGCATCAATAAAATATACAAGATTCTATCCACAAGCAAGTCGATTTCTCAACCACAGCACGTGGGGGACAACACACACACACACACACACACACAGATCCTCCCTTCCATTCTCCCTTCCTCCAAACAAAAATCCTACTTTTGAAATTATATTTCTGTTTATATTTATATTGTCTTTGTCTGTTCTGTCTACCGAAGCCGGTTGGTATTCACTAAGTAGACAAATAAAACGTTTAAAAACAAATACAAGTTGTGAATTAATCATCACTCTTTGTTTTATCCAGGAGAGCTGATGCAAGGAGAGCTTTATTCTGCTTTGAAAAATGAAAAAGAGCAAGCGGGTTCAGATTCCAGCACTACTTTCAGTGGGGAGATGCACTTTTATGAATTGGTGGAAGACACTAAGGATGGCATCTGGTTAGTCCAGGTACATACTATCCGGCTCAGAAGCCTGTATGGTGTAGGAAACATGTCAAAAGGTTCTTTGCCTATCTGAATTTCAATATATTGCTAGGTTAAATCCTTTCCGCTTTGTCTACTCTAACATTTTTAATAGAAAACAAGCAGTGTTTAGTGTAATACACTTTGCTTCAACAAGGTTACTTGGCAAATTTATGCAAAAATGTATGATTATAAAGAACACTAACATTATCATGTGACCCATGGAAATTGTGTGCATTTTGAACCCATGATGATCATGAACTTTGCATTTTGCTTTGTCATTTGTATGCTGTTCTTGTGTGTAGGTAATAGCCCAAGACAGAAATCCACTGCTGAGCACAACCAACTGGGGCAAGATGGTACAGAAAGTGTCTCAGTTTGGTATTCGTACTGGCACTTTCAATTGCTCAAGTGACTCCAGGTGAGGAATTAAGTATATTGAAATAATTTTAAATATACAGTAATCCCCGCTTTTCGTGGGGGTTTCGTTCCAAGAGCACCCACATATAGTGAAAAACTGCGTTGTTGTGTTTTGATTTTTAAAAAAAACAGAACACTTTAATTTCTGTTTAATGCATTACCCTTAAAGAAAATGTAAAGGTAAATAAATAATCAGATGACTTTATTGCCTAAAAAACACATTATCGGTTAGCGGTTAGCATTAACAGCGTGCAGCGAGCGAAAACAAACACTCGTACACAAAAGAAAGGTTGAAATAACCCTCTCTACCCACATGTTTAGACAGAGCACAGCTTACTAATACAAAAAAAACTGAGATAACTGTTGAAAAAGGGGGGTGGGGACGATTAAAATACGAGGACAAGACATGGAGCAGTCATGCTACATGCTGCAGCAGCTGCTTCTTCTTCTTCTTTTTATGGCGGTTGACAACGTTTCAGTGTATTACCGCCACCGCTTCTCAGAAAAACCCGCGTTAAACTGAGGGGTTACTGTATATATTTATCACCATATCCCTTTAACTAAAGTTTTTGTTAATCTATCCGAAATGTCTTTCCCACCTTATTAGATACTGCCGCAGACGTGGTTGGATGAAGTCCACTCTCATAATGTCAGTGCCCCAGACTTACGCCTCTAAAGGAAAGGTCATGTTAAAAGAATATACTGGTAGACGCATTGAGACGGAACACATCTTCAAATGGATGACTGCACACGTTGCCTCCCGCATCAAAACCATTCGTTTCTCGCAGCAGTTGATGGATGACTGGTATCAGAAAGAAAAGCAGCCTGTAAAGATGTTCTTATTTGCCAAACTGCTCCAGCCCCCGGCCTTCTTCTCAGCCCTCAGCATCAAATTCACCGGGCGCATTGAGTTCATTTTTGTTGACGTGCGTGACTGGGACAATACCACTTGTTTAGAGGAGATAGGGGTGCAACAGATGCCCTCGTATATCCTCAAAACTCCAGAAGGCATCTACAGATATGGCAACAGCACTGGCGAATACATTTCCTTGCATGCCATGGACACGTTCCTACGGTCTGTCCAGCCGGAGGTCAATGATCTGTTTGTTTTGAGCTTGGTCATGGTTAACCTCATGGCCTGGATGGACCTTTTCATTACACAAGGAGCGACTATTAAGCGCTTCGTGGTTCTCATTAGTACATTGGGGACCTATAATTCATTGCTGATTATCTCCTGGCTTCCCATCCTTGGATTCCTTCAGCTGCCATACTTGGATAACTTTTATGAGTACAGTCTTAAACTGCTGCGCTATGCTGATACCACCACCATTGCCTCCTGGGTCAGGGCGGATTGGACTTTTTACTCCTCACACCCAGCTCTGTTCTTGAGCACGTACCTAGCCCACGGCCTCCTCATAGACTACTTTGAGAAGAAGAGGAGATGCGGTAACGACGACCAAAATGCAAACAACCTGGAGTGGCTGTCCAGTCTTTGGGACTGGTACACAAGCTACTTGGTACACCCTATTGCCTCCTTTCAGAACTTTCCGAACGAGTCAGACTGGGACGACGATCCTAATTTCCTTTTAGAGAGGTTGGCGTTCCCGGATCTCTGGCTTCGTCCACTCGTTCCCATCGACTACATCAAAAACCTGCCCACCTGGAGGTTCAAGTGCACACAGCCAGAAGGCACCGTCTTAGAGGAGCGAGATAATCCACCAGACAAGATAGTTCACCAGTCAAGTCACGAAACAGGGAGTAACCAGCAAGAACACTACAGCTCCGAGAATACTCAAACGAATGAGGAGTGTTTGACCAGAATGAAGTCGGAAGAGTCCTGGTCCTCTGGAGAGGAACAGGACACAGATTGGTCCCAGTGGCCCTGCGGCATGCTCCACTGCACGGAGTGCGTCGTGTGTTTGGAGAACTTTGAAACCAAATGCCTTGTCATGGGACTGCCGTGTGGCCATGTTTTTCACCAGCAGTGCATTGTGGTCTGGCTAGCCGGTGGACGCCACTGCTGTCCAGTGTGCCGGTGGCCATCCTACAAGAAAAGACCAGCAAGGCAACCTTATTCAGATTACCCATCCGAACCAGAATAGCATATGCTATAGGTTTGGCTGCAGATCTGCTTCCAGCACTTAACTTATAAACTACTTGATGTGTCCATTGTTAGTCTGTAGACCCGTAGGTCCATGTTGTTGGCTCCTGTTTTTTTTTTAAATTTTATTTCTGGTGGTTTGAACCTGCATACACATACACAGTACATGGGCCTCTGTGGACACATTGAGCCTAGACATGGACTACTTGTTACTATTAGCTGAAAATCTGTCTAGCGTTTTTCCGTCTATGACTTAATTTGTTCCCAGAACACTGGCCCAATAGGGACTCGCTTCTTCCTAATATGATTTGAATTTGTGTGCGTTTGGGGGGGAAAAGTTGCAATTGGAATCACGTTCCTCAGAGAATAGATCTGAAAAAAAAAAAAATAGTAAGGCTCTGCCTGCTGTCATACAGGCAAAGCAATAAATGAAAAGGTTTTTGTAGTTCTGCTAATCACCAGATAAAGGTAACAATCTGCATTAAGTTATCTGTATCAGAGTTCCATATACATGTTCAGTGTGTCTTCAGTTTATAAATGTGATACATTGCGCACTTGGACAGGGTACACACTACACACTCTATCAGCTGGGTAGGCTCCACTACACAATATTCTGCAACGTAACAGATCATATAGTTAAAGTTAATGGTAACACGTCTGGGTTGTGTAGTGTGACCCCAGCCTAAGTTTAATAGGGAATTCATAACATATGAGGAAGTCTTTCGATTTATTTAAATCATATAAAACTCTGGGCATGTGGATCTGATATTTATTATACACAATACAAATAACAACAAGAATCACACAAACTTGAAAAAAAAAAAAGGCTTGCATCCCAGGCAAAAATGACTGACCGACGAAGACTTGCTTGAGTCCGAGTCTCCATCTCTGATTAAATTGCTGTTCTTCGAGGCATGCCACTTTATTTGTCCCTAAGCAGGATTATTGCTTTGTAATAACACTATTAATGACCTTATCCCATGGACTTACTCCAGTTCTATGTGTGGATTTGAAACATAAATCAGAGCTTCAGTCTGTTGTGATGTGCAATTCATTAAAGTTTAATTTTCACATGGCTTTTGTGACTCGGTGTGCTTTTGTGCATATGTGCAAGAAGTTTTTAAACTTTTGTTTTGAAGTAATGCGTCACCCCTGTGATTACTCTGTAATGAAAAGGGATTTTTACTCAAAGATATGTTGTGTTTCAGGGCATTCTCACCCAAAGCTAGCATTTAAAGGTCCTGTGTTGTGCATTTTTATTTTAAGCATTTTTTCCCCATGATTTCCCCAGTGCCCCCGTTTCAGCAGTGTTCAGTTCTCGCATTTAAAATAGCGTTTCGACCAGCCTGCCCTCTCTCACTCACCGTGTCAGAACTGTTCTTGGTGATGGGAAGAAAATGCCAGAAGCATTTAATGCCTCTGAAAGCTGGCAGGAGGCGTTTTTTCATGAAGCCCTTCTGAAGACGTCGCATGATGCCTGTTTTATGGTAGTTTTGAGAAAGTGTTTTGGCCTAAAACATTCACGGCAGAGGGATACATGTGGAGGCAAAATAATACTCAAATCTTAACATTACATACAAGAACTCGCGCTGAGGTTCACGGATCATTTCTGATAGCAGTTTAAATGGATATGTTTATACATCACGGCCCCTGGTTCCTATCTCAACCACTGGGAAAAAAACCCTGAGATAGTACGTTTAACTACGATGCACCATTTCTCATCAGCTCATCACTATACAAGATAAGGAGCAGTTTTATTTATCCAGAGGGAAATTATTTTGTCCTAAACATACTCCGTGCAACAAGAGGAAATAAACATATACAATAAGAGTAAAAAAAAAAAAAAGGAACAGAACAGTAGTAATAGTGCAAATATAATATCAAAATAACTCTTAAGTAGTAAATAACTGGCAGATATAATGAAATAACATTATTGGTGCAAGCGGTTATTAAAAGTGAAATTACGTACAGATGAGTAAATAAAAGCACAAGAATCTGTGTGTGTGAATTATGCAGAAAATGACTGGTATTCCACTTTAAGTTAAACTAGATCATCTGTTCTTAAAGTGCAGCAAGTCTGCAGGGATCTCAATTAATAAGGTGTCGGTGTGTTTACATTTACATCAGTGCTCAAGAATTCCACGACTGTTTCTTACCTGAAAAACAGCTTAAATCCGAGTCGACTATTTAACCAACATACTGCAGTCAGAGCATCTATACAACAACTGTCACATAATAACTAGCCAACACCCAACCCAACAATACATAAGCCATAGAGAAGAACGCAAGTCATAGAGAAGTGGGAAGTCAAGGGAAAAGAATTTTTTTTAAAGAAATAAGTAAGTAGTAGGAAAGAGACATAGATAAATAAATTAAACAGTATCTTAAGGTTGGTAACAGCAGGGGGATAAATACATTTGTCAGGAGAATATATCAATTCTTCTTACATATTTGCACATAACAGTGTATGATTATTACATGACATTACATTCATTTGGCAGATGCTTTTATCCAAAGCGACTAACAATATGAGGACCAGAGGACAGTATAAAGTGATACATTTTTATGTAAGAGTATTACAAGAAGGTAGACAGTGTATCAGGAGAGGAGATGCTCTCTGAACAGACGAGTCTTCACGAGTTCTTGGAAGCTGGAGAGGCATTCTGCTGCTCTTGTCAGCTTAGGCGGCTCATTTGACCAGAGTATAAACCCCATGAGAGGAGAGTAAGGTCTGGGTTTGTCTTGTATTTTTACATCACGGCCCCTGGTCCCTATCACAATCACAATAATGAGTTTCACTACAATGCACCGTTTCTCATCAACAAGTGTATTTACATCCCTGTGACTGAATTGTACAGAAAATGTCTGGTATTCTACTTTAAGTTAAACTTGTTTGGGTGTTTTTAGGGTCCAACATGTCTGCAGGGATGTCATTTAGTATAGTTTCAGTGTATTTAAACCAGTTATCCAGTATCTATGGGCTAGAAACATCAGGAGAATGTATAAATACGTCAGAAGAATATTTCTTCTTCCCTATATCCATCAAAAACAAAAAAACAAGATGGCACATCTTGAATAGCACATGTTGATTTAACTTTTCAGGTTGAAGAACAGATATGGACTTCTTAAGCATACTCTGGACATCGCTCTGGATAAGAGTGCCAGCTAAATGCTAAATATATAAATTCTCTTTTCATATTAATGTATAATCATTACATTACATCCTTTTGACAGACTTTTGTATCCAATGTGACTAACAATATGAGAACACATTTAAGTGTCAGGACAGTGTGAGAACCAGAGGAGAGTATTAAGATAAGATAAAACTTTATTATCCCCCGAGTGTACAATTTGCGCTAAATCTTTGTGTAAGAGTTATGCAGGAAGATAGATAGAGCATTAGTGCATAAATAAGTCTTCAGGAGGCTGAAGCTAGAGAGGGATCATATTAATTTAAAATGAAAACTACCCCAAGTGAACTCATTACAGTTTGGCTGCTGCTGAGTGCGCATGCGCCGGCTCCTCACTCGGCCGCACGGTTCTGGGAGTGAATGCGCAGTGTTACGGAGGGTTCATCACTTTTACCATGTTCTTCTGAGCTGTCTGATAAGTCTGACGCTTGAAACCGAGACGGGAAAGGAGGAAGGGCCACAATGCTGCGTGTGTGCTGGAAAGGTGCTAATGCAGCGGGACGGGTGAGGTTTTATTTAGGTTTGTTGGGTCTCTGGGCAAGGGGGTCATTCAGTCACCAGAGGCCTGCAGGGTTTTCACAGCTAAAATCACGTTTTACAATTTACAATCGGCTTTGTGTTTAATTCGTGAATCACATTTCGTGTTATTTGAGATTTCAAACCCCAAAACAGTTGACTTTAAGCTGCTGAAACTGGGTGTTATTCGAATTTGGCTAAAGGTGTAGCAGCTAGCTGGGACACTTCTACGTCAACGGCGTAAGACGAAGCGTGGAGGGGCTGGTGTTTTTCCTTGATTGACGTCTGCCCCAGTGACGTCTGACCAATGAAATAAGAGTTAGAAGAGAGCGCCGTGGCTATCCACCAATTGGATCTTGGGATTTCTCCTCTACGTACATCTGGGCGGGCAATACGTGATTCATGTTTTCCGTCAGTTCCAAATGAACAAGTAGCAGAAGAAATGTCGGTGTTTAAAGTTTGCTGCTTAATTTAATATCCCGATTTCATATGTATAAACTGCACTAAACGGAAAACAAAGACGTGCTTAATTGATAAGCTTTGAAGTAGATGCAGGTTGCGTTTGTCCACTATGAGGACATGACCTTGCCGTTATTGGAGTTCACTTAAGTTGCCAGTGTTAGTAGAGTGAGAGCAATTCAGTATACCATTTCTTATCAGCTCACTCTGACTATTTTAGATTTAGAACTGTGCAGAAAATGACTGGCATTCCACTTTAAGTTAAACTAGATAATATGTTCTTAGAGTGCAGCAGGTCTGCAGGGATGTCATTTAGCAAGGTTTCAGTGTACTTAAATAAATTATCCAGTATCTTAAGGAGAGAAACGTCAGGGGAATATATAATTTGTCAGGAAACTGTATACATTTGTCAGGAGAATATATAAATTCCCTTTTCATAAATGTATGTTAATACATTTATTATTAACATTAAGTTAATGTATGATCATTACATTACATTTATCTGTAAGATGCTTTTATCCAAAGCGACTTACAATTTCAGGACACATTCAAGTTTCAGGACAGTGTGAGAACCAATTGGAGAGCATTACTCAAATCTTTATGAAAGAGTAACATAAGAAGATATATTATCAGTAGAGGAGATGCTCTCTGAACAGATGAGTCTTCAGGAGGTTTTTGAAGCTGGAGAGGGACTCTACTCTTGTCGGCTTAAGAATTGACATGCAGGCTCATTTCTTGATATCCAAAGGTTGTAAAAATGAAGCTGAATCAAGTTTAAGGTGTAAACGGTTAGCTCATATCATCTTCATCTGTTATTAACAGGCGGAGCCATAAACACTGAAACTATGAGTTAGTTTCAGTGTTTACTACAAATAAAATCAAACACTTTTTCTCATGACTGGGGAAAAAAATGCAGCTTCCTAGGCTGTTAACTGTATGTTAATTAACTTAATGATATTAATGTATGCACATTATGAGAATGATATAACATTTCAAGTGCAAGTATAGCTTGCAAAATAGTTTAAAAGAGACAAAATTAGGATGATATGTATGTGCAGAAGGAAAAAAAATATGAAAATGAAAGAATGTAGAATGTATTGGAACACTAAACAGACTATATAATGTTAAATAGATACTAATGAATGAACTGGTTAATTATTGATTTAATAGTAACTTTATTTTTTAGTGTCTGGCAGCTTAGAGACTGTGGGGATTTCAGCAATTCATAGCACAGTTACTTTGTTTGCTTGAGTTGCTGTAGTTTCATAGATGGTGGTTCTTGCTTTTGTCTCTTCAGAAATGTCTCTGTGGGAAGGTAGCAGCCCACCCTCTGCAGCACTGCCGCCGCTACACCTCAGCTGGAAACTCAGGGTAAGAGTGGATGAAAATCATCCAATAAAAGCACCTTGATTCTTGATGCAGCAGTTTTTCTTTATCATGACATGTTCTGTAGAACATTTCAGGTCTTTTGCATTGTCTACATTTAAAAATGTTGCGTTGATTATTTATACCTCTGTATCTGACACTTTGTGTACACATTACCAAGATAACACTGTGCCTTACTTTATAATGCTGGATGAAGCGGGGCAACACAACAGGTTTCTGTTCAGCTCACCTGCCAGGTTTTCAGTGGAGTTTATGTCAAGGACCTGGGAGATTTCACTGCAAATTCTTGATTCTGTGGTCCTCTATAATAGAGCCCGACCGATTTATCGGCAGGCCGATATTATCGGCCGATATTAGGCATTTTCCAAACTATCGGTATCAG
>JBBPDC010000032.1:15462809-15475045 GCA_037974485.1 Hemigrammopetersius urotaenia | reverse complement strand
ATATATCGGCCGATATATCGGATTTTAAAACCAACAAATATTTGTATCGGTATCGGCCTTCAAAATCCTTTATCGGTTGGGCTCTGCTCTATAATCAGAATCCTATTTTAAAAGCAGTGTACTTTTTACAGGTCTGCTGCTGGAAAGATCGTAGCTGCCAGTCTTCTGACAGTTGGTGGAGGTTTAGGTGGTACAATCCTGTACGCCAAATGGGACCCAAAATTCAGGGCAAATATTGAGAAGAGCGTTCCCTATTCTGACCAACTTTTTGAGATGACGCTTGGCCCCCCTCCACCACTAATCGTTCCTTTTCAAAGGACACCAGTAAGTGGATGTTTAACTTTGATTTAACCTTTGTTATTACTTATATTACTTATTATTGTGCATCTTGCATGTTTCCTGTGTCTTCTACCCACTCTCCTAGCTTGTAAATGTGTCACACTTGTAAATGTTCTCATATAGGCCTTTGTGTGTGTATCCTAGGCTAAGGTCGAACCACTGCAGATATCATCAGTGTCTGAAGCCTCGAAGGACTCAAAGCAGCCCAAAACAAAAGGCAAAAGTAAAGAAAAACAAGCAGAACCAGCACCTGTGGAACCCATACCTGCGGTAGAGGAAACACCAACTGAGACGGCACAGACCATAGAAGGTGAGTGTGTGTGACCGTATGTTCAGGCATGCAGCCGACATATACATTCTGCTCCATAATTATTGGCACCTATGGAAATAATGGGTAATAAAATGGTCATTAAAAAAAATGTCTTTGTGGGTAATTAGCTCAGACAGAAAATAAGTTTAATTGAAGTAAACCTCGTCAAAAGAAACCAAATCTAATAATTAAAAAATGTCATGTATTTCAGTTATTGACACACTTTTAGTATTTTGTCCATCTTCCCCTTGCCAAACTGAAAGGTTTCCTAAGGGATCTAAAGAAATTGAACATTAATCAACATCCTCATGCTGTCTGTTCAGAATCTGATTTCGTATAGAAAGATGTTTGCCAGTTTCAGTTTGAGGTAGTCACTGGCCCAGTAAGCTCAGGGTCTTTCGGGACCTGTTATGTAAGAAAATTCAGAGTAAGTATAACTTCTGGCTTTGCCTTTTATAACCTTTTTGATGTTGATTAAACTGATTGGGAGGAGTTCATCCCAGATCAGTATTCTTGGAGTGACATGATTGGTAAATGCAGCCATCAAGAGTAGGATTAATGGAACTTTTGTTAATGAATATGTGGTTGCATTGATTGAGATTGATTGATATGTATTAGGGCTGCACAATGTATCGCAAATTTATCGTCATCGCGATATCAACACGTGCAATATACATATAGCGAAAGACTGACTGAACTGCAGTAAATGGTGTTTTTCCAAAACTCTTCACCCAGAGCCACAGAGAAGAGGCCAAAAATCTTCTGTTACTGTTATAGAGTGTTCCGTTTGCTATTTTTTCTGGCTAAGAACTTACCACTAAGGGTGGTGGCCTAGTGGTAGGATACTTGCCTCTGGACCAAGAGGTCATGAGTTTGATTCCTACCTTCAGCAAACCACCACTGGGTCCCTGAGCAAGACACTTAACCCCAAGTTGCTCCAGGGAGAGACTGCCCCCTGTAGTTGGAAGTCGCTTTGGATAAAGGCATCTGATAAATGCTGTAAATGTATGTTTACTATAATATAAATTATGTTTACATTCATTTAAGATCTTTCAGATTTTTTTCAACAACGTCCAATGGTTCAAATGTTAAATGCTCTGTTTAAGTAAATTCTTTAATTAAAAAAAAAAAAACATGTTGAAATGGAAGTATTTTATTTTTTATGCATAGACTAGTCAGAGTCTGGAGTCTCTGTTACCAGCAAATCCAAAAAAGAAAAACATTTTTACTCACTTATCGCATGTGGTATCGCCATCGCAACACTCAACAACATTATTGCACGTTTTCCTAATATCGTGCAGCCCTAATATGTATATATTAATTTATTCTGTGGGGGTCATGTTTGCTTAGGTCTACCAGAGGACTTTACTATAAGATTTACAAGCTTTAAAGTGCTGCTTTGTGCTTTGGATGTGTTTTTTGGGGAATAGCATTTTCCTATAATGTTGGGTCTTTTAGGGAAATTCCAGCTTTCTCTTTCTATTCCTGCAACATGTTGCTTTAGTCCACATTGAGCACAGTGTTACCTTTCAGACTGATTTGCTAACCAAATGTAATCAGTGCTTCAGGTAATGTTCTTTTATCTTCCATGCTCCAATACACTTTGACTCTGATTGCCGTTTGAGTCACTGCGTGCCGTGGTTTGCTACCTTTAAGGTCCCTGAAATTCACTGGAGAAATCATTAATCAGTGGTTGTTTGCTGGGTGTGGCCATTTACATGCATCACTACTTCAGAGCCATTTCACCAAGCTGTTGTTCTTTTCTGTTACAAGACTGACAACTCATTAAAACTGACACCCCAACAACAAATCGCTTTATGTTTACTTTACACGCTTGTCAAGACTTTCCCATATGGTTTCTGACCCCATATGACCGACTGTTTTCATTGCGCAAAAGTACAGGCCAATTGTTTTCAAATCTATTTAACCTGTTTGAAGTTTGAAGGGTGTGTGAGTATTTAAGTATATCGTTTGCTGACCGCTGAGATGCAAACTTCCATGATATTAAGCTATAGAAGTGTCAAAGCTCCACTCCAACATTACACAAGTTAACATCAGACACCAAACACTTCTTAGCTGATTGACTGCGTTTGAGGTGAAAGGGAAGCTGTATAGAAAAGGCCAAACTAGTAAAATGCTAACAGCTTGTGCATACAGATATTTAATCATGCAAGAACAATAGCGTTATCATCAGGTGTCAGGTATTTCTGCCGCCACTTGTTTGGCACCCAGTCGACTCGGTCCTTCCTGATGTGGGTTCCAATGTTGTTGCAGAGGCCTCAGCTGAGGCGGCTCATATCATTTCAGCCATGAGTGAAGTGCAGTCTGTGCCCGCCCCAGGCACCGGACACGAACCAGCGGCTGCCGAGTCTGAAGCCCAGAAACCTCCACCCGCCCAACCAGCGGCAGGTCAGAGCCGCACCGCGGGGACTAGTGCTCCTGCCCTTCAGCAACTGATCCAGGACCAGTGAGCTAGCTCAAATGCGTTCCGTTCTGAGACGGGAGCTGCTCCTGGATCAGTTGATAAGGCACATAGCACTGATGCCTGCCTCACCACGTGTGTTTGAGATTCTTCATCCTTCCATTGAGTCTTCTGTCTCTCCGGCTTTAGCACCATTGTGTTTTTGTCTAACTTGTTACTAACCCACTCATTCCTTCTTACCTTTGCATGACCAGCACACAGTTATTTTCATTCTTATGTCTAAAACCCCTACTAATCCGCATGGTGAACTCGGCTTTATTCGTTCTTAATGCTTAAAACGTTCACAACCGTTTTTGGCCTGTTTGTTGCTCATTGTTTTTGTTTTTTTGTTTTGTGATTTGTTTATTTATTTATTTGGCTTGCCCCAGGGTGGGGTTGTTTGGGCCACGAGTCAGTTAGCATGTGGTCATATCTGTAATCAGAGTGTTCTGTTTGTGACTGTAGTGGAAGATTGCCACGAGTGTGCTCCCAACGAATCTGCCCTGAAAGAGCGACCTGTGGAGGAGGTGGCGGCCCGCTTAGCACAGCAGGACCAGGCAGAACAGGACATTCTGACTGGTACGGATCCAAGACGCTTGCACACACTCGTATTGTGTATCTACAGTACAGAGTGACTTTGTTTAGCCTTCTTTGATTCAGTGAAACCAAATACTCGCTAT
The DNA here is from genome assembly GCA_037974485.1 of Hemigrammopetersius urotaenia. Taxonomy (NCBI): domain Eukaryota; kingdom Metazoa; phylum Chordata; class Actinopteri; order Characiformes; family Alestidae; genus Hemigrammopetersius; species Hemigrammopetersius urotaenia. The sequence continues at coordinate 15,471,255 of JBBPDC010000032.1, read as the reverse complement.
ACAAGCACTATGATGACTATGATATGTATTCAGTATATGGCTTCAGAGGGTGTATTTTTTTGCATTCATTTGCACTAAGTTTATATTTATAACAGACTCAATGTATAGTATTGTGCAAAAGCAACCTGTAAAAATAATATATTTAAAAACATTTAGGTACTTTATGGAGTAAATATTGATTTTATGTACAGTATATCAGTGTGTTCCTTGCAGAAGCCCAGTTTTGCTCAGTGAGTACTGAAGGAATTTCACAAATCCTGGCAATCCAGGCATCAAAGAGAAATCTGGAAACGTTAGCTTTGCTAGCAGAGACACATAATCTCACACTAAGAAAAATGGCTTTAAACAATATGCATAGGTGCCCTAAGACTTTACCCAGCGCTGTAGTCATCTGAAGAGTGTTGTGGGTGTTTGAAAGGCTGTTTGCTTGTGTGTCTACCTGTGTTCAGCTTTGTCAGCCAACCTGGAGGACGCTCTGGGGTTGTCAGCCAAGCTCACCCTGCAGGCCATTGGAGCACAGGAAGTAGCCCTCACTGCCATCGGCAAGCACACACGGAAACTCAGAGAGGCCATGGACTCGGAGGTAAGTCCGTCTTCTGTGTCTCCATCTTGGTCTATATTGCTCTTCTTCTCACTCTTGTTTAGAAATTTGACGGTCACTTGGTGTTTACATCCAGGATCCTCCAGATAAGAAGTCGGCTCAGTGGCGGGAGCTGGAGGATGCGCTGAGTGAACGAAGCCGTGCAGTGGACCAGGCCGGACAGGCTCTTCTCCAAGCCAAGTAAGACCAAGAAATGGATGTTTGAAGGATTATTTAATTATTTAATGGTAAAGAAAAGCCAGCGGAGTACAGTTGACATTATAGACCCAAGTTTGTTGTAGACCTGCTAACATTAAAGCCAGATTAGTTCCTTTATTACTGGCAAAGACCAGAGACAGAATATTCGAACTGTGGCAGTATGAATTCTTACTGTTTGTTTTTTGTTTCCGTTGCTTCCTGCATCTGTGCAATTAGAGGACAGCTTGAGAAGCTTAGAGCTGAGATTAACAGTGCCAAGCAGTCCAGTATCGAAACTGCCCGACCCCAAATCCTGGCTGCAGAGGAAAACTTGCACAGTATGATCGTGGACCTGGACAAAGTGGTAACCAAAGTAAGTACTATAATCAGACTCAGTAATATGCTTAAAAGGTGAAAAATCCAATTAGATGGCTGGCAGAGTCTCTAATCCATTAACTTTAGCACAGTACACACTAATCATATTATCTGGTGCCTGCTAGAGGAGTGCTTTTTTTTTTTTTTTTTTTTTTTTTTTTTTTTTAAAAAGGTATAGAAAGCTATGTATTGGACCGGAGAAGTGTCCTTTTACCCTAGACCACGGTTGCTTGAGTGGTACTGTAAGCTGTAACTGAACACTGTCCTCATCTGCATTCCAGGTGCAGTCAGCCCAGTCCGAGGCAAAGATCGTTTCTCAGTACAGTGAGCTGGTGAACGAGGCCAAGGCTCAGTTTCAGAGAGAGCTGAGTAGTATCACTCCTGAAGTCCAAGCAAACTGGAAGGGTCTCAGTAAGCATTCTTTCTTTATCAATTTGGGGGATATTTGGAGCTCCTAAGTGGAGCAACCAGTCATTGGGGAGATCTCAATTTGAAGTCTTGGTGATGCCATGGCTGCTAGCCATCACTGGATACATCTTTGAATCAGAGAGAGAAATCCCAAAAGACAACACTTCTCAAATCGCAAATGACTATTTTATCGATTTTTCGTAATTTAACAGAAATAGAAAGCTTTTTAGATCTTGCAGGGTCTCTCTTTTTTCTTACCAAAACAACTAACAAAAATCCTTCCTTGGGAATGGTGTTATTGTGAAGGTCAGGATTTGACTAGCAGCCGGGTGGATAGTATTTCTCTAGAATATCATGTCTAGTGTTAGTCTTCAGGTTTTTTATTGTTCAGTTTTATCACTGACTTTCTCTAGTTGGTTGTTGATGAGACTAAAGATTTCAATTTGTTATTCAATTGGTAAAAGGGTTGAAGAAAAGGGTTTATTTGCATGGTTTTATTAAGACCGGTAGGAGATTTGCAGGATTTGGATAAGCTTGGATAAGGTGCTAAGCTTTGGATTGAGACTTGGTTAGTTTTTAGGGTGGAGTGTCCCGAATGTGAAGGAGAATTCTTTGGAACGCTGACCGAATGTTTCTTTGAGTCAGTCGGGAATGTAGACATACTTTTCTCCTTTAATTTATATTTGTGAAAGGTTAAAAGAGAATTTAATTTCCATGTTCAGCTTAGCTTTGCTGACCTGCTGACAAACCTCCTGATATCCGAGCAGTTTGCTTTCAGAGTGGTGGCTTTCCAACTTTCAAGCATTCATGAACTTGTAGCTCATTAGTAATCCTCTCCACATCTCTCTCTCCAGCCGGGAAGCTTAGTGCGGATGACCTGAACTCTCTAATCGCTCACGCCCACCGCCGCATTGACCAGCTGAACCGCGAACTGGCTGAGCAGCGAGTGCGGGAGCAAATCCGCATCGAGGCGGCACTGGAGCAGCAGAAGCAGGAGCATCACAGAGCACAGGACCAGGCCGTCGCTACTGCTATCCAACACAACCATGAGGAGTCGAGACTCGAGCAGGAAAAGAAAGTAGGGCTATGAATAAAAAATATACGATAAAATTAAAGTGAATCTGTGACATGGTATTTCGTGATCCTCTGAATGATTTGGGCCTGTGTGCCATGAAACATAATGAACCGGGAAGAGCAGCTGATATTTCAGTGGCTGCTATTTTAAAAAGGTATTTAAATAATGTAAAAAAAAATAACAGAAGTTACGTGTTACACTGAGACACTGTCGATATAGTTAACAAAAATAAGAACGCGAGTCCACAGCCAATAGGGAGTTGTTTATTTTTAGATTGTAGGCTTAAGGATGTCTACTGCTTTACTCCCTGTGTGTCTCAGATGCAGGAGGTTCGGGAGGTGATGGAGGCAGAGATGAGGACTCAGCTGCGCAGGCAGGCGGCTGCACATACTGACCACCTGCGGGATGTGCTGAAGGTGCAGGAGCAGGAGCTGCGGGAGGAGGCGCAGGAGGTGAGGAACACACCGCTTCGTTCTGTCATGTACACGTTATTTGTGAAGTGAAGATACATTTAATACCATCAACATAAGGTTTCACTGCTAATGATTTGTATTCGAGGGGTGTCCTAATGAATTTCAATCCCAGGAGTGAATAGTTTAATCCAAGCACATCTGAGTAATTTCGTTTTTGGTTTGAGAGATCTCCCATCAAATCACTGCACTTACCACTACTGTGTCTGGAAAAGTTAATGGTCTCTATTAGTGAAAAATGATCACAGCATAATATCCTGTTGGGTAATCAGGAATTGTAAGCCATTGTAAGTCTCAAACTGCCATCTTGTGTAGATCCTGAGCAGTAAGATGATGGACCAGGAGACAGAGTACCGTCGCCTGGCCCAGGAGCAGCTGGACGCCTTCACGCTGGACATGAACTCTGCCTACGCAAGGCTCAAGGGCATCGAGGAGGCCATAGACAGTGAGTTTGCAGCCTGATGGCACGTTTGTTTTATTTCACGCTGCTTTTTGATCAAAGGCTCTGTCATCCAGCTGTTGTGGGATTACTTCTGAAAGTCATGATTGACTTATAAATAGTCCCAATTGTGCTGTCCCCTCGCAGGTCATGTCGTGGCTGAGGAAGAGGCCCGCAAGGCCCACCAGCTGTGGTTATCTGTCGAGGCACTGAATTACACTCTGAGGACAGCAGGCGCTGAGTTGCCCACTGAGCCTCTAGACGGCGCCGTTCAAGCCATTAAGGAGAGCTGCGTAGACAACGAGTTCGCCCAGGCTCTAGCTACGGCGCTGCCTGAAGAATCGCTGACTCGTGGGGTGTACAGCGAGGCGTCCCTGCGAGCGCGGTTCTACGGCATCCGCCGGCTGGCACGGCGCGTGGCGCTGATCGATGAGACGCGTAACAGCCTGTACCAGTACTTCCTGTCCTACTTACAGTCCGTCCTCCTCTTCGAGAAGGAACAGGAGGCGCCGCCTACCAAGCTGGCGACCCACGACCTCGACACCTTCAAGCTGCTCGCCTACGCCACCTACAGCATTGAGCACGGTGACCTGGAACTCGCCGCCAAGTTCATCAACCAGCTGCGCGGAGAGTCACGCCGTGTAGCTCAGGACTGGCTCAAAGAAGCCCGACTCACCCTAGAAACCAAACAGGTGGTCAGCCTTCTGTCGGCATACGCCAACGCAGTGGGTTTAGGCACTACCCAGGCTTCTTAATCACCCCACACTGACAAAGAGTTGTAAAAAATATGAGGATTTCTGCCTGTCTGCTACTAACAGCAACCTGCCGTTCCTCAGATTAATTTATACATAATGTGGCACACCAGCCAAGGTGGTTTTGTTTTGGGTTTTGTTTTGTTCAAAGCACTTTTTTGCAAAAAGGCTTAAATAATTCATCAGTGGCCTACCAACCAGAACAGTGTGCTGAATGCCCACATGTACCTCGTGCAAATCTCTAAGGTAACTGTAGGCAATGGCACTTAAATGGATCTTCAATGCAAACACACAACCCCCATCTCCACTGTTTAATTTTGGGTGTGCACTTAGCAGACGAGGCTTTTTGGCTCAGTACTGCTATTAGTAGCCTGTCCTAAAAGTAGTCTGTTCACGTCTCCAGTTTAACACATGTAACGCTTCAGGTTCAGTACACTGGTTGTGTATAGGGGATAACCAAATCCATTTTGTCATGATTTAAACCTCCCCCCTCAATACTGAATATCAATAAATAATGGATGTCGAGTCATTTCTTTTTTCATTCGTTTTCATTTAACAATGATTTTTTGAAAATAACTTTAGATATTCTGACACGACTGGATTTGTTTTTAAATCCATTACCTTTGCTACCTTGCCTACATAATTCAGACGTCGTAATTGTCTATGGACTTCTCGTCATAGCTTCAGGAAAGATCAACTTAGAAGTTCTAACTGAATAATAAAGCATAGGATATATAGTTTTAATTGATGCTAGTCATTAAGTTCATGTGGGGAATGATTTCTTGTTTACGGATTAAATGAAGATTTAGTCCAGTTACAGAAGAAATTGATTTATTTTTAAATACACGTTTGTCAAATGATGCACAATACTCTGCATTTTAATCGCTCATAACAGTGGAAGACTCCAGATCTGATAACGCATTCCTGATGGGAGGGAAATGGAGAAAGATATCAGATTTCATTCATTATATTGCATGTGTTCAAATAGGATTTGGATTGACTGATGAAAAGCCCACCTCTGCTCCTCAGTTAATTCAAATTCCTGCTGCACTCTCTCCAGCAGATTTGGGGTGACTGGCAGGCAAAAGCCGGCAGCAAGCTGAACCAGCTCCACGGCCATTTGAGGATTGTTGCTTGCCTTTATTGATACTAAGAACTGATTCAAAAGGCTGTCGCTGTGAATAGGGACAAGTTTTTTTTTTCAGTTTGAGACAAACAATATGAGAAAGTTTTAACCTGAAAATTAACAACAGGTTCATCCTCTCACAGCCGTACTTACGATGGAACTCTGCTTGAGAGTTTGAAGATCTTCAGCATATCCCTAAAATGAAAAGAGAAAAAGAATTGTGACTCTTTGGAGCTGTATCAGACCATAAGAGTTTGTGTACTTTATATTTTTTCTCTCTGACTCACCAGGCCTGCGTTGTCCTTTCAGCTGCCAGCAGGATTGAGGTGATGCTGTTAAGAGAGCTGGCTGACCAAATCAGCTGCCCTCGCTGGTCTGTCTGCGTATACAGAGCCTTTACATCAAGGGCGCAGTCCGCAAACGACTGCTGCACCTGTGCAATACAGAAGGCAGAGTCACTGCCTACGAAGTTTAATCCAAGTCTTAGACTGGTCATGTTTTAAAAAAAAAAAGTGATTTAAATAGGAATGTCCAGTCTCATCCCCCAGACCCCCATTCTACCAGCTCAGTTGGTGTAAGACCTCAAATAACAGGTGAGCTCTTGCTTTGTTGAAGTAAAAAACACCCAGTCAGCCTCAACTCGGAGGTAAAATACTGGGTATATGAGACATTTTAGATAAGATAACCCTTTATTAGTCCCACAAGTGTGAAATTTGCATTGTAGACCGAACAAACAAAACGTAAGAGCAGCATAGCCAATAGAATAAATCTTTACAACAACAGTATAATATAAAAAACATACACAAGTATACAGTTAGTACAAAAATATAGCAGTTTGTGTAAATAGGAACACAGCGGGCGTGTTCTGCTGCTGTTTCTGTGGGGGTTGTACCTCTGGGCTTTGTTTCTCCCGGGCCATCAGGGAAAGCACCTCCTCCACCAGCTCTACCTTGTTGCTATGGCCCAGCTGCTTGATATCTAATAAACAATACAGAGAGAAAAAGCCTGAACCAGCCGCGTGACAGTAAAGGTTAACAATGACACATTGAGAAATGTCTTAGGTTTAGATGCGTCCGTTAAAAAAAACCTGAAGATATTATACTTTTTCCTGCTAAAAATAAAAACATTCATAAAAAAATATCTAATCTACACAATTTTCTTAATCCCGAACGCAGACAGGACCTGCTTTCTGAGGTTCGCTTCCTTATGTTTAGACTGGAGCTAAGAGGCGAATGCAGTATAATTAACCTCACAGAAATTCCTTCAGCAATGTAAAATAAACTGGCAACAATGTCATGCAGCTAAAATGGCACATCTGTCCAAAAGAGAGCACCTCATCTAACGTAGAGAAAAGAGTAGTCATTTTTTTATTTGCCTCAAGCATTGCTGAAGAATAGCCCACCTTTCCATATCTGAGGAATGAGTGGTAATCTGCTGTCGGTGTCAAGAGCCTGAAGCAAATCTCTCATTCCTTGAGAATTTGGGTAGTACAGCTGCAATCAAGAACATCATGAACAGTGAAAACATGTTTGCGATATAAGCAGCGCTTTAACTGAAATGACCCTTCTGTACTTACTGAGGGAACAAGCTCTTTGTACCAGTTCAGCACCACATCGACGTGCTCCATCATACATATCAGGCTGAAGAATCGCCCACTGGAACAGTGAGATTTGCTTAAAGTCTCATTCCACTGAACACAATAACTTTTAATTTATTTATTAAATCACAAAATGGACAGGCTCCTAAAACCTGGCGAAATGGCGGCCCCTAGTGGACATGAAAATAACTACACTCAAAATAGGCGATTTTTTTCCCTGAAGAAAGCATTAAACGCCTGGAACAGGATTCAACATTATTTAGCCTGTAAGCGCTTTCACCACAGGAGTTCATCAAGAGTCTCAGCCCATGTTAATATTACTGAGCCAGTTTCTGTGCAATGAGGTTGAAGACCGTTGTTGAACGTCTCGTTCCACTGAACACATAACTGATCTCTAATATAAAAAGATTTTTTCGTGTAAGTCTAGAGAGAAATGAACAATGCCGATGTTTTTACTAGGCCAAAACTTCCAAAGAGTCTACTCACTAGTACATGCTCCGGAAGTAGGAATCTCCCAGCAGCTTCCAGTTCTCTTCTACTTGAACCAGGCTGTGCACTCGGTAACCCTGTTCTAAATCCTTAGTGTTCAGACACTGTAGAGGCAAAGGAGACCAACAGGATTTCATCTCTGCACAACATGGAGCAGGTCAGGAGGTCAAATTACAATACAACAGTTTTTTACTTAATTTACTTACAATTCTCATGGCATCCTTAAAGAAGTTAACTGCAAAACAAGACATTATATTACATCCACAATGATGCAGATTGCCATTTACCTGACAGCTGTAATATGATCTAAACACAAAGTACAGACACGTTCAGAAAAGAATGAGTATCTCATGAACAAAGTGCTTTGGTCAGACCATCTTCCGGGTCCTGGGCAGTGAAGCTCCTTCCTGATATCTCATTCATCACATCCCCGAGAACCTCTGGCTGCATTTGAGCCGACACGGCTGTAGAGCAGAAAAAGGCACGATTCAATAATACCCCTTCCTCGGAGAAGCGGACTGAACTTATTTTCCATCATTTCAGACCCTGATCATTTTTTGTTTATTCTTCCATTTTTAACGTTTGTTTTTAGGACAAATGTAAATTGTGCCCAAGCATAAATTCATTAACAAATTTAGGATTTTAGTGGAAAAAAAATAAATAAATTGTGGTTCACTTAAGTTATTGCTTTATTCTTATAACTGTGTGAGTTAAAGATGCACTCCAGTAGCAAACACCATTGCATTTTATTAAATCATAAAATGGACACGCTCCTAAAACCTGGAGAAATGGCGGCCCCTTGTGGACATGACGATAGTTACAGTCAAATAAGTGATTTTCCTGAAGAAAGCATTAAAGTGAGTAAAAGTGACCATTTGTCATACGTGAACACACCACAGCACACAGTGTGAACAGCACGAAATTCTTCCTCTGCATT
>JBBPDC010000032.1:15428668-15461083 GCA_037974485.1 Hemigrammopetersius urotaenia | reverse complement strand
GTGTGGTGGAGGAGAAGCAGCTGCAGGAGATCCGTAACGGAGGTGATGATCTGGAGAAGACTGGAGCTGTTTACGCCAATTTGCTGCAGCAGAACCAGGCGCTTCGGCGAACGAGGTATCGGGTCGCCGGTTAAAGCCAGTCGGGGTTCGAGGACCAGCAAATGCTGCACATTATACTGAATAAAACCAGCTTACTGCAATAGATTCTATTGTTTTGAGTTTAATACAATAATCGTTGTGTAAAAGCACATTTTTCTAATTTAAAAACAAAATATGCCGTGTTTTCTGGAGGTCTGGAACGAATTAATGCCATTTCAATTCATTTCAATAGGGAAAACTGATTTAACATACGAGTAATTTGAGTTACGAGCGCCGTCACGGAACGACTTAAACTGTACTTGAATACGCTGTTCTTTCACTGAGAACATCCACCAAAAACTATTATGCACTGCTGTCCTCCACGCATCTGGGCAAGTGCATGGCACTACAGCGATAAGTGTCCTTGTATCCTAAAGCTACATTCACCTATTTAACATCATAAAACCTCACTCTGGTTACAAGTATCCCCAAACGGTCTCAATGTGAACTAGTAGCATAAAGCTACAGTTTAATACTAGAATTCTCACTAAAGCAAATACTCACAAACTCTGTAGACGTTTTTGGTGTGAGGTAAGAGTCATCCTGAAACATGTAATGTGATGCAGTTGGGTCCTGAAAAAAAAAACAGGCATAGATTGTCATTTAGTGGCTGTGAGATGCAGTTTAGAGTAAAGCTGATAAAGGTGTGTGTTAACAGACCCTCTTTACTGTGGACGCCAGAGCTTCCAGGACAGCCTCTTTACTCCTGTAACAGAAAAATGTGCATCAGAACAACGGTATGGATGTTACGCGTTATATATTCACCCTACAGGCCAGACTTTTAGGCCCACCCTGAGGTTTAAAAAAAAAAAAACAACTACATGCTACTTTAAAAAAATCTATTATAAGTAGAGCTGGGAAAGTTAACACATTATATCGCATTAACATTATTTACTTAACGCCGGCAATTATTTTATCACGTGTTAAGCAGGTTTTTAAAAGTTCGGTGCTTTCACTGAAGTCATGCTAGCATTGAGCTATTTAATATCGACAAAAGTAATGGGACGTCTGACCCGCACAAAAACCAGCCGACATGTACAGGGCTCCCATTACTTTTGTCCATATAAGAAGCCTGATTATTACACCAAATGTGACTTTATTAACACTGCATTCAGACACTTTTCAGAGCATGGGGGTTCCGCCAACTCTGAGGGTAACTTGTTTTTCTATGACAAACTTTTATCCCTGTAGTGGCAAATAGCTTTGGTTTTATACTTGATTTGATTACATTAATGTTTAAGTTGAGATTTACAGAAATATTTAAACGGCAGTTGTGTCTGACTGTGTTAATGGGAACAATGCTGTTAAAAAGCCCCTCGTTTGCTATTGTTTCCCAGCATTAATATATGTACTGTATTTATGTGTGTGTGTAAGATCAGTTTTTTTTTTTTAAATGTTGCTGTTTACAGGACCATGATCCCAAGCATTCTTTTAAACTGTGCTAAAATTATATCCAGTCCAAAGAAAAGCAAAACATTATGAGAATTATGTCTTGGCCCCCAGTCTCCATCTTTGTCCCATTGTGCCGCTGGGACATGCTGGGCTGGCAAGTTTGAAATGAGTATCCAGCAAATGAGACAGAACTGCAGGCTTTAAAAAAAGGTGCTGGGAGGGTTTGGACACAAGCTATTTCCAAAAAATTAGCTGGAAAGGCTACCATGAATCCCTGCTGCTGTAATAAAGGGAAGTGATGGTTATTTTCATCATTATGTTGCTTCAAAGTATAAAAAATGTTTAAAAGAGTCACAAATAATTTATTCAGAGGGTGGGTCCGAATGTCAGGCCGGCAGTGTAACTCAAATGATGAAGCTCGAACACCTTACCATGTTTTCTTTCTCGGAATGACAATGTCTTCTGCAGAGCCTGAGAAAATAATTCCAGAGAGAAACACCTTAGGCCTGGAAGGCTAAGCAGTTTACAAAACATTGGCAATGTCACTGAAAGATGAAGTCTGAACACTAGACTGAACAGAAATCAGGAAATAGAGAAAGATTTGAGAACAAGTTGATATCTCTCTCACCCGTCACTGCAGATGCAGGTTGCTGATAGGCAGCAGAACTCAGTCCAATATATCTGTTTCAGAGACAATATCCATAGGTAATACAGGCACAAGACATTTACAGTTGCAAGACAGGCAAACTATCTAACTAGAGTACAAAATATAAGACATGTGAACTCCGAAGTGAAGTATGAGTTGACATTCCAACGGAATAACATTTCAGTTTAAAAGTAATCATTGTTTTATTTGACAAACACATTTATGACTGCATCACTAGTAAATATGCCCAATACATGTCCCAGAATATCCACACATCCCTCTTAATCTGTAAACAAGTTTACTTTTAAGCTCACCGAACTTAGAAGAAAATGAAATGTCCAAACCAACACAAACACCTCACCTTTCGGACTTATCTTTCAAAAAGTCTAACTTGAGCTGTCCCTCTAATAAACTCAGTCCTGATCCTGTTCATCCTCGTCACTCCCAATGCAAATCTAAACATTTTCACCTCCAGCTCTGCTTCCTGTCTTTTCATCTGTGCCACTGTCTCCAAACCATCAAAGCATACAACATACCGACCTGTACACCTTTTTTCACTAAAAACAAAATGGTGATATTTTTTAGTAAAAATATTTTTGATATGGGATGGACAGAAATTAATGCAGTTCTTTCTAACTGACCAACTTCAGTGGCCCAAGTTAGTGAAGTCAGCTCTCGAGTACCAGTCGTGGCTTTATTAAGCAGATTTATCAATGCGGACAATTCGTGATATTATACCATCTGTGATCATATCTGGTTATAAAGACCTTTATAAAGCAGCTTCCATGTGACCTCCTCCTCCCAAAGCAGGAGCATTACCAGACTAAACCCAACACAGCCTAACACACTCAAGCCCTTCATTTAAAAACAAGAGGTAGCAGAGCATGTTAAGATGTGCATTGGGAGTGATGAGGATCAGGAATGAGTTTATTACAGGGACAGCTGAAGTTGGACCTTTTACAGGATAAGTCAGAGAGGGGAGATTGCGTTGGTTTTGACATGTGCTGAGAAGAGTCTCTAAGTATGTTGGACGACGAATGCTAAGGATGGAAGTGCCAGGGAAGAGGAGAAGAGGAAGGCCTAGTATGAGGTTTCTGGATGTGGTGAGGGAGGACATGCAGACAGTTATGGGAGAGAAAGATGCAGAGGATAGAAGGAAATGGAGACGGCTGATCCGCAGTGGAGACTCCTAACAAAACGGGAGCTGTCGATTTTCATAACTTACCTCCTCTGTATCGTGTCCTTCACACCGCGTTGAAATATTGTGCCAGTTTTATAAACCTTACGTCCTACATGCACACAGGAGGCCGCCATGTTTCCCCACAACACTGGAGAGAATGTACCATCTGAACACTCGTATAGGGGTGACTTATTTTACTTATTTAAATTATTTAGATTAGAAAACTGCATGAGATCGACTATGGGTGGATTTATAAAATAAGTAAACACACATTTTGACCAAAATTTACTATTACGTAATCAAGTATAAAGTTTTAAACATTGTCCCTCCCTTTCTCACTTTTGGTTTGGTCCGTCCTCGCTGGGTTCGTACCCACGTGCTGGACCTGGAGAGACTGAGTGAGGTTCAGGAAAAGTATGAAATTGTAAAGTAAGTTCTTTTTTTTTTGCCGTGGAAGAATAAAAAATGAACTTCTCGAAAGAAGCCCCGTGGAGGCGTTTGGAGGGCATGTCGTTTGGCATGTACTCCTCCGAAGAAATAAGGTAAAACTGCTGCTAATGACCAAAACAAACAGTTTTTGTAGCTAGCTCACAAGCTAACCATGAAGCCCACAGCTTCTTTACACATTTAAGAGTCGTGGGGGTTTCTGTTCTTTGGAGACACGTGTTTATAATGTTATTATCTTATTATCAACATATTAAAAACTATATGCGTTCTTGGTACTCCCACCTTAACCTAAATGTTCCACAAGATTTTGGAGTGTCTGTGGGAATTTGTGTCCATGCATTCTGGACAGCATTTATGAAATCAGGCACTGATTGTTCACATAGTGTACTTGACATGTGTTTATTGACTTTGGAGGTGTGAGGAAATAATCAGGGTTTTTTTTTTCGGTTTTAAGGAATCTTAGTGTCAAAAGCATCACTAATTCCATTCTGCTGGACAATGTGGGCAACCCCGCCCCTAATGGACTTTATGATCTGGCTTTGGGTCCAGCTGACAATAAAGAAATCTGCTCAACATGCATGCAGGACTTCAACCGCTGCCCTGGACACTTTGGACACATTGACCTGCACTTGCCCGTCTATAACCCTTTAATGTTTGATGTAAGTGCTTTGCACTGTCTTTTTTTGTGACCACTCTCAGTTTCAGTTGCCCCATATCTAAATTTTTTTTACTTTTCCTCTTCAGAAGCTGTACTTAATTTTACGAGGTTCTTGTCTGTCATGCCATATGTTGACGTGTCAAAGGGCTGATATTCACCTGCTTCACTTCAGCCTCAAGTTATTAGATGTCGGAGCAATAAAGGAAATCTACGAGCTTGATACTGCTCTTAATCAGGTAGGTGTGAAACAATGCTAGTGCACCAGTCTGTTGGCTTGGAATGCTGAAATGTCAGTGAGGGGTTCTAACATCACAGCTTTTATGTAATGGTATTTGTGTACCTAGCATATTGGTCTAATTTGGTTTTGCATGGTCTGTTCATGTCAAAGTTTTTAGAAGGCAATACAAAGGCATCAGGGGCTGAAATCCAAGAGGCTTTGGAGGAATTTAGTGCACCCATTCTCAAAGCCAACAAAGACAACTATGGCTCTGCACCTGTACGTAATAATCATTGACTTGTATGTATTTTAGTCTGTATGATTTCATGTCAAAGTTAACATGTTGACTTTTTGGTTACTTTTTTTGTTTGTTTCTTTGGCCGGTGTCTAAATTGATGATTTCAGATCAAACACGTTTGTGAGTTGAAAACCAGCCTAATTGGTGAATTTTGGAGGAGCCGCATGGCCTCGAAAAGATGCCCCAATTGCAAGTAAGAAAGGGACTGTTATATATTTTATTTTGTCTCTGATGTAATGGTTACTTTAGCAGTACTTTTAACATTTCACTATTTGTTTTTATGAAGGTCTAGCAAAGCGTCAGTACGTCGGGAGCATAACAGCAAGCTGATTGTCACACGTTCAGTTGGAAAAGATGACGCAGGAGAGGAAGGTTGGTTTGCCCTTTTATTGCCAAGTCACTGTTCTTTGGTTGGTTCATGCTGAAATACAGCTCTCATACCTGTTGGAGGTTTATTGACATGTTCATTTAATTTCCTAGAGGATGTCAGCATGTGTAAACGTGGATATCTAACTCCAAGCTTGGCGCGAGAGCATGTTGTCAAGCTATGGGAAAAAGAGGGTAAGATTCACTTAAGTTTACCCAGTTAAAATCTTGGAATGAGTCGTTAGATTAGATTGACTTTCTTTAGAAACAGCAGCAGTAGCCAGAAGTAACAATATAAGATAGATAATATAACAATAGAAAGCAATTAACAATTTCTAGCTGTATAAATATAAGTAAAAATATAGGTAAACAACATAAACACAGTTCAAGTTAAGTGGATGAACAGGGAAGGGGATAATCAGAAGAATTGCACATGGCCAAAAATACTGCACAACGGCAGAACAAGCAATTCAACGTGTGTTTGTATGTAAAGAGATAGTCTGAAAAAAATTGCACATGGTTTAAATACTTCACAACAACAGAAGTGTTATACACTGCAGTAAATCCGTTCACATTTTAATAAGGATATATTTTGTGCTGTAAGATTTGGTGAAGTCAAGGAGAACCTTTATTTTGCATAACTGAGAAATTGTCCTAACCTTTGAGCATTCAATTGCTTTCCTATCTTTTTATTTTTAGGTTTTTTCTTGAAGCACTTATTCTTAGGCATGACCGTGAACAGTCCCAGTGGTTTCAGCCCCGATATGTTCTTTTTAGACTTAATCGTGGTTCCTCCATGCAGGTAGGTCTTCCCACTGCAGGTGTTCTCTTCAGTGTCTTTTGCTGTCTGGTGCTAATTGTTTGTGTTAATGCTGACTTCCTGTGTGGACCAGGTTTCGACCTATTAATCGTTTGGGACACCAGATGTTTACCAATGGTCAGACAGTGAATATGCAGGCAGTGATCAAAGACAACATCATCATTCAGAAACTGCTCGCTCTCATCGCGGCTGATAAAGCCAAGAGGATAGAGGGTACTGAGACAGAGGTGGAGGAGGTAAGGCTCTACACCTGTGGGCACAACACCTGGCCCTAATGTTGTATCAAAGCACTGTAATTAAAGCTATTGCCTTGTTTCTTGGGACTAAAAACATATTAATAACTCGTTGGAGTCATTGTAATTTAATGTTCTTCATGATCTAGCCCAGTGAGACGGCAGAGATGAGTCAGACAGACCAGGCGTTTTTAACCGGCCTGACTGGGCTCACCCTCCCAGACAAACTGTACAGTGTCTGGATCCGCTTACAGAGTCATGTCAACATCGTGTTTGACAGTGACATGGATAAGTTAACGACTGAGAAGTTTCCTGGAATCCGCCAGGTATATTATTTTTCACTCTCTTTCCTTATTTCTGTGTAGAATAAACATTCTCCTAAACTTCAGTGGTTAGTTATTTTTGACTTCAGTTATTTCTGCTAGATTGAATTAATGTGATACTTTACATTTGGGCAATTGCGTGACGCTCTTTGTGTTTTTGTCAGCTCTTGGAGAAAAAGGAAGGTCTATTCAGGAAGCACATGATGGGAAAACGAGTGGACTTTGCTGCTCGTTCTGTCATCTGTCCAGACATGTACATTGGCACCAATGAGATTGGAATACCTATGGTAACATTTTTTTTTTGTATTATCCAAACATTTCTCTGGTAAAATGAATTTCTAGGTTTCAAAACTTTATATTATAAAATGTATGTTCTTGATTAGTTGTCTTAAAATTCAGATTTTCTCTCACAGTCATAAATATGGTATGCAGGTAGTCAGTAATCATTAATTTCAACTAAATAACTCAATAGGCTGTGGTCCAAAAATCTTGTGTACATCACTGAAAGAGAGGATTCTCGCGCTCCTTGAGCTTGTATTTTGTGCTTGTCACCGTATTCAAATTTGTCAGGCTTTTCTGTGTACTGCAGATTGATTATTCAGTATTAATGGTGTCAAACACGTTTTTTTTTTTTTACTTTTCTGTATTTATCAATTCTAAAATCCTAATCAAAGTCAAAACTATAAATTTTTTCCCAATCATCCATGACTGCACAGTTTAAGAAGTGTACCAACATTTTGAGTGTGCAGCTAAGTGCTGTGAATGATGTCCCACCCCGAATTCAGGTGTTTGCCACCAGGCTGACTTACCCACAGCCGGTCACGCCCTGGAACGTGAAGGAGTTGCGGCAAGCTGTGCTCAACGGGCCCAACGTGCACCCGGGCGCTTCCATGGTGATCAATGAGGATGGTTCACGCACCATCCTCAGCAGCACCAACCTGACCCAGAGAGAGGCCATTGCTAAGCAGCTCCTGACACCCAGTACGGGTCTGCATCGCATGTCGATGAAGATTGTGAGTAACCATAAGGAATGGACAACTCTGTCAGGGTAACATTATATTGAAAAAAAAATATTGTGTAATAATTGGAATTTCAATTTTGTGATTTCTGGTGTATATTGTAGATATAATTACATATATATGGATTATAGTACATTAGAACTACATTGTCTAAACTTTATTTTTTCTTTTACTCTGCCGTAGGTGAATCGACACATAAAAAATGGAGATGTGCTTCTCCTTAACCGGCAGCCCACGCTGCACAGGCCTTCAATTCAGGCACACACTGCGCGCATCCTCCCAGGTGAGAAGGTGCTCAGGCTGCACTACGCCAACTGCAAGGCCTACAACGCCGACTTTGATGGAGACGAGATGAATGCACATTTCCCCCAGAGTGAGTTGGCCCGGGCTGAGGCGTACACACTCGTCAGCACAGACCAGCAGTACTTGGTGCCCAAGGTAAGTCTCGGACCTCACTGCGAATGACGTTTTGGTGATTGAAATGATCTTTATGTGTCGGGTCAATTTGCAGATGGTCTTATTAAAATATAATTGGTATTGTTGATGGAGTGTTCAGTTTTGTGTGTTTTGTTGCTAATTAGAGGGGGGGTTTTTTGGGCACCATGTTCTTACTTTGCATTAGGTATCATTAATCGTTTTGGTTTTTTTTTTAAACCAAAGGCATTTTCTGTTGTTATATGTAACAAATACGTTAACAGCTGAACTAACAAAGTAGCGATTGTTTGGATTCCAAGCCTTCTAATAACAGAGTGAGGAACATCTGTTCATCATTTAATGAAAAAATGGGTATTATCAGCATGAAAAGCCTGTAATGTATCATTACTGATATTGTTTATTCATCATGTTTGATAAGTTCTTGAGTTTGATTTGCATTGTAATTTTCATTCTCTCCTACTCTTCTGCAGGATGGAAAGCCCTTAGCTGGTCTGATCCAGGACCACATGGTGTCGGGCACCAGCATGACCATCCGCGGATGCTTCTTCACGCGAGACCAGTACATGGAGCTTGTCTATAGAGGCCTCACTGATAAAAATGGCAGAATCAAGCTGCTTGCTCCTGCTATCATCAAACCCCAGATGCTTTGGACTGGCAAACAGGTGTCTTATCTTCGTCCATTCTTTTGATCCGTGTGCCTCTGAAGGGCCTCAGTCTGAATGCAGTAGTACAGTGTTTAATACTGACATTGCAATGAATTTTAATTATTTTATTTCTTTTTCTGAAAGGTTGTGTCCACCCTGTTGCTGAATATCATCCCAGAGAACCACATCCCACTGAACCTTACAGGAAAGGCTAAGATCCCCAGTAAGGCTTGGCTGAAAGAGCACCCTCGACCAGTGCCAGGCTACCAGCCTGACTCCATGTGTGACTCTCAGGTGACTTAGGACAGAATTGCTACTTTAGTGCTACTTAACCACAGTTACATTTACTAGGATTAAAGGTGGTTTGGAAAAATATGTGGTTGTCTTTTGGAATTAAATGTGGAACGGTGTCTGTCCAGGTGGTTATTCGTCGGGGCGAGTTACTGGTGGGCGTGCTGGACAAAGCTCACTATGGAAGCTCAGCGTACGGCTTGGTGCACTGCTGCTATGAGCTGTATGGAGGAGAAACCAGCGGCAAGCTGCTTAGCTGCTTGGCCCGCCTCTTCACTGCATACCTGCAGCTGTACCGTGGGTTTACCATGGGTAAGAAGCAAGCCACCCCACAGCCAGATTTCATTCATTCAGTTGTTTGGTTTTTTTAATCGCCATATGTGTATTATTATTATTTTTTAACAGGTGTGGAAGACATTTTGGTGAAAAACAGGGCCAATAAAGAAAGGACAGAAATCATCAAAGGATCCGTCAAATGTGGGGCGAAGGTCAGTCGTTAAGATGTTTTAGTCATTTGTTTTTAAAGAAGCTTGTTCTAACCAGTATTCATGTGGGAAGCTGGAGACTGAGGTTAAAGGACAAAAGTGGCCTAGACATGTCACCAGTCCATCGCAAGACTGATACACAGACAAACGCAGTTGAACCTACGGGCAATTTAGCATTTCCGATTCACTTAGATGTCTTTGTACTGTTGGAGGAAACTGGAAACTCCCAGCAGAAACCCAGGCAGACATGGGAAGAACACCAAACACCACACAGAGTAGACATGGGATGCCCCAGCCGGGAGGAAACCGCACTAAACATTGCACTACTGTGCAGCCCATTCTGTATTATTCATTGTATTTCATTTATTAATTTAAAGGACGTTATTAAAGTAAAAAAAAACATGTATTTAGCATGATTCTGTTGTATTAGCTTTTTTAAATTGGATATCCAGTCTAAAATGGATATGACTGCATGATTTACCTAAATGCATGATTTGGTAATGCATGACAGCATGATTTACAAAAAAAAAAAAGCTTTTGTCATGAATAATAGACTGAGGAGCAGATCTAATCCTTTTATGAGAAAACACACATGAAGAAAAACATAATTGTGTTTAAGCGCTTCAGTGTGTGAAGCAAGAGCCAAAAAGGCTTTTGAATTAGAAGAGAGGGTTTAAATGCATTAATACTAAAAGCAGATTTTGCGTGGTCGCTCCACCTTAATACTAAAATGTAGCCATTTAGGCCGCTTACACTTTGTCTGTACAAGAATAGGAGTACACTGGTCTGTATAAGACATTCATTTTGAGTGGAATGGGTTGATGTCTGTTTCATCCGATTTCTGACTGCTTTTCACAGGCTCTCCGGGCCGCCTTCAACCTGCCTGCCACTGCTGATGAGAGTGAAGGCAGAGACCGCTGGCAGGATGCCCATCTGAATATAGACCAGCGTGACTTTAATATGGTCGACCTCAAATTCAAAGAAGAGGTCAATCAGGTCAACAACAACATCAACAAGGTATTTCCCTTTCTGTGTTTCTTATTCTGCTGTCACAGTCCGCAGTAAAATCTTTTGTATTTTGTTGTCTTGATTAAGTGCTAAAGGCTTTCATGCTGTCCTCTGTGTCTTTGAAGGTGTGCATGCCACTCGGTCTCCATCGATCATTTCCTGAGAACAACCTTCAGCTGATGGTGCAGTCAGGAGCCAAAGGTTCTACGGTCAATACAATGCAGGTGACTGATTCGACAGCTTTGACGAATTCCTTTGTTTAAGCAAGGAACCAAGTTAATGATATTTACACTTTTCCTTAAACTGTGTATCTGTTGCATATATCGGAACTAATATTGAAAAACTTCAGGTTGAGCTGAAATAATTATTCCTTACCATCACACACACACACACACACACACTTAGATTTCTCAGACATTGGGATTTTAAGAATGTAATGTGTACAAATATAATTTTGGTAACCTCAGTGCAGACAAAATTGTGCGCACCCCGTTCTCTAGCGCCCCCCTAAGGGGGGCCCGGACCCCAAGGGGGATAACCACTCATCTAGGTCATTAGTAATGGAATCAGATGTTTTACATTAGTGTGAAGACTGACTCCTATATCCCTTGTTGTCTCTGACTCTGTGATTTCAGATCTCATGTCTATTGGGTCAGATTGAGTTAGAAGGTCGTCGACCTCCCTTGATGCCCTCTGGGAAATCCCTGCCCTGCTTCCAACCATACGACCCAGCGCCTCGCTCTGGAGGCTTTGTAACGGGCAGGTTTCTCACTGGGATCAAACCACCAGTGAGTTCAGTTCAACAGAAAAGTACCTGCCTGCAGTATATATAGCAGAAATCCATTATAAGCTCATTCATCATGTTGTGATGATGCACTTTAGAGTGCTCTTGTGTTATAAATTGATTATAAATTGATTGATTCTGATGATAGTGACTTCTGTTGACGTTTTCAGGAGTTCTTTTTCCACTGTATGGCTGGGCGTGAGGGTCTCGTCGACACTGCTGTGAAAACAAGTCGTTCTGGTTATCTGCAGAGGTAAGGTTATCTGAGTCATGTGGTCAGTGTAGTATCTATTACTGTGTTTGTTTGTCTTGGACATAACAAGAGTCAGCAGCTTAGGGGTGCAGGATCCTCTACAGCATTGTGTTTTCCCACTGTAACACATGGAAATGTAAATTAGAGCTGAGGGGGGCACTAAATTCTGCTCCATGACAAGAACAGCCCAGTCCTGCCATTGAAAGAGTACAGAGATTCACTTGATTCAGCCAAAATGTTTAATAGGGTAAAACTGAATAGCAGGTAAAAGGGCTAGTAGTGATCGCAGTCTAGCTGATGACCTGAAGTTATCTTCTTAGCAATATCAGCTTTTTTAAAAAAAAACCTTTTTCACTTTGCAGTAGAACTCATACGTTTTTAATTACTGTAGATGTGTAATAAAGCACCTGGAGGGACTAGTGGTCCAGTATGATCTGACAGTAAGGGACAGCGATGGCAGTGTGGTGCAGTTCCTTTATGGAGAAGATGGCTTGGACATACCCAAAACTCAGTTCCTGCAGCCACGCCAGTTCCCCTTCATCAGAGAGAATTATGAGGTAGGGAAGGACATTTTTAAAACTGATGTAGTCAATGTTAGGATTACACACCGAAAAAAAACAGTACATTCTCTCCTGCACTGCACCTGAAACCATTCACACTCTGAATTAAGCGATTCTTAGAAACAGTTTAGCATTTGTATTATTGCTGGCGTTTCTTAAATAAACATGTGGTATCTTGGAGCAAAGACCACTATACGTTTTGCATCATGCTGTTTTTGTATTATATGTTGTTAATATTTAGTTGTATTGAACTATAAACTGCTGTAAATTTCGCCTGAAGTGGCAGAAGTATGATATTGGGCTTTTTTTCCATTAAAGGTCATTAGAAAGTCTAAATGTTTAGATGAAGTGCTTGCTAAACTGGACCCGAAGGCGGTTGCAAGTCACTTTCAAGCCATGAAAAAGTGGAAGTCCAAGCATGATCACGCATCGCCCAGGAGGGGCGCCTTCCTGCTGTTCTCACAGAAGAAACTGGGAAAGATGAGGGCTGAGGCCGAAGGACTGTCTGGAGATTTAGCCGATGGGAGAGCTGCAGTCACTCTACGGGTACTTAGTCTGTTTTGTATTTAAATGTGTATTTGTTGTTCCAGTTGAAGCATCACTTCAGTACAGTGGATTTAAACTAAAGCATATGGATTTGGATATTTTGTCACAGTTGATCGAGAAATGGAGAGCTATGGAGGATGCCAGCCAATTTAAGTATCTGAAGAAGACATCCCGCTGCCCGGATCCCTGTCTAGCTATTTATCGACCAGATATTTGTTTTGGTTCTGTGTCTGAGACCTTTGATTCCATCGTTGACACCTACCTCAGTCAGCTGAATGTCAAGCAGGAATTTGATACTTTGTCAGACACACTTGACAGCGACAGGTGAGGACTTTCCATCACTGCATGAGTCCAAAGCTTTATAATGCATTGCTTAAATCCTAGTTCTAATTTCACAGTATGATTACAGACATCTCCAGTTATCAGGACCGGAGCTCTTAGATTATTGCTCATAGCTTATTGCAGGAACCTCTAATACCTGTCATGTAGAGCCACATTACTACACAGTGTGTCTTTCATATGGGTTAACTTGCATTATAATTACTACTTAATTTCATAGCGTGTGCATATGTGTGCAGGTTAAAGCATCTCTTGCATCTGAAGTGGCAGAGAGCATTATGTGATCCAGGAGAGGCTGTGGGACTGTTGGCTGCCCAGAGCATTGGAGAACCCTCAACACAGATGACTCTCAACACCTTCCACTTTGCCGGCAGAGGAGAGATGAATGTCACGCTTGGAATTCCCAGGTCTGTCACTTCCAGCCTTTTTTATGTATATGAATATGATTATATCACAGGCTGCAGTGCTTTTGCTTTCTTTGAAGTTAAGACTGAATTATTTTTTTCGGCTGTTGGATTATTGCTCAGTATCTACTAAAAAGATTCCCTGACCACTGTAAAACTAATGTGTAAAAAAAAATCTGTTGCGTGTTCTGTGTATTCCAGGTTGCGTGAAATTCTCATGATTGCCAGCTCCAACATCAAGACTCCCATGATGAGCATTCCTGTTTTAAACAGCAAGAAAGCCTTGAAGCGAGTGAAGACTCTGCGGAAGCAGCTCACACGTGTCTTCCTGGCCGAGGTACATACGTTCAGCTAACGGATTATTTCATCCAGAACCAAAAACGATGGCCTATTGTCGTTATTATATTATAATCTCAGTTAAATAAAATTAGCTAGACATGGTGACAAATGAAAATCTAAGGGTGGAATTCAAATTCAATCTGCAGGTTTTGCACAAAGTAGATGTGGTGGAGACACTTCGCATGGAAGGCAAAGAAAGCAAGAAGAATCGGGTCTTTACCATCACCTTCCACTTCCTGCCTCCAGAACGCTACCAACAGGATAAGTTGCTGTCGCCAGAGCAGATCCTTCGCTTCATGGAAGAGAAGTGAGCTTGACTTTCATTACAATGTTCTTGAGATCCCACATTTAATCAGATATGTGATTATGAGCTAATGCTACTGCAGTAGTTCGTTTAACCTCTTAGATGCTTCTCCAGCTTTTCGATATTTTTGTGTTTTTTCTACAGGTTCTTCCGTTTACTACTTGAAGCCATCAAGAAACTGAGTGCCAAACTGGCCTCTTTAAATACAGTGGACACGCGAAAGGCCACATCAAAAGATACTGATAGAGATATAGGAGACTCCTCAGCCAGGCCGGTAGGTTTAAGATGATTTACTAAATCGACAATATATCTATTTCATAAGGAATATGCTGAACTGCTCAAAAAAGGCAGGTGAAATTTAAAAAAGCCAATTGTTAGCATTATTAGAACATACAAAAAGTTTAATCTAAATAACTATCGTTGTTTTATCACAGCAGACCTAGTAACAATGCATGGTGTTTTCCAGGACAATGAAGATGGGGATGCAGAGGAAGCCAGAGTGGTTGATGATGAAGCAAACGAAGGGGATGCAGATGCCAGTGATGCCAAGAGGAAAGAGAAGCAGGAGGAGGAGGTGAAGCCACTCTATCATTTTTTCTATCAGTATTTCAATCGCATTCGAAGATTCTTTTACATAAAGGGAAGCTTCGCTGAAGAGAGCAAATTATGCACTCTTGCAAAGTCTCCAACAAAGTGTTAAAACTACTTTTGTGAGTTGCAGGTTGACTATGAGAGTGAAGAGGGTGAGGAAAGCACAGATGAAGACCGAGAGGAAGTGACAGAAGGAACCGAGCAGCTGGGATCTGATGAACAGTCTGAGGAGAGGCCACGAAAGTCTTCACCGTCCACGACGTTTGAGTCGTCCAGCAGCCAGAACCAGGCCGAGGACACGCAGGACTCAGTGAGAGTGAACGAAGTGCTACAAGTCAGCTCCAGCATTGAAGACTACAAATATGACCAGGAAAACAGCCTGTGGTGTGAGGTACATAGACTATATGTGCATTGTGTTTGTAGGTTGGTCACTAAGATTGGATGGGGGGGTGTTTAACCAAATAGCTTTAAGTTGGTTTTCATTCGGCTCTTTCCTCCATGTTGAATTTCTTTTTTCTTCCAGGTCACCCTCGTCCTACCAGTTAGCAAAGTGCACTTTGACCTCACTTCATTAGTAGTAGCACAGGCTCAGGCTGCAGTGATGATGGAAACCAAAGGCATCACCCGTTGCTTACTCAATGATGTGACCAAGAAGGACGGCACCAAAGAGCTGGTTCTAAATACAGAGGGCATCAACATGCAGGAGATGTTCAGACATGGACATGTAAGTTCACCAAGTACCATGTGCAAGACCTAATCTTGATTTCAGATGAAACCATCCTTAGTATATCTGCATTTTGTCTTTCTAGGAAAGGGCCCGGTGTGTAAAATCCGGGTCTTTTTACAGTCACTCTTCTGCACAGCAGGGGCTACAGCAACTAGTTGGTTAAAATGTTAGTAATAAAATGGTGATTAGACAGTAGTGAACAGGCAGAGAAAGTACTGTACTTGTGGATAAGTACTGTATTTGTGGATAAACTACTTTAATACTAATTTTTGTTGTTTTTAAATGTCTCTGCAGCATGAAAAACACTTTAGGTTTTTTGTATTATTGGGTTGTTTACTAGTCAAAAAACGCAAAGAAATAATTACGCATAAAAATGCATTTATCATTAAACTTCAGCACTAATATGTTATGATTTAACTGTAAATTTCCTGCTTGTGGGACTAATAAAAGTGTATCTTAACTTACCTTGAAACCTACTACTGCTGCCAAAGTAACTTTAGTACCACATTTAGGTAAAACTCACTAGTTTATGTGGAGTGTTTGTTGATCTCAGTTCTGTTTGCAGCAATGTTTACTTGCATGTACACTAGGGCTGCACGATATTAGGAAAACATGCGATATGCGATAATGTTGTTGAGTGTTGCGATGGCGATATCACATGCGATAAGTGAGTAAAAACTTAGTCTTTATAGTGTTAATGTTTTTCTGCTTTGGATTTGCTGCTAACAGAGACTCCAGACTCTGACTAGTCTATGCAGGAAAAAATTAAATGCTACATTTCCATTCCAACATGTTTTTTTTTTTTTTAAGAATTTACTTAAACAGAGCATTTAATGCCTCCCATAAAACATTTGAACCATTAAACATTGTTGAAATAATTTTAAATGTAAACATAATTTAAATTATAGGAAGTTCTTAGCCAATGTGATTCTAGTGATTCTCGTCTCTGTGGCACTGGGTGAAGAGTTTTGGAAAAACACCATGTTTTGCACTTCAGTCAATAATTCAGTTTTTTTGCGATATGTATATTGCACATGTTGATATCGCGATGACGGTAAATTTTGAGATATATTGTCCAGCCCTAATGTACAGTATTAATTTTTCAATTGCTTAATGATCTAGAAATTCATAAAGTAAAGCCATAATCAGAGAGTAAATGATCCTAAATGAATTTGATGCATTTGTGTTCACCACCAGCAGCGTTTTTGGAAAATACATGTTTAGCCCTATGTAGAAATCAGCTTAGGCTCAGACGTTCTGATATGGGCGTGACACTGAATACAGAATGACTAGGTAGGGATGGGTATCATTAAAATCTTACTGACATTGATAGTGATCCTGAAACTGCTTTTCAACACTGATGCATATTGATACTAATATTGATAGTTCTCTTATAATTCAGTGCAAAAAATAAAGCCATCAAATGAAAAGATGTGAAAAGATTCTGCGCTATTTTATTACTCTTTGGACAAATAACGAGCAAAATTGTTTCCTGAGTTTCCTGTGTATATAATATGGGGAAAAACAATCGCTACAAATGTCTGGTGGTGATTGTTGCTTCTGTCACTTCCTGTAATTGAAGTTCATTACTGACCAGTCACGACCCAATTTAGTGCCAGTTCTCGATATCATCCCTATTCTGGAGTCTGTTTATCATTGGAGTGCAGAGATATTTGGTATCATTCAGCTTGATAAACTGCTGTTTGATTACTGTTACACTGTAAAACTTGCACAGGAGCTAAATAGCTGTGAGAGAACATCTGAAATAAAGGAACGCAGCATCTACCACAAGCAGAATGGTTTGGGTGACTAAGGTTCTGCCACCCCTGCTCCACTGTTCTGCTGTAAAATTGGATTCAGTAATTGCTGGAAAACTGTTTGCTGGCCATGAAAGTTGTAAAGCCACAGCATTGATCATTTATTTGACTGGCATTTATTTGAGTGAAAAATCTCACTTACAGTTTTCCACAGGCAAGACATGAAGCTAAAACGAACTGAAACATGCACAACAAAAAAGTGAGCTTTTATTTTTGGGTGACGTAGATATTAGCCTCAGCTCCACTTAAAAGCTAAGAAGCGACTTTCTCTGGACTACTTTTCCTTTAACAGTTAAATGGAGGAATTAACTGGAAGATCAATAATACGATACTCGGCAAACAAATTGTGGACTGATTTTTTTCTGTTTTTAGATTCTAGACCTGAATCGTTTGTATTCAAATGAGATCCACGCCATGGCCAACACGTACGGCATTGAAGTTGCTTTGAGGGTCATTGAGAAAGAGATCAAAGACGTGTTTGCTGTCTATGGTGAGTCAGGCTGTACAGAACGCTCTATTTAGTTCACCAGGGTGCGACTGTGACCCCCATTTCACTGCTTCCCTTTTCCTCCATGCAGGTATCGAGGTAGACCCACGTCATCTCTCTCTAGTGGCCGACTACATGTGTTTTGAGGGGGTGTACAAACCTCTCAACCGCTTTGGTATTCAGTCCAACAGCTCGCCATTGCAACAGATGACCTTTGAAACCAGCTACAAGTTTTTGAAACAAGCCACCATGTTCGGTATGATTTTGTTTTTTGAAGATGTTGTTAGTAATTTAAGAATAGGAGACAATTTAGGTGACAAAGTTCTTCTGTTCCATTCATTTGAGGGTCAGTGGTAAAAAAAGTGCACCTGGTTCAGCTAGTCTGTTACCTACCAGGTTTAGAATGTGTGTTTGTATATTTATATTTCTAGCGAACACTTTAAACTGTACGGTTGGTGTAGCATTCTATTCTACTGTTTTCTTCATTTTTGTTGCTCTTAACTTTGTACTGTCCACTTTCTGCTGTGACAGCAAATTTCGCACTTGTGGGACTAATAAAGGTTTGTCTTATCTTGAGTAGGAAATAAAATATCACAGAACTAGGCTGGATATCAGCCCCTGCAGGACTGCGGATGAAGAATGATAGCTTTGCATGGGTTTGGAGAACATTAGAATAATGAACGCTTAACTTTTATCATTTTTTCCCCCCCCAAAACAGGTTCCTATGATACGTTGAACTCACCCTCCGCTTGTTTGGTCGTGGGAAAAGTTGTGAAAGGAGGAACCGGACTCTTTGATCTCAAGCAACCCTTACAGTAACGAAGGAGCACGGAGCCTTGGATGCAAAAACAACCGAAATGTTTTATAGGCCTGTATTTATTGTCTGTATTTTCAAATTGTATGGCTTTACCTACTGTGAGTTTGTAGTGTATTACCATTTATTTTCGTACCATGCTTAAATCAGTTGTGCAGCACGAAAAGATTTTACATGAAAAGTCTTCTTTTCACCATGTGTGCCACAATAAATCTTAGACGTTACACTTGTCCTTGTTCTGAAGGTTTTGCTAGATGTTTTGTTTTCAGTAAGGCTCTAGTAGACTGTTGATAGACTGTATGTCTTTAGTTTGAAGACATTTGCTCCTCAGTGCTCCCCCCCCTTTGCTTTACTGAGAGCCTCTGCCTTTCTGGAAAGGTTTTACACTTGATGATGGAACATTGTCATGAATTCGATTGCATTCAGCCATACAAACAAAACAATGTGACCAAAAAAAATTAGACTCATTTGTGATTATATTAAGGAAAATGGTGAATATGAAAAAACGTAAAAAAAACGATAAATGTGAAAAAAACTATTGTGAATAATGGAGGAATATTAATAACTACTGTTAATGTTGTTAGACATCATGAACCATAGGAAACTACCCAATCACCTTTAAAATTCTCGTCACGTATTACAAAACGTTTGCCTTACTTTTTTGTAAATCCGAGACTTGCCCAGACTAGAAGTTCTGAATATGTATATATTTATGTAAAACTAGTTTCTTTAAGCAGGAAAATTATAAACTGTATTTGAATTACAAGAAATGTGATGTTAATGCTGAGAAAGTGAAAAATGATTGCAGAAAATAAAAGTGAAGGACAGGGCTTCTTTTTCATTTTGCTGCTCTCAGACAGAGTGAAGGCTCTGCATTGGCAGAGTTAGGCTATTTTACATTATTAAACAGTTTGTTGGGGTTATTTAATAGTTTAATACTAATACAAAATACATGTACCCTGATCAGCCAAACTGACGGGAAGTGAATGATATCTAAGTGGAACCCGTCAGGGGTGGAATAGAGGCTAGTCATTACACTTATTTCTACAGTTTCATTATCGAGAAGAAAGCAAAAGGAGCATAAACAATAGAATGAAAATCTTTACAACACAACAGTGTAATGTAAAAAGTACACTGCAAATATGTATATGTATATATCGGTATAAATATAGTTTACACAATATCTATGCCAGCGTTTAATTAATTAGAACAAACGAAGAAAGCAAAAGAAGCATAAGCAATATAATAACTATCTATCGATCTATCTTTATATTTCTATAAACTGAAGTTTCTCAGACTCTCTTTGGTCTCCGTCCTGCTGGAGGACCTGCTGTCCCACACTGCACCGCGCTGCTGTTCGAGCGGCAGAAGTTCCCAACGTGTGCCGAGCGGGGCGGATTTCAGTCTTTTATCACATTCAGAAGTCACTTACAGGTTCGATAAGCTGACTGTTTCTGCTCCAAGGTTTCGGTGTATGAGTTAAAACATCAGAGGCGCGTCTGAGGCACCAACATGTCTTTGGTTTGTGCAAGTAAGTGCTGGTGTTTCTCCACTGTTGCTAACTGACTTAGCTTCTTTAGCTAATTGTCCTGACAGGGTTTCTTCTCTGTTTACCCTCTCATGGTAGAAATGTTTAATGTAGATACGAATCTGCACATGTACAAACTCCTATATGCTCGACGATTAGTGTTTTGTGTTGAAACTGGTATTTGTGGACGATTTTGATTGCTTTTTAATTTGTAAGGCTAACTAGCTGGCTAACGGCATGGTACCCGGTGTCCACGCTACAGTTTAGTTACACCACGGAGGTTCAGCTCAGGACGTGCAGGACTGATCTACAGCACATTGGGGTATTTACTATACTAGAACACAAACCTGGCATTTAATAGAGTTGAATGGTGTTTCAGCAGAGAGTGTAGTCTAGAGACAACCTCTTCAGATTTTTTGCTTGTGCATGTGTACAAATGCCCCCTTATACACATGCACCGCCTGCAACCAGAGAGGCTGTACCAACTCCTGAGCAACTGTGTCTATTATTGGTGAGAGACTTCTTGTGCACAAGGAGTAATGATGCACGTCTTACCATTTTTGTTTGTTTGGCTTACCATTTTTTGCATTGTCTGGGTTCGATTACGCCGTCTAAGCAGCACAAAGTGACATACGGTCTAGGAGTGATATTAAGTAAAGTGCCCCCTTATAGTCACACATGAACACACACTGTGAAATTCTTATTCTGCATTCACCAAGTGAAGCAGCCGGCAGCTAGGAACACAGTCCGAGCACAGTGCCTTGCTCTATGGTGCCTCAGTGGTGCCACTAGCAGTCCCGGGATTCAAACACACAGCCTTCTAATCGCATGGGGCAACTCCCTAACCACTTGGCCACCTCAGTATGAGGTTTTAATATCACTGTTTAAGTTTGAGAGGAGGATTTTGTAAGTGTTATGACTAGCCTCTTGGTAAACAAGACAAGAACTGTAATCACTGTTATACACTGTTACACTGTTTCATAGATGCGAAAATATTATTTGATGTAAGGATTGCCAGGGTATGAGAGTTTAAAGGACATTTATATTATCATATTTTTTAAAAGTGTTATCCTTTCTTCCTCATCTGCAGTCTCAAATGAGGTACCGGAGCACCCTTGTGTGTCTCCAGTCTCCAATCAAGTATTTGAACGTCGCCTCATTGAGAAATACATAGCAGAGAATGGTGCTGACCCCATCAACGGCCAGCCTCTGTCTGAGGAGCAGCTCATTGACATCAAAGGTAAGAGCTTCAGCGATTCTTAATGCTTATATTCACAAATGCAGAGTCGAAGTTTACAGTTTTTCCTGTCATTTTATGTCTGTAAACAGTCTCTCATCCTATTCGGCCTAAGCCACCTTCTGCTACCAGTATCCCTGCAATTCTGAAATCGCTGCAAGATGAGTGGGTGAGTAACGTGCATCAGCATTTCTCAGTCACTCTGAACAACTGTTTTTATTGCCCCAAAGCTAACAATCTGTCTCATCTCTTAGGATGCAGTGATGCTGCACAGTTTTACACTGCGCCAGCAGTTGCAGACAACACGTCAGGAGCTGTCTCATGCACTCTACCAGCATGATGCTGCCTGCAGAGTGATTGCTCGCCTCACTAAAGAAGTCACTGCTGCCAGAGAGGGTGAGAACGATGTGCTTTTGACTTTAAAAGGGTTCATGGCTAGAATTTTACCAAGTTCAGCGTTTAGAAGAATACTTCAATGATGTTGATATTATAAACTGTTCTTTAAATAACAATTTATAGACTTGCTAGCTTTTTGTTTTACACTGAAAACCAAAGTACACTTAAGATACGGATGTGCAGCTGCAGTCCTGTTTTACTTGTCTTTATTATTTCAAAACTGCATTTTCAATTGTCAAGTAATCAAACTGGAGAAAAATGGAATCATGATGTGTATAGACAAAATGAAAAAACCTTAGGAGCAATTGTCTACTAAACTAAATTGGCAATTTAGGAGCCAAATTATTATTATTTTTATCATCTCTGTTGTAAAATACAGTGTTTCTCGTGTAGTTAACGTTTATTTTTCTGCATATTTTAGAACACGCTCTGCAACAGGTTGCCAGGTTGTGCGATTCCTGTGAAACTAAGTCTGTCTACAGTGCTCCCGCTAGAGAGATGTCAGTTGCGAATGAGTCGGTTCATTGACTAAATTTGGGGAAATGAAGAGCCCTAGGGGTTCAGACACAGTTTACCTGTCTGTCTATGCGTTTGGGAGCCAAAAGAGCTGGATCTTCTAACTGATCCGATCCGACTCATTAAAAAGATAAATTATAAGATCTCACTTTCTTGTACTTTATTTTGCCACTAGTTTTTTCCATTTTAGTCACGAGTGGCGATCGTCCCTCACAACCAAGAGAAATTAAAATAATCTAGTTGCTTTGGTGACCATTTTAGTCGCCACCTGGAGCCTTGTGTAGTTTTCAGTAACTAATATATTTGCCATATTGAGCATTATTAGGGTCACCGATGCTACATCTATCAATGGACTGCTGTTTGAAATGACTTTATTACTTGCCTCTACAGCCTTGGCCACGCTCAAACCTCAAGCTGGATTGGTTGCTCCTCAGGCTGCACCTGCCTCCCAGCCTGCAATTGTGGTCAGTTTCTCCATCTAATTTAAATGGAAAGAACTGTCCTGTGTTCTTTATGCTCTCTTATATTATATAATGCATGCATATGTTCATATGTAAAGCTGTTCTTGTCTGTGTCCCTCAGGGTATAGGTGGAGAACCCATGGAGGTCAGTGAACAAGTGGGAATGACCCCAGAGATCATACAGAAGGTAATTATTCCACCACAATCTCTTCTTGCTGTTGTGGGATGTGTGAATATCTCCAATGTGTTGTGGATGGGACAGTGAGTAAAGTTTGTTTCCTTTTTCTTTTACCAGCTGCAAGACAAGGCTACTGTCCTGACAACGGAGAGAAAGAAGGTAATGAAGTATTCCTGTGAGATCGATTTAATGAAGTGGTACATGTTCAATTGTTTATTGATATTTATACATGCAACTTCGGTCTGAACATTTGGCTTCTGTTGTGTTGTTTCTCAGAGAGGAAAAACGGTGCCAGAGGAGCTGGTTAGAGCTGAGGATCTCAGCAAGTATCGCCAAGTGGCCACCCATGCTGTGAGTTCTGTGTTTGTGTGTGTGCTAGGGCTGCACAATATATCGCAAATTTACTGTCATCGCGATATCAACATGCGCAATATCCGTATCGCCAAACACTGACTGAACTGCAGTAAATGGTGTTTTTGCCAAAACTCTTCACCCAGAGCCACAGAGAAGAGGGCAAAACCATTCTTCATCTTCTGTGCTGCTGTAATAGATTGTTCCTTTTGCTATTTTTTCTGGCTAAGAACTTCCTACCATTTAAATAGTTAACATTTATTTAAGATTTAAAATTGTTGAAAAAATTTTGTTAATGTTCAATGGTTCAAATGTTTTATGGGAGGCATTAAAATGCTCTGTTTAAGTAAATTCTTTTTAAAAAAAAAACATGTTTGATGGAAATATTGCATTTCATTTTTTTCTTAGACTAGTCAGAGTCTGGAGTCTCTGTTAGCAGCAAATCCAGAGCAGAAAAACATTAACACTGTAAAGGCTAAGTTTTTACTTATCGCATGTGATGTCACCATCGCAACATTATCACATATCGCATGTTTTCCTGATATCGTGCAGCCCTAGTGTGTACACACTTGCGTGTGTATGACCAGCAGAGCAAGCAACATGTAAATGCATAACCCTGTATTGCAGCTTGCAGTAAATAATTCATTCTTACTCTCTATCCTGTTTAGGGTCTTCACAGTGCCAGTATCCCTGGAATCCTTTCTCTGGATCTCTGCCCCACAGATACCAACAAGGTCCTCACAGGTAGATGCACTAGAATTTTGCCAGATTTACATGGACTGCTGATCGAGGACTTCAGTTTATTTTTAGCATTTCAAAAGGATCAACATTTTTATCCTGAAAAGTGTCTTCCAACTAGATGCCCTGGCTTTCTCCCCCTTCAGGTGGAGCGGATAAGAATGTGGTGGTGTTTGACCGCCGAGAGGAGCAGATTGTGGCCACACTCAAAGGCCACACCAAGAAGGTCACCTCTGTCATCTACCATCCGTCCGAGGCAAGTCTTTCTGTGAGCCTAAAACATACATGCCCATCTGTCCTTTGTACCTTCGGCTAACCACGGTTTGTTTTCCCTCTTTGCAGTCTGTGGTGTTTTCAGCATCCCCGGACAGCACTATCCGTGTTTGGTCTGTCTCAGGGACCAACTGTGTTCAGGTTATTAGAGCTCATGAGTCCGGGGTGACTGGCCTGTCCCTTCATGCTACTGGAGACTATCTGCTCAGTTCCTCCGAGGACCAGGTAACAACTGCAAGGATTTCTTCAGTATCCGGATTGACACTGTTTAGCTATGGTCAGCTGCCTAAAATACGGTTTAGTGGAGTTTAATCTTTGTTGTTTTTTTGTTGTTTTTTTTTTTTTCTTTTAGTACTGGGCCTTCTCCGATATCCAAACTGGACGCGTTCTCACTAAAGTCACGGATGAGACTGCAGGATGTGGTAAATGTTGTCTACAGTCATTTAAAAGCCTCTGCATTTTATCTTGGTATCAACAACCGATTTTCATGGCGTTTTACTCCGTTTCCAGCGCTGACCTGTGCTCAGTTCCATCCTGACGGCCTGATCTTCGGCACTGGTACAGCAGACTCCCAGATCAAGATCTGGGATTTGAAGGAGAGAACCAATGTGGCCAACTTCCCTGGCCATTCTGGCCCAGTCACCGCCATTGCCTTTTCTGAGAACGGATACTACCTGGCCACTGGTAAATGATGTGTGGCTTTCTCTTTTTTTCACCTTTTTTTTTCCTTCCTTGTCTTTTCAGTTTGTGTTTGATCACATGCATTTCTTCTTGCAGGTGCTCAGGATAGCTCTCTGAAGCTGTGGGATTTGAGAAAGCTAAAGAACTTTAAGACAATCACTTTGGACAATAATTACGAGGTTTGGCATCCTGTCACTTTGAGCATGTTTAGGTGATTGTAAAACTGTGATTCTCTTGATGTATGAATTTACACACATGGTGAACACTCCCATTCCTCCTCTTCCTGCAGGTGAAGTCTTTGGTGTTTGATCAGAGTGGAACATACCTGGCTGTTGGAGGATCTGATATTCGAGTTTATATTTGCAAACAGTGGTCTGAGGTCCTCAACTTCACAGGTGAGTGCAACAGTTCCACCATTCTATACATGGTCTTTTTAGGGCTCGGACAGTAAACAATTCTGAAAGATTTTAAAACCGGGTCCAAAAAGTATTTTCCCCCTCTATTCAAAACCATTATTGTAAATTGTGTAATTATGCTGTCAATGCATATCCTGCTTTTTTGGGACAATATCCTTTTGCACAAGAGAGGGCTGACAAAGCCAAAGACGTCTATGGACCAAGTTTTATAAACAAGTTTTGGAAGTTTTCATGCCAGAGCTCTTGGCTACTCCTGGTTTGAGCTGTTGGACGTCTTTTGCTTTTTCAGCAACAACTAGAAGAAAAATGATGTCGTTGCTGCTCAACACCTCAAATTTTATTTCCTCTACGTCTTTTAATGTTCTCAGTGTTAAACAGAGAGTCTTGGTTTCAGTGCATGAATGACTCAGGCACATATATTAAAGGCCAAAACTATAATATGGCACTTAATAAATATTGATGTTTTCTATGTGCACACCACACTGGTTGTCTCTCACTGGCAACTCTGCATGCTGTGTGTGTGAATGATGTAAAACCAGGCCAGAAATTTGGGATAGTGGAACAGATCACAGAACACTCGCACTAGGGCTGCGCGGTTTGGCCTAAAATCAAAATCTCGATTAATTGAACATTTTATCTCGATTACGATTAATGAACGATTATTTTATTTATTTTTTTGCCCTCATAGTTCACTGACAAGTTGCTCAGTCGTCTCAGTGTTTAAGCTCTCCGTGCTCGGAATAACGTAACATAACGGAGCGGGGTCACGTGACTCCACACGCGGTAGTGTTTTTAAAGGGAAAGTGATGGAAATAATCGACCTGGAAACATTTGAGCGATTATAGGTTCTGAATGTCGATTTCGATTACTTTCCGATTAATCGCCCAGCCCTAACCATGATTTGATTTCATGGCTACTACCGATATTTGTTGATAAATCTAATAAGAGGTTCTACCTCTATATTTGAGGCTCACCAGACAAAAATATTTGTACATAATTTCCTCTGGCACTCAATGATGCGTTGTGTTGCCTCAGACATGTTAGGCATGGATTAGATTAGTCCCTTATGATTCTTCCTGTCCATTTAAACCCATTTTTCCATGAACTGGGTTCATGTTTAGGAACTGGTTTAAAATCTCTTCCTTCTCCAGGCTGTTGCAGTATACATCTTATTTCATTCAGCGATTACTAGTTGGTAGTTTTCATAATATATAATGCATATTTAAACATCATTTAAATACCCCTCATGAAATTTGATGAGTCCATTTAATGCATTAATGGAAATAGAAATACTTTTCTCCAGTGGAGTATTTTGGAATTCGTGAAGTTAGAGATGAGATTTTTTTACTACTTGATATTAACAAATGAAGTTCATTTAGCTGAAGTATTATTTGCGAGGTGTTCATTCTCTACTCTTTATACTCTAAAGCAGTGGTCCCCAACCCCCGGGCTGCGAACCGGTACCGGGCCGTGGGTCATGTGGTACCGGTCTGCGGGCTGCACAGAAAAAACCCACGGATGTTACCCGTGTTCTGTTGTTGCTCGTTGTTATGAAAATGCTGTTAATAAAGCTGCGAGTACACACTGGATTTACGTTTATTATGTTTTTTAAATATCCCCATTTTTATGCGTATCATTTATTTGTATAAATACGTATATTTATCTGCTGCTCCTTAAAGGCCGAGCCGTGAACATAGTTTCTGATATTAAACCAGTCCGTGACGAAACCAAGGCTGGGGACCGCTGCTCTAAAGACTGCTTTACAGTGAATGCTTCATGCTTAAGCTTTCTGAGTAAACTGAGGAGGCACACGGTGGGTTTTATGTTTTTATATCTCACTGTTCTGTACATTCTGTCCTCCCCATCCCTTCCTATAGATCACACCGGTCTGGTGACGGGGGTGGCTTTTGGAGAGCATGCCCAGTTCCTGTCTTCCACTGGAATGGACAGAAGCCTCAAGTTCTACAGTCTGTAGTGTAGAAGAGAGAAAGCAGAAGTGAAGGGAGAGGAATAGAAAGAAATAAACTAGTTTCCAACATCCATTCTTGTGAGTAAGAAAGAAGCCAAGAGCAGTAGAATCTCATTCACAAAAGATAGAATCCTGAGGATTTCTTCATTTTTCAACCAGTATCTGTGATTTCAGGCAAGATTATGATTCATTTCTGTGTACGTTCCTTAATGGTAACGAGTAAACCTGATGAATGCAGACCTTCTTTCCCATTCGATCAGCAGTTGCTTGGCCATAAACTTGTATTTTTGCTTGAAGATTTTTAGGTGACCTGGATTATTTTACTCATGTTCTTTTTTTTTTTTTTTTTTTTTTTTTTTTTTTTTTTTTTTTTCTTCCTTTCTTCCCAAGTTTCTCCTGGCCCTGCTTGGAGGGCTGCCTTTGTTTTCTTGATAACTCTAGGAATCTTGCTAAAGTTTATTATGTCTGATTTTATACCCTGTCCTAAACTGAAACCACAGTGCAAATTAGATTTCAATAAAGACATTGTTGTTTTTAATATGCTGTGACAATGTGACTGAATACAGTGTGGGATCTGCAGTAGAAGCAACAAGAAATCATGTAATACTTCTAATCTAAAGGATTTTACCAGATAAAGTATACCCCACTCATATTAGACTTCATGCAACAACTGCAGTACTTACTAGAACAGTACTTAGCATTTGGCAATATGTGTATTCTATATGTTGACGTAAAATCAAGGGAAGAAAATAAAGCTCAATTTTACACTGTCTTTAAAAAAATTAGAGTATTAGTAGGGAGTTTGCCCCTTTTCTGCAGTAAGATCCTGCACTTTTCTGATAAAACTTGGTGCTAGAAAATTGGCCGTGTGTCAAATGTGCGGATATTAAAGAGACTGGCCAAAAAGATAACCATTGCTGTATCTGTTGTGGGTGCACCACATTACTTTCTGCTTTGGGAAGGATTTTGAGGGCAAGCTGTGATTTCTCATTAACTGGTGAACGTTTGGGGAAAGGAAATGGCTAGCTGTCTTACTTCTTCATACTGTAACGACTCACCACCTCACTACAATGACCAGAACGAATCACTCAAAAATACCATAATGACTGAAATGAGGAAGACCACTGACCCGCTCCATAGTTTTTTTTCCCTCAAACTGAAAGGGTAGAAAACCCGATGGTGTAATTTTTGTACTGAGTAGAGTGCTTCAAGACAGGTTAGTTGCACTAATGCCTTTCAGCCTGTATTTATTAGCTTCATCGCTAGGTTAGC
Organism: Hemigrammopetersius urotaenia; assembly: GCA_037974485.1. Taxonomy (NCBI): domain Eukaryota; kingdom Metazoa; phylum Chordata; class Actinopteri; order Characiformes; family Alestidae; genus Hemigrammopetersius; species Hemigrammopetersius urotaenia. The sequence continues at coordinate 15,432,502 of JBBPDC010000032.1, read as the reverse complement.
AGTCAGGACATATATGTGTAATGCATGCTGAGCATTGTGGGTAGAGAACATTAATGAATAGTACTAGTAACTATTGTATTGCAGAATAAAAATGCTCGAGTGCTGTAAGGCAGCTAAATTCACTCAGTGGATGCTTTTGGGTGTATGCAGGTAAGTGAGGTAAAACTATATTTCATAAAATGTTAAGCAATGAAGCAAAATATTGATGTCATGCTAGAATCTAGCAGCTAGATGGAGGAACGGGGCTGAGGAGATCAATACTTGGATCTCTATGCTTGTGTGTGAGAATCCGTTTACCAGCAACTTTTCCAAATTAATATTTTCCTGATTGTAAAAATGTGTCTTAAAAAGTATTGGGACACGCCTCTAAATGATTGAATTCAGGTGACCCCTTACTTCCCATGAAGGGGAATCGTAATTTTGGACAACGCCATGCTTCCAACTTTGTGAACACAGTTTGTTGGAGAACCTTTTCTATTCCAGCAGGACTGTGTCCCAGAGCACAAAGCAGCTCCATAAAGACATGCTGGAGGAGTTCAGTGTGGAAGAACTTGACTGACCACACAGAGTCCTGACCTCAGCCCCATCCAGCACCTTTGGGATGAACTGGAACGGTGATTGTGATCCAGACCTTCTCGTCCAACATCAGTGGCTTACCTCATAAGTGCTCTACAGAATGAATGGGCAATGGGCAAAGTCTATGTAGCTTGACCACAGTGTCATATAAAATCCCTGTTGGTGTAATAGTCAGGTGTCCCAATACTTTTGTCCATATAGTGTATTGACCCCGGTATCATTTGGGTGTAATAGTCAATACTTTGGTCCATATCCTCCTGAGACCCGACCAATATTGTCTGATAAAATTCACTGTGTTGGGTTAATATCACGTTTTTTATTTTCGAAATTCAGTTCTAGTTTTACATGGAGATCGTCCTGTTATCCTCTACAGAGGAATGAACATATATTCAAAGAAATTTAAATTGTAAGGCCCAAATAGACAGGAAATCGCACAAAAAATAAATTGTAAGACACTTTTTTTATTTGGTTCTCATGGGGGATGTAGTGTATTAACCCCGGTATTATTTGGTATCGAATCGAAACTAAACTCGGTGGTATCGCCCACCCCGGTTAGAGAACCTCCATGAGGAACTGAGCTCTGCGGTCACGTGAGGAACTCGTAGCGAGAGAGAGGAACCAGAGACTGAGTTTAGGCTGGAGAGGGAAGTCGGAGTGAGATTAAACCAGCAGGAGGTTCTTCTTACACCACACAGGGACACAGAGACTTCAGAAGACCCGGACCGAGTTTGAGAGAAGTTGTCCGTGCTTGTATGCTGACTGTCGGAAGGTGAGTTCCTGCACTGCTCTAATCACAACACCACTCCAGTCTGGGGTCTTTAAAACCTTGTTCTGAAAGAAAACTGAGCTAGAACTTAGCTGGAGACGAGGTGGGGGGGTTTCAAACTGTTTCTAGCTCGGCTTGGGGCACTTTTTAATGTGCTGAACCGTCAAAGTTATTGAGGAATGCACTATGTGTTGCTCAAGTCAGGTTAAACCCTGTTTTTGAAACCAGTCGAGGCCTGACTTTCGCCACCACGAAAACGAAACCTCAATAGTGGAAGCTGGAAAATCCTGATTTGTTAAACTTCTTTTGGATAAAGAGGAAAAATCTAGATTCGTGAGACGTTCATAAGGTCAAAGCCTGGTTATAGAGAGCAGTATGTTGTGTTAAAAATTGGCAGAATGCAAATCAGATACCCCTCTGTTCTCTGTAAGAGGAAACAGGTCTGTATCCTGTGTAATATCCAGTTATTTATTTCAGCGTAGTGTGTTTGGTAGTTATATTCTAAATATCCATTACACCAACAGGGACTTTAATGGCAATGCATTCAAATACATAGACTCATATGGAGTTGCTCCCCCTTTGCAGCTTCCACTCTTCTTGGAAGGCTGCTGGAGTGTTTCTGTGGGAATTTGCGCCCATTTGTTCATTCTGTAGAGCATTTATGAGGTCAGACACTGATGTTAGAGAAGGAGGTCCAGTTCATCACAAAGGTGCTGGATGGGGTTGAGGTCAGGGCTCTGAACTCCATGTCTATATGGAGCTCGCTTTGTGCGCTGGGACACAGTCATGCTGGAACAGAAAAGGTTCTTTACTAAACTGTGTCCACAAAGTTGGAAGCATGGCCTTGGCATGCTAAAGTATTAGATTGCCTTTCACTGGAAGTAAGGGACCTTGCCCAAACCCTGAAAAACAGGTACGTCCCGATACTTTTGTCCATATAGTGTGTGTGTGTGTGTGTGTGTGCGTGCATTGATGTGCTCGACCCAGGAGATAAGAAGTGAAATGGGCATTGTTTACCATGATAAGTCCACAGATGACCCTGAATGTAATGTGAGGAAGTTTTAAACGGTCGCTGAGAATCAGTTCCTACTGGAACGTATTGATCCCATTTTTTGAAACTGACACCAAATGGAATCTTTCACAATACTGTCAGCGTTACGCAAACAGATAAAATATATCACTGAAGTATCTGAAAGACTGAAAAGCAATATCAGGAGGTTAACATTGCAGTAGATAGGCAATGTGTCACCCGCTGCTGTTTGTAGGTAGACAGTAGATAATAAGAGAGGTCATTATGCATAAGCATGTGGTGCTTATTTATTCATCACCAGATATGGAAACACTCTTGACTCACATGGTGGTCTGTGTGCAGCAGAAAAGAGCCAGAGCTGGAGGAACATTCGTGTGTCATACCTTTAATTATAGTGCTAGGAGAATATGAGGAACTGTCATGTGACGGTCGAGTGTCTGAAGGGTAATGTGTGTTTGTTCTCTCTGTCCTCCAGGTCATGGGCTCCATGTTCCGCAGTGAGGAGGTGTGCCTCGTGCAGCTTTTCCTGCAGTCTGGTGCAGCCTACAACTGCGTCAGTGAGCTGGGAGAGCTGGGCATTGTGGAGTTTAGAGATGTGAGTGTCCCCTGCCATCTGCATTTCAGGATTTCATATTAATATACAGCAAGGAATTGCGCAATCATTGGCGTTTGTGCTTAAGATGCTCTTATTTAAAACTGAGGTTGTGACTGCACCAGAATTTGGACTTTGGTTGTAGCATCACAATTGTAGCACCATGGTATTGCCGATTAATCTGCAATACGGCTGATGTTCTGCATGGTTTATGCTGCTTGAAACCATTTGGCATTTTTCTTTTTCCATATCAGCTGAATCCAAACGTGAATGCGTTTCAAAGGAAGTTTGTCAGTGAGGTGAGAAGATGCGAAGAGCTGGAGAAAACCTTCGGTGAGCATCTCGCACGTCGTATTTAAATTTATGTCCCCCAAACCTGTTATTCAGACACCTTAATGTCAGCTGTTGGGGGTTAACTTTTTTGTCTTTTTTGCTTGAAACACAGCATTTCTAGAGCAGGAGATTACACGCTCCCTCTCCTCATCCTTCCACTCGCCCCTGCAGGAGCCTGTGCCAACCCCTCCAGCCCCTCAGCCCAGGGAGCTGCTTACCATAGAGGAGGAGAGCGAACGACTGGCTCGTGAACTCAGGGAGGTGTGTGAATAGCAGGAGTCGAATAGCAATTTCAGAGAGTTCAAACAGTGTGTAGAATAGGGCTGCACAATATATTCAAGATTCAAGGTACTTTATTTGTCACATGCAGTCATACAAGTACAACACACAGTGAACTGTATCCTGAACCGCTCCTATTACTGACTGTGCAAAAATTAAAAAGCAATAAGTAAATTCTACGTTAAAATTAAAATCTAAAATTAAAATCTGGGCATTTATATGTACATTGTGCAAATGGAATGTTAAAGTGCATTGTGC
>JBBPDC010000032.1:15412075-15422262 GCA_037974485.1 Hemigrammopetersius urotaenia | reverse complement strand
CCCTCTCATCCCTCTCTCTCCCTCTCTATCTCTCTCTCTCCATCTCCCTCTCATCCCTCTCTCTCTCCCTCTGTCTCCCTCTCTCTCTGTCTCCCTCTCATCCCTCTCCATCTCTCTCTCTCCCTCTGTCTCCCTCTCTCTCTCCCTCTGTCTCTCTCTCTCTCTCCCTCTGTCTCTCTCTCTCTCTCCCTCTGTCTCCCTCTCTCTCTCCCTCTGTCTCCCTCTCTCTCTCTCCCTCTGTCTCCCTCTCCATCTCCCTCTCTCTCCCTCTCTCTCACTCTCTCTTTTTCTTTGTCTCTCTCTCTCTTTCTCTCCCTTCTGCCCTCTCTCTCTTTCTCTCCCTCTTTCCAGGGTGGAATTTCAGAACAAGTTCTACAGTGGAACAGGCTACAAGCTCAGTCCGTTTGCATTCTGCTCCATAATTGGTTTATCTAAAGATGATTGATGGCCGATATCAAATATTTGTGCTTAGAATCTACAAATGGAAAATAATGTATTTTAACCCAAACATTTCAAAAATGGCATTCCTAAAGTTTGAGATGTGTCTTCATGATGGGAGCTCTTTTATGCGGCTCTTTATGAATTGATTTCCATATTACAGAAATGGAAACAGACGCATAATGCATTCCACAGAGTTCATTCAATTATAATGAGCACTGAATGTAACTCAGGGATATTTTATCCATCCTGACTTGTCTTGTAGCAGTATGGTTTTCAGGGAACTTTAAATAGGCCAAAGTAATGCTTTTGATCAAGTAAAATGATTTTTTTTTTTTACTTTAAAAATGTTAATCAGTGAACTGAATACTGTTGGTATGATTTTATAAAGGGATTTCATTCTTGCTTGCAATAGCATAAATCTTTTTTTTTTTTAACATTACTTTGCAGATTCTTTGTCTTGCATGAAGTGTTTTTAATGAAGCCCAGCTTCCTTTAACAATGAAGCAAGATTTGTCAATGAATGTAAGGCTGAAATAAAAGCCTTATTCCAACACAAGCCTCATCATTATTGGTGTAAAATGTTGGTGTAAAGAAGGCCTAAGAAAACGGTTTCAAAATAAAGTAAAACATAATATTCATGAAAAATAAAGATAGAGGTTTATCAAGACCACTGATGTAGAGCAATCGTTCCCAAATCTTCAAGAACACTTGGGTAATGCTGGTAGGTGGTACTTGCAGAGCCATTTGGGAACCACTGGTGTCATGTGACTATAATCATCTAATCCAGGGGTGTCAAGACTTACCCACAAAGGGTTGGATTGGTTTTCTTTCCCAAATAGCAGGAGCTCCTACAGCTACGCCGCCCCCTTTTTGTAATGATTTGACACCTATTTTTGGTGATGGTGATGCTGCTGCCTTGATGCAAAGGCAATTTTTATTTTTAAAGAGGAAAAAATGTCCTGTTGCAGACCCATTAACATGGTATTTACATTTACATGTAAATCTCTATCAAATAAAAAAATATATATTTGTTTAATTGTACTCTATTTTATTTGTTGATCTATTTTATTTTATTCAGTATTTCTTTTTAGAATTCTCTGACACCGCAAGGGCTGTACCTGTTACAATGACAATAAAGATACTCTGATTCTGATGTATAGGTCCGCATTTTTAGTCCTCTGGAATTATTTGCACCCTGGGAAAAACCTCTCAAGGGAAGGGCTTCATCAAATAAATGTCCACATTGCCGGTTCTACAGCATTATGTCCCACATTAGAAATAAATGGAGCAACAGTACACTACATGAGTGAGCCAAATCATTAAGCAGCAAAAGAGACGAGTGCTTCCTTAAAATTGATTGTGGCCTGGGTTTTGTTCTCCAGTTGCATTTTAACACTCACAGTTGTATTACTTATAAACAGAATCTGTTACTATATTGCATGTGTTTGTAGCGGCTGTTTGCGAGGGCCAGTTTTTCCTTGTTTGTATGATGCACAGCCATCATCTCACCTATAGGTGGCGCCGGCCCGCACCTTCATGACGACTTTACAAACGGTAACGTAATGACGTAGGAACGCGGGAACTGGAAGTTAGACTCTTCAATTAAACGGTCAAAACTTTTATTTACTAGTTCACACACCCCACCATGGGCCAGGAATTTCATGTACTGAGGTGTTTCTCTTGTCAGACGTTTCAAGTACAGCAGGTAAGAGCGAACTAATTATTTGTTTTAAAAACGAGCTGCAGCATTAGCGGTTAGCTAACAGATGTAACATTCAAGTTATTTTTTAAGACAACACGCTCTTTAAAAGACAGTTCTAGTATGCTTTTAACCAGGCTAACCTCTCTGCTGTGCTCTGGGAAGTGAAGAACAAGCCCCCGTGGCCATTTAATTGACACACAAACTACGCTATATGGACAAAAGTATTGGGACACATCTGTTTTTCAAGGTTTGAGATTGGTCCCTCACTTCCAGTGAAGAGCAATCTTAATGCTTCAGCATGCTTTGAAATTTTGGGCAACGCCATGCTTCTAACTTGCTGGACACCGTTTGTTTGACGAAGAACCTTTTCTATTCCAACATGACTGTGTCCCAGTGCACTAAGCGAGCTCCGTGAAGACATGCTGGATGACTTCAGTGTGGAAAAACTTGACTGGCCACACAGAGTCCTGACCACAACCCCATCCAACACCTTTGGAGTGAACTGGAACGGAGATTGTGAGTCAGGCTTCTCATCCAAGATCAGTGCCTGACCTCATACATGCTCTACAGAATGAATGGCCACAAATTTCTTGTGGAAAGTCTTCCAAGAAGAGTGGAAGCTGTTATAGCTGCAAACGAGGAACCAAATTCATATCAAAGTCTATGTATTTGAATGCAGTGTCATAAAAATCATTGTTGGTATAATGGTCAGACATCCCAATACTTTTCCCATATAGTGTATTTGCTAAGCGTTTACATTGCCTCGTTATGGTATAATTCCGGGGATGGTTGTAAAGGCCACCACGAATGTTTACTGCTGCTTAGCCTGACCTGACCTGACCTGGCCCGGCCTTTCTCAACACATTTCAAATTTCCAGCAGCTGCTTGGCTGCTTTATGTAAGAGTGGCTGAAAGAAGAGAGTCTGGTGCCAAACTCATAACAAAATAAAGCAATTTGTTAAAGAGCCAATTGACAGAGACAGATCACTGCCCTAATCGTCTGAGTCTCAGTAGTTTTCAGGTCAACAGATGTTAGGCCAGGAAAATACCTATTCACAGCAGTGAGGGACATCAACCTTAGTAGCAAACTCTTGTGCTTGTTTTCCAACTAAGCTGTAAGATTGTTTTTCTTACAGGTCAAAAAGATAAAAAAATGGAGCTGCAAGATGTGTGGAGAAAAACAGTCTCTCATAAAGGTAGGAAAGTAACCCTTTATATTGATTTGAAGTACATTTCGTTCATGTTTCCATAGTTTTGGTTTTGACTTCTTGCAGGAATACGGGAGAGGATCGGGTGCCGACTGTCGGCGCCATGTTCAGAAGTTGAATTCCTTGCGAGGAGAACTGCTGGAGGTAGAGCAGGAAAGAACCTGGGCGCAGTGGTAAGGGAATCATTTGATAACACACTGTTTTGGACTTATAGTGAAGGTATAATTTCCAAAACACTAACAAAACTGCATAGATTACAATAGGATCCTAAAATATGGTCTATGTTTATAACTCGTATTTTGTAATGTTGAAATTTCTGCCAGTCTGACTGTCCCCCCTCTTTTAAAGGGAAAATGAGGAGTGTGGAAATGAGGATGACTTTGGTGAGGAAGATCAAAACTGTGAGCAACAGGTATGGCTTGTTTTGTGGTTTTGTGTTTTTTTCAGATCTTTTTTTAAAGATGGCAGCACAGGTCTCAATCTCATCATTACCCTTCAGGGCCAGGTGCAGGCTGTAAGCCGTTGGCGCAAATATGTGGGTCAGACAGATGACGGGCTGAGAGATGAAGAACGAGAGGAAGATGAAGACAATATTTACACAGAGAGAGCGAGGTTTAGAAGTTGTGGTAAAATCAGGTCAGTCCAGTGGTCTTTAATGCACGGCACATTTACCAAAAGGCAATTGCAAAACGGTCCATCTCTGTACTTAGCATTTAAGCCTTCTCTCGGGAACAGTGTTCGCACAATGTGTATCAGCTTATTGTTCGGTCTGGAAACGAGTCAAATCTCTTTCAGATGAAGCTATTTCAGTGTTACTGTTCATCTTAATTTCCAGCAAAAAGAGGAAGAAAAGCTTTGCTTTAAAAGCTGCTTTAAACACATTTGATGAGGATGAGGACGCTGGCACTGATCCTGCTCACTGGAGGGCCAAGAAACCATTTCAGGTAAATATCTTATTTGACATTTACACTAGAGATTTCACCCTTTTTTAAATTGTTCAATAATATTATGACAAAAACTGTGAGTGTAAATGTGAATAAGTGGTGTGTCCTTTTGAAAGAGAATACAGTAATTGCCCGCCTTTCGCAGGGCTTGCGTTCCAAGAGCACCCGCATATAGCAAAATATTGCGATGCTGTGTTATGGTTAAAAAATAAAAAAAAGCCTAAAAATGCCTATTTTTATACTGTAAACCCTAAATATGCCCCCAGATGTGCTCCCAGAACACTTGATTTTCATTTTAAACTCCGTTTAATGCATTACCCTTAAAGAAAATGTAAAGGTAAATAAATAATTAGAATCTGGATACTTTATTGCTTAAAAAAAAATTAGCATTAACGTTTAGCATTACTAGCGAGCAAAGACTCGTACACAAAAGAAACATTTAAGTAACTCTTTGATCATTTTCCAGTGTATTACTGCCACCACTGGTTATTGTATTATTTTTACACTTTTGTGGGGGTGGGAGCAGTTAATATGACACACTGGACATCGATAAACTCCTCTTGTAGGCCCATGACCAAACTACTGGTGCTGGCGAATTGGTGTGGGGGGAATACTTTCTAAAATGAACATCTAAACTAAATTGCTTATTATTTCAGGCACACCAGAGCGGCAGCTCATCCAGATCGGCGGAACATTCCTCCAAAGTGCCTCCATTTACGAACACAAGCCCAAAACCATCAGCAGTTTGTACTTCCCCTTCTGCGTCAGTGAGGTCTAAACATGAAGTGTACACTGATACGAATGCTGTGGGTGTATGCACTGGAGCAAATGAGCCACCTTCTTACAATCACCGTTCTTTAGTGCCTGCCACAAATTCCAAGACTGCAGCTTCCTTTTGTCAGAAGTCCACCGGAGCTGAAGGCTCTAAGTGGACTAGGTTTCTTCATTCTGCCTCTGTTGAAGAGGACAAGGATGAGACAGAAGTTGGCAACTGTGCTCGAACCAGTTCTCCAGGGATTGATTGCAAAGTGGCCCGCTCACCATCTGCTCCAAGTCCAGGGATGTCTATATCCACAGTTACGCAAACAAACACAGGCCATTTGAGCGGGGAAGGAAGTGTTTGTTCAAGAGCTCCAGGCCTTGAACTAAGCAACCGGAGTACAAGTGTTTTTGAGAAACTGAGCCAATGTATGACTAGGACGACCTCCAACAGTTCTACTATTGCATCAAAGGCTGCTGGTTCTCAGAGCCCTGTGTGTCTTCAGCAACCACCTACGAAAAGGCCTGGTTTTTCTATCAGCACATTGTTCCATACAGATGAGGACTTTGATGACTCCTTTTAACCTGGAATTTTTGTGGCTCCCAGGATGTAGCCAGAATTAAAAAAAATTCAAAGAACAAATCATTTTACACCCCATTGCTACCATGTACTCTAGAATAACCCAGACAAACCAAAACTTGTGCAGATATATTTCATTTTATTTGACAGGCAGGACAGGAAGTAAGGAATATAACAATAATTCCTATTCATTGTGACTAACAAAAATACTCCATAGTCTTGTTATGAGTAAATGTTAAAACAATGATTGCATTTCAGACATACACCAACATTTGTGTGAGACATCTTTTTGTTCCTTGATGTTTACCAATATGCAGAGTTGGCTAATTATATCTCTGGTCTTTTTGGATTAAATGACAGCCAACATGTGACATTTTTAGTTTTATGTAGTCTGTTAAAGTGCCAAGTTGTATCTTATTAAAGACAAATATTGATAAAAGTTAGAAACCGGCGTTATCCAAAATGCCTGAGTAATTTATATTGCCAACAGTATGAAAGGAATTAGTTATGTTTTTAGGAAAGGCAGAACCGGTAAAGATTGCTATAGTGTCAGCCAGGTGGGGGTTTTGAAATTATTTGTAAATATGACCCCTATTTTTCCCAGCCCTTTCACTTTCGTGGGCCAGGCTGTTTGGAGTACTGGATGGTGTCCAGGGCACCTCCAATGTCGTAGTTCTTGGTGTGGAGCAGCCTGGTCAGCCAGCCACCTTCGTCAGTGAAGCCCATAGACAACATCTGAGACAGGGACTCCACCAGCCGAGGGTCTGCATCTAAAAAAGGAAGATGAGTCTGTGTGAGTAATATGATTCATCTGTAGGACAAGGAAACGCAAAAGCTAACACCTTATATTACATAGAACAAACAAGAACAGAACTTCACATGGTCTTCGGTATTTGACAGTACCTTGTGGCAGGTGTGGGTACAGGGCAGCTTCACGTAGACCGGTGGGGCCTTGGTTAGGGGTGGGGTTGGTGATTAGGGGGGCGGGGCGGTCCTGCACCACTTCTTGTCCATCCACCTCCATCCTGAGGGACTGCAGCTCACCTGTGGATGGATCCACTTCCTTAGAGCTCAGATGGGTCCATTCCTCATCATTACTTTGGTCCTGAAAAATATAGAAAGTAGTTTGTTTACTGAAAACAATTTTTAAAAGAATGCAAGTTCATGATTTTTGCGTCCAACCACACCGGCAACACGACGGCTCACTTACCCTTGCCCCCTCATTCATACTCCCAGCACTGCTTGAACTGACCGGGCCTCCTTCCCCCCCTCTGGAAAGAAGGCCTCCTGAACCACCATCACTCCGGGCACTAGGCGGTCCACTTGAAGCAGGAGGAGTTGGTGTTACTTTGGCCCGTCTCCCTTCATGCTCGACATCAATGTCCACATCTATGCCTGTGGAGAAATTAGTTCATTTATTAAACAAATATACAGAGTCGTTCTGTTAGCATGTGTAGTATATGATTTACGCAAAAGTGACGTTTTATCACGGAGTGCTTTTTCATGCGACATGGTGATTGGCAGGGCACCTACCGAGGGGGCTCAGCATGGCAGCCACACCCTCTCCGATGTTCTTCAGGTACTCCATGTTGGCCTGGGCAGAGCTAGAAACTCCTGTTGAAAAGCAGATGTGGGTTTGGTATGGGGATGATGGATCAAGCTAATGAAAGACCCAACAGTGAAAAGTGATCCAGGTACACCAGACTTGCTTCTTACCACGAGTAGAGGAGTTCAATATGGCATTGATTAGTGCTAATTCAAAGTCATCAGCTGACAGACTACACTAGGTATTCAACACATGGGTGATCTGAAAGTGTCCTGGCTTGGCTGAGAGATTCTATGACTACTCCATCTTTGCATAATAGAGTTGAATCTAAAGCTCACTTTTGTCATCATATTTGTGTGCTTAGTCTGCTTCGTTCACTCTTCCCTCAAAACAACTAACTTTTGGATTGGAGCAATATCTGGTTGCGACAGGAACGTACCGTTTTGGGCCTGTCCATTCTGAGAGTTTGCCTCCTGGGAATTGGTTTGGGTTCCAGATGGACCGGGTTGGGTTCCAGATGGACCGGGTTGGGTTCCAGATGGACCAGGCTGGGCCTGGTCTTGGTCTTGGCTCTGGCTCTGGCTCTGAGCCTGAGCTTGGGCACCAGCCCACATGCAGTGCCTCATCTTGCGCCAAAATTTCCCACGAGGGAACCACTGAGTGAGAAAGAAGAGCTTTTATGAGACTGAAGCCTGCTGTGTGGTGTGATGTCAGATAGGTGAAGTAAATGTACCATTCAACAACCAAACAGAGCATTTTCGATCTGGGTTAAGAACTCGATCTGGGCTGAGAATTACCTCGAACATGTTGGCCATGGGGTGGAAAATGGGCAGCAGTGGATGCTCCTTGTGGAGCCCCTTGGCCTGGCAGGTGGAGCACAGGTCATAATCTGGGCACATGGTGCACTTGAAGCGTGTTCCAGCAACCTGGCCCTCACATCCATCACAGGTCACACCAGCGTGAACCATGGGAGTGTGATGAGGTGGGCCCATATGTGGTGGTGGTCCCATTGGATGTCCTGCTGGCCCCATATGATGGTGTCCAGGTGGCCCCATGTGATGTGGTCCCGGAGGATGGGCAAAGGGGAACCCTGGCATCCCATGAGGTGAGAAGTCACGCTTGTGCTCCTTTTTTTCTGAATGGGACAAAACAGCACAGCGGTTAAGTTGTCTGACAACACCTCAGCTTGATCAGAAGTCTTTTAAAAGTTTTCTATGTCTGATTTGAAAAATATTTTCTTGAGATTAGAGAGAACTATCTATATGCAACGTACCCTTGATGAAGAGGCGGAATGTTTCGTCCTTCAGCAGAGTCAGTCCCATCATGAGCTCGTCGTCAGTAGAGAAGGCAATCATGTCACCATCCTCGTCTAGAGCAAGAGAACAACAACAAAGGGAGTGGTTAGCCCTGTGATGCTAACACGCCATTATTTTGTAATACATCATCTACAGCCTTGCTTTTTTTTTAGTTGATATAGACTTAAAATATCTGTACTGTTTCTGTATCTTCTGTATTCTTTCTGTATCACATTATAAAATAATAATGAATACTTTATTATGGGTTTAACAGGCCAGAGATTTCAAAAAATCTGGAGTATCCTTTAACACTGTTGACTCGTAACATATTTTTTTTTCAATGTTTACGTAAGATACTAAACTATTTAGTTCGGAATATCTGAGGATGTCATGTTTAATTCAGATGTTGTTCATCCAAAGAGCCCCAGCTAAAGCTTTGATTGCTGTAAACATCTCCAGATCTCAGATTGACCTCTCAAACACTCCCCCGAGGGGAAATACTTTTTTATGCCTGAAGGTGGAGTCGAGTCCACAATGCCAGAAGCTATGAGGAAGAACAAGTTTGTTCAGCCGAGCTTCTGTTTACATGCTTCAAATAAGCCTCAATGAACACGAAGGACTGCCCTGGCTAGTCGGTTAAAAACACACCACAAGCCTGAAAAACTGTAATTACAGGGATATTATAATGTGCTACATGGGCAATGATCCCCTTTAACAAAATAAAACTTAAGAAGCCAGTTTAATAACATGACCCGCTTATAAATGTGATATAAATATATTATTTCTTTATTTGGACTGGCCAGTTTACTGACTAGTCAGTTAAAAACGCACCACAGGACTGAACAACTTATAGGGACATTAAATTATAATACGCGACACTACGAGGAAGACAACGCTCAATTTTAGTTAAATAAAACTTAAAGGGCCAATGTAATAACCCGACCCGCTTACAAATGTTAGTAAATGCGTATTTCTTTGTCTTAAAATGGGATATTGACCAACTAGGGATGAGGGACAGACGACTACACCAGGCCTGGTTAATGAACAACACTCTCAGGCCAAAGTGCAATGAAGACCACAGACAGAACTCCCAGCATAAACACACAAAACTTGAGCGATGAAAAGTGGCTAAACCCAGCCGTACCTTTGTAATACATCTGGAAGGAGACGTTCCGGAGGTTGGCAAAAACATCCGCCACCTTCCGGCTCAAGTACTCGAAACTTGTCGAGACGTCCTGGTCGATGGCAAAGCGGCGAATCTCCTTATGACAGTCCTCCTTTCCGAGGAGGTAAGCCTTGACGGTCACAGACATGTTCGCGTCTTTTTCCTGCAAAAACGAACTCGGCCTCTGGCGTGTGTTGCGCAGTAACAAATTCTCGTCCGCTCCGAACCGGGTGATCTGAGAGTCCCTCCTCCCGCAGAGCCGTGCAACTCAGTTCCTGCGCTCCAGCGCCACTGCGGCATTTATATCGCCCACAACCGGAGAGGGGCAGGGCGAACGGCTCCTTGAGCGGCTCAGGCCGTGTTATTGTGATCCGAGGCGGTTCAACAACACCAGGACTGGGTGGGGCGACACAGAGGGGGTTGTTGAAGGCCGTGGAATGACACAGCACTTTCCAAACTGGGATTTCCCCCCTGTGAGATCACCATGGCCTGACACTTGTAATGTAGAATAATCTAGAACTGATTTGTGTTTTATATGCACATCCAT
>JBBPDC010000032.1:15307796-15328827 GCA_037974485.1 Hemigrammopetersius urotaenia | reverse complement strand
TCCTTAAAGGCCGCGCCGTGAACATAGTTTCTGATATTAAACCGGTCCGTGACCGAATAAAGGTTGGGGACCGCTGCCTTACAGGACTCCTGTTACGTTTAGATTCCATTCCACCAGTATCCTGCCAGAACAGATATCAGGAGGGCTGGGCGATTTGGCCTAAAATCAAACTCTCGATTAATTGAACATTTTAACTCGATTACAATTAATGAACAATTATTTTATTCATTTATGGGGTTTATTTGCCCTCATAGTTCATTTGACAAGTTGCTCAGTTGCCTCAGTGTTTGAGGTCTCCGTGCTCGACATGTCGGCGGAATAACGTAACATAACGGAGCGGGGTCACGTGACTCCACACGTGGCAGTGTTTTTAAGGGAAAGTAATCGAAATAATCGACCTGGAAACATTTGATCGATTATAGGTTCTGAATGTCGATTTCGATTACCTTTCGATTAATCGTCCAGCCCTAGATATCAGTGTCTCGGTTCCTAAATAAAATTTAAGTAGAGATTTCCACTGATAAAACAATCATAGTCCATAATCCACATAGTCTGGGCTTAATCCCTGAGTGAAAAATTGGCCTTCAGGTTTTGTTTGTACTTGACTGTTCTATCCTGGATGTACATTAAATGCATTTTGTATATCTGCATATACAAAACCCTGCAACTAATTACGTCTGTTACCATTATGTGGATCTGTTAGAAGGTTGTCATTTTGACTGCAGTTCTAGTAGGTTTCCTCAGTTTATTCATTTCACCACTAAAGAGCTGTCACAAGTGTCTACAGGCTGATTATTTCTCAACTCTGATAATGAAAACCTATTTAGGCCCAAAGGAGGTCGAATTTATTTAATTTTTTCGTTATTTATTTTGTAAGTGTTACTAAATGAACAAATGTCGTCTTGTCATCTTCAGAGGAGAAAAAGGATGGTTCAGATGACAGCCCTGCAGAAGCAGCTGCAGAAGAGGAAGAGGAAGTAGAGAAACCCGAGGAGGAGGAGGAGGAGGAGGAGGAAGAGGAAGATAAATCGGATGAGGTGGGACTGATCTTTGCATATCATTTCCATGTTCTTCCCTGCCTTCTAGTTTTTACCAGTGAATCAGCCCTGTAGTCACACGGAGATTGAAAATCTTTCTCTGATGGGCGTCAATAATATACTCCATAATCTCAATAATCCACTCCATAACATCTCTAATGCACTCCATAACATCTCTAATATACTCCATAACAACAATAATATACTCCATAACAACAATAATATACTCCATAATCTCAATAATCCACTCCATAACATCTCTAATGCACTCCATAACATCTCTAATGCACTCCATAACATCTCTAATGCACTCCATAACATCTCTAATGCACTCCATAACAACAATAATATACTCCATAATCTCAATCATACACTCCATAACATCTCTAATACACTCCATAACATCTCTAATATACTCCATAACAATAATATACTCCATAACAACAATAATATACTCCATAACATCTCTAATATACTCCATAACATCTCTAATATACCCCATAGATCCAATTGAAACACTTAATTTGTTTGTGGCCACTTTTGGTCAATTGAAACCCATGAAAACTACATTTTTAAATTCCTTGTTGTTTTACACTTTTAAATTATGCCATTTAGGATCAAATGTTTTCATTCTAAACTTCTTTAATGGTTTCTACCAGATTATGTCATTTATCCATTTTTGGCCGCATGTGTAATTTTATATAATAGCCTTAGTTTCCAGTCGGGGGTCTCACTGCCGTCCAGTGGAATCCCAGATATGGCAGATAATGGTTTTGTGTTTGTGCCTGAAAATAAAATTGTGTTGTTAATCAGTTACTTATTTCAGACTTGTTCCATTTTCGGCCCCAGTAGCATTGAGAATATAGAAAATGGCCATTTTTGATGTTTAATAACAAGTGCATTGTGCAAATAATCTGGTATTTGAAGGATTTATTAAAAAAAAATAGGAATAGATATTTGATACTTATGACGAGAGCTGATGTTAGTTAAAACCTTTAGTAAAAATAGGGAAAAAATATATAGCCATTATATAAAATGTTACATAAAATTGCCCGCTTGGCCAAAAATGGATAAATGACTGGTTGAATGGATAAATGACTGGTTGAAGACTCTAAAAACTCAAGTGTTGAGTTTAGAATGCAAGCATTTGAGCCTAAATTGTATGATTTTAAAAATGTAGTTTTCATGGGTTTCAGTTGGCTAAAAGTGGCCACGAAGAAGCTGCACTGATGGTAAAAACTAAGAGGGTTCGAAGGGTTAAGGGGAACGTGCCTCACAAGTATTCCTAATTCAGCCCAACGATCCGTGCAGGTGGTTTCATGGTCAATAAAATCAAATAGTTGGTTGCGATGAAACGGATGATGCTCAGTGTTTTTTCTCTCCTCTGCTCCTGCTTTGCAGAAACAAGAAGACGAAGTTCTGAGAAGGTCCCCTAGAAGCAAAGCGAGAGCTAGAAAGGACTGATGAACTTTTTTTTTTCGCTTCCTGGGTGTGCTCCAGTTGCAGCCCATCTCCTGTGTCCTGTATCCCACCCCCACCCCCCCACCCCCCATAAATGGGACCCGCTCGTTTTTTCTTCCCTTATCATCTCCTCCTCGCCCTCATTCCCTCCTTTCCAGGTCTTCTGCTCCATCCTCGCTAAAGAAACAACAGACCGAGAGAAAACCAAAACAGTCTGTGGCTCGATTGTCCGATAAGGAAGCGCAGATCACCGCCTCGGACTGGGCCGGGGAAGTCGCCGCTGAAGATGTTGACAGTGAATAGAGTAGAAACATTTTTTTTTTTTGCTTTACTAAAAAGGAAAGAAAAACTTTTACCATTCCTTAACTGTGCCGATGCTAATGTAAAAACCCCTCTCTCCTTTTCCCAACCCCAAACAAACACACACCCGCCTCCAGCCAGCAACCTACTACTCCGGACAGTATTGGTAAATTGTCAAACGTGGCAACACTACAGCCCTCTGCTTCAAAGCAGACACTGATCTCTACATGAGCGTGAATAGGTGGTGGAATCGAGATACGCTTGACTTCCTGCTTTAGGAGAAACATACAGTCAGCCAAGTAGTTGAAATTGTCTGCTTGATGCTTTACACACAGCTAGGTTTAAAAAAAAAAAAAAAATACTGTTTCTTGAAGAGATCACTTTACTTTTGCATTCATTCCATGAGGGTCTTTTTGTTTGTGTTTCTTTTTTGGTTTATTTGTTATGACCTAGTCAGACCAGGCTGTAGAGGACTCTCGAGACAACTTTGCACCAAAACGTGTGTCTGCTGCACAAGCCCAGTTAAGTCCATGGAGAATGCCAGTTAGGCTTTAGGTTCTAGCGCGCTGCCTTATTTTGTAGGACACAGACACAAGTTTGGCTGATTTTATTTTTTGTGAATGTACTGTGAGGTTTTTTTGTTTGGTTTTTTTTTTTGTTATTGTAACTAATATATAGTTGTTATCTTTTTTTTTTCCACAAGAATTTGTTTTACTAAATCATGGATTTTCGTATATTTTATTGTTCGTTTTCTGGTCCTCAACTCGCATAGCAGTACAGTGTCGATAGCGGAGGGACAAACAAACCTGACGGTCCGAGCTGGAAAGCCTCGATGTTTCGTTAGCAGATGAGAGAAAGGCAGAGTGTGTTTTCATGCTGGTCATCAAGGATGAAGCAGCCGAGCTGCAGGGCTTGCGTTCTTGCGTGGGAGTGATTCACGAGTGTGTTTCTGCTCAGCCTCTGCCGTCTTTCCATTGGTGTCCTGAGTCAGGCGTCTGACGCTCCATTGGCGAATGACTCAGCTCTTCTCGCCCGTCTTCTGATGTAACGTCCTGTTCCGGCAGCGGCAGCAGCAATAGCAGCATATTTAGGGGTCCAAGCATGTAGTTCTTGAACACTTCCACGTAGTTCCAGATGACTCTGGGCGCATTTTCAAAAATTGTTCGAGTTTTGTGTCATTGCGGCGTCAAATACAGAAACCTGGGTGAGATTTTTTCCGTAGTGCAGAACTAGTTGTTCCTCAACCATTTCAACCGAACTGTTCTTTAAAACTTTTACCCCAGAGACATGAAGAAAATGCACTAATGGGCACGAAGCCCCAGTCTGGAGTGGACTAATGGACATCCTGCCCAATCACTCCAGCTAACCTTAGTTACTTATTTTCCCTTTTGGTGCGGCAAACCTACCTCCACCGATCACGTACCATCCAAGACGGCGAGAGGAGGTGCTGTGACTTGAGCTCTGCCCCAAGTTTAAAAAGAGTTGGCACTTTCTAAAGTAACTGAGTCTAACAATGTACAAATTCACACATACATGTCAATACATGTTGCGCTGCTGCTGCTACGCTAACGGTCAGTTGGCGCCTCTCACCATCATCTCAGTCCTTTAATGTCCTCGCTGTTGCGTCAGAGATTTGTTCCATTCGTTTTTGTTTTTTCTTCACCATCTTCCACATGTTGAATTGGCCGTGAACGAACTGGAGTGATGCATACGTTTAAAAAAGATGATTATCCTTGGTAGAGTAGAGAGATTGAGAATATCGGTGTGATCAATGAATCCGTGTATTTAAGGGAGGGGTGTGGATTAGGGCTGGGAGGGAGGGGGACAAAAACCATCATGTTACTCACAAAACTAAAATAAATGGATTTGATGAAAGACAGATGTCTTTTTCAATCTGGGTGTTGTGTGCTGTTTTGTTGGGAGAAGGGGGGGCGGGTCTTTGAATACCATGTTAAGAGAGCCAACAGGGTCGGAGCCTGGGATAACGTTGCATTCTTCACGGATCAAAGTTTTTCATATGTAGTAAGTGTAGAGTATAATGTACAATTAAATTCTCCAGACTACAGGCAGTTAACAATAGTGGAACATGATACAGTAAATACACGCACAACTTTCAGCACGAGGTAGTAAAGTAATATGAGTAGCAATATAAAGCACAGTGGTGATGAACAGAAGCCGTGTGTGGAGTATGCAGTACATTCTAAGCTATTTACATAATTGAGGGCAAAGCATTTGTATTTTGCGTTCAGGTGTATGGAATATGTGTATCGGTCTTATGGCTGCTGGTTTGAGTTGGAGGTTCTTTTTTCAGAATCAATGTTAAATCAATAATGTTAAAATAATTTTTTTAGAAATACACAATCTAAATATAAGTTCAATAACTGCAGAAATACTCCATAAACACAGAATTCTGGGATTTGTGAGAGAGGAAGGTAAAATAAAACCTTCACCTTAAAATCCTTAATGTTGCAGGTTGGACTAAAACAACGTCCAATAAATGTCATGAAGAAACACTGAGATTTTGGTTGTTTTAGAACTGGGTTCAGATACAAGCCTGCACACACACATGCCTTAATGTCCATTCACCGCGCGTGCAAGCCCAAGCCAAAACATCTGTGACTGGTGCAGAAGCTGCTCGGCGTTTTACTGCCCCCGACATGCTGGTTACCTAAAAAGACATCATCTGCGAGTGCAGACTGTCGTGACGAATGTGTGGATGTGGAGCACTTGTGGATGCTCCATCTGGACACGAGCATAACAGCTCATATTAATGTGAACCACAGTGACTGCACACACCAGTTTTAGATGTTTATCCATCCATCCTGTTCCCGGTGCCATAAACGGCCCTGAGGCGGGGTTTAGTCCGGAAGATCTAGGTGATAATAAGGATGAACTGTTGTTCAAATATTCTCTGATGTCAGTCCCAAAACTTTTTCGTTCAGACTCCTGCTGGCTCTGATTTACTTAAGGGTTTAAAAATAGCTCGGCGCGAAGCGAACCTCCTATTTTTAGGACCCGCACGAAATGAGCATATCTGAGTTGGATAACTCAATTTTACATAATCAGGACCTCGGTCAGAGAGACTCAACACACGGCCAGCAGAGAAATTTTGCAAGGGGCAAATACACTATATGGACAAAAGTAATGGGACGACTAGCAAATACACCAACAGGGACTTTAATGATACGCTTTCTAATCCATAGACTTTAATATGGAGTTGGTCCTCCTTTGCAGCTATAACAGCTTCCACTCTTCTAGAAAGGCCTTCCACAAGATTTTTGAGTTTCTTCGAAAAAGTATGCTCATTTGTTCTGTAGAGCATCCACTGGCACTCAATCTCCGTTCCAGTTCATCCCAAAGGTGCTGGATGGGGTTAAGGTGTGTTCCTGGCTACCTGTGGCTTTACTTGGTGAATAGGTTAAATGCAAAGAAAGAATTTCACATTGTTCACACTCTGTGCGGTGTTTACTTATTACAAATCGACACAAAAAAGTTTGTAGACAAATCTGGGTTACATCTTTTGCTTTAAAACACACTTGCAATGGTGGCATCGAGGCAGCTGGTTACCTGGTGGTTAGGGAGTTGCCTCTGTGATCAAAAGGTTGTAGGTTTAAATTCCAGAACTCCCAGTGGCACCACTGAGGTACCCTGACCCCACACACTGCCACCCACTGCTTCGCTTGGTGAATGGTTTAAATGCAGAGAACTAATTACTGCTGTTCACAGTGTTGTGCTGTTTTCACACATGACAAATCGACACTTACATTTATGAGCTTGTAGGTTAATATAAGATCAATCTTTAGCCTGATCACATGTCGAAGCGTGCATGCTGTATTCAAAAACTATATTAACCTGAATATAAAACACACACTTGCAGTGGCGACGCCGAGCCAAGCGTTTCTCTGCGCAGCGTAGTGGAATGTGCGTGTTTTCCGAAGACTTTGACGCGTCACTCCAGTCTCCGTCTGTAATTGGCTACTTTGGCTGCCAATTATGGAGAAATGGGCGGGGTGAACGACGTGATGTCATTCCGTGACGCAAAGGTTCGAAAAAGGAGAGGAAAAAAAAAAAGGAAAAAAAGAAAAAAACTTGTTCCAAACAAGATGGCGCCGGAGAGCTGCCAGCGGACTGGACAACAATAGAAACGGCAGCAGTCGAGCTGAGTTTCAGCCTCTTTGGAGCGGCGTTTTGGCTTTTCGGAGCCCCCCGAGGACCCACCGCCGTGTCCCCCGGAGAGAGCGACTCCAGAGACTCGCTCTGACCGGGCGAGAGTGATTTTCATCCCGCTTTTTTGTTATGAGGCGCGTTAGCTTAGCATAGCCTGCTACATCCGTAGCTCTCTCAGCCTCCACACACCGGATCAGCTGTTAGCCTCCAGCTCTTTTAACCACGAAAAAAAGTTTATCAAACTCGCTTACCTTCTCTTTTTAATTTCCGCGATTTTCTTATACTCACATTATCCCTCGATTAGCATTTCTTTTAAAGCAGTCTTCCTTTTTTGGCCTCCAAAATGTCCATCGTCTCAAAGTTTTGGTTCAAACTACCACTCCACTTGCTAGGAAGCTAAGTAAGTTTTTTAAAGAAACGGATTGTTTGTGTAAAAACTAAAAATCTAGCAAATTTTATATACTGATTTTCCCGTTATTAGGATTTTTCTTTTTTTTAAAAAACGTATTCTCTGTTTTTGGCTTCCAAAATGTCCATCGTCTCAAAGTTTTGGTTGAGAGTCCAAGTCCACTTGCTAGTAAACTAAGTTTTTTTTTTAAGCGGATCGTTTAGTTTAAAAACAAAATATCTTAGACGACTTTTTGTTTTTGCTGCTTTCTTCGCAAGTCACACGGCTTCCCAGTCGATTAAGAAATATATGAAATTATTTTGAGACTCGTTAGATATAATAACGTCTAAAGTGTGTTCTGAGTTTACTGTGAAAGTGTTTGGTCACTGTGTTAAACGGGGGTTTTGAAAACAGTGCCATGCTCGTTCTGTTGGGGTAAGTTGAGCTCTCAGCTGTATTTGTCCTTTTAAACCTAAGCTTGTGTTTTGAGGACTGGACTTTCTATGTTAACATATCATGGCCAGTGGCTTGATTCCAACCCTCGTTGTGCCCTGGTTGTGTGTGAAGTCTGTCTC
Organism: Hemigrammopetersius urotaenia; assembly: GCA_037974485.1. Taxonomy (NCBI): domain Eukaryota; kingdom Metazoa; phylum Chordata; class Actinopteri; order Characiformes; family Alestidae; genus Hemigrammopetersius; species Hemigrammopetersius urotaenia. The sequence goes on along the minus strand of JBBPDC010000032.1, from coordinate 15,320,899 downwards.
GAACCTTTCTTACGTTCTTTCCAGATAGTTGCTTTTTGGCTCTTTGCATAGATTAAAGCTGCTGCTGTTAAAGGTTCTGTTGTTTTTTGCATGGGTCAGAGCTGCTGTTAAATATCTTGGATTGTTCGTTTTAAAAAAAAATAACTTCGTGGTTTTGTTGGACAACCAGGCTGTGATTTGTGTGTCTAACTCAACACGCCGAGGTGTGTGTAACTAAACTAGCCAGCATTTTTACACCGAGCCTCTAAACTATGTTGGGATCCCTCTGAAAGTGGTAGAGCACTAGTAGGCAAATATTTACAAAAATGGAGGCAGTCGAGAGTGTTTTGTAAAGGCAGTGGAGGAGGAGGAGGAGGGGGGGTGTATAGTCGCCCACACAGAGAAGAAAGCAGCAGAATCAGCAGTAGAAGTTGCTTGTATCCGGATCTGCTGACTTTAAAAGAAAGAGGCTCCAGCACCACGCTGCTTGGCGAGGATGGCGGATTTTGTGGTGCCCCGCCACAGCGCAGTGATGGAGAGGCTCCGCCGGAGGATCGAGCTATTCAGGCGGCACCACAACAACTGCGAGACCCGCTTTGAGGGTACTGCCATCGAACGCATGGACTTGGAGAGGCAGCAGACCGTAGCTCTGCACCAGCGCTGCCTGCAGACCAAGGCCAAGCGCTCCAACAAGCACCGGCAGCAGGGGCCAGCGGCGGCTCCAAGCGAACAGGGGGGACAGAGAGCACCCGGAGCCGGTGGATCAAACTGTGAGCTCCCTGAGAGCGGAGGAGCCCCTGGAGAACAGAGCAGGAATAGCACTCTGATCGCGGTAAGTGTCTTCTAAAAGAATATTGTCCGTATCCCCTTGCTGATGTTGGACAAAAGTATTGGGACAGGCGTTCAATCATACCCCTTTACATTCTGAGATACACTACAGGGTTAAACGTATTGGGACACGACTCTTAAAAACTGAATTTAGTTGGTTTGGTAATACCCATTGGCACAGGTGTGTACATGTGTGGATAACTCTGTGGACACAGTTTGGGGGAGGGACTATATTATTCAAGCACGAGTGTGCCCCACTGCTCAAAACAAGGTCTGTAAAGATGTTGCATGAGTTCGGTGTGGACACAACACTGTTCTACATTAGATACACTGTAGAGGCAAAAGTATTGGGACACCCTTTAGCCACTGAATTTAAGTGTTTCATTCATACCGATTGGCACAGGCGTATAAAATCAACCTGTTTTTCAGGCTTTGGTTTTGGGACAGATCTATGTTAATGCTTCAGTGTACGAAGACATTCTAGACGATTCCATGACTCTAACTTTGTGGACACAATCTGGGGAAGGCCGTTTTCTGTTTCAGCATTATTGTGTCGCAGTGCACAAAGCAAGGTCCATTAAGATTTGGTGGGATGAGTTTGGTGTGGACCTCAACCCTATCCAACACCTTTGGGATGAACTGGAATGCAGATTGCAAGCCAGGCCTTCTCATCCAGCATCAGTGCCTGACCTCATAAATGCTCTACAGTATGAATTGACACAAATTCCCACAAAAACACCAAGATCTTGTGGAAAGCCTTCCAAGAAGAGTGGATTCTATTGCAACTGCAAGTTGGGGCAGCTCCATATTATGTCATTAAGGTCCCTGTTACAATGGTCAGGTGTCTCAATACTTCTGTCCATATAGTGTAACTAAATGCCTCTGGTGCACCATCCTGGTCTTATCCCCCGACCTTGATGTTTTATCCAGTTTAGCTTTTCAGTAAATTTTGATAACCTAAGCCAAAATTGAGTGTTTCTCAATGGGTGTGTTTTTTCAATTGTTCCTCCTGTGGGGTATGACTTGGCTGGTAAATACATGGAAAATACCCCCTTGAACCTGCCAATAAACAATAACAGTACCTTTTATTAGGTGAAGCAGTGAAAATGGGCAGGAGGTATCTAAGGGCTGAAATTGGTAATCACATATGTTCATGCAATATGGATATCTGTTACAACTGGTCAGGGAAAGTAGCAGGTCATTAGAGGGATTTTTTTGATGTTAAGAGCAGTTAAGAACGTGTGGATAGACTTGGTGATCCACCATCACATGATGTGTTGTTGACCACACACAACAGTGTGACGAACCTCTACAGTGTGTACACACTGACAGAAGCAGCTGGATTTAGAAAAGTGATGCGAGTTTGCAGTAAAGGTTGTCATATACAATTTTATTTAAGATTTTAACATAAAAAAAAAGTATCTGTTCATCTCAACTTTGTCAACTTTTAAAAATGAGCGAACACCTTCCTTTCATTGCAGCACACTCATACTTGCAGGTTAACCGCAGCTTGACAGGAACTTCTTGGTTCCCACTTTCACCTGGTTGTTTTATGCGCCTCGAGTAACCGTATAATATCTTATATCTTTAAAATCAAGCTGCTATATTTAGCATCGAAAGGCTCATTGTTCTCACAGTGTGCAGAGCAAGCAGTCTGTGTGGTGATGGTAACCAGTTCGTGTATTTTTTAAAAAATTTTATTGTAGGTGCAAGTGTAAACACCCTAAAACTTAAGTGGGTTTATATTTAGTCACAATCTTGAAGTAATCCGAGAATCATTTTTTGTCAAATTTTATACCAGTGTAAATGCATCCATAAACATTCCTAACACTGTGTCTGCCTTTCCATGCGTAGGTAGAGGAGACGGAACCCCTAGACTTTTAGCATTAGTGCATTAGTTCCTGGCATAAGTTTCTTCTCAGAATTGAGCTGTTTGTATAAAATAGTTGTATTTTCTTTGTGTTTTGATGCTACTTTGCATTGCATTTTAACCCATCCTGCTTATGGTGGAGACAACTAGCCTAAGTACAGGAGGTGAATTATTTCTAACACACTGTGTAAGGAAATGAACTTTGCTATTCATTTTCTGTTAGAAATGGAACAAAAACAGGCATTTGGTTGTCAACTATGAGCTGGTTAGCAAAAGCCCACCACATAGCGTTTGGATTTAAATCCGATCGGCCGAAGACCCATTTGGCTACCAAGAGTAAGCACGTGGTTAAACGATCAGGTTATAATCCAGATAGAAGTCACATGCAACAACCAGGTGTAAATAGGATCTTAGACTGTTTCTTATGTTGATGGCTCTTGGTTTATATTCGTGTGTAATGTCTGCTGTATAACGGAGCCTGGCTTTATCAGGATAGTGCAGCAGTGCTACGTACTAATGTCCTGTTGAGTTTATTTTTGGAGTGCTTCATCAAATAGACAGGTCATCTCCATATGCTGAATTTGCAGGTCACAAGGGGCAGCAGAACACACTGCTTGACTAGCCATGTAAAGTTATGACAAAAGATCAGAATACCCCTTACTGAAAGGTGGGGTTGTTATTTTGTGCAAGTTCATGATGAATTGTTTGATAAGAACAGATGATGTTGACGAAACTGAATCTAGTTCAGTTCAGTTTAACCCAATATATGATATATGAATGGGAGATGGGCATAAGTATTAAACTTATCGAATACCTGCTTCTTAAATAGCTAGTCCGCTAATAAAGAACTACTTGAAACTTGTAAATTGATTTACATTGTCTGTGATTGTACATTGACTGTGACAATAAGCATTTTGAAGCAAACTACGGTCGTCATCAAAACTGTACCAAACTGGTGGACAGCAATGGCTGACCATCAACACTGCTATTTCATGGTTCGAAAGGCTTATTGTCACAGTCCACGCAGCAAGCAATCTGTGTGATGACAGTAACCAGCTTGCACTTAATGTGGTAAATAGAATATTTTATGTAGCTTTTTTCTTTGTTTTTCAGCAGCTGCCGAAGTTCCCATACAACAGTCTTTATTGTTAACGTTTATTGTTAAAAATACAACATTTTCATCTATGTGTCGGAGAGCTAATTCTGAAGTACTGTTGGCTTAACCCTCAGTTACAGCGGGTATAGAAAAGGACCACGTTTTGTTCCTAAAATGAAGAAAATTCTGAGAGCAGCTTATAACATCCAAGGGAACGATATGATGACAACAGTTCAGAAAAATGAAAGACATGGATAAAGCGTCACTACCTTTCTGTAATTACTTTAGTGTGATTCTTCTCTACCAGCTTTGCACATCTAGACTGTGCAATGTTTGACTGAACTTTTGTAAAGAAGAGTGGGCAGACTGGTTAGCGACTGTTGGTGAACTGCCGTCTTGGTCATTCTACAGATTATCAATAGGTCTTTGTCTTTTTCACCTTCAGCCACTGTGTGGTCATTTTGCTGTTTTCTTTGGGTCATTATCCTATTTGGGGGTGAACCTTCTTCCCATTGACAACTTTCTATGTCTTGAGCATGTTTTCCTCAAGACTTTGACTTTATTTTGCCCCATCTAATTTGACGAGTGCACCAGTCCCTGCTGCAGAGAAACGTCACCACGACAAGATACTGCCGCCTCAATGTTTTACTTTAGTAATGATGCTCTTCGGTTGGTGAGCTGCTTTGGCTTTTCGCCATTTGGTGAGGCCAAGTCCCATCTGACCACAACACCTTTTTCTATATGGTCTCATAGTCTTCAAGTTGGCAAATTTTGGCTAAATTAAGACTTACCGTGGCCTTTCTTGAGGAGTGTCTTTGTCTTTCAACCCTGCAATACAAGCCATATAGTAATATTGTAATATGACCACTCTTTGCCAGATTCCTGTAACTGCTTCCAAGTAGGCCTCATGGTAGCCCCTCTGACTAGTTTCCTCCTCACTCTTCCATCCAGTTTGGAGGCACGACCTGCTCAGGGAGGGTTCTTTCAGTACCAAACACTTTCCACATTTTAGTTCTAGACTTAACTGTGTTAGAAGTTAATTATTGTATCTAGGGCTGCACGATATCAGGAAAACATGCGATATGCGACAATGTTGTTGAGTGTTGCAATGCCGATATCGCATGCGATAATTGAGTAAAAACTTTTATAGTGTTCTTGTTTTTCTGCTTTGGATTTGCTGGTAACATAGACTCCAGACACTGACTAGTTGAAAAAATTGAATATTTTTTAAATAATTTAAAATCTCAAATAAATGTATGCATAATTTAAATTGTAGTACGTTCTTAGCCAGAAAAAATTGCGAAAGGAACAATCTATAACAGCAGCACAGAAGATATGTATATTGCGCATGCTGATATCGCAATGACGGTAAATTTGCGATATATTGAGCAGCCCTAATTGTATCCATCTCCTGCCTGTTCACTGCTTTATCTGTGAGCTCTTTTGAGAGTGCCTTGACACACACATTTAGGTGACTGCTTTCAGTTGAACTACCAAGCACTGGAATTCTCCAAGAATGACTGTTTTTCAAGTTGATCTTTGTCATTCAACATGTTGCAACATGGAAGAACGAAATTTGTTACTCAGGACCAGCAGTGTACATAATCCCTAATGCCAATAAAAAGTACAGTACATGTGCAGTGCTGAACTGATTATGCTGAACTAGGGGTGGGCGATATGAGATCGGTCTATATGCTGACGATCTGTCAAAGCAGAGATCGTAGTATTGTCTAAATAGACTACATTCCGTCTATCTATTGCGGTTCCATGCTCTTCCTAATTGTTTTTTTCTCAGCCAAATCACACGATTTGCTAGTTCACTTAATGCCTACCTTTATAGAAACAACCAACAATAGCTTGGTTGTACTGTTCAGTAACTTGCAAAATAGTAAAGAAATCTATAGTTACAAATTAATATAAATACTGTGATAAAATCGAAATTGGGATTTTTGCCATATCCTCCATCTCTATGCTGAGCTCCTCAAAACAGTTATAGTTGAATACAGGTTGAATCCAATTAGCTTGGTGTGTAACAGGGAATTATTTTTAGGAGTGGATGATTCTTTATCCAACTAAGCTATTCTAATTTTTATTTTATTTTTCTAAACTGTCGCCATCATACATTTAAGATATTTATGGATGTTATAAGTTGCATGGAGCAAATGCAGCAGGAATTTCTCCACGTTTTAGGCCGCAAAGCAACAAATGTGAATATTTTGAATGTTCTTTTCTATTCCCACTGTCCAGGTATAATTAGGCCTCTGTGGACAGAAGAGTAGGGTCAGTTTGTCACCATGGTTTGTAAGCCATGACTTAAGGATATACTGACGAATGTTGCGGCACAGACTTTACTGTGATGTGTTCTGTCCAGTGGAGAGCAGTTTGTGGCAAGTAGCTCATATCGTGAACTTTTGCTGGCAACCAATTGTTCTTATACACGTATATTGGGATGACATACTTATGTTCTATATGTGAGGAAAATGTGTAGAATGCAGCTCCCAGACCCTATTAACGGGTTAATTGCTGTGAAATTGGATAAAACGCAGGACATAAACATGGCGGTCAGGTTTCTTCTACACTTGCTATTCCCAAATTTAAAAACACCACAGCCTAATTCGAAGTCTACCTGCTCTGCAGCCTACCGTAACCTTTAATCACAACTCTGATCATCGATTTCTCGCCAATTAGGGCTGCAGTTTATGAACAAAATGCTCATATTACAATATGCAGCTACATATTATGAGTGTGATGCTTTTCCAAATATTTAGGGACCCCCTATAATCTCTTTCCTGGAATTAAAAAGACTTTAATTTGGTCACCAATACAGTCCATACCTGGAAACGAACCTGTTTTCAGGTAACAGTTTTTGTGATATCACACATTTACGTATTTCTAATCATTCAGCTTGGATCAGGCGAACCCCTCCCGTTTGTGCTTAAGTCATATAAAGTGTTTCAGTCCCTTGCTGCCTTTTGAACGAGCTGCATGCGGATGTGAAGGTTAATCACTCACATGCACTTAACCAATTAGGAATACTGAATCTTTGAATCTAAGTTTTCATGTTGACAGAGAGGTACTCATTTAAATTGTATTGCGTAGTTCACCAAAATATGAGCTTGTTTTACTTTGTAGCAATATACGATAAGATAAACCTTTATTAGTCCCACAAGCGGGAAATTTGTCATTGGTTTTAACAGAATGTCCATTGCTATTGTTTATATTAGTAATCCGGGTAATCTTGCTGTTAAATGGGCATTAATTGAGTAATCGTTCACACAAAACAGAGAATATTTCATTTGATCTTATGAATATATTATATTGTTAGATATACCTTTTAAAGAAGGTCCTCCAACCTTGCAAAGAATGTTTAGAACTTTTACAACCAAAGACGTATAGAAACCATGTTTTTCATTCAAATTGCAATTTCTGAAAAGCATCAGTTCCAGTTTCAAGCTTAGCACAAAGTTTATTTATTTATTTTTTTGGGTTCTAGCTTGTATCTGGTAAAACCTCAAAGCAATGAGGGCAATGAATATTGGTTCTGATCAGCAACAATCAGATTTTTTGTAAGTAAGTGGACAGTGAGACCTTTTTTGTTGTTTTGCCTCAATATTCCAGCATCCTGGACTTGGAAAGGAACAGTGAGGTTAACCTGCACGTTATTAGACTTCGTTGTTTCCTGGCCATCTCAAATTCTGGTTTAGGACCAATCCCAGCATAATTGAATGGAGTGAACATTGGCTGAAATTAAGCTGGTCTAAGTCTAATCCTTTTTCGAATCCTGTTTAAGCCGCTGATAAATACAGCAAATGACCATCACTGTATATACGTGCATTTTCTGAAGATAATGAAGATACATTTTTGTTGCACTCTGAGTGGGAACCGTATAAAATCTACAGTCTCATTGTTTCGTTTGAATTTGAGCCAGTTGCATCGGAGTTTTCTGAATAAGTTTAATGCTTATGGTATTTGTTTCCTGAATTATTTTTTCCATGGTTTTGACACACAGGTAATGTTAGCTAAAACTTAAATGTTTTCTGTTCAGTTTCATTTCACTTGTGATGGATATTGGACCTGCGTTGTTAATTTAGCAGTGGAATATGTAGTAATACATTGCTATACTCATGTATATCAATGCTTCTTTATCGTTGCTTCTGTCAAGGTAAGCTAAAATCCAGTAACCAGCCAAACTCTTGTCTCCTTATCGGACATATCATTACAGCTAGGACTGTTCAAGTTCAGTGCTTTTGTTGGACCAGCTCACCGAGCATTCTCCTTTCTACCATTTAAATCACTTCAGTTTGAGTATTTCAGTACTTGTTCAAGAAAACACACAATTATTCAAAGCCTGTACAATTCAGTTCAGCCCAGCCTTCGTTAAAACACAACATGCAGCATGTATGTCACTGCTGTGGAACATTTGGGGCATGACCATAGAAAACAGCCTATGGAGCATCCTTAGACTGAAATATAAGAATAAATCAATCATAGCCGTAACCTAAACTTGCTTCCTAACAATGCATCAATAGCCATTTTTGACACGAGAGTTTAGAAAACAATCAGGCCACAGAAGAAACACTGAATATTGGAATGTGTTGAACATGTTAACATTCCTTCAGCAGCACAACCTCAAGATTTCAGGTTGATAAAGGAACATAAATCTGTAGAGCTCTGGGACAGGACCCTGCTGAAAGGTGAGGTGGGTATTAATCTGTACTAAAGGGATGGAGTGAGGAGAGGAGAAGGACTAGGAACTAGTCAGGATCCGACGCGTGCCATGTTTCTTTGGAATGTCATGACAAGGGCAAGTGTGGCAGGAAGTGGAATTGGCCTGGTGTCTTTATTAATAATGTGATTTCTGACGGTAGCACCCTGCATCCTAACTGAACTGGAAAGACTCAATTTCCATCAGTCGTCACACTGAGGTTTTTGAGGTTAACTGTTTGATGGGAACAGTCACACCGCCTGAACCCAACTGGTTAATGCAGCTCACTTTCTGATGACAAGACTAAAAGCAAAAGGCTGAAACTGGAATTTCTGTTCGGCATCGCTGCTGCTGCTTTGTGCACAAAGGGCAGATTATGCTTTCTGGACTGAACTTTGAGTCTGTTCTTTTACTGTTTGGTGTTGGCTGATAGGATGCCAAAATACTAGTTTACTGATTATAAAGGTCTGGTTGCATCTCTACTGAGCAGCATCAAATACGTTCAGCTTTGCTCCCGTACTGTGGCACATCTGGAATAAAGCAGGCTTGTGGTAGCCATGATTTTGAATGGCCTGCAACACTGCATGCTTTAGGCCAACAGTAAGCTAAGCATCGATCAACAGTCCTTTTTAGTAGGCATTTCTATTTTGTAGAAGTCTTTAATAGTGTCATGTTTTATTATGGTATAATGATGCACCTATTTTCTTCACCATAAAAACAGTGTTTTTAGTAGAAGTGTGGCAGAATTTTGATAAACAAAACCTGCAACCCCAAGAAATGTGGCTATATTCTATGCTTTTTGTGCATTTAGTCCATTTAAAAGCCCTTTAGTGCAGTGCTGCGTGTGAAATGTTAATTAATATAATTTCAGTTGTGCTGCTACCGTTGCCGCCTAAAATATTTCAGAAAAATACTGACATATACTGTGTACTGTGAGGTTCTTGAAGTATTGTCCAGTCGACCACACCTACGTAGCTGTTTTTTTATTGGTTGAAAATTCCTAATCCTCAATAATTGCCACCCAGTGAATTGGTCAGTGGCTGCTGTGTGGTGGAGAGGCTGTAGTAAGAAAGGGGGTGAATGCTCAGCGTGTTTAGGATGACTCAGGACTAATCTCAACCCTCCCCCAGCTCACCCACGCAGTTGACTCACCATTTTTCCCAGTGCCCCAGGACAGCAGTGTGTGTGTGTATGCATGTGTACATGTATGTCACCATACTGAACACTTACAGCAGTCGCAGAGTTCACACTGTTCTCTGTGCCTTCAGGTCGCAATGTGTTCCATCTTCTCAGGGGAACTGGAAAATGCGTTTAAAGAAATGTCCTCTTGATTCACTTTTACGACGCACTGATTTTAGGCCAGTATCTCCGTAGCAGCGCGGGCTCCCCCCTCCCTCGGAGAATGACTCAGTGGAGCTCATCCGCCCTGTTAGACACTTGGCCTGCATTTGATCTTTCTTTGCCACTGTTATGCTGATGCAGTATTAAAATTAGCCGTAAAACTGGCTTATCATATTGCTGTTTAGTACACTGTGAGTAAACCAAAACATTTGAGTAGTAATATATATATTTTATTTTTATGAAGGCTGTAACAGTTTTTTTTTTTTCTTTCAGAGCGAGATTAAACTAATTTCAAACATTTTCAGAATTTGTAATTGCAGGTTAGCATACAGCATACTGTCAGTGAGTCAGAGTGTTGTCCCAGCCTGGTGGTTGTTGGCTGGACTAGGTTGCTCTCGCTTGGCCCCTGGGCTGGGGCTAGAGCCGCCGCTGCTCTCGGGCTGTGGGGCTATAGGAAGCCCATTGTGCCCATGAGGGCTTCAAAGGCGAGCTGAGCCTGGGCAGGAATTCTGCACGCTCTCGCAACCCTCTGCAGCCACAGCGCTGCCTCTTTTGTTGTGGTCTGTACATCTATACACATGGTAATTAGTCTCATGTGGCTCGGGCCTGTGGTGATGGTGGTTGTGAAGAGGGGGAGTCATGAAGGCAGAGAAGGAGAGCGAGAGAGGAGGGGGGAGAAAAAGGGGAAGTGAGAGAAAGGGAGAAGGAGGGGGTTAAAGTGAGAAGGATTAAGATACGCAAAAGAGGCAGAGAAATGGTTTAGGGGAAAAGTTTGAACCCTTTTGGGTGTGTGAGAGCACATGTGGGTGTGCATGTATAACTCTGAGGAGAGAGTGCTGAAGGAGTGTGAAAAGAGACCAGTTTTTCTGGTTCACAAAGCCCTTCAGTAACTCCCGTCCTGCCTGCGTGCGTGTGTGCGCTGAGGAGGGTGTTGAGATCAGAAGAGCCGCCCCGCTAAACCCATAGCAAGCCCCTAGCTTGGCTCAGCTCAGCTCGGCTTGTCTTAAGGTGGAACTGCAGCCTCAGCTAGCTGTAGTTAATGTGGTAGAAAAAGCAAAGTAAAGGCCTGCTTATTCCGTTCGTCACTCTAAGGCTGAAGCTGCTGTGAGACTACAGTCGCTCCTGTGCTTAAATATAATGGTTTTTCACCTTAATTATTAGGCCTGTTAATTAAAAATGTAGTCGTATGGGTTTTCTGAAGCTTGGCTTTTTTTTTTCTTTCTGCTTTTCTAAACACAAAAAGTCATGAGCTGGTCCTCAGTGTGTTGCTTTGAGTCAGGCCTCAAGACCGCCACATTGCACGATGCAGCTAACCGACGACTCTGCAGGTGGTTTCAGAGGAAACAGAAGCACCGCGGGTGCATTTTTATTTCACTGCAACTCTGATTTCAGCTGAATGAGCTGAGGTTTGTGTGTGTTCACTGTTTGTATGTTTTCTGTGTTAAATAATTTGTGGCATACCAGTAGAAAAGATGTATGCAAAAAAGCTTTAAGGCTGCAACTAAATCAGTAGAATGTTTGAAAATAATATTCATATCGTTTTCAATATGCCTGTATTACATAAGCACCTTTTTCACTTTAATCATTCAATGAGGCAGAAATTTGCAGATGTTTGCATCATTTAGTTGTTTGTACCGTGTCGCAAATGAAATTGACTGCTTGAAATTGAACCAAATGAATGTTCATTGGTAAAAATAAAAACATCACGGATAAACATTGAGCAGGCTCCTGGTCCGGTTTGAACACAGACGCTGGTTTTACAAGAAGTACCTTTTTTTTTTTTTTTTTTTTTTTTTTTTTTTAAAAGAGAAAATTAATGAGTGAGCATGTGCTAAATTGCTGTCAGTTAACATCTGAATACATTTCCTTCTGCTCTAAACAGCTAGGTAGCACCCTCATTTAATCTCGGTTGTAAAGACATCTGAGTGTTCTGGTAACTCAACAGTGTGAAGTTCATTCAGCTTCAGTAATTTCCCAAGACTGCCAGTGGCACCACTAAGGTACTTGAGCAGGACACCGTCCCTAAACACTGCCCCCTGGACGCTGTCTTCCTGGCTACCCACTGCTTCACTTGGTGAATGGGTTAAATGCAGAGAGAGAATTTCACCAAGAGGCCACTTCACTTCAATTTACCACCAAATCTGAATCAATGTGAATCAAGTTTTATTTAAAGATTTTATTTCTTTATAAATTACCATCTAAACCACTTCTATCCCTACTAACCTGTAGACAGGCCCCTCTCATTTGTCATTAAACCAAGCTTCAGTTAACTTTTGGTCTGTAGAAACTGCTGTCTTGGTCATTTTTGCTTTGTAGGATTTGCATTCATCCACATGCTGGACTGTTGTACCGCAGTCTTCTGAACACTGAAACCCTTTTGGGTCAAAAATGTTTTTATTCCACGCCTTCTGATTCTTTTGTTCACTGGCAGTGTTTTGTGCTTTTAAAGTTAAACAGTCCAACCGTGATCACAGTCCTGTTTATGTAGCGAGGTGGTTAAAATTCGACCAAGGCAGCATTAGCATACTCATTTGGTTTGGCATCTTTAATGGTCATTTGCATTTGGGTAACTTGGGTAAACTTTGCCCAACCTTCTGCTTGGGAGAAGGCAGAAGCACCTGGCACAAATGGAGAGAAAGCTTTTGTTTGAGTAACACCGCTGAAAATATTTGTAGATGCTTCTTAAATGCACCTGTAGCATAAGCCGGTGAGACAGTGACCATAGAGATGGCTCCATGTTTAAGCTGTGTTTTAGAGATCTGCTGCATGTTGTGAGAAGGTCCTTTTGAAGGCCTCTTGTAAATGGACAAGTCAAACTAAAGCTGATTTGTTGCCTCAGTGTTCAGAGCTGAATGTTCGAACACAGTGTTCGGATCCCACCAGTGAGACCATGCTGTCTAGGGACCGGCTGGTCTGTACTTGCGAAAGAGGTAAAAATAAAGTATGTCTTACAGTATTCTGACAAACCGGTACTGCTCACCAATGTTTACATTTTGAGGTACTGTAAATAATGAATAATGGTTTAAAGAAGTGATAGTTATGAGCATAGGTTAACAGTGCAGTTGATAACTAACCATAAAATATTTTTCCCTCTTGAGTTGTGTGTGAATAGGTTTCCAGCTAATTTACCAGTTTAAAATTGTTAACTAGAGCAGTGGTCCCCAACCCCCCGGGCTGGTACCGGTCCGCGGGCTGCACAGAAAAAAACGTGGATGTTCCCCGTGTTCTGCTGTCGCTCGTTGTTATGAAAATGCTGTTAATAAAGCTGCGAGTTCACACTGGAT
>JBBPDC010000032.1:15284167-15294185 GCA_037974485.1 Hemigrammopetersius urotaenia | reverse complement strand
CTTAACCCCAAGTTGCTCCAGGGAGACTGTCCGCTGTAGTTAGGGAATGGAAGTCGCTTTGGATAAAAGCGTCTGATGAAAGCCGTAAATGTAAATGAGCCAGGACTGAGAAGAGTCTTGACGCACTAGAATGTCTCCATTGGTCGTGCTTTTGTAGAAAGGTGAACCATTATTGCATATGTACGGCATTATCTACTTTAGTGCTTTACTTCACTTTAAGCTTTCAATCATAGTTGATCTTTTTCTGCCGTGACCTGCTCACATAGATACAACCCTATAGGTCAGGGGCTGCTATCCAGCACAACTCTGTAGGTCCTCTGCTCATACATACGCCCACTAAATTAACAGATGAGTTGAAACAGATGTGTTCGAGAAGGGAAATCATCAAACTGTCCTGGAAAGTAGACCTCCAGGGCCCAAGCTATGCACCTCTGTTATAGAGAAAGGCCTCTTCAGGTTAAGTCATCAGTTCATTCTAGGATACAGCCTCTTCTTTATCTGATTTTAACATGGCAGGAATTGCATTGAGAAAAGCTTGAAAGATCTTCAGGGCTTGCTTTGACCAGCTGCTGATGAAAAATGCTCCAGTGCTAATTTACTGCACTGTAATCCTGCCTCATTTGAAGCAGAATATTGTGTTCCTTATGGAGCGGTTGTGTGCTCTGTGTAGTGGCTCTACTCAGCCAACGGACCCGACCACTAAGGACTTTGGCCACCTTCCCAACACACTTCCTTGGAAATTGTGGAACTGAAGTGAAGCTTCCACTTTATAAAATCTTTTTCTAATTTCCTGCCATCTTGTGCTAACTGAACTGTGTCTTCTCACACTGAGAGAGTTCTTGTTTTGTGTGTGTAGGTGCTTGAGATCACCTCAGGCCTGTTAGTTGTCAAGTGTCTTTTTTCTTTTAGAGTCCCTGCCAAACCAGAAGAGCTTTTTTAAGGGGGTATGGGGTAACACTGTGTCTGTGTATCACACGCGAGAGTCAGAACTTTACTGACGATGAAGTTTGTTATTAATAATCACAGCAACAAACAATTCTTCTTCCAGCTAATGTAGTTTATAGTAGGCTATGGGTGCTAAGCAACACAGTGCTCAAGGATTATTCCAACTATTTTAATAGCTTAATACATGCAAAATGATGTTGATGTGTGTGGTCACCTGTGTGTATTGAATATTTTACAGCATTTTATATTAAATAAAAATAAAACTGCATCCACCGTAGAACACAGATCAGTTTGTATTGGATGTAAAATGTTGCAGTCCAACAAAACAAATGTCTACAAAACAGTAACTTTACCGGCAAAAATGTTAATTACGTCGAATATAAAATTAGGTAAAACATTTTACCAGGTTAAACAAATTACCAGGTTATACAAATGCTTAGCCAAACACTTTTAAAGTCAATGCGAATCTGTATTCAACATTTACATTCTCTACTGTAGAGTGCAGTATAAGATGAGCCAGCTAGAGCTAGAGGTGGAGGTGGGAGAAACCTAACATATCATATTAGTTTCTCCCACCTGGTGCTCTGTGGTGTAATCAAAATTTAGAAAACGTTTTAGAGGTACTGTGTTCTGACACCTTTCTGTCATAACCTGCATGAACTTTTTAGTAATTTGTTTTGCCGTAGCTCTTCTGTGGGACTGGCCCAGACGAGCTAGCTTTCACTCCTCATGCTTATCAAGGAGCCTAGACCCCAAGGGCCTGTCGACAGTTCACCGGCTGGCTTTCATTTGACAACTTTTATGAGTTACTGACCACTGCAACCCTGGAACACCCAACCAGACCTGCTGTTTTAGAGATGATCTGACCCAGGACCATTAGGTCTTTGTCAAAGGTGAACATATCCTACACTCCCCTGCTTCCAACACAACTTGACAGGTACCATTGTAACAGTAAGTAAAAAATCATGCTTATTATGAGCGACGACACGAACTTAGGTGAAACAGGCCTTTTTGGATTTCAGGGTGAATTTCCGAGTTCAGTCTGTAATAATGGCAGGATCAGTAAAGGCGCTTTTTGAAATATCGTGGCGAGGGGAACAGAGGTCGATCTTGAAACTGCAGGGGTAAGACAAAGAGGGGAAAGCGGAGAAAGAGAAGTTCAACCTGAGCATGCAAGTGAGTGAACTCCTACAGTTCCTCACAAATGGAGTTAATTAGCGGGAGGCTTTGTGTGAAAAGGAACCCGTGTTTGTTTAGGAGATTGAGCCTGATCACATGGACTGACCTCTGCACTCAGAAACACACACACACACACACACACACACAGGAAAAGCCATGTAATTATCCAATTTATGACCACGAGTACACACACACACACACACACACACACACACAGAAAGCATCTTACCTTTCATAAGTTAGGGCATATAATCTTCCACCCATGCCTTTAACTGCACACACACACACACACACACACACACACACACACACACACACACACACACACACACACACACACACACGGAATGGCTTAAAGTTGCTATCAGGCTTATCATCTCCTTGAATTATGGCTCTGCTCTGTTATCAGTCTGAGAAAGCTTTTACTGGCCTGTGGGTTAATGGGATAGTTTAAGAAGACCCCCACCTAGAGAGGGGGTGGGCTTATTCTCCTCAGCCTGTTTAATTACTCTACTAACCATTTACTTCCTTCTTAAACCTGCAAATTCAGTCTACTGAGCAAAATCAGTTTGAATGAAAACATGTATAAATATTTACCAATCCAGACAGATCATTTTAATCCTTAACAGGGTGGATTACTGGACATGAGTTAAACCTAGTCTTTTACTAGTTGGTTAGTTTTAGGCTAAGAATGATGAGTAAAATCCTTGGAATGGAAGCTTTTCTAACCGTTTAAGTCATTATCTCTACCAAGGGACACGGTGTAGGTGAGAAGACTGGCATGTTACAGGTTGCCCATGTAGGTATCGGTGTTGGCTATCTGTGTTTGTGATAACAGCGGCAGGTCCAGGTAGTACGTCAGGGCTCGTAGTGGACCAGGGTTTGGGTCAGGCTCTGGTTTCACTTCTTGGGAGTCCCTCAGGGTTCTACTTTAGGCACAGCTCTGATCACTGCTGACAGGAGCCACAGACCGCCTATCTTAATGTGTTTATTTAGACAAAGGGGGAAAGGAGAAAAAGGCAAAGATGCATGAAGAGCTGGAGGCAGTGAGTGAGAGAAGAAGATCATATTTCTTTAAAAGTGCATTGGTGGGTTTTTTTTTCCAGCTCTCTTCCAGCTTCCTCAGGGCACACTTTTTTTGCTCAAGGGGTGGAGTTTTTGGTGGCCCATGCTCTTCCCTCTTTTCGTGTGATTGGTCAATGGAATACCCCCTTGAATCATCATCCCAGCCTCTAACTTCCATGCGTCCACACTTGTCCAAGGTTTGTAGAGGCTGGAGGCTGGAGCTGTGTGTGAGTGAGTAATGCTTTTGGATAGCACTGACTGAGCAGAAGAAGTTAGACAGTAGCAAGCTTTAGCTATTTAGGGTTGTAGGCTGTGCTTGGTTTGTTGATTTCTTGGCTTATGATTTCTTATGACTGTTGCTTTTGTATGTAATAGACTGTATCAGAAACTGTACTGTAGATAATGTATGTTTAGATGAAGCACTGATAATGAAGTGAAGTCACTTCACATTAACGTATCTGGAAAACATTTTTACATGCATTTTAATGAACTTGGCTTATGCATCATTTAAACACAAATTTTGCTCTGTGTTTTTTCATTCTGTAATTAGCATTTCATTTATTTGTATCTAGTCTATCTAGTCTTATTTGTATCTTAATTTTGTTTTATATTTTTCTTTGTGCTTGTTAACATTAGTGTGGCACCTTGAGACTTAAAGAGCTGCTGTGAGAATAGATTCTGTTGATGGCTGGCTATACATTCATGTTTAGATATTAGAATGCTTATCTGAGGACTTGGTAGCTAGGAAGAAGCTCACACACAGCCATGCTTCAATTTTGGCTTCTGGGCATTTTAACCGTGTGGCCATTTTGTGAGGCCCAGTATCTAGACCATGCTCCCCTCATTATCCAGTACCATGTCTGGGAAGAGCAGCCAGCAGGGACAAGGGTGGGCCGCCTGTTGGATGACCTACGTCAGAGGGGGGAGACAGGGTCACAGGAGGACTTCCGGGTTGTGGAGCATGGCAGGGCCCTGCCGTTTGCTGTGACCATGAGAGATGGTGTGGTGTCAACACTGGGCCAGCTGGACCGGGAGGAACTATGTCGTGGTGCTGATTACTGTGAACTAGACTTTAATGTCCTGTATAGGAAGGGTGGAGCTGTGCACTTCCTCCGTGTAAGGGTGGAGGTGATGGACCTGAATGATCACAGTCCTGTCTTCCCCAACCCAGTGCAGGAGGTGGAGATCTCAGAAACAGTTGGACTAAGGACACGGATCCCACTGGACCGTGCTATGGATCCAGATGCAGGCCCCAATGGACTGCAGACCTACACCCTCTCTCCCAATCAACACTTTGCCCTGGATGTTCGTCCCTCTGGAGGTACCAAACAGGCAGAGTTAGTGGTTATTAAAGAACTGGACAGAGAGATTGAAGAGTCAATTGAGCTAACATTAGAGGCCTGGGATAAAGGCAGTCCGCCCAGATCTGGAAGCACTAAAGTCAAAGTCCTAATACTAGACTCCAATGACAACAGCCCAGTGTTTGAGGAAAGTTCTGTGGAGGTGGAGCTTTCAGAGGACACACTGCAAGGCACAGTAGTTATTAACCTTCATGCTACAGACCCAGACCAAGGTGCTAATGGAGAGGTTGAGTATTCGCTCAGTAAGCACTCTCCAGTAGATGTGCAGAGACTGTTTAGTGTTGATCCTCAAACAGGAGCTGTGGTCTTAAAAGGGCCTCTGGACTTTGAAGAGAAGAGATCCTATGAGATAGACGTTCAAGCTAAGGATCGAGGGCACAATGCTGTACCATCTCACTGTAAGCTGCAAGTCAGACTTCAAGATGTTAATGATAATGCACCTCGGATACATGTTACATGGACGCCTCCAGATTCCCCTGTGGCAACTGTGTCAGAGGGAGCTTTGAACGAGACCTTTCTGGCTCTTGTGATGGTATCTGATGCAGATTCTGGGCCGAATGGGGATGTGCGAGCTCGTATTCAGGATGGGTCAGGCCCCTTCCGTCTCAAGCCAATCCATGGAGACAACTACATGGTTGTTACAAATGGAAGCCTGGATCGGGAGCGACAAATGGAGTACAATCTGACTCTTCTAGCACAGGATAATGGTGTGCCCTCTCTTTCTTGTGTCAGGCACATAACAGTCCATGTACTAGACGAGAATGACAATGCACCAGTGTTTTCCAAGACTCACTACAAGGGTGTCTTCAAGGAGAATAATGTACCGGGATTGCAAGTCTTGACTTTAGAGGCCCATGATGTTGACTTGGATCTCAGTGGAAAGGTGTCCTATTCGATTAGAGAGTCAAATGAACTGGGGACACCAACCACATCCTTCTCCGTCCACCCAACCAATGGGGCCGTCACTGTCCAGCAGTCATTGGATTATGAAGAATCACCCGTATACTCATTTATTGTGGAGGCAGTAGATCATGGCTACCCTCCAATGACCAGCAGTGCCATTGTGCTTATAGAGGTCCAGGATGTTAATGACAACTATCCCATAATCAATGAACCACTTCCCAAGAGAGGTATTGCAGTCATCAGTGTACCTGTTAATCCAGAAAAGGGACAGATTGTGACTGAACTTGCACGGAAAGTTCACACAACCGTGCATCCACTGAGTAATCATTCTTCCCACCATAGACATGAAGGTTTTCTGGCCACAACCATTGTAGCTAGTGATCCTGACTCTGGTCTCAATGGAAAGCTTCATTTCAGAATAGTAGATGGGAACCCCTCTGGACTGTTCTGGCTGGACAAAGACACAGGCCAGTTATATGTGAACACCACCAATGCCACTGAATTGATAAGCAAGGCTTTTAAAGTGGCCATTGCAGTATCAGACATGGGAACACCTGCACTTGTGACACAAACAACACTGGAAGTGACGTTCATAAATCTTCGCGACCACCTTAAGAACTCTTCTCCTGGCCAACAGGCACAGTTCAGTTTCACAATGCTTTTAGCTATCTGCCTTGGAGGAACCTGCTTGCTGTTACTCTTAAGCATCGCCTTGGTTACCACCTTCTGTCGGCCAGAGAAACGAGACAACCACGCTTACAACTGTAGAGAGGCTGAGTCTACTTACGCTAGTCACCCCCGCAGACCACAGAAGCACATTCGCAAAACCGATATACAGCTGGTACCTGTCCTAAGGGGCCGGAGGGATGACCCACCTGAACATGAGACCCAGCCACTCTCACCTGGGTCACCTCTGCCAGAAAATGCACAACCTCAGGGTCAGCTCAGTCTTTCGCCAACACTTGCTCGATTGGCCCGAAGCCATGCTTATCCAGAGAACGATGGGATCCTTCCATTCACACAGAGCAAAACACTCAGGAAACCTGCAAATATAGAGTTAGACTGCCCCCATAGCCCTACAAATTCCTACAGAACTCTTCGCAAGGGCCGGAACCCTTCCTCCTCTTCATCCTCATACTCACAGACCAGCACACTGAGACGCCACAAGCCTGAAACCATCGGATCTACTGAACCCTCTGAGGCTGAGGCTCATGGACCATTCACACAAACTACCCTCCGGAGGCAAAAGAACTCAGAAAAAAGCAGAAAGCTGGAAGAACAAGACCACAGACAGATTCTGAGAAACCTGGTCCGGCTGTCCATGGCTGCCTTTGGGGAGAACTCAATTCAGCTGTCTTCGGCTTCACCTGAGGTTCAGGTAAGACAAATGTATAATAATCAGTGTGTAATCAAGTCTTATTATGATCATTTTGCTTCGGTTTATTGCATTTCATGGCTATCAAAGTTGATATAAGTTCAAGTTCACAAAGGAGTCTAGTTCCCTGTATTTTCCCACTGCTGCAGTATTACTGGTGACTGGTCTATATCTATGGCAGCCTGAGGGGACAGCTGACAGATTATGTTGGAATTAAGGCACTGAGGTTATTCAGGCAGTCGCAGTCTGTAACCCGAACCTCTAATATGCCTCAGGAGAAAATTCTAACAGTCCTCAGTAATATCACATGACACTCGCTTATTGGATGAAAGAAAAACAGCTTCAGTCAAGGTCTGTCCGCAGAGGGGGAACGTTTACTTCATCTCAGTCTAGATATGTCTGCATAGTAAGATAATATGTCTTTGATATGCTGTACATGGATTTTTTTCATCAAGGTCTTATTTCAAAAGGCCGAAAGTGCTGCGCTGGTCAAACGGTGCATCCTCTGGACCCGGGTCCACCCATGTGCATTTCACGCAGTTAGCAGAACAAAAGGGCCTGGCATGGGTCTGCGCCCTCACGTGAGCACCGTGGCCAGACAGGAAGCGTATAGATTTTACCCCCCTCCCACCCTCCCACGTCCAATTTCCTCTCTCTCTCTCCACCCTCCTTCCCTCATCTAGTTGGCCCAGTTGGCAATTTGACTTAAGGAGACACTTGGAGACCCTAAAGAGGAAAGGGAGCCGAAATGTCGCAGTGTTTCTGCCCGCTTGGCTGAGACTGTATTTCTAAGGTGCATCCTGGAAGGAAGCAGCCTGTAGAAGAATAGGCCCTGCGTAGTAATGGCTTCCTGGCTCCCCCTCGTTCGCCCAAGCTCAACCCAGAACCTCTCACTGCCCCTATCTACACCTCACATTTCACAATGGTCCGGTGTTTCCTCTCTGTCCTCCATCTTGTGTTGTATCCGCTCCCACAACAAAGAGGTGTAAATTTTACTCAGGTTTTATCAGCAACGTGCAAATAAAAGTAGAGGGGTACCAAATATTAAAGCCACTTACCGCTATAAAACTAGCTGCCACCAGTCTGTACACAGAAAGTCTTTATTAGTGGTTGGCAATGTGGCCAAAAAATGATTTGTAATTAAACCCATATTTGTTTATATGTTAACAGTGGGTTATTATTCTGAATTTGACCTTTTTATCATGCAATATTGTCAAAATCGCTCTAAACAGGGAGTAGCTTTATGTCCAAAAGGCTGAAATCATTAGTCTCATTTACACTCAACCATGACTGGTAGACACTGTTGGACTTCCCTGTAATTTATCATGTTTTGTTTGTTGTGAAAAATGACAGTCACTGTGGAGATAGTGCAGATGTTATTAATCACATTATGTTTGGTATTTTGTAAAGATAATGGCAAAATTCATGTGGGAATCATAAAATAACACCATATTTTTCTTCTTCCGCAGCAGGTGTCTCAGCTGTTGTCTTTGCTGCATCAGGGCCAGCTTCAGCCTCGACCAAATTTCCGTGGCAACAAATATTCCCACCGAGCGGGCCGGTAAGACCCTTCGCGCTTTCGATTAGATATATATTTGTTTTGCAATGAAGGGCAAAACCATGTTGTTGCTGTCCGTGGAGAACCGTGCATCCTAATAGTTTCCCGTTATTGTTGTTTGCATAATTTCAGCACGGGAGCTGCCCTTTACATTGTGAGACACTTGAATGATGAATGAAGCAATAAAAATGTTCCATTCTTTTACAATAACTTGCATTAGAAGAACATTTGAAGTTGCCTTCCCCTGTAAAGTTTAAAGACAATTCATAAAGTGTAAAGACAATTTTTTTGGATTATATATAAATTATGCATCATTGGAAAAAAGCCAAGATGGCTTTTATAATTAAAGTGAAATAAAGCTTCATATGAAATCCTGCAGGGGTGCAGGGAGAGGAGGGCTAGTAAACAGGAAGAGCCAGTCATCAGGTTCCAGAAAATAGTGTCTCATTGCCCTCAGTGGTCACCAAGGCACCGGTGAAATATGGGCAAGGCGTGCTAGAGCAGGACCCAGTGTCTACCGCGCTCACCTGACTAATACAGCCGTGTCAGTGAAAGATACAGTCACCTCCGCTATTTACTCTTCACACTTTGCGGCTTTGATTTGACTCCATTCCAGCGGGTTCACATCAATGTTATCTTTGCTGATCTCAAATAAAAGCCATTCTAAAAGTATTCTTGACTCATTGCAAGGCAGGACTTGACTAGACCACACCATCAAAGACTCATACTGTTCCTCTCTGCCTTTTACAAAAACTTCATCATTTTAAAGGATACAATCCTGCCCTACAAAGCCAAAGTGCAGTAACTACATATTTGGTCAAAATTGACTTTAGACTTCAAATTAGGACTCTACTTTGTCTTGTGACAGCTAACATAACTAGCAGCCCCTCCTGTGCTGCTGTTTCAAACACAAATATAAGTTTACTTGGTCTATACTTGACTGAGCTGAACACTTTTGGGAAGTTTGGGAAGCCCTGTGTTCTCAAATTCCATAATTTATCCCTTAATGTTCTCTTTTGTTGTGCTCAAGGTCAGGCACGCAGGACGCTGATTGGCTGAGTACCAAGGACAGTGGGCATGGAGAGAGTGAGCCAGGAGACGTAGACTGGGAGGCAGGCAGGGACTCTCCTGTCGACCATTTACTCGAAGAGGGCCTCAACAACCCTGGTGAGAGACTTTAACTGTTTATAGGTGTAATAGCTGGCAACATTGCCAGCTTCAGGACCGGCCTATATAAGGGATTAATCTAAGAGATAAGTCATTGAATTAAGGAAACCCTTAATTGAATACTTTGGGGAAAGTCTAATTTCCCCCTTTCCACCTGAACCAGCCAAGACAGGTTTTGTGTGCTGTTTTTGTTTCTTTCGTGTAGCACTGAAGCTACAAAGCTAATGCAGATAACAAGAGTAAAAGCCCAAATCTTTCCCATAGATACATCTTCAAAACCTCCAGCTTCTTACTGCAGTGATGCAGCCTTGTCGCTGTGGTTTAGGACAGTGTTCCCCAACCCCCGGGCCGCGAGTCATGTGGTACCGGTCCGCGGGCTGCACAGAAAAAAAAAACGTGGATGTTCCCCGTGTTCTGCTGTCGCTCGTTGTTATGAAAATGCTGTTAATAAAGCTGCGAGTTCAC
>JBBPDC010000032.1:15182541-15193876 GCA_037974485.1 Hemigrammopetersius urotaenia | reverse complement strand
ATCATATCACCACCACCACCATCATCAACATCATCATCATCACTATCATTATCATCATCATATCACCACCACCACCATCATCAACATCATCATCATCACTATCATTATCATCATCATATCACCACCACCACCACCACCACCTTCATCATCACCATCATCATCACCACCACCACCACCACCACTACCACCATGACTATCATCATCACCATCATCACCACCATCATCATCATCACTACTGTAGGAAAATTTTAGCTTAACTAACTGATTGATTCTCCACCAGAATATATATATAAGAATCATTTCAGTGCTGATTTACCACTATATTCATTAAAACATGTAAGGAAATTTTATTTATAAGTGTATTTATTCTCATCAGAATATATGCAGGAATTGGCTTAGGCTGATTCACCATTATATTTATTAATTGATTAATAGATTAGATCAATTATTAATTGATTAATTATTTATTAATTATATGTTTTCTACCAAGCAGGATTGTTAGGTATCAGGGTGAACTCCTCGTCCTGTGAGCTAGTTCAGGCGGAATAAGAGTTTGCTCAGATAAGGGAATTAGTTGGATCGATTTAATTATTATTATTTTAATGAGAGCTTAGGTTGTGTTATTGTGGCAGAAGAAGTGACTTCACCTTTCTGAACACGACAAAGGACCTCTGGTCATGCTAAAACAACATTTATTTACACAAGACAAACATAAAACACACAAGCACAAAGTGGAATGAATATGAAAGATGATGGGATAATGGTATTGATAAACTTACTGAAAGTCCTGGAACAGCAAGCTTTATGAAACAACACAACTTTAATAACTAACACAGGCTAGAAAATGTGTGGTCAACCTTGCACCCAAAAAATCAAAACAGAAGAACCGTCTCAGAAGGTTTGAAGTTGAGTTTCAGAGTTGTAGAGTTGTAAAGTTTGTTCAGAGTTCAGCAGTGTTGGTCTTTGAAGTTTCAAATAATGAAATTTCAGTACAGAGTTCTTGAAGAAGATTAGTAATTAGGCAGTGGAGAAGACAACTGGTCTTGAAGTCTTGCAGCTCTGCTCAGACTGGCTTGTGGCTGGAGCCTATATTGCCCCACAGAGCATGGGGCTCCTGAGCCGCCACCTTTCACAGCTTGGCCAATCAGCAAAGGGCAGCCCTGGGGCAGCAGGGCCTCTCGGAAGAGGAAAGAGTGCAACTTTGTGGCCTGGTGCAACTGGTTGTTGATCGAATAAAGTTCATAACTTTGGAACAGTCCATGTTTGAAAATTAAGACTTGCAATTTCGTTTTAGTTGTGATCTAAGGGTTACGTAGACACTAAACATGCCATGCTTTCAACGTTTCACAAATTATGGCCTCATTTACATACACAGGATAATTATTCAGTAACAGAATACTTCAAAATGCATGAACATCATGTTGTTGCAATTCTCTTTAGTCATCAACCAATTCTATTTCCTTTACATTTCAGAAGTTTAAGTTTTGATTGAAAAATCTATTAAATCTCTGTGTCTGAGCACATGGCTGTCACAGCTTGTTTATGATGTTCCTTCAGCATGGTTTTCTTTTAAGGAGCGGTCTGGATTTCTCTATTTAACACCTTGACGGTATGTTTTTAAGTGACATGAATTATTACCAGCTTTCATGACTGATGGATCCAAACACTACTAGTTTTGGAATTATGAATTTTCTTAACTCCATATCATATTATGTGATACTTAAAAAAGAGATACAAGGTTAACTTTGGCTTCAACATAGGACAATCATTGTATGGAAACAAAATAAGTTTAGGAAACAAGTAATAGGAGTTTAGAGGAGGGGCTGTGAGTGTGTGTGTTTCTGAGAGTGTGTCCTGCAGGAAGTGGGGTTGCATCTCTTGAGTGACTATCTGGAAGGGTGAACTGAAGGTCCATCATGATAAGATGGCCTGGTATTGTTCTGAGCCTCTAAGTGGGCCATAAATGGAGCAGAGGCCCTTGGGAGTCATCCTTCCTGTACATCTGCCTTTTTTTTAGACAAAGCACTATTTCTTTCTCTTCTAAATCCATGTGTGTGATTGTGATATATGTGCCACCAGGTGCACAGCCTTGGAGAACCTATCCACAATGATAAGCATGGTGCTCTTTCCTACTGAGTCTGGTAGGCCAGTGATAAAGTCCAGCGCGATGTGCGACCAGGGACCAGTGGCTTGGCAGAGTCTGCGTGAAGAAGGATGGGTGCTGAAGTGAACAGGTGGCAGAGGTGGTGAGAGGCATCGGTACCTTTGGGCAGAAGATTAAACAGGTTCTGAGTGCGTCTGGTAAAGGCAGTAAGAGGTGCTGCGACCAAACAAGCCCCAGAAAATGCTGATGCTGTTTAAGTGAATTGGGTAGAGGCCAATTATGCACAGCCTCCAGCTTCTGAGGGGAGATCATAAACACAAGAATCATACAATGTGATTTTTTTTTTTTAATTCTGTCTCTCACAGTGGAAATGCACCTTCAATGTGAATTTCAGACCCTTCCAAGTGGGGGAGCTTGCAAAATCGCAGAGTGTTCAAATACTTATGTTCCTTACTGTATACCCTGTGACACTCGTCACTTCCGTTTTTCTGTGCGTGTCATGTGACTTGTGCATGTGACATCATCACCATCATCACCATTACCATCAAATCATCACAAGCATCACCACCATCATCATCATCACCACCATCACCATTACCATCATCATCATCACCACCATCATTACCATCATAATCATCATCATCATCATCACCACCACCATCATCACCATCATCATCATCACCACCATCATCATCATCATCATAATCATCATCATAATGCAGGAGCTCTGCTGTCAGGCTGGAATTTTTATTTGAAGTTCATGGGTTTTGTTCATGGGTTTTGACTATTGCAGACCTTCATCGGACAGTAAATCCTCTTTAAGCACAAGTTCCTGGCTCTTCCTGGGCGTTTGTGTTTTATCTGTGTGATGTTTATTATGTTTTTATTCTGAAATTTTCTGCTGGAGATGTTCAGCGTGTCCAGCTGATGATGAGGCAATTTTTCATTATGTAAAGATTCTCCTTCAGTGAATGCTTTTCAGTAAAATCCGAAATCTTGCAACTCTGAACTTCCTGCGGGAGCTTTTAGTTCTGGGAGAAGTGGAGCTCAGTGGGTAAGTCTGAATACAGGCTGCTGGACGGCGTCCAAACCGCAGCTGTATGTTTTGATCTGAACGTGTGGCTCCTCGATAAGCGCTGCTTCATTACAGAAGTTTTTCCGGGTTTTGCGTCAGTGGTTTAGCCACTCAGGTGTTGCAGTGCCTTCAGGGAACCTACAGCACGATAAAATTCCACTTAATGACCTGCAGGAGCTCCAGAGGAAACTCAGCTGGTCGATAAAAACAGAGCTGACTGAGAGCTGACTGGAGCTTCAGCGGAATAGTGACATTTTATTTAAACTCTGATTAACATTTTTACTTTATTACATCTCATCCTCTCTCAGCAGTTTCACCGTCGACAGTAGCCGGCACGGCAAGAAGATGGAAATTAAACAGATAAAAAGATATTAAAGAGCTAATAAACGCGTAATAAAGGTTGTTATTTCTTCTGACACACTGGTAAATTCAGCACAAGGGCTTAGTGCTTACACAGCTTACACACACACACACACACACACGCACAGTGTTTGCTTACTGTGAGACTGATGTGTCTGATTGTCTCTCCAAAGTTATCAGACATGAATTATTAAGCTAACAGTAACTACCAAATTTACTGAAAGACCCGCACACAGCAACTACACCTGGGATCACGTTCGCCCTGTGATCAGGAAGTCACGGGTTCGATTCCCAAGACGGCCAAGCACCTCTGAGGTACCCTGAGCAAGGTACCGTGCTGTGTTCGTAGCTGCCCCCTGCTTCACTTGGTGAATGGGTTAAATGCATAGGAGGTATTTCATGCTGCTCACACTGTGTGCTGTGGTGTGTTCACATATGACCAGATTGTCACTTTCACTTTCACTTTGATCTACACACCAATCTACACACTGATCCACACACATGGATCTACACACTGATCTAAATACTGATCCACACACAAGCGCACACACTGATCTACACACTGATCCACACACTAGTTTACACACTGATCTAAACACTAACCACACACATATCTACACACCAAACTACACACTGATCCACATACAGATCCACACACTGATCTACACACCAACCAACACACTGTCTATCACATCTATCTATTTATCTATCTATCTATTTATCTATCTATCTATCAATCAATCAATCAATCAATCAATCAATCAATCAATCAATCAATCAATCAATCAATCTATCAATCTATCTATCTATCTGTTTTCCTTCAGAAAAAGCAAATTACTCTAGTTAAAGTCTTCCTTCTACAGGACCAAGTTTGAAGAGTCGACATCTAACCCTCGCAAGCTCTTTGCCACCTTTTCTTCATCTCCACTTCTCCCTGTTTTTCCAGATCTCTCACCAGAAGACTTCACTGTGTTCTTTGATGAGAAAATAGATGACATTAGTAGATCCTTCCCACCAATCATCAAGCTGCCTATCAGCCTGAGACCAGCCAATTCTGCCCAGTTTCTTGAGTTCTCACCGCTCTCTCTCAAGGATGTCACTGCTCCTGTTGTCCAGCAAACCACCACGTCTCCGCTAGATCCTATCCTGTCAAGTATACTCCGGATGATATCATCAGATCTAATCCTGTATATCACCTACATCATTGATGGCTCCTTAACAACTGGCCATGCCCCACCTGCTTTCAAGTCTGCAGTGGTCACACTGAATCTGACTCCTCAGATATAATGACAGACCAGTGTCTATTCTCTCCTTCCTTTCCAAAGTACTGGAATATGCTGTTTATAACCAACTCAACATTTTTCTTTCTCAAAACAGGCTTCAGGACCCTCATCAGTCCTTTTTTATTGGGTTAAAAAATAGTCATACAAATAAAGTTTCTCTCCTAATTTCAACTCCTCAATAGTGTTACAGTTGTATACAGCTCTGGTCAAAATTGTGAAACAGTACCACCCCGGTTAAACACACATACATATATATTAGGGCTGTAACGGTACATGGGTCACGGTTCGGTACATGATGTCTTTTGGAGAATACACGGTACAACGGAGAAGACGTGATTGGAGTAATACAGAATCACAGAGAGACTAAAAAGCGCAAGTAAATCATAAACCTGGGTCGTAGTGTGGTACAATAGTGCCACCTACTGGCGCAACACATCTGCTGCCTTACACATACATGAAAATGTAAGAAAGAGTGTGTGTTTACTGGTTAATACACTGCTGTTTATTTAAAATAAACGAAAACAAACCGAGCCTCATTCTTTAGAACTTTTTGTTGCTTAACTTTGCTGTATCGTGAACCGTACCGAACCGTGACCCCAAAACCGAGGTACCTACCGAACCGTGACATCTGTGTACCGTTACACAGTTACCTTATATATATATATGTATATATATATATAAATGCTGGGCCGTTATTGGCGTTAATGCGCTGCGTTAATGTGAGACTTTTATCGCATGAAAAAAAAATATCGCCGTTAATCTGTTCACAAAGTTGCGTTGGGAGCTGGGTCTATACGCAAGCTATGATGACTTTCACCTTGATATTTTAGCGCGGATTTATTCTCTTTCTCTCTGTTTGTCTGTCTGTCTGTCTGTCTCTCTCTCTCTCTCTCTCTGTCTCTCTCTCGTTCGTGACTTTTCCGGAGCACGCGGATCGTCTCTCTCTCTCTCTGTCTCTGTATCTCTCTCTCTCTCTCTTTCTCTCTTTTACTCTCTCTCTCTCTTTCTCTCTGTCTGTCTCTCTCGCTCTTTCTTACTCTCTCTGTCTCTCTCTTGTTCCTGACTTTTCCGTATTTAATCCTTGGATTTATATTTACATTTTCTTTAAAGGTAATGTATTAAACTGAGTGCAAAATTAAATTAAAGTGATCTGGGAGAACATTTGGAGGCATATTTATGGTTTACACTATAAAAATAGGCATTGAGATCCTTTTTTTTGTGGGGGGGGGGCTTCAGACATTCGGCAGAATTAAAATGAGCTATTTTAATCTAGATTAATCTAGATTAATTCCAAGATTACAATGAAATTAATCTAGATTAAAAAAGAGGTGGGCATTCATCTATGCTCACCTCTAATATATATTTATGTATATAATTACAGTCTAAAGAAAGTGCAAGAAAAAAAACGAGAATAGCTTAAGAGCGGTTGAGTCGATAATTCATATCGGTCGACCTCTACTACGCACTAATCCACATACTGACATACAAAATGATCTACACACTGAACTACACACACATTCCATTCCACACACTGATCCACACACTGATGTCCACACTGATTCACACATGGATCTACAAACAGACCCACACACACTAATCCGTTCACTGGTTCACCCACTATCCTACACGCACTGATCCACACACTGATCTATACAACATGTCTGCAAAACAGAAGTGTGTGTTTTGACTGTGGGCCTTTTTGTCTCCGCTCGAGTTTAGTGAACGGTTTTGGGGTTTGAGGTTTGTGTGCACCTGACCGACCATCAGGAACTCTGGACCCTCCGGAACAGAAACCCCTCAAAGTGAAGAGCAATGCCATATCTGACACCCACTCACAGGTCTGTCGTCATGGTGATGAGCCCAACAAAACAATGTGGAAAAAAATTAAGTATAAAATAATAATAAAGTGATGTCTGACGTTGTGCGGTGGCGCGAGGTTAACGGGAGCTGCATGAATATTCACGGCGAATGCCCTCAGGGACCAGAGACCCAATTAACAAATCCCATTAATTACGACACTATCACAACTGATTAGGCGATGGCCGTCTGCTCCCGGCACAACGCGGCCCATATTTTCTGCTTCACGGAGGCACAGCGAGTGCGACTGCCAATCAAAGTTAAGAAGTGCAGGAGGGCGGGAAAGACACACACACACACACACCCACCCACCCACACACACACACACACAAACACAAACACAAATACATACATACACCTGTCTTAGCAACTGAACACTAATTTATTTTAAAACAATAGTTGACAGGACCTCTGGTTTACTTTAGGTTAGTAAAGTGTTATAAAGCACTTTAAAATAAAGTGGTAAAAACTGTCAATAATATTAATACTTTCTTTTAGACCTCTGAACAAACTCTCCTACTAGCAAACCAGCAAACCTGCTTCATTTCAGACAGCCTTCCTGAAATGTGTGTGAGTGTGGGTGTGTGTGAGTGTGTGTGTGTGTGTTTGTGTGTGTGTGTGAGAGTGCTTTTCATAAATATTCGCCCTATCTGTTCTTAAATCTCAGCAACCTGTTGGTTTGTGCTGAGCATATTTATGAAATGTTCTGCTGTTTATAAAACACCTCTGGTCAAACCTTTGTTTCAGTGCAATTTCAAATATTGTGTTTCAGTTCCAGTCAAAACAACAATGAATGATTTCAGAAGCAATAAGCTTAGCAGAGCGCGATAGCTGTCGTTCCAACCCTGCTGCTCCACCAGTCCCAGGCAAGTGAAGCGTCTGCATTTTTATTACTGCAAAAGTCCAATTCCCAAAAGCAACGAAGATATTAGCTGAAGGAAATTTCCCGCTTCACAAAGACAGGATGTTTCACTTATCTGTGCTTATGCAGTCCTTTT
Source organism: Hemigrammopetersius urotaenia (assembly GCA_037974485.1). Taxonomy (NCBI): domain Eukaryota; kingdom Metazoa; phylum Chordata; class Actinopteri; order Characiformes; family Alestidae; genus Hemigrammopetersius; species Hemigrammopetersius urotaenia. The sequence continues at coordinate 15,186,199 of JBBPDC010000032.1, read as the reverse complement.
CCATTCAAATCCTCCTCATTGTAATGCACTGCACTATTAGCAGTGTGGCGAGACCCCAGGGCCAGAGACCCTGTCGGATGAACGAAGCGTAATGTAATGTATTGTTTGATTTGCTGATTTGCACATTTGCATGTTCTGCAGAAGTGTAATGGAGTGGGAGTCGTGCGCGAACGCTAATCAGGAACCGCGCCTCGTTTTCAGCAGTTGAGGAACTCGTTCGAGGGATGGTAATACATTTTTAATTGCAAGTGTGATTACTCTTCTAAGCAACCTCAGCCAGTTGATTAAATGCATTTGGGTCAATATTAGAGGCCAGTCATTCCAGCACAGGGCCTCCGGAGGAAGTGCTAGAGGTAATTGCTGGAGCACAATTAGAAATATTTCATATTGTAATAACACAAGCAGCGTCCTGTACGAAACTGGGCAAGGGGTGATTAATGACAGGAGGCATCTCTGCATGTTAGTAAATGGCTCAATTAAGTTGAAAATGCCAATTGTCCATGCACCTTATGGGTGTGAGGACCTTTAATTATAGGCAGCAGTCTAATGTGTGGAATAATAATGGGTGGACTCTGGAAAATAATTTGTACTATTATGCCTCGATCTCAGTGTTACTTTTGTTTCCTTTGATTAACGAGTCCTACTAGATAGAATTGAGACCTGGACTGGACTCTTGGGAACTGTCCTTAAATAGTTTTCCTAGAAAAGAAGGAACTGAAGAACTACCAAGGAACCCTGGTGTGCGCTCTGATCTCTGTTGAGATCATGTCATGAACTGTAAGAAGATTTCATGATGAACAGAAATGCATGATTTTTCTGTCTCTTGTAAAGTTTCCCTTTTTGCTTTTTTCTTGGGAAGACATCATGATGATGATGGAATATGTTGTAGATCTTTTCTTCTTGTGTAAGCTCCTGCACTCACCTCTTAAAATGGTGCAGCACCTGATGACCACTATGTCAGCTTCCTCCCTCTTATAGTTTACCTCTGCTGTAACTGATCCTCTTTTATGGCATCTCGATGAGGAGAAGCCGGTTTGAGCAATGTTGTAAACGCCCACCACCAGGGGGAGATCTGCGTGGTCTGAGGGCAGAAGGTCAGGAGTTTGAAGTTCTATCTGTGCAGAAAAGCCATTTAAAGCAACAAACCCTTCAATAACCTTCCAGAAATGCAGCACTTTTGGGCCACATTGCCAGCGTACAAGTCCCTCATGCCACTTCTTTATTGAGACTAATTAGCGGAGTTGTGGTGATGTAACGTGGATGTGCTAATGCTGCACACACCTTCCAATTAGTGCTGGGGAACATAGCCTGACCTGCTTCCACTGACTCAGATCTAGACTCTGGCTTTTGTTCCATCCGCTGAGACCTCAACACACATAAAGCCAATTAAAAGTTTAATGAAACCTGTGGCTGGTTTTGATGCTCCTGAAGCTGTAGACCGAGCATAAAGTTGTAAAAAATGACAGTAAAATGCCACCGCTGACTTCAGCCCACCGTTTTTTGATCAAAAGTGAAGCTCATAAACTTTACTCTGTACTGGCTTTAACACCTTCACCCAGAGACAGACTCCTGTAAACAAGGAATCCTCACACACTCCCAAACCTGACACACACTCTCCAGCCACGTGTGACGCTCGGGTGCTCGCCGCCGCTAGGATAATTGGACAAAGTTTCATGCAAATATCAGCGTGGCATGGAATTAAAGGTGGGATCTGTTCGTTCATGCAGATGACAACTTGAGCCCTCATTTTCTCCCGCTCAGAATAATCAGGCTCCCGAGGAGCACACAGAGGCACAGGCACATGAAAGCTCTCTCTTCATGTCAGAGGAATGAAGTGGCCCAGACCTTCTGAACAGAACCGAGGAGGCAGGAGGAAAACACACGCCATGCTAATGCTAGCATTAAGAATGCAGGGGAACCCGGAATCAAACGGTTCCAATCCAGGGCGTCAGTGCGAGTCTCGTGTGTGACAGGAGGATGAGTTAAAGCAGAACAGGTTCTGAGGAGTAGAACCAAAGGTAAGGCATAAGACAGATGGAACTAAGCTAATTACACTTAAGCCAGTTGCCAAGGAAACCGTCTCCAGAAATGCCTGCACAAGAACCGAGGGGTTTTAATCTGAGCTGATCAGAAATGATCATGATTGATTATTCGAACATTTAGTCAAATGTGTGCCTATTGTTTGACCAAAATACATTAAAAAAATGTTCCCCATCCGCGTCGTTCCCCCACAGTCCATGTGGCCGGGCTGACTGCCCCTCAGCCCGGGCGACGCAGGTGTGGACCGTAGGACGCTGTCCTTGTCCCACGGTCCAGGTCACCGAGGGACCCTGTGAAGTCCATGGCAGCGACCCCGCCTCTAGGAAGGCCTTCGGCCGGCCGGGTGCTCTCTGTTCCATAGTCCGGGCTCGGCAACCAAAGCCCTACCGAGCACCCCGCAGGATGCCTCCCTGCGGGCTCGCCGCTGCAGTCCGGCAGGCAGGCCCATACGTGGGCTTAGTCTGGGTGCTCACCGTGCCCCTCTCTGCCTCAGCCATCGCGCCCCAGGTTGTCAGGCTGGCAGCCCCCTCTGAGGGGCTGGTCTGGGCTCTCCCCCTGCTTGGTCGAGCCCCCTAGCTCTAGGCTAACCCTCTCCGGCCCCCACCCACCCACCCCAAGACCCATATGCCCCCCCAAAAAATACATGGGTATTTTTTCCCCGTAATTATGCCCATCTAGTAGCTCAGCCTGGCTAATCGCTAAGGCTAACCCCCCCAGAAACCCCACAAACCAGGCTAGTTCTGGCGCTATGGGACAGATAGGGGCTTCTGCGCTAGCTGCTGCAGGCCTCATGCTACTAGGGCTAATGCTACCAGGGCTAATGCTATCAGGGCTAATGCTACCAGGGCTAATGCTACCAGGGCTAATGCTATCGGGGCTAATGCTATCGGGGCTGGGCCTATTCTTCCTGGGGGTTGGTGTGGGTCGCTGCTTCAGGGAAAGCAGCTGGTCAGGTTTGGGGCTTGGAGGGAGGTGGCAGAGACGGGGTGCAGACACGGGATGCGGCCTACTCCCTCTCACCGCGCGGTCCCCGTTCTCCGGTGACGTGGGGGAAACCGCCTGCTCCGGTGGACTTAGGATCGCCGCGTGCTCTTGCGGCTCAGAGCTCACTGCCTCCTCAGTTCGGGACCGAGTGGGCGGCAGACCCCACGTGGACCTCCACGTCTCCGTCTGCACCGCGGGACTCACACCCGTGACCAAGTCAGAGATGCAGGGATCCACGAGACGCTCCGCCCCTATGGTCGGGGATCCACCGATCCACCCGGACCACAGAGAGCTCTGGACCTCCATCTTGCCTCCTGACTCTCCACCGCACCGCAACCCGCAGCCCGAACACCGACACCCCGTCGGCTCCTCCACGAGTCTGGTCCCACTGTCCTCAACCCAGCTGAAGCCCTCCGGCAAGGCCATGCTCGTATCTCCTTGTGTTTCTTGTTGATCTGTCCATCTGTCACAACGGAGGTGCAGGAAAGGGCAGGAAACCAGGGATCCATGCTGATATGACTTTATTTAAAAGAAGGCAAAACAGAAGCCTGGCTCGTGGGCCGCGAGAAAACAGGAACGTGAATCAGGAAACAGGGCAGAAACAGGGTAAAAATAAGGCGATGGACAGATAACT
>JBBPDC010000032.1:15165954-15179468 GCA_037974485.1 Hemigrammopetersius urotaenia | reverse complement strand
GAGAGAGAGAGAGAGAGAGAGAGAGAGAGAGAGAGAGAGAGAGAGAGAGAGAGAGAGAGAGAGAGAGAGAGAAATTTTAAGTAAAAAGAAATATTTTTATTTAATTTAAAATCCAGATTAACACATTACCCTTTAAAGGAAATGTATACAGGGGTGGACTGGCAAGCTGTCTGTCCTGGCACGCTGAATTTAAATCTCTCTCTCTCTCTCTCTCTCTCTCTCTCTGGCTTTCTTTCTGTCTCTGTCTTTCTCTCTCTTACTCTCATACGCCCTTACACCCATATATGCACACTCACACACACACTCACACACACACACACACACACACACACACACACACACACACTCACATATACACACATATACGCACAAACACATACGCACATATATGCACACTCACACATACAAACACACACTTATTGGGAGCTCACGCACGACCGGGTTTGAGCTGTTTGAGGTTTTCTGCCTGGTCGTCTGATGGAGGAACATGGTTCACTCTGAAGTTCCTCCTTCATTAGAGGGTCTCGGGACTCTGAATTGTATGAAAGTCGAAGAAAGTCGTTGTTCCTCTGGTTCCTGAGCTGCATGTCCAGTAAATAATGTATGAAAACCTTAAGTAACGATTGTTGTTCTTTTACACATCAACTATTCATGTCTGCTGAGGTTTGGCTGGGTTCCATCAGGGGGAACCAAAAAACGACAGGAAAGAGGAAAGAAGAACACGCACAGAAATCACCCACAAAGCACTCTGGGAAAACACATTTGGGTCATTTTCATTTGTCATTTTCTTTTACAGGAGTTTTTTTACTGAACTTCCGCCCATGTTTCTCTCCATTCTCCATTCTCTCTGAGGAACTTTAACTCTCGTGAACAAGACGAGACTTTTCTCCTTTTATCACTTTCACAAAGCCACTTTCATTTCTCTCTCCATCTCTCTATCCGTGTATCTCACCATCTCTCTCTCTCCATCTCTCTCTCCATATCTCTCCATCTCTCTCTCACAGCCATGCCTCTCCAGATCACAGTCACGCCTCTCCAGATCACAGTCACGCCCTTTCAAATCACAGCCTCGCCCCTACTGGTCACAGCCACACGTCTTCTGATCACAGCCATGTCCCTTCTGTTCACAACAATGCTCCCTCTGATCACAGCCATGCCTCTTCAAATCACAGCCACACCCACACTGGTCACAGCCACACCTTTCATGATCACAGACATGCCCCTCTTTATCTGAAAAGTGCAGAAGACAAATACCATCTTATTATTATTTTTTTGTCTTCTGAGGGGAGTGTAAAGGGTTAGGGCCGCTTCTTGACTGTGAATACCTTATTTTATGTGTGTGTGTGTGTGTGTGCGTGCGCGTGTGCATGTGATGTTCTTCACCAGAATGATGACCTTCAGCAGTGAAATTCTATCAGGACAGTATCAGACACCTGTCTCTCTGAGTGCAGGTAGGTGTGTGTGTGTGTGTGTGTGTGTGTGTGTGTGCGTGCGTGCGTGCATGCGTGCGTGCGTGTGTGGACAGCAGGACAGCACCTAATATTTTCAGGATGTGAGTGTTAAGAGAAAGCCTGGGTTACAGTTTGAACATGATTCATGCAAATTTATTATTTCTGCTAATTTCAGAACAGCTTTATAGATCATTAAAGATGATAGATGATAGATCATAGATCATTAGAGAGCATTAGAGAGCGATGCAGCACTGACTTCTATCACACATTCGGATTGGTAGAACCGACAAAAAATGAAATCTGATCTGACTGGTGTTCTGAAACCAGACTGGAGTCTGATTTGAAACCTCCACACATCACTTAAATTCATATGGAAACTCTCGGGTTTCTGGAACTGCCAATCAATCATATCAGAGCTGCCAATCAATCGTTTAGATCAATCAGATCAGAACTGCAGATCAATCAGATCAAAACTGCAGATGTAAACACTACTTCAGTACATTTGTATTAAAAGAGTGTTTTAAAGGTTAGAGCCTCAACACCTTTGACAGAATCCCAGTCTGATTAAAGGGCTGCAGGGGTTGGAGTGTTATGGATCAAAAGGTGTGTGTGTGTGTATGTGAGTGAGTGAGAGAGAGAGAGAGAGAGAGAGAGAGAGAGAGAGAGAGAGAGAGAATGTTTGTACTGGTCACGCTCCGTGTGTGAGGGTTCCTTCCGTCTCTCATGACAAAATCACTGCTGTTTTCTTGAAACCCTTCAGAACTGCTCTCTCTCTCACACACACACACACACACAGGTAAATAGCTGGGAAGAAGTAATTGCACACAGGGGGATAGGCAGGGCTGTGTGTGTGTTTCCTGTTTATCTGCGAGTGACGGTGTGTGGTTGCGTACACAGATCCGTGCGTTTTAGAACACTGGGGAGGGCAAAGTTAGCACAGGTGTCAGAAAAAGTCTTTAATTAGGAAACAAACAAACAAACAGAAACACAGTGGAGCTCCTCAGGAGAGAGAGAGGAATCTAAAGGAGAAACGAGTTACGCCACCGTTTCCAGCCAAACCGATGCAGGATTAAAGAAAGACGCAGATGAGACACCTGGCGTAACATGAAGAGATGTCTGTCATTTTATATAACGCGACTTAGAAGCTCCTAGTGGCCTGTAAAGTTGTCTGGATTGTGTTTGAAAGGATTTTACTGAGCTGGAAAAGTCCCTGAGCGTCTCTGTTATTTCTGTGGCTTTATCTGAATCCACAGTGTCTCAAATACGCCGCCACTAATGCACTCACATCACAGGTCGATGGCAACGCCATGTTCAGATAGTCTCTGTGTTCACTTCCACTGGAGAGCAGGAACACCCCTGAGAGCATCAGACACGCATGGGCTGTCAAACGTACAGCACAACACAAACCACAAAGCCAAAATTCCAGGTTAGTTGAAGGGTCAGTGTCCTACATTATTCTTGTTTTTAAATTTCCCCTCTGAGCTTATCAAAAGTAGTCACAAACCATTCCTGCCTGATCGTTTCCAATCCTTCCTTTATCTCTCAGAATTAAACAGGCTGTTTTTGTTACTGGCTTTTAAGACGGATAAATGTAAATGAGCTCTGATCTGACTGACTTTTCATAGTGATCTCATTCCTAACATTATAATCACAGAAATAGAGACTTGAAGTTCTACAAAGACACCTTCAGTTGGATTCATTTCATGGGAATAAAAATGAACTTGAATTCTTTTACATAATGCGTACAATCCACCCTCAAATACGCCACCCGACTTTAAACAGACACGCCACACATGGGGCACCAAACACCATGATTAACGAAGACGCTAATCTGAACCTGAACACAGCCCGATTACTGAGTCTGCTGCATGTGCCAGCAGGTCAAAACCCTGACAGCCTGCAGAGTCTAGTGAGTCTAGTTCCATGAAACACCTTATCATTAACTTAGCAAGGCCTTGGAATGCTGGAGGACTAATACACCTTGGCTCACTAATCATTTGGGGATGCAGCTCCTGAGTAAACGCCAGCTACACAACATGTAGGACCATGGTGAGTTTACATGTTGGAGCCAAATTTAGTTCGAATTTGCTTTTGGTTTAGATTCTTAATTTAAACCAAAAGGAACTTTTATTTTGACATAGCCTTAGGTCACCTGTACAGATAAAGTTTGCATCTTCCACATGGTTCTTGGTAGACAGTGGAAAATGCTGTACGCTTTAACCTTCAATTTTGAACTACACTTGATTGGAATTTATAAACTTATACTGGAATCTGGAATTTATACCTTTGGATTAACCATTTCCTTTGTGGATTACAAACGATTTGGATTTACTCCACTGTGTATCACCTGCTCGCCCACCATCCAACTCTCTCCCTCCTGCCACCCTGACCATATGCCCTCTCCCTTTCCCCCTGCCTTTTCTACCATATGTGAACACAGGTGTGAGCAATAGCTGGACACAGTATTTTAAGATAAGCTTGTAATAACCATACAGCATCCACACTTTGGATTGAATGGAAATTTGAAATTGAAAAAGGGTTTTGTTTGTTTGAATGGCCTCTGGACTATTCAATGAATATTCAAGGATTTCCAAGGAATCCAACATGATACAGGTGATATACACAATCTAAAGCTTTGAACTTAAACTAAACTTCACATTCAACTTATAGTTGAAACTATTTGCTAAAAATAGTTGAAAAAAGTCTCAGTCAATCAGTTTACAGACAGTTTTCATGATGAAACCAGTAGAACCTGAGCTTGCTGATTCTCCTGCTGAGGATACTGATCTAGCCATCATCACGGAAAAGAAATTAAGGCAGCTCATTGCAACCCATAGAGGGAAACTGGGTGTTTATGCACAGAAACAAAATGAAGTGAAGGAGTTTATGGATAAACACAGTGTTGCTGATGTGGACAAAGGCTTTCAAGGTCTTATTGATGCACTGAATGAATTTGACAAACTCATTTGTTTGTGCAAGATGATCGGCAATGAAGAAAGAACTCCTCATCATTTGTAGATGATGTGCAGGCATGGAAAGTCAGTCTTTTTCAGCCATTACTCGTTATTACTCCCTTGGAGAGCATTTCTAACATGTCAAAGAAATCAAAGTGATCAGGGTATTCTTCTAAATCTGGCATGGCTTCAGTGTCATCAGCATGCATATAGGCTGAAGCAGAAAAGACAGCTCTTCATGAACGTGCTGTTGGACTTAAGAAGAAACAGCCTTTTCAACTGCAAAGGATGCAACTGGAAAGTGCAATACAACAGGGTGTCTTGGAAACAAGACATTGCTGCAGCAAATGCAAAAGTGAAAGTTGCGGATAATTATATGAGAAACAGCTGGAAGGAGGCCAATCTAAAACTGTCTCTCAGTCAAAGCCACCTATGGATGGTATGAATTCTTACATGTAAGCACAAGGAAAACCCATAGAAGAAAATTCTTTGGATCCAGAGCCTTCAATTGAATATGTAAATATAAATGTGGTCCCCAAGACACGTCTTCAGATACTTACAGCCCATAAGCGAGACCAACTGTCTTTTCAACCACCAATCCCAGAGGAACCCCCAGAAGCTGCCACATCATCTCCCACCATAGCAATAGCCACCTCTATACTCATGTCAACAGCAGCTAATCCTGCCCCAGCTACGCAGCCATTATACTCAAACACAAATAATGGCCTAAGTGACATAGCAAACCTCTTTCTTCAACAACAAAAAATATATAATTGCTTCCCACCAGGGATATACTTGTGTTTGATAGAGAGCCTTTGAAATTTAGACCTTTCATGCAGGCATTCATACATGGAATTGAAAATAAGGCCATTAGTAATCAGGACCTCTTGTATTTCTTGGAACAGTACACATACAGCCAACCAAGAGAACTGGTAAGGAGCTGTTTGCATATGAGTGAAGATGAGCGTCTAAAAGATTGTTGGAGCGTCATTTTGGTGACTAGTTAAGCTCACTAATGCATACATGGAGAAAGCCTTAAGCCAGAAGATGGAAAGATGTTGTCCAGATATGTGTTCTTTCTTCAAGCATGCTGTAATCTGTCACAAAGAAGAAGAGCTTAGTCTACCTTCTAATCTGAGACATCTTGCTTTATAGCTTGTTTAAAGGCAAAGGTGGTGGTCAGTCACATTTGAAATCCTCTAGCATAGGCAAACAAATGTTACTTTTTCTTAACTTCATTGAGAAGCAAGCTAGAATCATAGATCCGCTCTTTGGTGATATACAACAGCCACTTAGCACGAAAATTTTCTGCAGCCCACACCTGTGTCAGACTCTAAGCTGTCCTTTAAAACCAAAGGTAGTGTTGTCACTGCCATGACAGATGCTCCTACTCCTCCCAAAAATTACGTTCCAAAGCAAGACAGGTTAAAGACACCATCTACTAATGAGAAGTGTAATACTTAAATATCAGGTTTAATCTGTAATGGAACACAGGCTTTAGATTCATGTGAAGAGTTGCTATCCAAGTCACATAATGAACGTGTTGAACTGTTGAAGAGGAAAGTTTGTTTTGGCTGTTTGGTAAAATTTTTTAAATGTGGACATGCTGAACTTGGTATTGCAGAATACCCCACCATGGGGTACATCACCCCAAAAAATGAAGCCTGCGAGTAGTTTTTGATTGTTCTGCATCCTATCAAGGAACATCTCTCAACAGTGAGCTCTTGCAGGGTCCAAATCTAACAAATTCTTTGATTGGAGTTCTGCTACATTTCCACCTTGAGAATGTGGTCACCTTGACAGATGTGGAGATGATGTGTCATCATACCAACAGAGCGTGTAGACTGTGTTTCATGTGGTCTCTCAGCCTCTCTTGGTGCACAAGATGACAGTTCACATCTTTGGAGTGACATCATCTGCTAGTTGTGCCAGCTATGCCTTGAGAAGAACTGGTGAGGACCATGAAACAACTTTTTGAAGTAGTGAGCACAATTGTGAATAACTTTTATGTGGATGATTTGCTGAAGTCAGTGGATACAGATGCCCATGCCATTCATCTGTACTAAGAGAGATTTCAGTCTCACTAAGTGGTCAAGTAACAGCCGAGCAGTCTTGGCTCACATTCCTGAGCTTGAAAAAGGCCTTGGGCCTAGGCCTTGAAGACCTACCTCTGGAACGGGCCCTTGCTGTGCTGAAGCGAATGTCTTTAAGTTCCATGTGTCTCTCAAAGAACAACCATGCACTAAGTGAGGAATTCTGTCTATGGACAGTTCACTGTATGACCCACTAGGATTTCTTGCCCTATGTAATCTTTCCAGCTAAACACCCCTTGCAGGAACTGTGTAGGCTGAACCTTAGCTGGGACCAAGACATTCCTATCTCTCATGCACAATCCTGGAAGCATTGGTCGCAGGGCCTTACAAACTTTAACACAACCCGCTATTTTAAACCAAAGAATTTTGGGGCAGAGTGTGCACAGTTGCACCACTTTTGTAATGCAAGAGAAGCCAGATATGCACGGTGACCTATTTAAGGTTAGTTAATAGTCCGGATCAAGTACACATAGCCTTTGTTATGGAAAAATCCAGAGTGGCTCCATTGAAGCTAATGACCACTCCACGTCTTGAGCTGACCTCTGCGGTTTTGGCAGTTCGTATAGGCCGGATGCATGGATTAAACAAAAAAAAAACATCTGAAGGGGGGTCGGGGCGGACGATGTATTTTAGGTGAACGTACTTGAAAGTGATTCGGTTCAGTACATTCAATTAAAAGATTCGTTCTTTGGAAACAGCTCGTAGCCAATAGTCACTGTTTAAAAGAGCTGCCAAAACAATAATGTTTATTTTTATTTTTAGGAAAAATAATTAAATCGTAATTAAACCTAAGAAAAAGACAGCCTTTCCAGAACTTTGTCTGCCGAAGCTTGTTCAGCTCCACCCCTCGTTCCCCATTTTTTTCCCGTTGGCTCTGCATCGATTTCATTATTAACCTTTAGTGACCTCAGTTGACGGAAATCCGTCATAGCAATGGAGAACTTTAATCCATACGGATGCTTACAACAAACTGTGTTAACACAGTCAGGGGCATGTCTGATGCATCCCAGTGAAAATTAACCCAGCAACCTGTCGAACTTGCAATCTCTCCAGATGATTCAGAGTTGAAGCGAGAAGTGCTTGAAATCCATGCCTGTTGCAGGTCATTATGATGCCACTAGCGCACTACTGAACCTGGAGTAAGCTCAGGATTCTGCCATTGCTTGGATTCTGAAGCTGAAGTGTTTGCTTGCCCAATGTGTCCCGAAAGGGAAAGGGGCCTTTAAGACATCAAGGACATTTTAGATTTGGTAATATAAAAGATAAATTGGCTCCCTTTGTGAGAATATTTTGTTATAGCCACACGCAGGGGCCGGATATGTTGGAGCCAAATTTATTTCAAATTTGCTTTTAGTTTAGACTCTTCTTTTGCTTGAAATTTGTTTTTTTTAATTTATTTATTTTGACAGATAGAGATGGCATCTTCCACATGGTTTTGGGTTCAGGTAGACAATGGAAGTTGCCATAGTTGAATAGTTTTTACCGCTTTAACCTTACATTTTGAACTAAACTTGATTGGAATTTAGAACACCCCCTTTTTTTTAAAAATAAACTAGAATTACCTCCTCCTTTGTGGATTACAAACAATTTGGATCTACTCCAATGTGCATCACCTGCTTGCCTGCCTACTACCTCTCTCCCTACTGCCTGCCTGACTGTGTGCCCTCTCCCTTCCCGCCTGCCTCTTCTACCATATATGAACACGTCTGCTGCTTAAAATACAAACTCTGCCCACAAACTGTCTTTGGCTTTGTATCATCAACCTTAAATACATACATAAATAAATAAACAAATAAATAAATATATCATGCTGCCCTTTTTTTTAGTTTCTCCTTGTGGTTTTCCCAATTTGATCACCTGTTGGTTGATGGTGCGGAAGCCGTGCAGATGCAGCTGCAGGCGTTTCAGAAGCTCAGTGTGTGACGTCTAGCTGTGCGTGAAGCAGGAGATGTGTGTTACACTCCGGCTCCGGCTGGCCGACCTTGCCGCCACCGTTTAGTTCCAGATCAGATCGAATGCACCTGACCCAGGTAATTAAGGTGTGCTGGAGCGAATATCAGAGCAGGTGTGCTTGATTAGAACCAGAGAGAACCACAGCTGGACAGGAATTCAGCAAGAAACTGACTTCACAGTGTTTCAACTTTATAAACACAGAAAATAATACTGTATAATATAATAATAATAATAATAATAATAATAATAATAATAATAATAATAATAATAATAATAATAATCAAGTCAATAAAGTGACTGTGTCAGAAAAGCATAACTCAGTTCAGCGCTAGTGTTTTTACACCAGTCCAGAAACATGAAAAGCTGTAATATTTTGCAGTAAGAGAGAAAAGACCCAAAGTTTCTCCAGCCCCACCTTCACTTAAGCTCCTGCAGAGAAGATCAGATCTGATTCTTTAATCTGATGTTTAGAATCTGTGATAAAAACTGAGGACTGTGAGGTTTCTTGTGTTTTTGTGGCAAGTCAGATTAGATCTGCCTGATTGAATAAGTGTAAATGCTGTACTTCTGTGCTGTTTCTCCATTACAGACACACTCTCTCTGTTCTGAGATCTCCTTACAGCACTGATCTTCTTCTTCATCTGTACGTTCAGCGGATTCTGTAAACGCCGCTCTTTATTTTGGATATTTAGTTCATACAGTGATCATTTGAGTCTCACTACAAACAGGAACTTCTGTCTGTGCCCTCACAGAGCCCTGCTCTGATAACCCCCCCCCGCCCCCTCAGCGCTCCAACTCCGCCCCCCGAGGGAGCAGATTAAACTTCACTGAGAATCCCTCCCCCCTCCCCCAGCGCTCAAGGGTCGGTAAATCAGACTGAATCAACGTCACCGCCCCAGTTCAGCCCCCCCGCTGCAGGACCGCCCGCTCCGGGACCGTACCGCCCCAGGACACAGAGACTAGCCTAAACACGCTGGGGTCAGGGGTCAGCTGTCAGGTCGTTCAGTTCTGAGGCTAATTGACAGAAACTGGCTCACGATGAAACAACTCTGAATTTAAAATGAAAATAAAGAACAGAGCTGAAAATACATGATAAAATAAATCAAACTAAGCCACATTATGAGATTCACAGTGAAAAGAAACAGCTACCAAGTACTAAAACTACTGAAGAACCAACAGAACCACAGGGGAACCTCTTAACCAGCCTCTTTCAGCCTAACGAACCAGTGTAGGTGAAGGTGAACCTGCTAACTAACTGAGGTGAGTTTGACTTTAATTGTTTGTTTTGGCATTTTCTGGTGTGAAGTGGAAGCCTGGAGCTGGTCCGACTCGCAGGACGAGCTCGGCTGCAGCTGCTCTGTGGAAGGTGGGTAAGGAGGAACATGCAGAAGACAAGGCAGATGCAGGTCACTGATGATCGAGTGTTAAAGTGAGTAGTTTAGTCCACTCAGCATTTCTGTACAGTCTGGGGATAAATTGGAGGAGAAAACGCTGAAGTTCAGTGTAATAAGGGTTATTTTCATCCCTGCTTGTGAAATGTTAGTGAGTAAATATAGTCGACGCTGGGTAAGTTATGGCAGCTCAGATTTTTTAAAAACAACGTAATCTCGTCTGGCGGCTCCTCACTCTCTGGGGTTCAGAGTGTGTTCAGGTTTTTAATGTTCCTCTAGGTGAGTGAACTGCCCCCTCATCACAGCCTCCCTTCATCATGGCCACCTTCATCACTGTCCGTTCATCATTGCCCGATCATCACTGCCCCCCCATCATCACTGTCCCCCATTATCACTAACCCCCCCACCCCCCACTGCCCATCCTCCTCATTCAAAACTCCAATTACTGTGATCACATAACAAACCCATTCTAGTCTCTAGACTGGACATGCAATTACCCCAATGATGTCCAGGCAGTCCAGCAGGCTGTGGGACAGGACAGGCCATGACAGGCTGGGGGGGGTGGTTTGGGGGGTGCTGAGGCGGTAGATCGATGTTATTTCATCTACAGCTTCTCTGAAATGCCACGGATTGGCCCTCACAGACGCCACCTTTTCAGGTCGGCACTGAGGGAGTCATTAACTGTTCTGGGACTGAAACTGCAGTTCTAAAAGGAAACTGTTATAGAACCTTCACATTATGTGATGTTTATTAAATGTATAGATGTTCTTCACAGTTCACAGTTCACAGGTCACAAAAAAACATCAATGGGAACATTTTTTAGACTTCTGCTTTGAAATCAGCCAAAGAGTAATGGCGTAATGTAAAGTCAGGACTGGATTTACTGTGTGCTGGGCAGGTTTGTCCTCAAACAAAGGGCTCAAAAGTGAAGCAGGATTAGGATTTGCTGGTCTTTCTATTAAACTTGTGATGCTTAAAACCCATTTTTATTCTCTAGCTATCCTTTCTGTCGTCTGCACTGAGGACAAGGAGGCGGAATGAGACGGACAGATTTGGGGGTTGAAGCCGGTCAGGGAGGCGCCCAGCCTTGTCTGTGCTGAATTAACTTGCAGCACCTGGTGGGCTTATTCATCCCCAGCCTTCAACCACAACAGAGCTCTTCAAACTGTCTTAACTTTTTTACTTCATCTGCTTTCTTTCTATTTTTGTTTTTGAAAAAAGAATGATGATGTTTATTTAATTTATTTTTTACTTTACAAATAGAATCTGTCATCTTAAACAAACCTTCATTTTGACAGGCCGTCTGGGGCTCCTGAGTTTCACAACCATCTAAACGTTGGTCCTAGTGATGCCACAGCTGTGTCCATTTGGGGGATCATAACTTTCCTCTTTCTCTCACGAGAACTATACACCTTCACCTCCACTGGCTCAGATTTTTAAAAACCACGTAATTCCTTCTTCTCCTCCCTCTCCCACTACCAACAGCTGCCCATGCTAGTCAGCATAAATCAAACATAACATTAAGGACACAAACAAACAAAAAAAAACGTCCTCACACAGGGAACCCAAAAGCACAAGTAACTTGGATTCAGGGAATCTGCAAAATCACAAACAGTCTTTAAAAATACAGGCTCTACCCACAAACCGTCTCTCTGTAAAGCCTGTGCAGCAGTTGTTACAGCAATAAATAAATGTATATCTATAAGTCAGAAGCTAGAGGAACCTCCACTATTCCACTTTGTGTGCAGCACTAACTTCACCTCCCTCTCTTTCTTTCTGAAGTTCATTGCTTTGTTCTGCTGCCATGCCTGACTGCTCTGACATTTAACTCCGGCCAATTGACTGTTTCCCGCCAGTTTCTTCCTGCAGAAAGCTGGATTACTTTGTCCTGTCAGAAAGCCTTGTCATCAGTGAAGGTGATGCCAGGGTATTTGTTGTTTATTGAATTTATGGTGCCCATTATTTCAGCACTCAGTGTAATTATATTCAGATTACATGCTGCCTGTCAAGGTCGCTGCTGTAGAAAATCTCCCCTGCTCCTTCAATGCGTGACCTTGCCAAGGCATTACAAGAGGAGTCAGTCAAGTGGATACAAGTGACCTGCTGTAGTGTGGTGTTAAAAGAAAAGAGTCAAATCAATCAGTCAGCCTTTGCTCGGCTCAGGGATTGACGTGTTCTCTGGACACTGTGGTTAATGCACATCACAGGCTGAAAACTCCAGTCCTGACACAGATGAGCCCTCAGTGAGACCACGGGTGAGACTCCTACGCTGCTCAGACCACATCCCAGCACTGCACGCACTAATTAATGGGGCTGATCTTTACACAAGCCAGACTCTTACACTGACAGCGTGTGATTATATACTGTATTTCTTTTTTTTTTCCAGAAACAGATAGTTTAAAATCTTCAGTCCTGCAGTTGCTAGGCTCTGGCATTGCTGTTATTGTTGATGCTGGTGTTGGTATTTGGGTTTAGTTTTCTGGTGGGTGTTGGTGAAGGTGTTACTATGTTGATGCTGTAAATGTTGGTTCTATGTTGGTTCTATCCCGGTACATATTTTGAGGTAAATGTCTGTGTATACTTTGAGGTACAAACAGACACATTCGTTGATTTTGGTTTCGTTTTTCGAAGCTGACGTTGGTGTTGGTGTAGATGTCGATGTGGGTGCAGGTGTGGAAGTTGATGTTAGTGCTCCTGTTAATGATGGTGTAAGTGCTGCTGCTTCTAGTTCCTCCCTCGCTCTCCACCAGCCACATTCGGTGTGTGTGGATAGATGGAGAGAGCGGCTGTGGAAGTGCGTGAATGGACAGAGCTTTTGCTTGGGGTGCTTAGACGGGGACGGAGGAAGATAATGGAGTTAATGGAGCTCCATTCCTCAAAGCAGCCGCTAAAACATTCTGACAGCCCAAACAGTAGGAGTCTCTTCCCCGGCCAGTTATCAGTGTGGGGAAAAGCACGGCCATCGTAATCTAACACTGATTCGCCCGAACAAAAAGGTGAGAGAGCACATAATGAGAGGAATTACCTTCACTTCATCGGATGCTGTTTTCACTCACACCCAGAAATGAAGCCTCTAAATGGATGGGGTGGCCGTACTGTGCATACCTGATGTGTTCCTGCAGTAGTCAAAAATAAAACCGATGGACAAATATGGTCTGAAATAAATGAGATTTTAGCATCAATGACAGTAACTTTATCTTCTCAAATGTGGAGTAATTTTCTTTGGTCCACATGTTCTCAGAGATCTTCAAATAAAAGTATTGAACTAAATTAAATCATTTGGGCAACTGAGTGAGTTCCTCATTTTGACATTTTTTGTTTTTTTTAGGTTACTTCAGGAGAATCAGATTTATTGCCTGATTAGCGTCCATCTGAAACACAAGCATACACAGACCACTGAGCTGGATACACTACAGTTACACCCGTTTCCATGGTTACACCACACCCATTTCTAGACTAGAGGACTAGATTAAGTTTCGAACCTGTAACACACACACACACACATGCACAAACATACATACACACACACATGCAAACACATCCATACACACAAACACACACACACACACACACATTCATACATTTACATTTACGGCTTATCCAGAGTGACGTACATCAGTGCTTAAGAATTCCACAACTGTTTCTTACCTGAAAACAGCTTAAATCTGAGTC
>JBBPDC010000032.1:15078666-15090778 GCA_037974485.1 Hemigrammopetersius urotaenia | reverse complement strand
CGATAATTAGACCTATGGTTATGTTTTAATTAAGTTCAGTGGTGCTCTATCTGAGAGCACTTTTATAGAGATCACACAGACGCACACACAGACGCACACACACACACACACACACACACACACACACACACACACACACACACTCATCTCTGATATGATTCTGGTCACTGGTGATCGAATTAATCAGTTCTATTGTGATGAAATCTAATTAAATTCTTGCAATTAAAATGTGGTTAAGGTCTGATCTAACATTGCTGTGAGGATTTGATCATATGAGAGCAGTAGTAAGGTCTGGTACTGATATTGGAACATTGCTGTGCGTGTTTGATTGTACGAGAGCGCTAGTAAAGCCTGGTACTGATATTGGAACATTGCTGTGAAGGTTTGATTGTATGAGAGTGAACACACTTTGAACACATGCTGAACACACTCTGAACACACACTGAAACTCAGAACATACACCAAACAAACACTGAACACACACTGTGAAACACTCTAAACACACACTGTACACACACCAAACAAACACTGAAAACACTCTGAACACACACTGAACACACACTAAACACACTGTGAAAACACTCTAAACACACTCTGAACACACACTAAACACACTGAACACACACTAAACACTCTAAATACACACTGTACACACACTAAACACACTGAACAAACTGTGAAAACACTCTAAACACACTGAACACACACTAAACACACTGAACACACTGTGGGAACACTCTGAACACACACTGCACACACACTAAACACTCTGAACACATTCTGAACACACTCTGAACACACACACAGAACACACTTTGAAAACACTCTAAACACGCACTGTACATACACTACACACACTGAACACTCTAAACACACTCTAAACACACTCTGAAAATACACTAAAAACACTCTGAACAGACTCTAAAAACACTTTGAACACACTCTGTACACACTGAACACACTCTGAACACACACTGAACACCAACTGAATACCCCTGTTCTCCATAGTCAGTTAGTGACTATTGGCTCTCACTTACTTGTAGCAACAATTGCATCACAGAAGCGTTCATCAGAATCAGAAAACTTTTGATTTATTATGTAACGACCTCGAAGACACACAGAGACCCGAACTATATAAAATGCAAAGTTAAATTCAATCTAAATAAAAAATCTGTTGTAAAGAAAATAAAGCTCAATATGAAAATACACTACGCTCACGAAGAGTTGAGTCAGGGACGGGAGGGCAATTATGTCTTGGGTCTAATCTTACCCTCATGTTTTAAAGGATTCTAATGAAATAGTTGTCAGTTCGGGTTTTACGCAAAATCGAGACGTTTTATGCTGGAAAAGTAAGAAAAACAACCACAAACTCAGACGATGGTCAAGTGTCAGTCATTATCTTTTATTGTACTAAAAATGTCTGAATATAAATTACATTCACAGGTACAGTGTTTCCTTCTGGACATCCAAACACACTCCTAGCACTAACGAACGGGGTTTAAGGTTCCACTATAACTCAGAACCCAGTCTAGCACGTCAGACACAGAGAGAGAAGCAGGAACTCACATGTGACGACCGATTGTGTCCCGACATGAAGAGTCGTACCTTGTAAACATACTAAATATATATTTTTGTATATATTCGATAATAAATATTTGAAGGTAGGTACATATTTACATCAGTTCCTGCAGATAAAGATGCAGGAACGTTGAATTCACATCAGCTTCGGAAGGCAAACGTGTATTTGGTGTGTCGTTTATATTTCCTGTGGAAGTGTGTGTGTGTGTGTGTGTGTGTGTATGTGAGTGTGTGAAAAGGTGAGGTTTTGTGAGGTTTCCCTCACCTCCTCTGACCGACTGAGTCACGCGGCGAGATCTTCTCCTCTGAGAAGAGTTTCCCTCCGTTACCGAGAGGAGGACGGAGCGAGGGATTATATTCTGCGTGAAGACAAAAATGTATAAAATCTCACCTTGGCTGATCAGAGGTCAGAGGAAAACAAGAGGTCAGAGAAAAGGGAACAAAGAGGAAAGAGGAAAAGAAGAGAAGGTGGGAGAGGTGAAGGGAGGAGACAAGAGGACAAAACAAAATGTTTGAAAGAGAAGGGAGGAGAGAAGAGAAGAGAGGAGAGGAGAAGAAAAGAGAAAAAGAGAAAAGAAGAGAAAGGAAATGAAGTGAAAAGAGAAGAGACAAGAAGAGAAGAGACAAGAAGAGAAGAGAAAAGAGATGTGGTGAGAAGAGAAGAGAGAAGAGAAAAGTGGAGTAAGAAGGAGAAGAAGAGAAAAGAAAAGGGAATAGATAAGAAAAGAGAAGCGAAGAGAAAATAAAAGAAAAGAGGAGTAAGAAGGAGGAGAAGCGAAGAGCAAAGAAAAGAAAAGGGAATAGAAGAGAAAAGAAAAGCGAAGAGAAAAGAAAAGAAAAGAGGAGTAAGAAGGAAGAAAAAAGAAGAGAACAGATAAGAAAAGATCAGAGAAAGGAAGAGAAGAGAAAAAAGAGAAAACAAAAGAGAAGAAATGAGAAAAAAAGATAAGAAGGAGGAGAAGAGAAAAGAGAAGAAATAGAAAAAAATGAGAGAGAACTGAGGAGAAAGGAGAGAGAAAAAGAAAAGAAAAAGAAGAGAAAGGATGAGGGGCAGGAGGAGGCCGTACCTGCTGAACTCTGTCAGTCTGTTCTAAAAGCTCCAAAGTTTTCCAAAAAAAGGGACAGAAATACTAAAATCCACCCGTTTCTGAGTCCACAGATCCGTCTGGAAACCAGTCCAGTTCTGATCCGTCTGGAAACACTTCCACCGTCTTTCAGGAGGAGAAAATCTCCCAAAAAGCTACAAAAAGTCAGAAAACAGAGTAACCAGATGCAGACGTCCATCAAAAAGACAGACAGGCTGGAGGCGTGTCCTCAGTGGCGTCCCACCAAAAACAAGAGTGGAGAGGTGGAACGGAGGAGTGGAGGAGTGAGTTTCAGAGGGAAAGAGAAACAGATCGTCAGCACAATCTCAGTTCCTTCACTGACGCAGGAAAAAAGAAAAAAGAAAAATATGTGCACTCATTTCTTTCTCTTTCATTTGTTTGAGTTTTGGGAAAAAAGAAGAATTTTAGTGCAGTCTTTTTTGGCCGGCCCCCTTCTCTTGGTCAACTCTCGTTACGGCACCTACAAGAGGATAAATACGACTTACTGCTCACACACTGGAACGCAAGACAGCCCATGCAAAATATCTCAGAGAATAGAATAATATTACTAATAATTAGAATAATAATCAATATATATCATATAATCATAAATCTGTGTGTAATGAGAGGTGAGAAGAGAACGGGGGCGAGACCAAGAGCCTGCACTGTGTGTTTGGGTGTGTATGAGTGTGTGTGTGTGTGTGTGTGTGTGTGTGTGTGTGTGTGTGTGTGTGTGTGTGTGTGTGAGACAGTGTGTTTCAGTTCTATGTAAATGATCAGATTTGATCCACTTTTTAGTCCAAAACCAGGACCATTAGATCCAGATATGTCATGCTACTTCTACTAGGGCCTCTATGAGATTTCCAATAGTAGGTTAGCACTAAGCTAACTGTGGTACAATTCTGAAGTTCAATGTCTTTGTTGACCAAAAAACACAAAAGAGATTTCAACTTTATTTTCAAAAGTGTATTTAATAAGAAAATATACCAGTTTATTCCTAACATTTTCCAAAAACACAAAATTTAAACTGACTGTGTTTAAGAATCACTCAAAAAAAAAAAAAAAAAAAAAAAAAAAGAACCAAAATATTAAAAAAACATCAACAGAACAGTCCAACAGTCACACCCCTTTTAATCTCTTACAGCCTCATTTTTAAAGATCGTGTCATTACCTCACATGTGTGATCCCCTGTGTTTGATCTCCTACGATAACAACACACTCTGACAGAAAACACAGAAGATCAAATAGCAGATGACACATTCTGACATCAAGCACAGGATATTAAACACAGGAGTGTGAGGCACATATTTGATCTCTTGTGTTTGATGTCAGAGTGTATCATTATCTCCTGTGTTTGATGTCAGAGTGTGTCATTATCTCCTGTGTTTGATATCCTGTGTATGATGTCAGAGTGTCACTATCTCCTGTGTATGATGTCAGAGTGTATCATTATCTCCTGTGTTTGATGTCAGAGTGTATCATTATCTCCTGTGTTTGATGTCAGAGAGTGTCATTATCTCCTGTGTTTGATGTCAGAGTGTATCATTATCTCCTGTGTTTGATGTCAGAATGTGTCATTATCTCCTGTGTTTGATGTCAGAATGTGTCATTATCTCCTGTGTATGTCAGAGTGTGTCTTTATCTCCTGTGTTTGATATCAGAGTGTCATTATCTCCTGTGTATGTTGTCAGAGTGTCATTATCTCCTGTGTATGATGTCAGAGTGTGTCATTATCTCCTGTGTATGATGTCAGAGTGTCATTATCTCCTGTGTATGATGTCAGAGTGTGTCATTATCTCCTGTGTTTGATGTCAGAATGTGTCATTATCTCCTGTGTATGTCAGAGTGTGTCTTTATCTCCTGTGTTTGATATCAGAGTGTCATTATCTCCTGTGTATGTTGTCAGAGTGTCATTATCTCCTGTGTATGATGTCAGAGTGTGTCATTATCTCCTGTGTATGATGTCAGAGTGTCATTATCTCCTGTGTATGATGTCAGAGTGTGTCATTATCTCCTGTGTTTGATGTCAGAGTGTGTCTTTATCTCCTGCGTTTGATATTCTGTGAATGATGTCAGAGTATGTCTTTATCTCCTGTGTTTGATGTCAGAGTGTGTCTTTATCTCCTGTGTTTGATGTCAGAGTGTGTCATTATCTCCTGTGTTTGATATTCTGTGAATGATGTCAGAGTGTGTCTTTATCTCCTGTGTTTGATGTCAGAGTGTGTCTTTATATCCTATGTTTGATGTCAGAGTGTGTCTTTATCTCCTGTGTATGATGTCAGAGTGTGTCTTTATATCCTATGTTTGATGTCAGATTGTGTCATTGTCTCCTGTGTTTCAGGGCTGCGGCCCACGTTCAGCTCTGCCGTCCAGCAGTTTGGGTATGGCTCGGGTCGCTTAATTTGTGATGGAAAAGACATTTGTTCATGAGTGCGGTTCATTGTGTCGGTGGAAAAGCCCCATAATAAAACTCTTGTTTATTTTCAGGGAGCGGGTGGTGAGCAGATGTTTGTTAGTCAGTTCTCGAGAGTCTCAGAGCCATTCAGGCTGAAACTCTCTATCCTCTCAGAGCCAATCAGGCTGAACCTCTCTATCTTTATGACTGAAGCAGGTTCTGTAAGCAAGCCTCGTTATCTGAAGCCATGTTGAACCTGGAAACAGGTAAAATCCTTGACAGCCAAAGTCACTCAGACGCTGGAACACAGACCCTTAGATGGTCTGGTCCAATTTAACCTGTTTTTTATCTCAGGCTGAACTTTCACACGTCTTCAGTCTCAGGTCGAGTCAGGAGTCAGTTAAGGACGAGTCCTTATTAAACAGTGAGTCCGTTATAGGCAAGAATGAGTCAAGTCAAGAGTCAGGTGAGAGTCTGGGTTGAATTGCAAGTCAGTTGATAGTCAGAGACGAGTCAAGAGTGAATAAACACGAGTCCAAGTTGAGTCAGGAAAAACCTAAATAATTACGGGCAGGTCAGGAATCAGACGGGTCCAGATCTGTCTGATCAAGTAAATACATCAAAGCACATCAAAATTTGAAATGACACAAGCAGCAGACGATTATTCTGATAGATTTCTGAATGACTGCATTTCTGTGAAAAGGGGAGTTCTGGCCTCATGCCCAGCGGGACAGAGGAGGATTAAATAGTTACAGAAAATGAATTAATTAATTTCACTGAATTATAGTCACTGAATGAACTTCATGAAACATTTCACCCAGATTCAGTTCTGCAGGTACAGACTGTGTGTGTAAAAGGTATGTGTTTATATTGGAGTGTGTGTATAAGGGAGTGTGTGAGTAATGCAGTGTGTGTGTGTAACAGAGTGTGTGCATAAGATAGTGTGTGTGATGGAGTGTGTAACAGAGTGTGTGTGTAACAGATTGTGTGTGTGTAAGAGTATAATGGAGTATGTGTGTGTGTAACGAAGTGTGTGTGTAATGGAGTGTGTAGGTAACGGAGTGTGTGTGTGTAATGAAGTGTGTGTGTGTAAGAGTGTGTGTATAATGGAGTTTGAGTGTGTGTAACGGAGTGTGTGTGTAATGGAGTGTGTATATAACAGTGTGTATGTAACAGTGCAGGTGGTGGGGGTGTCGCATCACTGCAGTACTTCAATAGTGATGAAATTTATTCTCTGAATGATCAGCGCATTAACACACACACACACACACACTCTCACACACACTCATACACACACACAGACACACTCTCTCATACATACACTCACACACATACACACACATACTCAGCTCACACGGCTGTGCTGGGAGCCCACCGGCTGCAGATCAGCGGGAGAAACACAGCTGACATTTCATCTAACCAGCGGGAAACAAGGCTGCACAGGCTGCTGTACCTACACACACACACACACACACACACACACACACACACAGATTATGTATGTGTTTTTTTTTGTCTGTGTGTGTCTGTGAGTGTGTGTGTGTGTGTGTGTCTGTGAGTGTGTGTATAGGGTGGAGGTAGCTCAGTGGGTAGGACTGCGGACCAAGAGGTCATGGGTTTGAATCCTACCTTCAGTGCCCTAAGCAAGACCCTTAATCCCAAGGGAGACTGCCCCCTGTAGTCAGGGAATGGAAGTCACTTGGGATAGGTGCCATAAATAAATGTAAATGTCTGAGTGTGGGAATGTGTGTGTGTGGAGAGTGTACAGGTTTGCTTCTCTTGAGCAGATGATGTTTCGTGCCTTTCAGGCTTTACCAACTCAACACCTCATACTTTGAATTCCACTCTGTTTCTGTAATTCACCCAACTAAACTTCACATCATTGTAGTTTATCGCCCACCTGGTCCTCTGGTTAACTTCATCGATCAACTTGATGTCCTTCTGAGTTCATTTCCAGATGACGAATCTCCATTCATCCCCCTCGGGGACTTCAATCTTCCAAGGCGTCTTCCTGCGTACTCACTATGCTCCTGTCGTCCTTCAAGTCTGTCCGTCTGCGAGTCTACTCCGACTCACAAATCGGATCACTTCCCATGTTTAACATCCTGTCCACTCCTGTACATGTCTCTTCAAATTCACTCCAAACCTCCTCGTCTCACCACCCACTTGTAACACCTTCAACTACCCATAGAAATCTCTCCACTCTGTCTCTGTCCTCCCTCTCCTCCTCTATTTTTTCTTCCTTATCTCTCCCCAACTCCATTAACCCCTTTCCAGCATCAGCCACCAATGACCTTCTCTCATCTCTCCATGCCTCATTTAATCAACTCTGTCCTTTGTCTTCCAGACCAAAGTGTGTCTCTTCCCCAGTTCCACCAAAGGGAACTGAGAGCAGCCGTAAGAAGGTGGAGGAAAATGCTTAGTGAAAGCGACCTTATCAATTAATGCTTGCTAAATTCATCATGGATTTAACTTCTGCTAAGTATCCCTTCTACAGAACGAAATTTGAAGAATCTGCTAACTCTCACAAGCTCTTTGTCACCTTTTCATCCCTTCTCAAATATCCTTCTCTCCCTGTATCTCCAGTGAAGACTTCACAAAGTTATTCGATAAGGAAGATAGCCAATATTAGAAGATCCTTTCCTCCACTGTCAAGCTGCCTGCCAGCCAGAGACCAGACCATGTTGCCCAGTTTCATGCCTTCTCACAGCTCTCTCCTGGGGAAGTGTCACTAATCCTGACGTCCAGTAAACCCAACACATCTCTGCTCAATCCTCTCCCATTGAGCACACTCCAGATCATATCATCAGATCTCATCCTGCACATCGCCTACATAACCGATGACTGGTCATGTCCCATCTGCCTTCAAGTCTGCAATGGTCACATGGATTCTGAAGAAACCCTCACTGGACTCCTCAGATGTCAACAACTACAGACTGGTATATCTTCTCTTCTTCCTTTCCAAAGTCCTGGAATGTGTTGTTTATAACAATTCAACCCTCACAAGTCCAGGTTTCAAGGCTGTACTCTCGACTGAAACTGCACTACTATCTCTCTCAGAAGAACTTAATGCAGCTAGATGAGCCGACCTGTCCTTTGCTCTGATTCTTCTTGACCTGTCTGTGGCCTTTGACACCATTAACCATCAGATCCTCCTGGCTACTCTCTCCAGCCTTGGGATCTGGGGCACAGCCTGGCAATGGTTTGCTTCCTACCTTGATGGCCAGAGGTACCAGATAGCATGGCAAGGTTCCCAGTCTGCTCCATGAAGACTATCCACTGATGTTCCACAGGGCTCTGTCCTAGGACCACTTCTCTTTTCTCTATATACTGGTTCTCTTGGAAGTGTCATAGCCTCACATGGTTTTCCTACCACTTTTATGCAGATGACACTCAATGTATTCTCCCTTACCCTCCAGGTGTAGTTTAGGTATAATTTGACAGGTGTTGTTTAGCCTTTAGTAACCTGGTTGAATGGTGGATATTGATTTAAGTTTAGCTTTACTGGTTTGAGAAACAGATGTGGACTTGGGCACTGACGTACATCACTCTGGAGAAGAGCGTCAGATAAATGCTGTAAATGTTAATGTATGTGCGTGTGTGTGTGTGTGTGTGTGAGAGAGAGAGAGAGAGAGAGAGAGAGAGAGAGAGAGAGAGAGAGAGAGTGTGTGTGTGTGGTGGTCCCGTCTCTCGGATATGTCAAGTCCTCGAGCAGAGGCGCGCGGCCAAAGTTGGGCTTTACAGTAATGTAGCTGGATGTTGCAGCAGAAACTGGACTTGCAGCGGCGCGAGCATCATCATCTCACCCCGGTACTGGACGGTGCTGCGGCTGTTTGGGTTGTGGTGCTCGCGCGCTCGAGCTGAGCTCCGGAGCTCGCGAGCGGAGTGTGTGTGTGTGTGTGCGTGCAGGGTTTCTGCAGCACTGGGAGAAAGTGCGTTGGGATAAACTTCGCCGCGCGCGTGACAGCGTGACAGGCTCGTGCGTTTTGGATCGAGCTCGCGAAATAATGCTGAAAGCACGCGGGGGGCTGTTATTGTATGTTCACAATGTACACGTTTATTTTTTCATTATTATGTGACACACACACGCACACATAGATATATCGATATATAGAGGGGAAGAGGAGACAGAGAGAAGAAGACAGAGAAAGAGAAGAGAAAGAGAAGAGAGAGAAAGAAGAGAGGCAGAATGAGAGAAAGAGAGAGAGGCAGTGTGTGTGTGAGAGAGAGAGGCAGTGTGTGTGTGTGAGAGAGAGAGTTCAGCTGCACAGAAAGCACAAATACAGTCCCTGTGTGTGTTACAAATGTTTAGAAATGTGTGTGTGTGTGTGTGTGTGTGTGTGTGTGTGTGTGTGTGTGTGTGTGTGAGAGGGAGGGGGAGAGAGAGAGCGAGCATATGTGTGTGTTAGAGAAAGAGAGAGAGAGACCTCTTAATCGTCTCGCGGGCCACCGCTACACCTCTTTCAAACAGAATAATGCAGCAACATTAGAGAAATATAAACGGTGGCGGAGGTGTGTGTGTGTGTGTGGTAAAAATTTAGATGTCCTAAGGACGCCCGCGTGACACTTTTTTATTCAGACATTATTTGGGTGTTTATTTACCCAATAGTGTGTGTGTGTGTGAGTGGTGAAGTGGGTATTAGTGTGTGTGTGTTTGTGGTGTGGGGTGTGTGTGTGTGTGTGTGTGTTTGAGTGTAAGAGTGGCGTATTGAGTGAAGTCGAAGCCCGCGAGCTGCTTCTCTCGTGTTGTTGTGGTTGTTGTTTCTATTGTTGTTGTTGTTTGTTGTTGTTTTGCAGGGGCCGATCTGATGCAGTGGCCTCGTGTTCTTTGTGCCTGCAGGGCGGCGCTGTTGCGCTGACTTTGGGTTTAGTGTGTGTCTGTGTGTGTGTGTGTGTGTGTGTGTGCGTGTGTTTATTCCTCCTCGTGGCCCATTTTCATGCCGTGTTGTTGTTTTTTCCACGCCTCCTGCAAAATCTTTTATTCATTGTATTTGTTTATTTATTTATCTACTTATTAGCTGTATTATTAACGCGCGCGCTCCATATCAGCGCGAGACAAAAACAGCAGATTCCCTAAACTCTTTCACTCTCTCTCTCTCTCTCTCTCTCTCTCTTTATAATTGTTTATTTATCTCTGTTTATCTAAATTTAATTCTTTCTTCCCCTTTCTCATTTTCTATATCTATATTCTCTATTTCTCTATCTATACACGTGTCTAACTTTCCTTTTTCTTTGCTCTTTTCTTCTTTCCTCCGCTTCTCTCTCTCTCTTCCTCTCTGACTGTAATGAAGGATGGAGTGATATTTAAGGGTGTTTTTTGCATTTTTACGTCCTCGTTCGCTGTTTGTTTGTTGTGTTTTTGTTTGTTTCAACAGAAACTACATGAATAAGTAACTTCTCGACACGAGAATAAATTCTCTTTGCCGTACATGAACTGAATAATGGAGGAGTCCCGAGGGCCGGGTCAGGATTCGGGAGTCTGGAGCTCCTTCTCTCCAGCCCGAAGTTCTGCTACCGAACTCGGGGTGCATTACATTCACACACAGACCGCTATAAAGTCCTCCGGAACCTTCATTCCGACGCGCGTCACGTCTTCACGAAGAACACCAACACAATCACGGCGTCAAAGTAGGTTAAAGCGGCGACGCGTTATAGATTATTTATGTTTTGTTTATTAATGCACTGCATAGTTGAATAAATCAATACATCATTTTAATATTACTGTAGTGAGGAATTGGAGCAGCTCATGCGTATAATTCAGTAAACGCAATACGAATCACTCTTCGCACAAATCTGGAGGTCCTGGATGTGTGTTTAGTGGTTTAAAGGGACACTGGGGTGAAAGAATGCGGCGGATTTAACCCCAGGGGCTCCAGCCGGCGGGGGCAGCAGGAGGGCAAGTCTGGACCGAAGGTGTCGTTTGTTAGTTGGTTAATTCGACCACTTTACTGAACCCAATAGACGTGAAATTGAATTGTCGGCACATATACAGTGCCTTAGAGTTGAGTGGGCGGGGCTAAACCTCTGCAGACTGGTAGATGTATGTGCTCGTTTTTATGACATCACAAATGAGCTCAAAATGATGCATATAGTAGGAAAACACGAATAACGCGGAATACAACACGAAATTATATATAATAAGCAATTTAAAAATCATTTAGGATCTCATACATATTGGAATCCCATGTGTCAGATCTAATCCTGTGTAACTGCAGACTTACTATTAATCATTCATTGATCTAAACACTTTATTATCCATTAACTGCTACGAATTACTCGCCATCCACTATAAAGCGAATATGTGAAGTGTGCAGTTTGAGGGAATCTCCAAACAGGCTCTTAGTGCGTAGAATGTAAACAACACTCTGTGATGTCACAAAGTAAACGAACACACGTACGCACATCTTCCTAATCGGTCAAAATGATTATATATAGTTATAAAGAGTGTTTCAGCCTGGAGGGCTTTCTTAATCAGGCGGCCAATCAGAGCAGAGCTCATTAAAAACACAGTGCCCATGGGACAAAATAACAGAAAGTGTGTAGTTAAAGTCTAAGAACTGCGCTGCTCTGGAAAGGACACATGGGATTCCAATTAGAGAACATGGTGTGTGCGTGTGTGTGTGAGAGAGAGAGAGAGAGAGGGCGAGAGAGGGAGGTAGGTAAGGCTGTTGGAATGACAGACTGGCAGCAGCTGCTGAAGGAGGAGCACTGAGTTTCTCACAAGCTCCCATATGGCCTCCACTACTCATCTCACCTGACATCTATACAAGCAGCGCTGCACACTGGGAGCCCTGACAGGCTCACACACACACACACACACACACACACACAAACACACAAACACACACACTCGCACTCTCCCACGTCCACGGCTAATGGACTCACACACACACAGAGCATAGTGCACTCACACACACTCACAGACCAACAAATATACACACAAACAGACTCCCCAGCGCTCACATTCTGTCCCCTGCGCACACACACACACACACACACACACACACACACACACACACACAAACACCCCAGCGATATCTAACAACCCTGAGGC
>JBBPDC010000032.1:15047058-15058559 GCA_037974485.1 Hemigrammopetersius urotaenia | reverse complement strand
CGTGGTGTAAAGGAGTGTGTTGAGGGAAGCGTGGTGTAAAGGAGTGTGTTGAGGGAAGCGTGGTGTAAAGGAGTGTGCTGAGGGAAGCGTGGTGTAAAGGAGTGTGTTGAGGGAAGTGTGGTGTAGGAGTGTGTTCTGACTGGTTGTGTGTTCTGGACTCTGCAGGAGGATCAGAGTAAAAAGTTCGGCACTTTTCTCTCTTCAGAGGAGGAAGAAAAGCAGTAACTTGACGTCACGCTTGCTGCATAAACACAGGTCTATTATGGGTGCGATGAAGAGCTGGCAGGACCTACGTGGCCAATTACTGTGTGTGTGAGGGCGGTGAAGTGTGTGTGGAGTACAAAGTCTCCAGCTTTCTTTGGTTAATAATTTGCAGGCCTTGAAATAACGGCTGTTCTCGCAGCAGGAGCGCTAACTAACTCTAAACAAGAGAGGGTCATATTTTATGCATGTTAGAGCAGCAAGACTAGAGCTAAAGTTTGCTGGAGAGATGTGTTGTAGTAAAATCAATGCAATGAGAACCAAAATAACAAACGAAAAAATATGAAATTATGGGAAATGTTAAAATGGAATACTGTACCGTAAGCACTCATGTCTCTTTGATGTAAAAACCTCTGCTTAGACTGAAACAAATTCACAACCGGATCTGAATTTCAGCTTCTTCACAATCTTTTTATTGAAAAAAGAACTTTTCTTAATTATCATATACGTATATAAAAACGGAAACTATGTACATTTATTAGGCTGCAACACAGTGTAGGGAATAATTAATGGAATCGGATTAGGAGAAATAACACAAATCACATGATGAAAAAAAATGGAACAGGAACGGAGGCTTCAGCAGACGTAACGTCAGTTACACAAACAGGCTGTGTGGCACATGCATAAGTGTGTGTGTTATCTGTGTGTGTGTGTGTGTGTGTGTGTGTGTGTGTGTGTGTGTGTGTGTGTGTGTGTGTGTGTGAGTGGGAGAGAGAGAGAGAGAGAGTTTGTGAGTGTGTGTGTTTTTAGAGCTACTTTCTTCCCACACGATTACCTTGCAGGTATTTGCCACAGCCTGAGTGTACACAAAAGAAAACATCTACTGTGCATTCGAGATTCGGCACCGTGTAAATATCATCCCGAGTCATCCCGATCCAAACAGTCATCACATATGAGCAGACGCAAACCATAACAATGGTAAACAACAAACAAATAAACAACAAAACATTGTTATTAACATATGTACAGCTTGCATAATTAAAAAAAGAAATCCCTTCCCATATGATTGTCCACTCATGAGGTCCCAACGGAGGTGTGTTTTTTTTTGGTATAGTCTACAGGACGGCACAAACGGGGACCGGTCCCCACTAAAACCACCTGCCGGTCCCGAACGGGTGGAACATCATTCACAGCTTGCCGCTAAACCAGCAGCTTCATAATGCACTGCCACCGTCAGTTACGAGCCCTTATTAACCAGACCCCCATCCGCACGCTAAGCAAGGCACTCTCCGCGGGCATGGCGAATGTAAAGTGTGTGTGCAGGGAGCTGGCGAAGAGAGGAGCCGGAATTACCTGCCATTAATCTGTGCAAACAATTTACTCTATTCCCTCCCGACAAAATGAAGGCAGAGTAATTAAAGTCGTTTTTCAAAGACAGGGTGCAAAGCGGTTTGTGTTAAGTGTGCTTTCTCTTAACCTGCTCACCCGACCTCAGGCCTCGGCGCTGCCTGAACTCTGTTTAGTTTCATTTCCTTCATTCACCAGTAGTGAGTATAGAAAAACAAAAAAACGTAAAACCTTTTTTAAATTAAACTGAACACAAAACATAAAATAGCCAGTGTTGAATTGAAACATAAATGAAAAAAGATAAAAATGATATAAAACAAATCAAGTGTGATTTTGCATTGAAAGTGACATACTATGGGTTTTAATTAAAACAAAAACAAACAAAAAACATGTTCAAAGCAAGATCCTTCACATAAGTGTGTTCTGATCATGTAACGTGTATTTTATGGGGTTTTTTTTTTCTTTTTTTTTCAGTGCACCTTTGGTTTAAGTTTCAGTCCAAGCCCCCTTAATACACGCCCTCTGTCCACCTCATGTGGACTTGATGGTGTGGTACGCTGCTGTGGTACGCTGTGCTGTGGTACCCTGCCATGCTTTGGAAGTGGTCTCCTACCTGTTTGGTGCTATATTTTGGAGGGTTGGTCTTGTAGCTGTAATCCGAATACTGGTCTGAACCGGTTGAGTTGTTGTCCCCAGTTCCTACAAAGGTGTTGGTGGCTGGCAGGTCCTGCACTGCCTGGTGCTTCTTGGAGGCAGAGGGGGACTGAGGCTGCAGCTGAATTGAAGGCAAGGGGGAATTTGAACGGTAGTGGCGGCCCAGATCAGGACTTCCTGGGGGGTAATTCAAGGGCAGGTGGATCCTGGGACTGTCACTAACACTATCAGTCATAAGGTTGAACTTTAAACCTTTTTGAAGGCTGGCTTCTTCGTCTTCCTCCAAAGGTTTTGCTGGTTTTGGTGCCTTGCCCTTCTTGCCCTTCTTGCTCTTGTTGCTTTTGGGACCCTGCTTTGGAGCATAAAGGTCTTTTGTCTCCTTCTTGCCAGCCTGATATCCGCTCTTGGTCTCCTTATGCAAGCGGTGAATGATCACTACCACCACCACAATGACAAGGATGACCAAAGCAATTCCTGCAAGGCTTCCATACAGAATGTTATTGCGCTGGACTCGCTCGTAGGCTGGATCCCCAGCAATGTCCATGTCCAAAGAAGTGTAAAGGCTGTGGCCGACCAGAGACTCCACTAAAGTGACATTGCTGATGGTCTCGTTGACGAAGATGTGGACCAAAGCGGTCGTGTGCCTGGAAGGTTTGCCCTTGTCACTAACTTTTACTACCAGTCGATGAAGGCCGTTGTGCTTGCGGGTGAATTCTTTGGCCAGAGTGATTTCCCCATCAGTGGGAGATATGCGGAAGAGTCCATGAGGATTGCCCCCGGTGATGCTAAAAACAAGCTCAGCGTTTAGCCCAGTGTCTATGTCTTCCGCTTCTACCTTTTCCACACGAGTGTCTGGGCTCGTTAATGGCTGCAGGAACTTGTAGGATGAGTTGGAAGGCTTGGTAACGTAAGGAGCATTGTCATTCTCATCCAGTACGTTGATGGTTATACCCACGTAGGATGAACGAGGAGGGTCCCCTTTATCCACAGCCCTCAACCGAAAAGTGTATGTACTTTCCTTCTCCCTGTCAAAGGAGATGCTAGAGAGGATGGTTCCTGTTCCATTCTGAATCACAAACTTGCCATTGTCCGGTACCACAGACAGATGCACAAGGGCATTATCACCCTTGTCTGCATCTATGACTGTGACCATTCCAACAGGACTCAGAGGGGGCATGTTTTCCAGAACAGAGAAGCTGTAACCACTCAGCATGAACTTGGGGTCATTGTCATTGCGGTCAAGAACCTTTACCACTACCGTGGCCGTACCCCTCAAGCTTGGTACCCCTTTGTCTGCAGCTTCCACATGAAACTCGTAGCTTTCCTTGTACTCGCGGTCCAGTTGGTTCATCACTCTGACCTCTCCAGTGTTCTGATTGATCTCAAAAAGCCCCTTGGTGGCCGAATCTGTGATTAAGGTGTAGATCAACTCTGCATTTGAGCCACTGTCAGCATCTGTAGCTACTACATCCAGAACTTTATCACCTGGCTGGTTTTCCTCTGGGAAATCCACCTCATACACAGACGGGGAGAAGACTGGAGCATTGTCATTCATGTCCGTGACTTGCACTTTCAGTGAGTTGGTACTTGAGAGGGCAGGATTGCCAGAATCCACGGCCACAATTTCAATCCTGTACTCCTTGATCCGCTCATAGTCCAGTGGTGTAGTGGTCTGGAGGAAATACTTCCTCTTGCTGCTAGCATCTGAGGCTGAACGTAGCTGGAAGGGCACATCTCCCGCCACCACACAAGTCACCACAGCGTTCTCGCCTTCATCCCTGTCTGAAACCTCCACCAGAGCCACAGGTGTATTCACAGGCATGTCCTCAGAAACATTGGCAATTCCATCCTCATGAGCAACGAGACCAAAGCCTCGGATCCTGATCGACGGTGCGTTGTCATTCCTATCTTTCACTGTGATGGTCACAGTGGCTTTGGAGCTCTTGGCCTGTGGGCCGTTATCTCTGGCCAAGACGTTGAACTTGAGCAGGGGAACCTCCTCACGGTCTATCGCACCTTTGACCTGGATAACACCTGTGTTGTGGTCGATGTGGAGAAGACGCTGCACGATGGTTGGTGGCTGGTGCAAGCTGTAGGTCACCTGTCCATTAAGACCCAGGTCATCATCATTGGCCTTCACCTAGTGCATGGAAAGAAGAACAGTCATGAGCATATTGCACATAAAACAGCACTGTCAAATGTTAAGAATAAGCTTAGAAGCAGATGTTAGAAAAGCCATGTAATATTTGAGGATACATTCACTTATTTTGTTAGAATGTTTGATTTTTGCTATTTTTTTTTATTTAAGTAAGAAAACACCTGCACATGCAACATGCTTAATGTACCATGTTAACATATAAACATGCCTTCACTGACAGATTTGATTTTCAAAATTCCAGATCTCCAGACTTTAGAAAGTGTTTATATCAATATTACATAATCGTACCAATGACAGTTTTCTGTATTCAAGCTTAAACAACTGAAACACATGTCTGGAGTATCTACAGCGTCAGCCGTATTTGGCATTTTCAGGCACTGAAACAAGTCAAATGTTCCACAATGCATCGCTTTTTAATACACTTCACCTACGCGGTGCCTTTTAAGAGATTAAGAGTGGCATAATCATCATCTTCAACAGAATCTATACAGAAATGACGCGACTCACAGTACCACGCTTTCCATTTCCCACACTAGGACAGGATCCACCTGAATGTCAAATACCGGAGGTGTCACTCACATCAATGACATGCCCAGGTAAGTGAGGCACAATGTTTGGTTCCTCGCATTATTAAAAAGCACTGGCACAGTGGATGCCATTACAGCAGGACAAGGAGGAGGGCAGTGGACAAGTCCGACCTACAGTTTGTAATCTATTCCTAAATTACACCTTAAAAGCTCAGAAAAGAACGTGACAGCTTGTCCTAAAAGTGCATTAGGCTAATTAATAAATGAGCAGAGCTTTCCACAAAACCAATGTCAAGTACCTTTTAGCCACATCGCTTTGGCTCCTGAACAATTTCTGTTTCTTACCACCATTAGCATCGCTAAGCAACTAAGCTGGTCCTGGCACAGCCCAACAGGGAATAAAGAGGATGGCCAGCTCTGCCTAATGAGTGTACTTAGTTTTAAGAAGCCATTAATTTATGAAATAACACAAATTGTTTTTGAATATATAGAAAATCAGAGTGGAAACGAGCCCTTGCAAGCTCAATTGGTCATCCAATCAATTGTGGTTTGATTTAATTGAAGGTTAAATTGAAGACTTCCACTCTTCCACATAATTTCTCCAATAAATTCGTAATCTTAATGGCAGTTAGAAAATGATGCTTTCAGAATTTGCATTCACTGTAATGGTCATTTATGTCAACACGGTTAGTGTTAGTGCTCATAGTTGCTCTATCTTTCTCTCTGTCTGTCTGTCTCTCTCTCTCTCTCCCTCACTCTAAAACCAGTGTGGCTTCAGTCCATGCATTAGAGAGCACAGCTTTAATCTGAGGCAGTCATAAGATTATTCATGAGGCTTAAGTTATTATTGCTCTATATGAGTCACTCTGTTTCATCCGCCAAACAAGCTGGGAATTCATTTCATCTAATGTGTGTTTGAAGAGCATTTCTCTCAACAAACTGAAACACTCCATCAAAATGTCTAGCCCAGTGAAATTATAAAATTAAGCATTTTAATACCAGCACAGCTTACACACGCTAGTGCTCCACTGAGTGATTATGAGACTGGGACGGGGGTGGGGAGGTTTCTTGACATGCACTTTGAAAACAACTTTGTTGCATGGATTAATTGTTGATGGAGAGATTAGTGGTCTTTAAAACAATTTTATGCGTGGACACTTGTCTCGGATTGCTCTTGGAAAGTATCCAGGTCTCGCGGCCGTTTCCACGGCAATTCAACACGCAATGCTTGCGGGCGGTCAATACCTCACTTCTGTTTGTTAAAGTGAGTGTTTAAAGGAATCGCGAGGAGTGGATCGATAGGCAGGGTAAATATGATTGGCCTTGCCTGTTTCTGTAGGCGAGCACATTGAGACTAAAACCCGGGAGGGAAGAACACTTCAGCTGTCAAACTCCTCCGACACTCACTCCTGAGGTGCCACACTATAGCACACACCTGCTGACAGATTTAACAAGCATTTCCTGACAAAAGGGATTCACAGCGAGCATACCTGAACCCTCATTTTACAGGTTAGAAAAAACATGTAAATGATGTCATTCCCCTTGGCGCCACTAGCCTGTACAAGTGTAATAAGAACGGTGTCAGTCTGAGGCATGGCTGCCTCCATGCCGTTACTCTTTAGTGTCCGACAGGGTAGGCTTTCACTGTTTTCTACCCATGAATGAGTAAAACCCTGCCAAGCACTTCTGTAAATGTAACACAATGCCAGGGGCGTAATCTTATGATGCTGTGGGGTGATGATGCAATGTTGAACAGAAGCGATTTCACCCCTGCTGGTGCAAGGCTAAGGTATAAATCATGAAAGCATAAAGGCGTTTGCCGAAGCACGGCACGAGTCGTAAGTCGTAACTTCTTATAGAATAACACCTTTGGAAGGTGGAAATTCTCCTTCATCTTTGCCAACACTGGCAGTTCAAACTAACATTACTGAGAAGCAATCAAACACAATCAGTTTTGAGAATTCTTCACTCTCTCCAAGTCTGCTGACACATCAGTGCTAAGCGAACCAGAACCGTGTGTTTGTGTCTTTACTAATACTTTGGTTATTGCTATGTCAAAAACAAATGAAGAGAACTTCAGGAACAGAAAGGAGGAACAGAAAGACATACCTGCAGAACTGACTGACCCACAGGTGTGTTTTCGGCCAGTTCTCCCTCGTAGTGTGAGCGTTCAAATTTGGGCACGTTGTCATTGGTGTCAGTGATGGTGATCCTGAGGAGGGCGCTGCTGTAGCGCGGAGGCGTTCCACCATCTATCACCCTGATGCTGAGGTCATAGGTGTCCCGCTGCTCACGATCCAGGTTGCCCAGCACAATTAGCTGTGGCACCTTTTCATCTGAACTATCTGCCACCTGGAGGCTGAACAGGTTTGACGCGTCTGAGCCTGGGTTCAGTTTATAATCTGCAATCCCGTTGCTTCCTGCATCTTTGTCTGTGGCCACCGGGATAGGATAGTGCGCCCCCACATAGGTATTCTCCGGAATGGACAATTCTAGGATGGGCGAAGAGAACTGCGGGGTGTTATCATTCTCATCTTCGATTTCGATGCGGCCTTCGATAAGCCGTGGCCCAGTGCCTTTCAGTAGATCCGTGATGGATACCTCAAACTCCAGGTAGCAGGGATCCCCCTCAAACAAGTTGCGGCAATCCTTGAGCGTCTCCCGGTCTATTGGGACCTCTGTGGTGTAAATTTCCCCCGTCTTGCCATCCACTCGCAGGTAGGGGGCGCCCACCTCGAGTTTGTAAAGATGGCCAGAATCAGGCAAGCCCTTGTCGGCTGCGAGACTTCCAACCTGAGTGTTAGGTGGCTGCTCTTCACGCAGTTTGTAGGTGATGGAAGCTAAGGAGGTGCTACAAGAGCAGAGGAGGAGTGCAGTCCACCCCCAGATCACTGCCCACATGGAGCCCATTGCATCCACACCTCGGCACTTCATCGGGGCTGCTTCTGTGGGAAAAAAAACAAACACAAGATTAGAGAAGGCCCCCTTTTTCCTCAGATTCAGTCCTTGAGAGAAATGACCCTGCCGGGGAACCTTTAAAGAAGGGACTGCCACAGAATACTGCAATGTTAATTCCCAAGGATTTCTGATTGATCTTTCCTTCTTGTACTGTAAACCACTCCACTTGTGAGGCCCCGAACGTGTCACAAACAATTACTCTCGGCTCTACCTTCCCGCAGAAAGTTCACGCCCTGTCCGATCTATAAAGCCGGACACGGGCTGCTACCCATTCTGTGTGGCAAAGAAAAAGAAAGCTGAGGAGAAAGCAGAGGAATGAACTGCACTACCCTATCCACTAGCCTGAATATTTTTTCCTAATTTGCCTCTGCTTGATGTGTCCCTTGACAGAAAGCGTCATATTTGTTGCCAACATCAAATGTAGTTGCCTATAGCTGTGATCTGAGCTGAAGAAGACTAATGAAGGGCCTTACCGCCGTCACACATACAGCAAACTGGAAGTGTATTTGATTCCCTACCTGTTCTGCACGTTATATTAATTACCGTTTGCTATTTTAGCTAGCGCTTTGATCCCAATTCCCAAGCCTGGTCATTTTCTTCCTCTTTTTTCCCCACTGGCTGCAATTTATTTTGGAGTGAGCTCATTCCCAGAGCCCAAGACTGGAGGGAGGATGGAGCGGGTCACTGAGGTTAATCTACCACTTTCTCACGATGCTTCCTCCACCCACTTTTCCACAATCTGTCCTTGTCATCTCCGCTGACTTACAGTTTCACCAAAAACATGCGTTTTCAGAATGAAGAGGGTGAGCATTAATGAGGATAATAAAGGGAGGGAAAGGGGGAAGGGAGAGTGATTTGTGGAGAACATTCAGTTGCAGGTTTTTAAAGGCAAATGGTCGTTTACGACAGGGCACTCTGAGGTGTGGAGGGGGGAGGGAGGACTCTAATTTTGGGGGTGGGGACGAACCCTCCTGGAGTGAAGGATGAAATGAACGAGATTCATCAAGTGATTTCTATCTAAAACAATGAGCTGAGAATACAGGAAAAGTGTTAATAAGCAAATGTCTAGAGTTAATAAATATGTCATGTACTATATCTGTAATATACTACCACTACTATATACAATAACAATAAATATATGATCACATATGTAATATTTTATAGCTGCATAACTGTTTGTACAGTTTGCAGCAGTGTGAGTGTGAGTGTGTGTGTGTGTGTGTGTGTGTGTGTGTGTGTGTGTGTGTGTGTGTGTGTGTGTGTGTGTGTGTGTGTGTTTTCTATGGTCTGTATTCCAGCAACTTCACTCCTGATTCAGTTTCTGATGGATGAAATACACACTCACACACACTCTGTTCTGAACATCACTGTTTTAATTGCAGCAGGTGTCAAATAATGAAAGAGTGTAGTGTAACATTTTCAAGGTATAATAAATTATTTATATGCATTCATATCCAAACGTTTTTCTGTTTGCAATTTTAAATCACATGTTGGTCAATAGTGTAACACTCCCATACATTACAACAGCAATAACCTGAAAAAATGCCTCTTATTTATATATAATATTTGACTTGTTTCTCTACCTGTCCTGAAATTCCACATTAATTCTTTTTGCTTCATGTATTGTATGAATATTCATTTAAAAAAAAAAAGCTGTGGTCCTTGAATAAAGAGTCTCGAGTGCCACAATTGTTGCAAAGGAAACTGAAGGGAACGCAGCAGATCACGGCTGGAGGACGCCGTTACAGAACAATACGCTAATGAGGCTGAAACACGCAGAGCTGCGAGATCCAGATCACACGCAGGACGAACACGTTACCCTCTCCAGCCTAATGCTCCGGCCTAATCCGGCCTGCATCCGCGCCGCATCTCTGGCACCGTGTCCTCGGCCTAATTAAGCGGTGAGAGCAGTCAGGAAGCCGCGGAGGTGGAAAATGTCTCACCTCTACAGCGGCCAGATCACAGTGGTGGTTCTCAGCACTGCAGGCCAGAGCTCCAGAACAGAAGACAGAAAGAAAACCTCGTCCGAGAGCGACAGAGACAGCGGCTTTAATCTGGCGTCATTAACCCTTAAAGCTCATACCACACAGCTGTTTCCAGCGTTACACTATTAATA
Organism: Hemigrammopetersius urotaenia; assembly: GCA_037974485.1. Lineage (NCBI taxonomy): Eukaryota > Metazoa > Chordata > Actinopteri > Characiformes > Alestidae > Hemigrammopetersius > Hemigrammopetersius urotaenia. Next base: position 15,048,598 of record JBBPDC010000032.1, on the reverse strand, counting down.
ATCCAAGAGACGCAAACGGCCCACTGTTACTGCAGGCCTGGAAAGAACCAGCTTCAGTTTCCCACAGAACCTTTCCAGACGTGTTAAGTACTGATAAAGCCCCCAAAAGTCTTAAGAACCTCCACATAAGGTCCACCAGGTGTTCCTGCTGTGTCTGATGATCTGATGCTCGTAACACTTTGGTTCCGGCCCTAACTGAACACCTCGTTCAGCTAACAGAGGCCCTGAGAAGAATCCGCAGCTTCATTTGTGTCAGATTCGGGCGGGAGGTCCCCGGGGTGGCGGACCCTCGGGACCAGGGTTGGGCTCCCCTGTTCTGTACCAATTAAAGATTTATAGAACTGCACGTCCGAGCCAGGAGCCGATTATTTTTAGCGTCGCAGATTTAAACCCCGCTGAGGAGCTGCAGGACGGCACTGGGAAACGCGTGGAGCAGAAAAATCCAGATCAGTGGAAAAACAGAGGGAGCTTCTGGAAAAATGCGGCCTAACGACCTCGCACAATGTAGGGTCAAAGGTCAACAGGCGGAAACCAAACAGACCATGTAATTCAACAAACAAGACGAGCGAGAGAACCCAGAGAACCTCATCCCTGCGGAGTTCCTCCAACATCTCACACAGGAGAGGAATCTGCAGAGGAGCCTCAGAAACCCCCAACACTAACGGAGGAGAAAACGGCAGGACAGGGTTGTGACCTGGAACTCATCTCTTCACAGATTTGGGTTTCGTTTGGCTGATTGCAAGGTATGAAGGAACACAAGAGACTTTTCCAGCCCTTTCTAGCAGCTGGACACTCAACCAAAAAAAAAAAAACAAACACAACATAAACAACATAATCTGCTCTATATGAGGCTGCCAGAGGTCCTGCAGTGTATCGTACTTTTACTGCAATATTGAACTATAATATACTACACATGTACTATCACAACTATGCATATAAATATATAAACAAATATATATACAAATACCTACAACATACAATAAATATACTGGCACTACTATGTATATTTATAGAATAACTGCAGTATACTACAATACAATAATACTATAAAACAATATGCTATAATATTATTCAGGTTTCCCTTGTCGACTGAAATGTTGGAGGATTTGAAGGTGAACGTGTGTGAGTTGTTAGTTGTGTAACAGTGCAGTGAGAGAGAGAGAGAGAGAGAAAGAGAGAGCCCCGCCGCTGGATTCTGAACCTTGCTCGACCTGAATTCTAAAACTGCCATTTGTTTTGTTCTGAAAGGTGAAAAGTTTCTGACGAATGTCCTTCAGTTTAAAGTCTTTCGTTCAAACTTCAGAAAAACAAGCTGTCTGTCAACGACGTAGCTGTGTGTATGTGTGTGTGTGTGTGTGTGTGTGTGAGTGTGTTTGTGTGCGTGTATGTGTGTGTTTGTATGTGTGAGGTCTCCTTATGCAAACATCTATAATGCTTTCTTCTGTAAAACACTGGAACAGTAAACAGTCTGTGTGTGTGTGTGTGTGTGTGTGTGTGTGTGTGTGTGTGTGTGTGTGTGTGTGTGTGTGTGTGTGTGTGT
>JBBPDC010000032.1:14968946-14979756 GCA_037974485.1 Hemigrammopetersius urotaenia | reverse complement strand
ATGTGTGTATGTGTGAGTGTGGGTGTGTGTGAATGTGTGATTGTGAGTGTGAGCGTGTGTGTGTGTGTGTGTGTGTGTTTGTGAGTGTGTTTATGTGTGTGTGTGTGTTACCCAGTCGTCGACAGCGTGCTGCTGGCTGGATTCATTTCAGTGGGCTTAAATACCAGATGGTATCTTTAACAGGGGCTCAATCGATTGTGCAGAATGTCAGTCATGAAAAGAGAAGCTCTCCATGGTTTTAACCTTTCGACTCAGCGTCACAGACAGCAATCACAGCGTCGCCAGGTCACGCTCATCACTTCACAATTAACCACAGCAAACTGGAACCACACACACGTCTAACACACACCACAAACCAGACAAACACAGTTACATACATGAACCCACACACTCATAACACACACCATGAACCAGACAAACACACTTACATACATAAATACACACACTCAACACACACACTTGTAACCCACACTGCAAACCAGACAAAAACAGTTACGTACACAAACATACATATACATAAACACACATACATAAACACACACATCATGATCAGAAACACCCCGTGCTTCCACTCCCTGGCCACTTTATCAGAAACACGTTATGTCACTATGACCTTCATTAGATGTTGGAGGAGCTCACACACACTGATGGGCTGCAACTGTGCACCAGTAAGGAGCTGTTTCCAACAAAGTGGGCGTCCACAAACATCCAGCATCCCAGACAAAGATACGTGCAGTACTGTGACTAGAAACCCTCAGTGTGTGTGTGTGTGTGTGTGTGTGTGTGTGTGTGTGTGTGTGTTTGTGTGTGTGTGTGTGTGTGTTTCTAAAGCCTTGTAGAGCTGGACTGATCCCCCCACCCCCCACACGAACACACGATGTTGTGGTCGTGTGTTCCTTGTTTAGAAGTTTGTTCTGTAAACATCACCAGCCTGTGAGCTCATGCGGAGCTTCCCAACACACACACAACATACACACACACACACACACACACACACACACCCACACACACACACACACACACACACACACACACACACACACACACACACACACACATATATCCACTTAAACAAACATATACATACACACTCACTCACATTTAAAAGCAGCAGAAATGAATGAATGAATAATAACTGCAGCGAACCGGCGGTGGTTTGATTGTGTGAGTGAAAGATCTGCTGGAAGTAAAGTTCTGGAGACGATGGAGAAACTTCAGAGTCTGTTTCACACTCACATGGTTGAATTGTGTTTGGAAAACGAGCCCTGAGTCCGGAAAACCCCCGGGGCCACACAGTTTTACAGCTTTACTGTGAAAAAGTCTTTTTTTTATAACCTTGTAATTTTTTTGTATTCTTCTTTGAATCTGCTTTTTGGTGTAAAAGTCCTATTTTTTGTTTGACTCTCTGGTCTTTGTCTCACTGAGGAAATTAAATGAAGGAAATGTGAACAAATGTTTTACTGACAGGCTGCAAAGTGTCTAAAGATACAAGGAGCCCAGATACAGGGTTGAGGTCTCTAACCCTGATAGTTTTTATTTTGCTCTAACAGCGGCAGCACATGAAGGTTTACAGCTTTATCCATCACTGCAGTGTTTTCTGGCCACAATGCCACTGAAGATCTGATCGTCTGATTAAAAAGTCTCGAAAACAGATGTGTTACACTGCCATACAGCAGCTGAAGGATTACAGATAACTAGTCTATACATTTACATTCCAAATTTCTATCAGTGTGTGAGTGTGTGTGCGCATGTGTGAATGTGTGTATTTGTGTGTGTTTGTGTGTGTGTGTGTGTGTATGGGTGAGTATTTGTGTGTGTTTGGAGCACATTGTTCTCCACTCAGAACATAAAGACTTTCTTTGTTTGCTTATTTGTTGTCATTAAACTTCTGATCTGTAAACGCGGCGCGGCTTCAGACGATCAAAGGAAAACACAGGAATAGAAATAATCGCTCTCTGTTTTTCTGGTTAATGTTAAAATTCATTGCAGACTGGTTTTATACAGCCAGAATCTGTTCAGAAAAAATGTGTTTTCATTTCTTTAGATAATTTTAGAGCTTCTTTCATCATTTCTTTTAATTCGTTTTACTTATTTTTCTCTTCATCGTTTGAAGACCCACCTCTTCAAATAGCACCTTGGTGACTAACTAGGCCTCTTGTTATTGATTATTCTTTTCTCACCTATAAAATACTTTGGGCACAATATTACTCCAGGGATTCCTTACTCTTAATCTCTGACGTTTGTTCAGCAGAGTTTGTTTATGTATGTATCTTAGCTGGTAGTAACTTGGTTAAAAGCAGACGTTGATTTAAGTTTAGCTTTACAAGTTGAAGAACAGATGTGGACTTGAGCACTGGGCTCTTTCCCCCTTCTTTGTTTTCTCAGGTATTTTCTGTGTTCTAGTTAAAATCACACCAACCGGAGAGGTGAGTGCATCAGTCATGTTGAAGGACAGCCAAATTAGCCTCTCATCTCCCGATCAATGGCATTGATTTCCACATTTCTTTAGTGCCTATGACATTTTGCAGTAAGATGTTGGTTGTTGGGTGATTAGGGCTCTGCCCGGCTGTAGCCGTGGAGACACGGAGAAAAGGAGCGAATCGATCACCATCCCATCACAAGCTCAGGAACAGTCTGTACCGACCCGGGACGCCGCCAGCGCCGCCTGAACGCCCAAACACACACGAGCGTGTTACACAGAATCCAATTCAAAGGAAACAGAAGTTTGTGATCCATATGGGCTAAAAGCCAGATTAACTAATCACATTAAAGTGGTGCAGGTAAAATTGATCTAAGCTGCTCATTCAGCTGTTAACATGCAAAACCAAGTCTCTCAGGTATTCTTAATTTCCAAGGTAATTACGGTTATTAATGGGTCACAACCTTCTTAAAATCATTAAAAAGCAGGTAAAAGACAGAATTAAAACTCAGCAGTGAGCCCATGTTCATATACAAGCTCAGATTTTAGTTTCATCACTCATCACTTATCAGTTATTAGTCATCTCTCATCATTCATCACCCATAATTTATCACTCACCTCTCATCACACATCATTAATCTCTCATCACTCATCATTACTCATCACACATCTCTCATCACTCATCATTCATCATTCATCACTCATCTCTCACCACTCATTACTCATCACTCATCATTCATCACTCATCTCTCATCTCGCATCTTTCATCACTCATAATTCATCACTCATATTTCATCACTCACCACTCATTACTCATCTCTCATCACTCATCTCTCATCACTCATCACTCATCATCCATCACTCATCATTCATTCATTACTCATCATTCATTACTCATCATTTATCTCTCATTATTCATCATTAACCACTCATCACTCATCACCCATCACTCATAATTCATCACTCATTCATAACTCTTCACTCACCATTCAATACTCATCACTCATCATTCACAACTCATCATTCATCACTCATTATTCATAGCTAATCACTCATCTCTCATCATTCATCACTCATCACTCATAACTCATCATTCACCACTCATCACTCATCTCTCATCACTCATTCATAACTCATCACTCACCACTCATAACTCATCCCTCATCATCTATAAGTCATCACTCATCTCTCACCATTCATCACTCATCATTCGTCACTCATTCATAACTCATTCCTCATCATTCACCATTCATCACTCATCATTCATCATTCATCTCTCATCTATCTCTCTATCTCTCTCTCTATCTATCTATCTATCCATCCATCCATCCATCCATCCATCCATCCATCCATCCAGGCGGGCAGAGGGGCACCGGGGAGCAGCCAAGGTGTTCGCTGTTCGTGAACTTCTTCACCAGTTCAGCCTCACCTGTAAAATCACACATGCATGGCTACAACAAAAATTGAATTTAATTCTGCACTTAAGGGGCTCATACTGAACAGTACAGAACAACACTCTTGCTCATTCATCAGCAAGCTGCGAGTGTGTGTGTATGTGTGTGTGTGTGTGTGTGTGTGTGTGTGTGTGTGTGTGTGTGTGTGTGTGTGCACTCATTCAGTCAAAAACTTAAAGAGCGTTCAGTTCTTTGAAGAGTCACTTTGGTCATCAGCGTGATCTCTCCTGAAGGCCGAGATTTAAGGTTCTCCTGAAGTGCCGTCACCGCGCGCTAAACACTCGATGCCTGGATGTTTAAGGCGGCTTGATCATCCTTTTGTAGCCCGGAGCCTTTTATTGTGGCGCTTTTCAAACTATAAACAAACAGACATGCTATTTTTATCATCCTGACAGGCTTGCTGCTCCCCCCAACCCAGGCCCCCCACCGGCTGCCGAAACACCCAGTGCGATGTACATAAACAATACATTATTAAATAACCACTATTTTTCATATATTAATGTGTAATAAATATGTAATGCGTTTGTTATTGTGGTGCGCGTGATGTATAATAGATGAAATAGGGTCTATATTTAGATGTTGTGCATTAAAAGGTGCAGTTTATGACAGTATATGGTTTATATGAAGCATTAAACTTGACAAGAGGCCTCAGTAGATATATAGACTACACTTGAAGGTTATAAGCTCTGTTAATCAGTTCGTAGCTTTAATTTATGCTTAATTTATGATGATGGACCCGGTTTTAAGAAACAAAATAATATAAAATTTTATAAGCAGATTTTATAGCTTTATTCAACATTCAGAGCTCTAATACAACACTGTAACTGTCTATTTTTAAAAACACATTCTTTAAAATATTTAATTGTTATTTTCCTCATGGTTTTGTCAGCACTGTGACAGCATGATCATTTGAGCTGCTCTAGACATCAACTCCATCTTTACTATTGGACGTTTTTCTTGTTTTTGAACTTTTTCAGCTCTGTTTCTGATCTAAAATTGATCTTTTTCATTTTTGCGGCTTTATAAATGTCCTACTAATGCCCTACATTCATGTTGCATTCTAATCACCAACCAGTTCAGTTTTACTTTTGTTGACAATTCTATTTTCTTTAAGGAACACACTTAACCTAGAATGTAGGCAGCTATGGATAGCGTGTATATCTTAAGCAGGCGAATAGTATTTAGGAAATGCGTTTTTGACATGCCACCACACACACACACACACACACACACACACACACACACACACACACGCACACACGGTCATGAAAAATGGACCAGTTGGGCTGCGGGGCTGGTGGTATGGGGTGGGGGGGTGGCTCCAAAGTCCAAAGTACTTCAGAAACACAGCAGGTGTGTGTAGGGAGGGGTGTGTGTGTGTGTGTGGGGGGGGGGGGGGTATTGATTGATACGGGCTGCGATTAGAAGTGGTTGAAAGGGTGTGTGTGATGTAAAATGAGTTTAAGGCTGAGGCCGTCACACACACACACACTCTGATTGACTTCCCCCTGTAGAGGGAAATTAGGCACCATCTGATAATGTTTATTAATGATGCTGGCGTGCTGGGGGGGTGGGTATGTAAATGTTATGCAACTGCAGAGCGCATTCTCCTGGCTGGAGCACAGAGACGGAGACGTGGAGCAGCTGGACTCCGATCCATATTTATACCAGCTGGCCCCACTACTGACTAGTCTGACCAATATCACCATGCACCACTGACCAGTCTGACCATCAGTGCATTTGCCTGGTGGACCGATAGTAATTTTGGGCTGGCGTGGAATCCCGTCAGTACCCCCCGCCCCTCCTCTGGAAACAGCAGCGAGAGGGCCGGTCAGCCTGGTGGGCTCAAAATCCCTGGTCCAATTTTTTGTCCCAGTCCAGCTCTGGTGAGCATGATCACCACGCACCACTGACCAGTCGGACCAGTATCACCACCCACCACTGACCAGTCTGGCCAGTATCACCATGCACGACTGACCAGAAACATCACCCACCACTGACCACCCACCACTGACCAGTCTAAGCAGTGTCACTACCCACTACTGAACAGTCGGACCAGTATCACCACCCACCACTGACCAGTCGGACCAGTATCACCACCCACCACTGACCAGTCGGGCCGGTATCACCGTACATAACTGACCAATCAGACCAGTATCATCATGCAACATTGACCAGTATCACCACCCACCACTGACCAGTCGGACCAGTATCACCATCCACCACTGACCAGTATCACCACGCACGACTGACCAGTAACATCACCCACCACTGACCACCCACCACTGACCAGTCTGACCAGTATCACCACGCATGACTGACCAGTAACATCACCCATCACTGACCATCCAACACCGACCAGTTTGACTAGTATTATCACCAACTACTGACCAGTAACTTCATTCAACTACTGACCAGTAACTTCATCCAACCACTGACCAGTAATATCCCCCACCACTGACCCCCAATTGCCCCTTACTGTTCCTGAGACTTGCTTTTATTTTGAAGAACGAGCTTAACGAGCTAAACTCAGTTTAGAATGAAGTCAGAACTAACCTGAAAATCATTTTCTGGTCCTCCAGAAAAATGGAGCTGCACTCAAACCCCCAGCAGATCTCAGGACCTCAGAAAATCAGCAGACACTCTGCTCGGACTCTCGAACCGTTCAGGTTTCCTCATCATTAGACTGATTTTAGAGCTGTACCGGACTGAAACCCTGATTTAGTTCAGTGTATTTTTACTCTGCTGTACTCACTGTATTTATTAACCCAGTTTTCTCCTCTCATCTCACCCCTTCCTCACAGCCCATCATCGACTCTTTTAATCACTGTGAAGCGATTCGAGCCTATAAATAAAGCTAATTACATTCTTACCACACGCAATCCAGAGGCGGTCATCACTGAAGGCCTTCAAGAAGATCCGCCAGTCTGGATTCCTCAGGAAAACTCAGAAGAGAAGAAAGTCCAGCACACACATGGAGATGGGGAGATGTTCTGAAGGTCTAAAAATACCCCGCTGTTGTTTGTGAAGCAGGAGTCGCCCAGAGAGCGTTCCTAATGAGCGCCAGACCAGAGTTTGGGAGGTGAGAGAATCAGAGAAAGCTGCGAGACGGTATCAGGAGAGCAGGATCTGAGCACCACCACATCACTGCCTGGACCTGAAGAGAACAAACCAGAAACACGAACCAGCAGCTTTTTTTAACGCAGGACAAATATCTTTCCTCACACGGTGGTTTACGATCAACACAACCTCCCCTAAACCTCACCGGAGGAGCAGGGAGACCCAAACCCAGACAGCTCGGCTCGCTGTCACCAATGGGCTGGGAGCATTACTATTTGTCTTTGGCATGAAAACAACATCAACAAAAACATTTTGAATTATTTTTTTAATTAACTACACTATAATTGATTTTTATATTGTATTCTGTCCTAAAATCATACATTAATTACCCATGAATAAAACAATAAAACTGTTTGAAATAAAACTGTTTGTTATTTTTGGAATTTAGATGCTATACGTTTTATTCATTCTTGTTGTCAAAATAAATGACTGAGGTAATTAATCCTGGAATGCATAACAACACATAACAACGTATTAAATTCATGCCGAGACCAACTTCTAATCTAAAAATATTTTCATATTTCAGTGGAATGGTGAGATACTCTGCCACCCATGTGTGGCTTCAACATTGTGATCTTCCAGAGAACAATAAACCCTTTTAATCGACTAACATTGGTGCGAATTGATATTGTTTTAAATAAATTACAAATCAAAATGTTTAGTCATTTTTATATCTGCTCATATCGACAAAATAAAAACTCAAAACACTCAGACTGAACAAATGACATGTGAACAAGTGTAAATAAAAACTAATTATTGTTCTGTTCTTACCAAAAGAAACTCAAAGACAGTTTAAATGCAGTCTGGGCTACCTTTGCACATTTAAGCAAATTCCAATATTGTCCATCAGTCTTAATTTTGCAGTTACTAGTTGATGATTCAGTTGATGAATAATTTATAGGCATCACTGAGAAACTAATAATAGCCTACATAATAATGTAAATATATTCAAAAATCACCATTTCTTTGGTTTGTAATTGGTTAGATCTGGGGTTACTAACTTAATTGGTGTGTCAATAAAACAAAAAACAAACATGACTAACAGTAAACAAATGTTAACGATTTACTTTAGTTTATTATTAGCTGTTAGCATGTTACTGGGACCTCACTGCTGTTTTTGCTGCTGCTGTATTTTCACCATTGACCTCGACTCACTAGCTGCTGCAGACAGTGCCCCTTAATAGTTTCATTGATGGATTCTCTATTCAAACCTTACACCAAACCCCTTGTTTTATGACCTGTAGCAGATAAACAGGCTGGAATCCGAGCAGCACGGTTTTAGCCTCCCATGACTTCGACCTTTCAGACTTTTTAGATTTTTCTGCTATCTGGTGCACAGGCTAAACTACTTTTAGTGAAAAGTAATGAGTATGTGTTGGGCAGCGGTAAAACCTACAAATGAGAGCGACATCCCAGCAGTTAGGTGTTTAGCGATGCAGCGTGTGGTGAATGTGGATGTCGAGAAATTGGCTAAGGCTGCCGATTGCAGCTGCCTGGTTCGGCGGTGGCTTGCCAGGGGCTTTCTACAGCATGTGCACGTCAAAGAACATTCAAATAAATACTTGGATCAATTCAGGGTCGTTATCAGCACAATGAGATGATCAGTGCGACAATCAGGAGCGCTATAGCACACTAGTGTCATCTTACACCCGAGGGGACGGTGTTTAGTTGCACTTTAATGGCTCTGTTTTTGCAGAAATGGTAATTGGGCTTGGGCGAGGGAGCGTAATCATCTTCCAGCCAGTGTTGGCACCACCACGCGCTTTCAGGAGCACTGGGCACCGACGCCCTTCTTTCATGTGGCACATCTGAAAGGCTCGGCTGGAGATTCCTCTTCATCTGCTGGAGTGTGTGAGCCTTCAGGTCTAGCGCCACACACACACACACACACACAGACCACACACAAACACACACACTGGCACACGGCTGGAGCCCAGACTTCGGCACCACCGCGGCACTTCATTATCACAGGGAAAGAGGGAGAAAGGGAGAAAGAGGGACTGAGAAAGAGGGACGAGAGAAGAAAGAGATGTAATAAGAATAATGGTCTCCTTCCTCGGCGGCATGATCAGTAATTGCTCGTTTCCACTCTTGGTTTCACTCTGGAAGGTAAAGGTGATGAAACATTCAGAAGGTTCTGGAGTTTTGTGATGGTGGTCACTACCAGCTCCAAGGCCACAATGGGCAAATCTGTTCCCCTTCAGTGGCCGGACGGTGTTAATGTTTGATCAGAAACGGGACCCTAAAACCTTCCTGGAGGAAGAGTAAAGGAACTTTAGGGAAAAAGGACTGCAGCACAAACTCAGCAAGTCTCAGGTTCAGAAAGTCCAGGAGCACTGAGGTCCCCTCCATCGGTGACTGGGACTCGACTGCCTCAGTTCAGTCATTACATTTGGAAAATGAACAGCCTCAAACTGAATACAGTAACAGGTTGGTTTCTGACCTTCCATACATCCTGAGCCTGCCCGTTTACTGCAGAGACGTTCTCTCGCCTTAAAAGAAGAGAAACACCTTCAATATGACAAAAGACACCTTTTAACAATCAGACACAGCAAAACACCCTCTGCTCCACCAACCGAAGACGCCGTCAATCAGTAAAGACATTTAAAATCTTTACCTCGAAAATGTAAGTCCTTTACTTTGGACTTTAGCTAAAATATTTCCAAAAAACTTCATCCAACTCTACATTAAAGTGATCAGACTTTAGCACACAGTATGACTTACTGTGATTTGGGACAATCTGAACACACACCAAACACACTCTGAACACACTCTGAATGCACTCTGAACACACACTGAACACACTCTGAACACACTCTAAACACACTCTGAACATATTCTGAGCACACACTGAACACACACTGAATGCATTCAGAACACTCTGAACACACTTTGAACGCACTCTGAACACACATTGAACGCAGTGAACGCACACTGAACATATTCTGAGCACACACTGAAGGGAGAATTTCAGAAAATTAACGGGGGCAGAGTAATGTAATTCTGAGATTTTCTCACTGACTCTGTTCTTCTCTTTATTTTATTTTTTTTTTAGTCCAAAATAAAGCCTTGAATCTCTAAAGTGAGAATTGTGAGTTCTGGAGATGAATCAACCACCAGAATGAATTTATGCCAGAAAAAGAGAAAGAGGTGGACTAAAGTAAAAACCCCCCACAAATATCACCAAAATGTACGAGCAGAACAGAAAATATTACTTAAATACATTCTAACTAGTCACACTACTCATCCTTGATTATGCGCCGGGCTCTCTTTGACATTGTAGGCCAGGATTTATGAACGCAGATTAAGTTTAGTCATAAGATTCATAGACTAATTTACTCTGTTAATGATGTTTTTGTGTTGAAATCCTCCATAAGCTTAATCTTTGTCCGGAAAACTGGTCACGGATTAAAGATTTAAGAATAATAATACTCTTAGCCTCTCTGCGAGGACGCGCTTTTCCAGCGTGTCATTCATACATATTAATGGGTAAAGTTCACCGTGTCTCTCTCCTCCTGCTCTCGCTTGCCCATTTCTCCCACAGCCGTATTTAACACACACACACACACACTCACACCCACACACACTCTCTCTCTCTTCACTCAGAAAACAACAACAAAAACATCTAAATTACCCCTTAAACACAAACACACATACCTACACACACACACGCTCACACACCCTTCACCCAGAAAACACACACTGCAGAGGTCGGACCTCCAGCAAGAGTCCACAGTTATACAAAGAAAGAGAGAGAGAGAGAGAGAGAGAGAGAGAGAGAGAGAGAGAGAGAGAGAGAGAGAGAGAGAGAGAGAGA
>JBBPDC010000032.1:14855937-14873626 GCA_037974485.1 Hemigrammopetersius urotaenia | reverse complement strand
GTAATATCAAAGGGAACTTTTACTTATTTCATTAAAATTCAGAGCAAATAGGACAAGCACTCATGTAAATAACAATACCCTTAACTTATTGTGAGTAGTGTATATAAAACTGTACGTAAAAAAGTGGTACATATAAAAAGTGGTGCATACTTACATATAAAGTTGTATATATAAAAAGCGGTAACTAAAGCCGTGGTACATATATAAATCTGTGTATATAAAAAGCTGAATATAATGCAGTACAGATATAAAGTGGTATATATAAAAAGCGGTATACAAAGCGATACATATATAAAGCGGTGTATATATATATATAAATCTGTGTATATACAAAGCAGTACAGATATAAAAAGATATAATAATGAATATGTGATTTCTGGCCCGGTGGTTCCTCAGTGGGGCTGAAAGTGACGCACATTCGTTCCCGATATGGTTCCCGTCACCAGACACCACCTCTCCAGCAAGCGGCGTCACTCATCACTCCTCTGGCATCCATAACATGCCAATTAATCTGTCATAATTCCGCACGGCCGTGACCTGCGTGGATATGGAGGCTGTAAATGTCTAATCGAGTTGGATGTTTGTCTTTTGCTGTCACTCTGGAGGAGCTCCCACAAATTAAACACTGGTTCCAGACCTGAGCCAAACCCAGCATAGACAGCGGCTCGCATTTAGTCTTGTTACTTTTATTATTTATTCTGCATTGTTTTTGTATTACTGTGGTTTGTTGACAGTAACTGATTTATTTCTCTGTTTATTTTTTAGATTTGCTAATTTCCTCTTGAAAAACTCTTGAATATATGATGTATGATTACTTATATATGTATTATTATTATTATTATTATTATTATTATTATTATTATTAGTAGTAGTAGTAGTAGTAGTAGTAGTAGTAGAAGAAGTAGTATTATTACAGTTTGGTTCTGTATCTGAAAATGTACTGAATTTTGGCTAAACACTGAAACGTTCTTTAATATCCAGTGTAGTTCAAGTGTGTTCAGACTTTTGATTGGTTGATCAGGGGCAGAGTACTGATTGTTTAAAATTGCAAATAGATAATAGTGTCATATGGTGTCATATGGTGTCAGAAACCACATTAGCAAATCCTCATAAACTATATTCGCATTTACTATATATATTATGTAAACAATAAATATGATATATGACCGCACTGACTGGTGATTTGACAAATGCCCCAAATATGCTCCCCAAACACTTTTATTTCATTTTAAACTCAGTTTTATACTTTACCCTTAGCGGAAATATAAAGGTAAGTCCATACAGACTGTACTGTAATTCATGCATGGAGATTTTCTTTGGTATAAAAAGGCAAATACAGTAATAAATTATTGTAATTTTTATTAATAAAAATGCAGTAAAATGTAGGGGTAATCACCAATAATTTTTACAGTTCAAAAATTTTCTGTTCATCAGCGGTGTGTCTTATTCAGGATTCTTCAGGAGGAGTAGAGACCCTCCGGTTAAAGCAGACATTGGACGGCGACTGAGCTCAACAGCCTCTTTTAATTTAATAAGTAGTAATAAAACTACTGTGCTTTAAGAAGAACAAAACAAAAAACAAGAGAAACACTCAAGATGAGTCAGGGGTGGACTGGCAATCTGTGCGATCTAGAAAAGAACGGCTGTCCGATGCATGATGGCTGTCAGCCTGTCTAAACAATAAGCAGCTTTAAATATAAAAATATGCAATTCTCAGAAACACACTAAAGTATAAATGCAAAACAATAGATAAATAAAAAGCCAAAAAAAAGCACAATCTGAACAGAGTGCTCTGGCAGGCATCTGGATGTGGCCACACCGCCCCTACACTGATTTATATTTAGCTGAATTTATATTTGGATTACTATTTATATTACAAAATTTGTACATTTCTCGTAATAATTTAGAAATAAAATGCATAAAAAACATTTCAGTTCATATATAATAAATTATGTAATTGTATACGTGTCATAGACTCTATATGTGATCTATTGGTAGAGTTGTGGTGGTTTTTATTTGGGTAGCCATTCTCCTGGCTCTCTATCTGGCGGCTTCACAACAGCTACCTGTGCTAATACAGTGTATCCCAGAAGCCCTCGGGGGCGCACTGTAATTATTTCATGCCAAACCGTTATTTATCGGGCCCGGCGCCCCGCAGAATGTAATGGTTCTGCTTCAGGAGGAGAGAATGCCTTTATAGAAGCAAATTAAATGTCAGGCATCTGTCTTTGATTCTTTTAAAGCTTGTTCTAATTAGTTACAAAAGCTATACATCCTGGAGATCATCCTCACGCGTCACTTTCCACGCGCCGTGCCGGGAACTGCTTGATGCGAGCTCACGCAAACCAAACACACACAAACACTCTTTTGTTTTTTTTAAAATCTCATTAGCCATGAAGGTGCAGTTTCATCTCCAAAGCTGCCGTCTTTGTGCCGTACATCACAGGGCCGCAGTAACGTCTGATAAGAGACGTCACGCCGGCTGATTGCTGGTTTCAGGTGCGGTCCTCACACCGCCACTCACTTACAAACAAACTGGCAGCTTTGGAAAAAAAAACTACAGAGACCCAGAGTGGTCGTAAAGCCACAGTACGGTAAAAACTAACCAAACACACACAGTTTACATGCTTTAGACCAGATTCAGTCCAACAATCACCACCAACAATCCAACAATCACCACACAACAGCTGTCACACAACTGAAATTTCTCTTCTATAGTTTGGAGAATGAGAGAGAGGGAGAGACGACTGTTTGTGAGCTGCTTAGAAGAACACAGGTTGGGTTCCAGATTTCTCCTCGATGCCTCCAGCTGTTGCTCAGATTTTGGAATTAATTTCATAAAGTTTCAATTGAGCCAAAGCAGGCATTTCAGGCATTTGATGAAATGGTGGACAGCTGCAGCTCATTTGAGGATGAACCCCCATCATGTGCTGCAAGACGTCTGCCTCATCAACACCACAATACATTCTCATATACAGTACTGTGCAAAAGTCTTGGCACCCTCATTCCTTTATATTCTATATTTAAATAAGCGGGTTCAGTGATTTATGGCAACATGTTAAAACTCACAGTAAATCCAGAATAAGCACAGGGAGGGTGTGTTTACCTCTAACAGCTTTAAAGTCGTTGTGTGTTCTGAGCTCCGTTAGGACCACCGTTCACAGCCTGAACTCTCTTAGACAAGCTCTCCTGTCATTTCTTTAAGGTCTTTAGGAAGAGTTCTCCGGGCTTCTTGAAGGACGTTACAAAGCTCTTCTCTGGTCTTTTGTTCTGTTCCCTGTCCAGAAGGTCCACGCTGCTTCAGCTTTGGGGGCCAATCCAGGACTGATAGAGTTCCATCCTGTTTTTGTATTGATATCCTTAGACTGTGTGTTTGGGATCAGTGATGCTGTAAAATGAAGCTGTCGCTAATCAAACTTTATCCAGATGGTATTGTCAGGGACTGTATCTTCATTATTAATGTAATAAAAACAGATACTAATGATTCATACCATGTCACAGACCACATAAACATGTCTGTAGGGACTACTGAAGGTGAGTGTGTGAGGATGTAAGTGTGTATTTGCACATACTAAGTAGCAGTGGTTTTAGGTGGGGGATGAATATGAATTTTTTCAGTCTCTCTTTAAAGTATTGATGTGTTTTTCTTTACCGGGCCGGTCCTGGCTGGGGCAGGAGTAGTGCCCGCTGCGTGATGGTGTTGTGTATTAGTTGATATTTGAGTCAGGCGGTGAGTCGGAGGAGGTCAGATGTCACTGGTCTGGAATAATCGTGAGATCTGTATGTATGGTGCTGAATCAGACCAGGAGGATTAAAGAAATAACAACAACATCACTGGGCGCCGACTCCAGCTCTGAGTCTGAGAACCTTCAGCACCAAAATCAGGTGAGAATAACAAACTGGCTGCACTGATAACGGATTACTTTCATGTGAATGATCTTCTTTAATCTGCTTCTGTGTCTAATCTAAACATATCTGTATATCTTTTACATACTCTTTGATTGTATGTACAATGTATTCAAGGTTCAGGCTTACTTTATTGTCATCAGCAGCTGTGAACACGCACAGAGAGAGATGAGATGTTTCTCCACAGACCATAGAGACCTGCATTCAACCGAGTGCAGGTCACAACAGACTGAGGACAATAAATAGACAGACAATAAATAGACAGACAGTATGGACCCTCTGTAACCCTTTTGGAGTAATGATGACTGTATCACTGTCACGGTGGAAGGCAGAATACTGAGTGAACTGTGCCCACTGTGTAGCGTGGTGGAAGGACTCAGACGTGAGAGAGCACGAGAGAGTTGGTAAGCCACGCAGTTGATCTCAGAATGCTCCCAAGAGGAGTTAGAGTCCACACCAACATGAACTCGCGTTCTGAACACGCACACACATAAGTATACAAACAGACTCTGGAGAGTCAGAGTACTCACGGTACCGATGAGTAGGGAGGTGAGTCGAGTAGAGTTGAGAAGGAAGCGACATGCGGGCATGAAGCTTAGCAACTTCAATGTCTGTGTGAGGAATATATACTTACTTCCTGTTTATATACTTTACGTGAGTCACTTCCGGTGCCGATTGATGTCACGTGATCCGCTGTGTGTGACAATCACTGTTGATCTGATTCCTGCACAGGAGGCAGTTACAGCACTGAACAGAGTTCCATGGATGACAGAACACTACAATAAATAAACAACGAAGAGGCAATGTAGCAGTGCAACAGTAAAGTGAGTGGGATGTGAAACTTACTTTACCAGAAATTAAAATATTGCACTATACATACATATTATTTGCTCTGGAATCATAATCTGATTCTACAGTTAGCATCATAGAAAAACCACAGTGAGTGAGTGTAGAGTTATATCAGTGAGGTCTTAAGTGTGCCTGTACTGCAGTAAACAAGGATACAGTAGAGTGCAGGTGTAGCTCAGTATAAAACAAATTATAGATATTTAGTATAAATAGCAGTATAAATAGCATAAAGTGAGGTAGTAAATAATATAAACTGAGGTAGTTGATAGTATAAACTGAGGTAGTTAATAATATAAACTGAGGTAGTTGATAGTATAAACTGAGGTAGTTAATAATATAAACTGAGGTAGCTAAAAGCATAAAGTGATGTAGTTGAGTGTGTTTTGTGTGCACTCCTGGCCCTGATGGCATGTGCTACGAAACTGTTGCACAGCTGTGCAGAACAAGAACAGAAGCTTCGATACCGTTTGCCAGGCGATAGAAGGGAGTCTGTGTGCTAGGTGAACGGTCCTTCACAATGTTACTGGCTCTGTTAAAGCAGGGTGTTTGGAAAATGTCCTTCAGGGGGGCAGAGACACACTAATAACCTTATCAGCTGCTCTCACTGTCCAAGACAACGCTGTGATGCAACAGGAGAGGAGAGTTTCGATGGTGCTTCGATGGTGGGGGGAGGCTCGCTCTCTTCAGTCTCCGTAAAAAGTGCAGGTGCTGCTGGGCCCTTTTAGCTGTGGAGGTGGAGTTGAGGGTCTAGAAGAGGTTCTCTGTGATATGGATGCCCAATAACTTATTAAGTGTTTAGTATAAACACTTTCATTGTATATAACATGTATATGACATGCACCCATTGGCTATATTTGTGTTTGTATGTGTGTGTGTGTGTGTCTGTGTGTGTGTGATATAATAAGTAGCGTCTCAGTAGTTTTCTGGCTGGATGTGTGAATTTCAGCATCGCAGCATCCATTTTTAGTACAATTATGGTGGAGGTTCTCAAGGGCAAGTTAAGCTCCACTTTGCTGCTGCTTTTGTTAGTTTGCTGCTTGCTGATTTAAAATCTTAAAAGCCTTAAAGCGAGAGAGGCTACAGTCAGTGATTCTATCAGAGTGACACAAAGGGTGCAGCAGCAGGACTTCAGCCTAAACTATTACAGAAGTGCTGAACAGACACCAGCAGAAATGGATTTGTTTTGATGGTTCTATAATATGTTGAAAGTAAACAGTTTGCACCAAACACAAGACTGAGTGAAACATCACTGACGACCGAAACAGCAAATTGCAACAGTTGTTACAAGAGGTGTGAAGAAAAACAGTGTATTTAAGGGATACACAAAAAAAGAGATTTTGATAAAGAATTTAATCCCAGAAGAAACGCAGGTCAGATCA
Source organism: Hemigrammopetersius urotaenia (assembly GCA_037974485.1). Classification (NCBI taxonomy): domain Eukaryota; kingdom Metazoa; phylum Chordata; class Actinopteri; order Characiformes; family Alestidae; genus Hemigrammopetersius; species Hemigrammopetersius urotaenia. The sequence goes on along the minus strand of JBBPDC010000032.1, from coordinate 14,867,492 downwards.
TCAGAGCCAATATGTGCGTGCCCAGCCAAAGAGACATGAAAGAATTTTTTTTAAAGCATTTTTTATGGCTTTCTTATTTTTTTCTGAGTTTCGTTTGAAGTGCTGACCTTCTGATCTTGTCAGAAAGCATCGTCCAGCGAGCGCGCAGGAAGAGATCCAATTTGGTGTTTGATTTTGGAACATGAATGCAGCCGTTCTGTGTATCGGAGAGAACCTTCAGCCATGTGTCCTTGTGAGAGGAATCAGGAAAACCTGGATAAGTGATGAAGCAATGATGTTTATATACACAGAGCCAGAAGTGAGCATTTACTCATTTAGGAAAGTGATTGTTTGTAAACAGATGCCCCCCCAGATGACAAGTGTGTTGTGTTCAAGTGCTTTTGTTGGCAGACCCACAGTTCATCTTGAGCTGTTACTTGGGCCAATGCGTAGCAGAGATCGTGGGAGATGTAGTCTTTTAAAAGGCTACTGATTTTCCAGAAACTGTTTGAAAGATTTAGATATAGAACACACGCCATATCGGGAAATCTAGCTTTTTTTGTAAATGTGTGTGAAAAATGTATAATAGTGTCACAGGTCAGCCACAAGGTAAGGTGAGGGTGTCACACTGGGGCTGAGCTCCCTCAGGTTGGAGGCACATAAGCAGACACCCATTTTCTCTTCTGCTTTTCTTAATTTCACAAACACAAAATAAAAGGCACAGGGGCCTACAAAACCACTAAACCAGGAAAAAACCCAACACCAGGGGTAAAGTGAGGGAGAATTGACAAAGGAATAACACAAAATACAGCCTCTTTATACTGTGAACCAAAACTTAAGACACCTGAACATAATCAGTGCTTCATCCCTGGCCAGCCGAGATTTCTTATTAATCTCCCAGGCCAGGGATAATGCCACACCCCCAGTCAACATAAAAGTCTTTCCATTATTTAGGCAACAGTGGCCTCTAGTGGCTGCTGACAGGGGGTCTCTTGCTTGTTTGTGTTCTTTGCTCTCCGTCACGTTGAAAGTTGATCTCACCTTGGCAACAGGTGTATCAAAAATTTCTCCCAATTCCCAGGTGGAAATTACGACGTGAGGGTGTGTTCATGTGCTGTATTCTGGTTTCTGGTATTTACCATAATTCCCACAGGACGTGAAGGCACCATTAATATGGATTTGGAATTTTGGTACAAATCCAAATACAGCCTAAAGATTTTGGCAGCTGAGTTCAGATTTAATCTTTTGACTCATGCCTGTCACACTGTATGAATATTAGATTTTGCTCTGAACTGTCCCTTTAAGTGCGGTGTGAAGGGTTTCAGCGAGTCTCCGGTTGGGCAGATGTTCAGTACGAGCAGGTTCTTCGCTTTTAGTTTCCACGGCGACTAAGAAACGTCTGACTCATGTGTGACCTTCGTGTTAGCTATCATTAAGAGTGCTCCCTGTCATCACCGTTGATTGTTGTTCTCATGTGTGTCTTTGTGTGTGTGTGTGTGTGTGTGTGTGTGTGTGTGTGTGTGTGTGTGTGTGTGTGTGTGTGTAATGCCTGGAGACACAATGTGTGCTCCATCACACTTTCTAACACTTTACACCTTTTGCAGATTTCCAGACTTCCACTGTTTGTAATTTAATTCATATTGATGTTAATATCAGTGCTAACACTCTTAATAACCCTGTAAATAGTTCAGATTGTGAATACTGTTAACACAGATACACTCTTGTTATTATTACTTTTAACACTGTTAATTACACTGTAAATGATGAACCGTACCATCAATGCTGTTCTATTAATACTGGTGATATCCTGTTAATGAAGTACTTGATAACACTTTTGTAAATATGAGAAATAATAGAACTTAGGGTTTTTATTCCCCACCTTACGCAGAAACATACCATCAATAATAATCATAGTTGACCATTTAATTGTCTGTTCAGTCCTTTTATCCCATTCTAAGGGATCTAGTTTGGTTAATTAGTGACTATGCTGAATTTTCTTGGATGTTCACTTGCGCAAAATTCTTGTAACATTACAAAGTAAATTTTTTCTGCCGAGTGTGAAACTACAAATAAAAATGATATTGTGGAATAGGCTGAGAAGCTGCTGTTCCTTTAGTGAAGTCTGAAATAAACACTTCGCCTCAACACTCTGGTTAATGTTTTGCTCTCAATGATTTTAATCTCATCTGGAAGAGAAAAGAAATTGCTAAACTGCCGTGAGTGCCACCAGAGACCCTCAAAAGCTGCTGGGCTCTGCTTGTCCTGAACGTGAGTAACTAAAACCATAAAACTGGGCCCTTCAGTACTGGACCAATGGCTATCATATAAAAAGACACACAGGTCCAGTTTTCAGAGTGTTTTTCAGAGATGTTCTGTCTCTCGGACTGGAGGAAAAAACGACCTTGGACTGAATCAGCACTAACAGTCAAGCGCCTCCTTCATTGCTGTTTACTGTCTCTGGTGTTTCTGGATCCTCCTCATAACATCTTGTGGCTGAAGGTTTAGCCCGGTGACAGGCTGTCCATTACACTGCATGACTCATGAGTTTATTTTCAGGTTCACCAGTACATCTGTTGGTCCTTCAGGTCTGAACAAACAACAGGAATAAACCAACAATTATGTCTGAAAACTGAAAACCCAATTACAGCTTTCACATAATTAATTAAAACACCTTTTATGAGAGTCCTTGGGCAAGACTAACACTATAGAGATACACACACAAATTCATGGGCTTACGTTTAAAGAGCACCTACAAATTGTGAAAAATGCCAATTTGTGATGTGGTAAAAAAAATTTTCTGGTCTGCAGCAGCATCAAAGGGCAGCAGCTAGTCAACAGCAAGGAGAACTAAATATCGTTCCCGGATTGGCTTTCCATCTCCCCGCCTAAAAGTACAGCAGTATTTCACCAACCCAACCCAAGACGGTTAAAAATAATCAATTATTTTTAAATGATTAATTTCAATTTTATTGCATAAAAAAATGTATATTTGGTGTGGAAATAATTACAGAAGTCACACTTTCCTGTAGTTCTTGACAAGGTTTGCACACACTGCAGCAGGGATTTTGGCCCACTCCTCTTCTCCAGATGCAGAGTTTCAGCTCCCTCCATAGATTTTCTACTGGGCTCAGGCCTGGAGACTAGGCCACTCCAGGACCTTGAAATGCTTCTTATGGAGCCACTCCTTAGTTGCCCTTGGTTGTGTTTTGGATCATTGTCATGCTGGAAATTCCAGCCAAAATCACGTGATATATGGCCCCATTCATCCTTTCCTCAATACAAAGCAATTGTCCTTTCCCCTATGCGGGAAAACACCCTCAAAGCATGTTGTTTCCATCCCCACGCTTCACAGTGGGTATGGTGTTCTTGGGATTGTACTCATCCTTCTTCTTCCTCCAAACAGATGTTCCTTGGCAAACTTCAGACAGGCCTGGACATGTGCTGGGCTGATCCCTCACCTTTTTCATGATCATTGATATTCCATGAGGCGAGAAAGGAGATTGAGGATCTTCAGTTTCTTTCATTTTCTAGTAATTGTGGCAACAGTTGTTGCCTTCTCACTAAGCTGTTTGCTTATTGTCCCATAGTCCATCCCAGCCTTGGGCAGGTCTACAGTTTTGTCCCTGGTGTCCTTAGACAGTTCTTTGGTCTTGCCCTTAGTGGAGAGGTTGGAGTCTGATTGATTGAGTGTGTGGACAGGTGTCTTTTATACAGGTAACAAGTATAAACAGGTGCAGTTAATACAGGTAATGAGTGGAGGATAGGGGGGCTGTTATGTGACTTACAGTTACAAGCTAACAGTTATGTGAGAGCCAGAATTCTTGCTGGTTGGTAGGTGATGCAATAAAATTGAAATGTTTATATACACTTATGCAAGTATGTATGTATGTGTTTGTGTGTCTGTATGTTTGTGTCTATATGTATGTGTGTGTATGTGGGTGTGTGTGTGTCTGTACGTTTGTGTGTGTGTGTATATGTATGTGTCAATATATATGTGTGTGTGTTTGTGTCTGAATGTGTGTGTGTGTGTGTGTCTGTAAGTGTGTGTGTGTGTGTGTGTGTGTGTGTGTGTGTCTGAAGGACCTTTTCTTGCTCTTTCTTTCTGTTTGGCCAAAAAGAGGCCAAAATAAATCTGAGTGACCCAAACTGACCCTCAGCTGCTCCAGCAGCGGATCTTCAGAGACCTGAGAGGAACACCGACCTCAGCCAAAGCCTCCAGCATCCAGCAGGCTGGGGTGAGCTGGGTCGTCTTGATCTGTAGATGAGAAGAATGTGACCTCAGAAACTTACATAAGGGCCCTGAGAGCAACCATGGTAAGCAGATTCCCCGGGTCTTCTGTCTCCTCTCCATTCAGCTCCATTAGAAGTTGCTCCTCTTCAGCCCGGACAATAAGAATGATAAGGAGGCGCTTTCAGGACCAGCTGCGGAACAGAAGGCTCTTTGTGCTGCTTTGGTGCTTTGGTGTCATCGGCACATCAATCTAATAACGGCGGCGTGTTGGAGGCGAGGCAGAAGTAGATAAGAGCTGAATGGAGCATTTAAACTATCCAGCAGTGCTCAGGAGGTCAGTCCTCACAGTGTCCCCCCCGAAAGAGATAGGGCCAGACTCGCATGTTAAAATCACTATTTCTCCTTCTTTTCTTCTGATGCCTCCTGTACAATGGAGCACACCAGTCCCTAAAGGACAAACAAAGCTTGCCCATGGCTTTGTCTGGAAGATCGCTTTTATCAACTTTAAAAAGACCAGTGAATGTAGATGCAGTGTGGGAGCCTTTCTTTGTGTTATGGAGGCGGATGTTTGTCTTCTTCTTCCTCTCTATCCGACCAGCCTACTATTAGACCAGTCCAACTTCTTCCATCACTCCATGGTCCAGATCTGATGTTCACTGTAAATCTTTCGGTGGTGGACAGGGGTCAGCATGGGCTCTCTGACCGGTCTGAAGCTACGCAGCCCCATTCCCAGCAGGGGGCACTGCACTGTGTTCTGACGCCTTTCTATCAGAGCAGCATGACCTTCTTCGCAGTTTTTTTCTATAGCAGATCTTCTTTGGATCTGAACCTGGGTTGATCTTCGCTCCCCACCACAATCAGAGAACCTTGGGAGTCCAGGACCCTGTCGCCGGTTCTCTGGTTATCCTTCCTTGGAGCAATTTTGGTTGGTTCTGACCACTGAACACCAGGAACCCCCCACAAGACCTACCATGTTGGAGATGTTCAGTCAGGTTCAGGTCGGGACGGGTTCAGGTAGGATTCAGGTCGGGTTATGGAGTGGGTTCAGGTCCAGTTCGGGTCGGGTTGCTTTATTCGTGATGGAAAAACATATGTTTGCAGGCCCTCATGTCCATTGAAAAGTACTGTAAGACCCACTTTCAGCCCGGTCGTCAAGCAGCTTGAGTTCGCGTCAGCTTCAGTTTGGGTTTTGGTTGGGTTCTGGTCAGGTTCGGGTCAGGTTCAAAACGGGTTCAAGTCAGGTTTGGGTCGGGTTCAGGTAACCTGTTCTTCTACAGGAGACACCATCTAAAGACCATTTGTGTTCACCTGGAGGTTTAACGTTGCAGCTGATTGGTGTGTGTGTGTGTGTGTGTTAAACTGCTCATTGTCTGTTTGCTCTTTCTGGCCCATAGCAGGACTGAGGCGACATACAGGAGAAAGTAGAGCGGAGGGTAGTCTGTCCATCAATTAGCACCCGTTTCACCTCTACTGTCAACACACTCCGCTCCAGGTTTACCTCCCTGTTCCGTTATTTATGTATTCATTCATTTACACATCTTTTTATTTTCTCAAGGACAAGCAGACCTAAACCATTTACAAAACTGTGAGATAATAAAGACATCTTGAACGAGCCCATCCTAAACAGCCCACAGTAAGGAATCCACACCATCTCTCAGACTGAACTTATTTCAAACCTGCAGACTGAGGGGAGAGAAAGGAAATAAAAATAGAAGTAGTGGTGATGAAAGATGTACAGTACTGTGTAAAAGCCTTGGTGCAACTCTCATTTCTCGACTTTTCTTCCAGAGATTTCCAGTCCAGTCCCTGAACCTGGCCAGTTTCATAGGAATATTTTTGTTGGTTAAGACACACAGTGAATCATTCAAGCAGAACAAAGAGTCTCTAACTGAAGACCTGAACCAGTGAAGAAACAGGAGCAGATGATTCCAGATGATCAGGCGGTGATCAGTATACTGGTGGTTCTGAATGCTGAGTGGTTGGAACTCCTTTATCTAGACTCCTCATATCTGTAGACTCTTTGCAGCCTGTCAGTAAAACATTTGTTCACATTTCTTTCATTTAATCTCCTCAGTGTGACAAAGATCAGACAGTTTGACAGAAAATAGGATTTTTACACCAACAAGGAGATTCAAAGCAGAATATGAAGAAACGAGGGGGGCTCCAGACTTTTGCACAGTTATGTATATTCAGCTTGAATATGCACACTATTAAGGTCATCCACACATGAAGAATAAACTGAAATAATAATATTCATTTTTGAAAGATCAGAAATGTTGTTTTGGCTGATGGATGTCTTGGCACATCCATCGCGTGAGGGCTGATTGTGTATATTTGTTTTTTTGCCAAACTCTCGCTTTAGGAAACGAGCGACTGGTCTAGCCGTGGTGAGAATCCCAGCCCGAAAGAAAGCAGCTCCATAATTGTCTCTGCTTGTATTGTGTTTTCCTAATTCGTCCTTCCGTCTGTTGAATAGCGATCAGCTCTGCCATGTGCTTGCACTGCTTTTTACCTCCGATCTCGCCTGACAAGAACCATATGCTGCATTTTCCTGGGTTCATGTGTGTTAAAGGTTCAAACCGCAGGCTTGAATATGACAAGAAAACTGAAATACCAAGAATAATGAATAAAGCAAAATAAATAAGGATGGTAATATGTGCTTCATTTTCTCATTAGAAACACAGCGTTAAACATCCACTCCCGACCTGAAAGGATACTTGAGGAACCCATGGAGGAACTTTACCTCAGTCTAGCCAGATATTAAAACCACCTGCCCAATATTGTTCAGTTCTCAAAACATCTGTGACTTTTCAAGGCCATGGAGAGATGGAAGAAGGTGGGTAGAAGTTCTCTTCTACACCATGGTTTACTTGGAGAAGAGATGGATCAGGATGCAGAATGTGACGAAGGCGAGGTGGTGGAGGCAGTATGATGCTCTGGGTGATGTTCTGCTGGAGAACTTTGGTTCCTGCATTCATGTAGACATTCCTTTAACATCTAAACACTGCAGACCATGTTTCCCCTTCATGGAGACGCTGTTCCTGATGTCAGTTCCTCTTCAGTAGGATGACCCCCCCACACTGCAGACACTGTTCAGGAAATGTTTGAGGAATATCGCAAAGAGATCAAGGTTCCTCCAGATTCCCCAGATCTCAATCTGATCGAGCTTCTGTGGGGCAAACTACGTAGTCCCATCCATAGGGGAACCACCTCACACCTTCCAGGACTTAAAGGATGTGCTGCAGAATCATAGACCTCCAGAGGTTCTTGTGGAGTCCAGACCTCAATGTTTCAGAGATGCTTAGGGGGAACGAGGAAAAACACACAATATTAGACTGGTTTTAATGGTCTGGCTGATCGGCATACAGGTCATCCAGAACTCTAATGTCTAAAAGAAACAGAAACTAGAGCAGTTTGTTTAATCTTGAAGGACAAAGACAGGAGGGAAAATGTTCTCTGAAGAGTTTTTGTTGCGGAACCCACATATGCATCCACACAGATGTTATAAGTGGACCTCAGGGACAGTGATGAAGCCAGGAAAACTGTAGAATTGGCTCTTTAGATGTTTATTTGCATGGGGAGAAGCTTTGCGAATGGTGAAGGCAGTCAGACAGAGCCCTTCATTATCCAGGCCTCATGCTGGAAACTTCAAAGTGACTCCAGACTCTGTTTTCTTCTACAACCACAAACCAGCTCATCTCACAAACTGCACCGCTTCTTTAATAACAAATAAAATCACTTTTACATCACCTTATAATAGTATAATTATACTACTTTTAGATTATGTTATCTACTAAATTACTTATCTTATCTTCTAAATCTACTTTTAGACAATCACCTAAAATTACTTTTACGCTACCTACCAAAACTACTTTTAGATGATTTTATTTCATAAAATGACTCCTATATTTTCTAATAAAACTACTTTTATATTACCTACTATGATGACTTTAACCCTAAAACATTCACAGTGGAACAAATGTCTCATAGCAAAAACATATTTAGTATAAAGATTAACAGACATGAGATTTTGCATCTAGCTGATCTTATACACTAAACCATATTTTTTTATCTACTTAAACTACATATAGATTATCTTATCAGCTAAAACTATTTTATATATTAGCTTATGTCCTAAAACTACTTCTGCATGATCTTATCTACTGAAGCTATTTTGTATCTATAGAAATCTATAGAAATGTTAACTAGCTGAAAACCACTGAACTCTGTCCATGTCTATGAGTCTCTTTGTGTCAGAAACCTCGTAGGCGAGTGTATCAAAGACTGAATGTCTCCGGGTGAGTTTGCGGCAATGTGGAGGTGCCGTTAGCAGCGTGCTAACGTCACAATAAACTTGGCTACATTCACGTCAAGGTTTAGATGAATCTGTGAGTTTTAGGATAAGGAGGAAACTGCCTGTTTAATGTTTGGAGATTAAGTTGCGGATGAGGTGGACGCAGCACTCCAGGAAGGTAGCAGATTGAGCGACAGGGCTGTGTGTGTGTGTGTGTGTGTGTGTGTGTGTGTGTACATGTGCACATGCATCCTCTAAAGCCAGGCCTGCGTGGCCTAAGCCGGTGGGTTTTGTCCTGAGCCTCTGAGCCGCTTCCAAAGCCCGACTGCTCTGTCAGGAAAAAGCCACAACCTGCTATGATTCTGCCCTGCCTTCACTCCCACGCACTGTCAATCAAGCGCTCTCACCCACACACACACACACACACACACATACACACGCACACACGCTGGCACCACACCGCCTGCAGATGCCCAGCAATCGCTCACTGCTAAACCCTACAAGCACCACTTATCTCCCAACACTGTTTTTACTCACAATGGGCTAAAAGCTGGTCAAAATATTTCTGTGTGTTGTTCCTCACCCTTTAAAGAGCCGGGCGGCAGATTATAAAGGTATTGCTGCACGAAGAGTTGTGTTTACGTCCACATCCGTGCAGATGAATGTTCTTTTCTGAAGGTCAAATAAATGCACATTATGTACAGAGACACATTTCTGAAAGGTCTGATACACAATTAGTGGTTGATGAAATAAAACTACTTGGAAAAAAAGGGATGGCACATTTTATATGTTGCATATGTATATACATATAAACAAAACTCAGTCCTGGATTCCTGGATCGGCCCCCAAAAGCACAGATCTCCACATTACTGAAGCAGCGTGGATCATCTGGACAGAGAACAGAACAACAGACAAAGACGTCCAGAGCTCTGGAACGTCCTTCAAGAAGCCTGGAGAAATCTTCCTCAAGAACTTGACAGGAGAAATGACAGGGGAGCTTGTCTAAAAGAGTTCAGGCTGTGAATGGTGATCCTAACGGAGCTCAGAACACATACTGACTTTAAAGCTGTTAGAGTTAAACACACACTCTCTGTGTTTATTCTAGATTTACTGTGTTTAAAAATGTTGCCGTAAATCATTGAACCCACTCATTTTAACACAGAAAATAAAAGAATGAGGGGGTAAAGACTTTTGCACATAGTCCACATGTGAATTGAATTACTCTGGAAATCAATGGAAACTCCATGTCTGGAATGATGTAGAAGCTCTTCAGCATCTGATTCAGGTTCCAGTTCAAATGATACTCGTGACCTGAACTATTACAAATGTGTGCAGATTTTATTGGAATTTGCTTTTTTTTTTTTTTTTACTTTTCTGATATTATCAATAATACTGATTATTATTTCCCAGGTCAGAGTTGCTGCCTAAACATTTATAGTTTCTAAACCAAAACATGTTCACCTTAATTATGGTCCAGAGGCTCAGTATGATATTTTAATGGGCAGCTTTGATGAAGGACCAGGATGAAGGTCCTTCACTTTTAGTCCAGCGAGAAGATGCTCTCTGGAGTGACCTTCATCCTGTGACTTCAGCATTTGGAGTGAGGTGAATGAAAGTCACTCCAGCTAGAAGACCCTCTGCCACAGGGTCTCTTCCGCCTGGACTAAACCTGAAGGACAGCGGGTGTTTCTGAGGTCGGCTTTGATTTTAGGAGGGTTTTATGAGCCTGTATTGATTACTGCTGTTCAGAAAGATCAAAGACCCGCAACTAGTAGCAAAAGGAGGGTTATGATCCTTCATTTACACGCAGGTTCCTAAACGTGCCTTTATAAAAAGAACAAAACAGAGCATAACAGAAATAAAACCGTGAGTCTTGTTTGTTAGTGAGGAGAGCGGAGAGGGGGGGATGGAGGAAATAAATAAATAAAGCAAAACGAGCACAATATTGTTCTCGGGCTTGTCGAGGAGCTCATAACGAGTTTGGAAGGTGGCGTGTTTCTCTCCAGCCCTGTTTTTTTCTCTTTCTGAGAGTAAGCAATTAAAGGAAGTGGGTCAGTGGTTATTGAAGCGGTGCAGCATGGGGCCGCGTCCGTATCATCTTTTATTAAAAACAAATAGCCTGTGCATCTTCCAGCCTCCCTCTCTCGCTCGCCCGCCGCTCCCGGCCAATCAGAGCGCCTCATCAGTCTGATTGTAGGGCCGTGGGTTCGTCTCCGAAATAAAGAGGGAAATAAAGTTGTTTCTGTTTCTCGCCGCTCTGTCCGTCTGCGCCGAGCAGGACATTAAGTTGCATTCAAGGCCTCATTTCACCCACCAGCGAGTCCCAGCTCTAACCCACCTGAGGAACTCCGACCCCGGACATGCCATCCAGACCCTCCACCTTCACACTGAGGAGCTCATTTCTCACCCCCACCTCAACAACACACACACTCACCCAGACACACACACACACACACACACACACAAACACACACACACACACACACAGACATACAGATGATGTGATAATAGCAGAGGAAACGACAGACTCTCAGCAGCAATAAAGAAACAGTAAGGATCCACATGATGAATCAAAAGTAACATTTATAGTAACATTAACATTAACTCTCTCTCTCCCTCTCCGTCTCCCTCTCTCTCTCTCTCTCTCTTTCTCTCTCTCTCTGTCTTTATTTTCTATGGTTATTTGGCTTGTTGGTCTCCTGTGTGTTATTAAACCGTGTTTTCTTAAATCGATGTGAATTCAGCTTTCTGAAAGGACTAAACAGTTGATTAAGAACAGCAGAGTTAAATGTAGCCGTACTGACTGAGAATTCAATATTTATGGTTTCTTCTCTGTTCAAACTGCACAAAACATCAACCTACAGTTAGAACCTCTGAGAGCCTCGAACACATCAGCCTATTCACTTCCTCATGGTGGTCAGTGTTTACAGACTGTTCACTTCCTCACTGAGGTCAGTGTTTACAGACTGTTCACTTCCTCACTGAGGTCAGTGTTTACAGACTGTTCATTTCCTCACTGAGGTCAGTGTTTACAGACTGTTCATTTCCTCA
>JBBPDC010000032.1:14826658-14837559 GCA_037974485.1 Hemigrammopetersius urotaenia | reverse complement strand
TGTGTGTGTGTGTGTGTGTGTGTGTGTGTGTGTGTGTGTGTGTGTGTGTGTGTGTGTGTGTGTGCGTGTGTGTGTGCATGCATGCGTGTATGTGTGTGGGTGTGTGTGATGAACCTATTGAGGGTGTTTCTCCACCTTTTGCCCCACCCCTCCCCACTCTAAGATAAGCAGCTCAGTATTTCCAAGCCAAGAAGAGTTTAGGACCCGTTTTCTGGAGTGTATTATTCTCCCAGGATATAAATCAGACAGACTTCACCAAACCAGCATCTCGGAGCTCCGGGTCAAAACTGCCGACCACAGCAGGTTCACTCCTTCCTGATGACATTTTGGAGACACTGCAGACAGTTTTTTTTCTCAGTTTCTTAAAATACACTTGAAATAACTGCTAAGCAGTCAGAGACAGGGCTGTCAATTTGTCAAATCTGATGCCAAATCCAGCACCGTTTTGGCCGGCGGTGTGTCTTTATTGATCTTTTTTTGCAAGACGCGGCTATTTCTGCTCGGTGCTGAAGCAAGCACTTCCTCCGCGCTGCTACTGGAGCTCAGCCCGAAAGACCTCCGAATTAAACATCTAAACAGGTTACACCCTCCTAATGATATCCTGCGCCGGTGGCTGTTATCGCACGCCCATGTTTTGCCTGCTCGCGTTCCATATCCGAGTTATGTTTTCAAAGTATCTTCCACCAATTGCACCCAAGAATGCCCTGTAATTTGAACACTCTCAACGTGTTGGAGCGTCGTGGCTAAATAACCCCTCCTGATGCAGCAAGAGGGCAGGTGAACACGAGCTGGGCTGCGTCGCGTCCTCTTCTAATCCTCCACACAGCCCCTTTGCTACCAATTATCGCCAACCTCGCCACCGCAGCTGTCTTGTTTTTGTTCTGTACCTTTTGGAAAACCTGCTGCAAGCTGCAGGACGTGGAGTGTGAATTTTATCACGATGGCACTCAGCAAATACCAAGCCCCCCCACCCCCAACCCCCGCACCAAGCCTTAAAGGCTCTGATCTCTTTCATCAGACTTATAATACGCATTCATACAGCGGGGAGGAGATGGAAAGGTAGATGAGCTCTGGCATCACATTGGAATCCCATTTCCATTGGGAAACTAATGGGATTCTCCAAAGAATCACGATGGCTTTAACTCTTTAATGACGAGGTAGAAATTCAATCTCCGCCTTTTAATCCGCTCCTCTCCTTTAATGTCGTGATTTTCTGCATGGTTACCTCGTTTATTTTGATCTGAAAGAGACATAATCTGATAAAGTGCAAAGATTTGATTCAAATATTACCATTCTGAGCGATCAAACGCGCCCATTTGGAATAGAAATCACACTTTTATTGAGAAAGTAAATTAGCAATAAGGAGGTGCGTGTAGAGCAGCCTTGACCAATACTAGAGTATCATTTCTTCAATTAAATAAGGACTTTTGTAGTAGAATACATTTTTTTTTAGAAATTACTTGAATGAAAACACATGGGAAGTCAAAAATGTCCCCATTAGCTCAATGTCCTCAACAACTCATAGAACTGATCCTAATCCTGAACCTAAAGCTCAGGCTGTTGAGATTCTCCAGACAGTGAGTGAGCAATTAAAAGATCTGTATAACAGTGGTCACCAACCGTCCTCCTTCAGATCTGCTCTCCTGCTGCTCCACCTAGTTAATTAACGTTCCTGCCAATCAGGGGCTTCTGAATAAGTTCATTAGAAGAACAGGTCCGGCAGATTTTACCTGGAAACTTCTAAGGAAGTCAGGAAGTGTAGATCCTCAGGACCAGGGCTGTTAACAACTGCTGTAGATTATCTATAGTGGATCTCAAAATAAAACCTGACCTTTTATTTGTCTTGCAGTGTTTATTGAGTCATAAACCAAAGGGAAACATAGACATGGCTGCCTATAAAATACACAGTACATGGATGACTGGCTGAAATAAACAGATATTACAGTGGATGGTTGTGTTGCAGGATCAGTGGCAACTTTAGTGCTTATTTAATTACACAGGTCAAAATCATCAGAGATAAGTTAATGTGGATTTTGTAGTGTTTTTCATGCTGATTTTAAATCTTTGTTTAGTTTTTCCTGCACATACAGTTTTTTTTGATGAAGCTATTAAATGTTGCATGATAGTTGGTATAATTAGCATATAATAATCATATGCGAAGCATTTTTAAAGAAACAGTGGTAGCTGACTGACACTGGTCATTATATCTATGCCACACTGTGTGCCTGTCTGACTTCGCACTGAAAATATTGAAAAAGTTTAATAAAAACCGCATGCAAGTCTATTGCAAATCTAAAATTACTCATAATTTAAAAAGTTGATGTGACTGAAAAAAACAGAAAGCAGATCTGAAATCAGCATGAAAAACTGTTTTCTTTTAAAGTGTGTTGTGGTTAGATATTGGACCATAGGGCATTTGCTGTAGATGACATTCATTCAGAAACTACTGCGGTGCAACCAATAATAAGGGTAGCATGGAGATTCTGTTATGGTGATAAAAAGCACAGGAGCATACTAGAAGCTGAACGATTTTACTATGATTAAGATGGGCATGCATGGACACCCACTACTCTGCTTTAAACACATGGACATAATGTGTGAAAACACACTGTTAATTGTCAGACAATTAGAATTCATGTTCACTGGTTTTTCTTGCACTTGTGTTCCACCGACGTACTGCTCATCGTCGTGTATAATGAAAGTAACTGCTTTTCTCCTCAAAGTGTGCCTGCATTTTTATTCTTAATGACTGTATTTCCTCAAACACCTGCTTGTTTGTCTGCAGAGTCTGTCTGGGGCCTTGTTATTTGTTGGTAGAAATACTGTTATGGTGCATAAATTATTAGGCACTAAACAGAACCCTGTAGTGCTCCATCACCTGTAAGCAGAAACACTCACAAAAGAAAAGTAGAACTTTGCTGTGAACCACTGGGTTTGACACCTTACACAAGATTTTATACTGTTCACAGTGGAGGTGGATGGAACTGGATGTCTGCCTCTAAAATCTCCTCACCGAAAGGTCTCCTATCAGATAGTTCTGGCTGCACCGCCTGATGCCTGAGACATTGTTCTACCAGATTTCTGAGAAGATTTTGACCCTAAAACTAAACCCATTCATGGTGGTGGGACCCATGCAGGGAGCGTGAGGTACAATAGTCCCCAACAAAAAGTGATTTAGTTCAATTTTAATATGTAAGATCCTGTAGAATGATAACTTTAATAAATGGAATAATGCTGGACCATGCTGATCAATGGGTCAGTCAAGTTTTTAGGAGGTCCGGTAGGGAATGTGAGGCGGCGATAAAGAGAGCTGAGGGAAAAGAGAGATGCAGGACGAGCCTGACCCCTCCGGCATAATCAGCACAGACAGCGTTACAGTCCTCAGAGAGGGAAAATAACAGTCTGCCCCAATCTCGCTAATTCTTACAAGGACAATGCCATTGATTTCGCTGAAAGCCACAGTCTCTCTTTCTCTCTGCCTCAGATAGGCCGCTATCGAACCGACTTCGCCGCAAATGCACATTACACTTGATTGTGCATTACAACATCGATTGCCATGATGGTCACTGAGCTATCAAAGCAAGTGTGACTCGGCCGGCTGCTGTGATTACTGCCCTCACACACTCAGAAACCCCTCGGGGGAGAATTTTCACTGTTGATTTTTCACGCCGACTCCTGGACAGGCAGCCTGGAGTCAAACAGGTCTGGAGTTCTCGCTGCAGTATTGTAACGTAACTGCATAATCAATTACGGCATTGATCATACATATTAATTACCCTTCTGACATCAGAAAATGGCCAAAAAGTGGGGTTTTCTTTCCACAAAAGAGTGAAATGCTCTCATGGGCTGCGTCCCACATGTATGAGTTTATTAGCATGTAGTGTCGATAACATAGCTGGGACCCGGAGCACCACTGAGCTAACAGCAGCTCGAGCCGGATCGATCCGCTCCAATCGATTAAATTGGGCGCCTGAATTCAAATGACATCACTGCATAATGGCTAAACACGTCTTCTCCAATATTCATCCCGCCGAAAGCCAGCGTCGCTGGTAGCATCTCATCGGCTTCCCAAACAACAAGCCGAACAAAACAGGAAAAAATTGCTGCACAGTTTCTGAGGAAACTCTCCACGTTTTAGGAGAAATCTAATTGCTAATTTAATGTGCATGGGTCTAGCCGACACTGAACTCACGCATTATCCTTCCAGACCCTTACACAACCTTCACTGAGATCCATAAATCCAGCCTCTCTGCTCCATTATCTTCTCGTCCTCTTTGGCTTCCTGCCCTTCTTCTGCCATTAACATGGCCTTTCTAACCTCGTCAGGCCGTTAGCATGTCCTTCCTCTCAGATTCCTTTGACAGGACACTTTCTATAATATGTGTGTGTGTGTGTGTGTGTGTGTGTGTGTGTGTGTGTGTGTGTGTGTGTGTGTGTGTGTGTGTGTGTGTGTGCTATTAGAATCAGTGTGGCGAGGACAGGAGTTTCCTGAGGATTTGCCAATGCGAGGAGATTCCATGCTGTTTCATATAAAATAGGCTAGTTTTAGATTCTATTTTTAGAAAGGTAGATTTTTTGTTTCGTTATTCATAATAGCTTCACAAATCAAATGTTTTAATAAACAAAAGATTTAATTTTTGATCTGTTTGAAAGTGATTATTTCCCCTCATTTCGACAAAATTATTCCTACTTTGATCATTCTTAGGTATACAGTACTTGAGCTCATCGTTTCTTTGTATTTTGCTTTGAATCTCCTTGTTGGTGTAAAAATCCTATTTTCTGTCAGACTGTCTGGTCTTTGTCACACTGAGGAGATTAAATGAAAGAAATGGGAACACATGTTTTACTGACAGGCTGCAAAGTGTCTAAAGATACAAGGAACCGAGATAAAGGAGTTCCAACCACTCAGCATTCAGCACCAGTAAGGAGCGACCAAACCAGGGATCCATACTCGATGCGTTTTATTAACAGAAACAAAAAAAAAAAAAAAAACTAGGCACGGTGGCCGTAATAATACCAGAAACAGCAGAATAATCAGGACTAAGAAACAACAGGGTAGGTGAGGCGATGGACACATGGGGATACACTGACAGACACAGGCTTAAATACACAGAGACATCAGGATCTTAACACAAAACAGATGCAACTAAACACATGACCCAGGAACACAAAACCACATGACAAGACACATGACCAAACCAGAATAGAACACACGTCAAAATAAAAGACCCTGAACACACAGAACAGAATAAACTAGAAACATTAACAAAAAACAATGGCCCTAACCGGCCACTGACCCGACGTGACACAATTATTGGAGAAAAACATCTGATTTCATAAACAGACACAAGTGTTCCAATCTTTAAGGCCATTATTACCGTTTTGTATTCTTTAATTGATGCATCATTTAAAGTATGTCAATTGTATTGAAATTATCAACTTGCTTACAAAGATGCTTCAGTCTATGATTAATAATTAATTAATAATGAGTTACTTAATAGAAGCACATCAACAACTGCTTACTGATTGGTAATCAGTGAAGCTTAAAATGGAGTGAATACAATGATTTATTATTGATTAATGAAGCATTCTTAAAAGAAATACATAGTAATGAATTGCTTATTAATCAACTTTAAGACGTCAAGGTGTAAGTGTCAAATTCCCCTCCTCAGTCGAGCTGCAGTGATGAGCTGTTGTTTTCTCTTGTAGTCCTGGGTAAAGTCCACGTCTCCCACGGTGATTCCATCTCGTTTCCCCTGGAACTCCGGATCTTCTTGTACTTTTGAAGTAATTCTCCAGACGAGAGTAAACTCAGGAACACGATGCTCACCAGAGACAACAAACAGAAAAACTTGGGGACTCTCTAACACTGAGTTTGACTAATTTTTGTAGGGGTTCTGTTTGAACTCGGGTCCAGCCTCAGTGGACTAAAGTGGATTTTACTTCATCTCTCAGGGTGAAGAGGGCTCAGGTTTTCCTAGTATAGTTCTATATACAGCACTGTGTAAAAGTATTCCTCCACTTTCCACATTTCTTCATATTTTGCTTCCAGAGATCCAGATATCTTAATGTATTTAAACTCTTATTTCCTGTCCAGTCCCTGAACCTGACCAGTTTCAGAGGAATGTTTCTGTTTGTTAAGACAAACAGTGACCTATGTATGAATCATTCAAGCAGAACAAAGTTCCTCTAACTGAAGTGCTGAACCAGTGAAGAAACAGGAGCAGATGATTCCAGATGATCAGGCGGTGATCAGTATACTGGTGGTGTTAATTGCTGAGTGGTTGGAACTCCTTTATCTAGACTCCTTGTATCTTTAGACACTTTAGACAGTAAAACATTTGTTCACTTTTATTTCCTTTAATCTCCTCGCCATGACAAAGATCAGACTGAGAGTCTGAGAGAAAATAGGATTTTTGCACCAACAAGGTGATTTAAAGCAAAATATAGAAATGAAGGAGGCTCAAGACATTTGCAGAGTGCTCTATAAAATGTCGATTTCCTGGTCTTGTTTCCTAGATCTTTATCGTCAGAGCGGCTCCGTGGTTCGGCCTGAAAGTCGGAGAGCTCAGCGGAGCTCTGTCCTGCTGCGGAAGGTTCAGGCTATTGATCAGAGCAGCTCCGCCCGCGGAGAGCCGTGTTATCTGTGTGTTTTTTTCTGCTAATGTATCACAGAGCCAGTGGCCTGAACTCTTGTCCCGCGCCGTGACCTCGCTAAGCTTTATTTGTCCGCCCGGCTCGGCTGTGTGTCTTTGGGATTAACGCCGGCTGACGGGCGCAGAGTCAACACGGCCCTCACACTCTCTCTGTTTGTGTGTCATGAATGGACCTTCCTCATTTATTGAGCGGATTGTCGAGTTATTTATGAGAGAGAGAGAGAGAGAGAGAGTGAGAGAGAGACACAGAGAGAGTCAGAGAGTTAGAAAGAGATAGAGTTAGAGAGAGACAGATAAAGAGAGAGAAAGAGAAAGAGAGAGAGAGAGAGAGAGAGACAGGGAGAGACAGAGAGTTAGAAAGATAAAAAGAGAGTTAGAAAGAGAGTGAGAGAGAGAGAGTGAGAGTTAGAGAGAGACAGTGAAAGAGAAAGAGAGAGAGAGTTAGAGAGAGAAAGAGAGAGAGTTAGGGGTTGCGGGGGTGTGGCTCTGTTGACAGGCCAGTTGGGTCTGAGCACCTCGATAACCGTTGAGTGACATTTGGAGGAAACAAAGAACTGAATACATTGCTCAAAAAAACGTCGCCACACTCCTGTGATTCACCAAACAAAACAGTTTCCCTCATCAATGCTTTACACACAGGATCAGCAGCATCTTAACATAAGGTATTATTTCCACAGGAACCATTCTCTAGCTAAACTGTACTGTGATGGAACTTGTTAGTGATGTCCTGGATCACCTTCACGTTTCTTGCAGAGTTAAAAATACATTTGTTGGAGTCTAAGAAACCCCCACTGAAATGTATCTTCAGCCCAAACAGACAATCGAGTTTGAACTTCATCCACTTCCCAGTTGTTAGTTTGTGTCTCCAATGTTGTGTTTTGGATCATTGGATTCTAGACTATGAATTGTTCCTGGATGCAAACAGCTCTGGAAACTCATTCAAAACCTCAAAGGTCTCTGTTTAACTTTAATACCTGGGATGTAATTTGTTTGTTAATGTCCTTGTTTGATTGAAATAATGGTCAGCATTCTGCTCTGTGAAAAACATAAGATGTTACAGAAGAAGAGAACAAAGGTGACCCATATAATCTAAAACAATAGGTGAGCTATATTCAGCATTTGCATTGTAGATTATCATAGAGCATGAAGATGCAGCATCTGCTGACAGTGTTACTTACACAAAGTTCCTTCACTTCAAACAAAAATAAGAAACCCAGGACAGTAGCTCGAGTTCAGTGGACTTGGTTTCAGTTCACAGACTTGGTCTCGACACAGATGGCTCTGTTCTGTTGACTTATAATGTGGGGGACTGTCATATATGTGGGTGGTCTATTAGTTGTGTCTGTCACATTGCTCACAGCAAAAAGGGTCGGTGTCTCTGTATGCATCCTGTAACCTCCATGCTGCCCGTATTGTTGGATGTGTTTATTGTTAGTGAGTGACGTTCAGAATTCACATTACTGTGGAAGCACTTATTATTGATCTATTTCGTCAGAGGAACAATCAAAAGGCCACTGAAGTGTAGAGCTCATTCCTGCCTCACATATTTGCTTGTAAAAATATCTTTCAGCTTTGTTAGATGTGTATCGACATGTTAAATAAAACATGTCTATATCTGTTAACAGTATGGATTAACTTCAGTTTGTGTCCAATATTTTACACCTTTAAAATAAAAAGCTTGCCAGGTTTTCATCTTTGGCACTGACTGTGACACTGCATGAATTTAAAAAAATCAGCCCTATACAGGTATGTTAAACATCATGTGTCCAACCAAATACTGGCAAATCAGCTTGTCTTGCTAGTGGAAAAGCACAGAAACACAAAACAAGACCGTAAAGATGCAGCGAATGGAGAAAATATGTGGGGGATCAGATCTGAAGACTGGAATGATGGAGAATAGATCAGTACACCACAGATACGTCTGATCATGGCTTTTGGTTTGTTTGTTTGTTTGTTTATCATGGTGCACTGTAGTCTGTTTACGTCCCACCTTCTGTGGAACGTGGTGGGTAAAAGAAGGAATGATAAATCCATTGTCGGAATCCACATTTCTGTGCTGCGTTCCCTTGGGAGCGTTAAAAAAGGAAAACATTAGACTTGGCATGAAGGTTCCACCACGTTAAAAACTCCATTTCTTTTCTTAAAAATAGGGGCTTTAAGTCTGTAATAAGGCCTCAGGATTGTTCTATAGTCCTCCGAGGGGGTCTGAGATGATGGTATGGGTCATGCTAAGGCCTGGATAATTAGCGGTGTTGTGTCTCTTCCCTCGCAGCATGAGAGTGAAGCTCCAGGTTTTGGGCAAAGTAAATAAAACCCGCTCCTGAGCTGCCGCCACCGAAAATGACTGAGCGATTCTACACCCACGGTTTTGCCGGCAGGACCTGAATCACCGCGAAGGTAAAGCCCTTAATGGCCACCATCCATTTCTATCCAATTAAAGGTTACATGCACATCAGTCTAGAATGCATTGTTTGGAAATTGGAGCCAAACCCGGGAAGGCGGAACGGGTCACTTAGACCCATAAAGGAGGAGTCTAAATCCGGAATTGATCACGGTGGGCGAGAGGGTCATAAATCCACAGTTATATTAAAGAACAATTTTGTCTCCGGTGTAGAAGCTGTAAAAATGCCTAATGTCCAATCCCACCTAAGCCCTGATGAATTAAAGAAGTGCTTAGGGCTGACGTGTTTATGTATAATCCCATACCTCAGCGCCTCCGAGTCAATTAGCCCTTTTTCTCCGCCAGCAGCTCGGCGAAAGACTAGAGCGATCCCAATAATGGACCGGGGTGAGCAGACTGCTCAGGATTTACATTCGCAGGGATTAAATGTCATTTTTGCTGCCATTCTTGCTTTTTAATTTTTTTTATTCCTGAAAGGACTGATATTACAGTGGCTGATGGGTTCCTGATATTTAACACTATGGAGTTCTGATAAGAGATGTGGTGCGACGGGGAAGCTTTTAGTTAAAAAGCGGCATGAAATACGGGCTTGACCTCAAAATGTGCCATTGCGGGTTATGCGAGGTAATTTGGAACAAGTTGAGCATTTTTTGGCCGACAGTGGAGGAAATAAAATGGAAATGAAGCGCTCTTACATCACTTTGAGGAGAACAGTCCAAAACTTGAATGCCTTTATTATGCTCCAATTAAGCCTTAATAAGCCTGTTCCTGGTAATTAACTGGCTGCTCGTTACTTCGTTTAGCAATAAACGGTGAATTGAGCATTTTCCAGATCGCTTGAATTTGTGTATTATATGTTGGAATCTTTCTAGGTGCCCCTTATTAAGCCTTTATTAGGGCGTATGATGTCAAAAGGTGGTAATTAACTGGCTGCACTTCTTATTAAATTATAACTAAGGTTAATTAAGCATTTCCAGGGCACATTTTTGTTTGTAATACCTTAAGGTTTATAATGCCCATTGTTATGATAGAGGCTTAAATAGGACAGAACAATAGTGTGGAAAATTATAAATTACTAATGAGCAGAGAGTTAATTACCTGCTATTGGCTTGTTAAGGCTTAATATGAGCCTTATGACTGTGTTATAAAGACGTACCAAAGTGCTACCAATATTGTATTAAAACATAATGTATTCGTAAATCTTTGTAAAACTCAAACCTTACAATATTACACTGGCATAGAATATGACATCAAATGACTCAATACGAAACCAAACACCTTTTCTCTTACCCTACAGGAAATGAAGTAAAATGAAGGGAAAAGAATACAGGTTAAGGTGATTGAGGGGGAAAACTACTGAATTTTCCTCTTACTTTCAATTTTGTCCCTTAAATAATAGAACGTCATGATTAACCCCTTTAATTTAAGATTATGGGGTTTCACACAAAATTAAGGGGTCAGTTCACAAATGAACAGCCACTTCATTCAAATGATGTATTTTCTGGGTAAATTAGGCTCGGGTTAGGCACATTTTAAGTCCATTGTGTTCCGTAGTGACTATGATATGATTATGACATGTCATGTCATGCTACAGGGTGCGTCTGAAACACCAAATCCCCACATACAAAAGTGTTATCAACATTGACTTAAAAAAACATGTATTTGAACATCTTTGTCAATAAATACGATTTAGTAGTTTATTTGAATTGAGCTACATAACACTAACCTGGAATATGTCATATGCTGTCATGGGCTGTTGGGACAAATTGTCACGCTGGTAGACGAAGGACTGGTCAGGGCCCGCTTTGTAGCGTAGGGGAAGGACTCAGACGTGACTTCACACG
>JBBPDC010000032.1:14781339-14787573 GCA_037974485.1 Hemigrammopetersius urotaenia | reverse complement strand
GTTGCAGGAGTTTGGAGCGAGAGGCGGGACTTTAGTTAGGCTTTGTCCTTTAATTCAGTGGTCCCCAACCCCCGGGCTGCGGACTGGTACCGGGCCGTGGGTCATGTGGTACCGGTCCGCCGGCTGCACAGAAAAAACAACATGGATGTTACCCCTGTTATGTTGTTGGCTTGTTGTTATGAAAATGCTGTTAATAAAGCTGCGAGTACACATTGTATTTACGTTTATAATTGTATTTTAAAGATACCCCATTATTATATATTTAAAATATCCCCATTTTATGTGTATCATTTATTTGTATAATATACGTATATTTATCTGCCACTCCTTAAAGGTTATTTAAAACTACGTTTTCTTTCAGGTTTGAAGATATTATGCTTTTTATATTCAAAAGTAAGCTTTGTTTTTATCTCACAGCTTTTAAAAGTGTGACAGAGTTGGGAAAAAAATAAACAAATGGTGATGGATAAAATGGATGACTTAGTGTGTTCATTATATATTATATATCGGGTTGACATAGAATTGCGATTAATCGCGATTAATTTTTTCCAGATTTGCGATTAACTAGTTAATTTTAATTAATTGCTTTAAAGTCTTAATTTTTTATAATTTAGAAATAAAATTAGTAAAATAAACAAAACATATTGACACGAAAAAAAAGCAAAAAAAGGGAGAATATGGGAGCAGTTTCCGCGCTGTCCTGAAGATTTCCGCGTAAAACGATCACTTCCGTTCTCGAAAAAAAATCTGCGTGTGACTGGATCCGCGAGTCCTGATCCACTAAAACTGGGGGGTTACTGTATATGTATAAGATAAGGCTAAATAGATAAATACATAGTTTAGCGTTTATTTAGCCTTATTTTTTCTTTTGTCTTTTTTCTATTTGTTCTGTCTTTTATTCTTTCTTGTTGCACCTAGCAAGTTAATAACTCAAGAATTTTTCTCAGCATAGTATATGCTCTTTGCCTTTTCTTCTCTTCTCTTCTCTTAGTCTGTGTACTTAAAAACTTGTACTTTTTCTTTTAAATGTACTTTAACCTGAATACTATTAAATATGTACTTTTACATTCATTTTGATGTAGATCAATAGATGGAGAAATAGATAGACAGACAAACATACAGACACAGACAGATAGATATTATTATTATTATTATTATTATTATTATTATTATTATTATTATTATTATTATTATGTGTTTTATATGAAAGTTAGGTGATTTCCATTGTTATTTTGAACCTCTTTCCCCTGTTCTGGTCCTCAGGTGGTCCTGGTCAGAGTGTTGAGATGTGAGCTGTGTTTCTCCAGCAGACGTGTGAAAGTTCTGCGCCTGCTCTTAAATTCCAGTGGTTGCTTTAGTCCTCGGCGTTGGGTTTCAGTGTAATATCACATTTACCGCATTTCTGTATTCAGCCTGACCCTGTGGCCCCTTCATTCCACGGGGTAATCAGACAGAAACGCGCCGTGAAATGCCGGGTTAGATAAAAAAACAAAATAAAAATCAAACCAAAAACACACAAAAAAACAAAAGCAGTCGAATAAAAAATGAGGACCTTCGGCATAAATTGCCACTTTCGCACAAGTGGCCGAACTCGGGCGGGTCAGAGGGGCGGGGCGGGACTCCTAATACACACACACACACACACACACCTTCTCCACCCCCTCACCTTTTTTCCTTATTTCCAAACTGCAGGTGTCATTGAGGAGATTGCAATCGCTCCCTAAAGCCGCTGCCATCAGAACACACATAAACACCCATTACTGTCCAATTTAGCTCAAAATGCCATATGATGGGCACTGGTGCACACACACACACACACACACACACACACAAACACACACAGACACACACACACACTGAAAGGGCTGTGGAGCCTGGGGTAGCTGAGAAAACTTCAGTATCTCCAGAGCATTGGGTGCTAAAACAGCACAAGATAACAAAATGACAGATTTAAAAGTAGTTTTAAACCAATGTATGCTTTTTTTAAGCAGAGTTTCGATAGCCTCATGTCCAAGACCTGCACTGTTAAAGAGCCCATATCCTAGCCTTCTCTTCAATCTCATTTCTTCCTCTGAAGTCCTCTTTCAACTGATGTGCTTTCATGCAGCAAAGGAGGATTTTTATTTTACCGTTTTCAGTCTCAGTCACTTATCAGTAAACAGGTTGATTACGACTTTAAAGGGCCCATAGCCTATTTAAAAATATTTTTTCTCCAATTACAGCATTTATGTAGTTTTATAAACCAAAATCACAGTTGAAATGATGATTTTTTTTTTCTTTAAGGCTATAAGAAAAAAAATGGGTTTAGTTTTAGAACCAACATCCTCTCAGAACAAAGTCTCAGGCATCAGGCGGCACAACCAGAACCATCTGATGGAAGAACTTTCTGTGAGGAGATTTTAGAGGCAGATGTCTGGTTCCATTCACATCCACTGTGAACAGTTCTGATATTCTCTTCTTCTTTAATGAAGCAGAAGTTTAGAAAAGTTGTTGGAATTTGCCTTTAAACGTCTGATTCTTTATCCTCCTTCTCCGCTGTCTGTCTTTAAGGTATTTGATGTTTCTTGAAAGGCTTTGTAGTGCCGGGTTAAGGGATTTAAATTGTGTACAACATGTTAACTTTATTTTATTTTTCTACCAGAATTCTCAGAAGCTGCTTTGTTTACACACTTGTTGTGTCGTATTCAGATGTGATCTGAAGTTATTAAAAGATTAAAGCAAATTTCTCCAATTATTTGCTACAGTCTCATATTGAGTGCTTTTATCCCACTGTTTTTCATGGAAAAAGAAATTGTTATGCCTTTATACCATTAAATCATCCATTTAATATTTCTCCTCGTTCCCCCAAATCAGCTCTGACCCATTGAGGTCTGGATTCCACAAGAACCTCTGAATGTCTGTGGTTCTGCAGCACATCCTGTAAGTCCTGTAAGCTGTGAGGTGGTTCCTCCGTGGATTGGATTAGTTTGATTAGTTCTCCAGCAGAACATCATCCAGAGCATCATACTGCCTCCACACACCACACACACACACCTTCCTCCTTCACTCTATGGTTCAGTTCTGATGTTCACTGTAGATCTTTCAGCTTGGGCTCTCTTACCGGTCTGCAGCTACACAGCCCCACACCCAGCAGTGTTCTGAACCCCTTTCTATCAGAGCAGCATGAACTTCTTCAGCAGTTTGTTTTACACCAGATCTTTTGTGGATCAGAACCAGACAGGCTGGTCTTCACTCCCCACAAACATCAGAGAACCTCGGGGGTCCTGGACCCTGTCACCAGTTCTACATTTCTGCTTCCTTGTAGGACTTTTGGTTCTGAACACTGAACACCAGCTGTGTTGGAGATGTTCAGTCATCCAGAGGTCACAGTTTGGTTTTTCTCAAAGTGTCTCAGATCCTTTCACCCATTTTTCAGCTTCTAACATTGACTTCAAGAACTGACTGTTCACAGGATTTTGGCCATTTGACTGTTTATTTGTTACAGTTTAGAGGATGCACTGTATACTAACACCACATTTCAGCACTTTAGACCAATCAGAACTCTCTCTCTCTCTTTCTCTGTCTCTGTCTCTGTCTCTCTCTCTCTCTCTCTCTTTCTCTCTCTCTCTCCCTTTGTCTGTGTCTCTCCTCTTCTCCCTTCATCATTATTCTTCCCTGCATCTCCTCCCAGGCTTCTACCTGCACGGCAGCAGATTGGCACTTATGAAGAGTCTCTCTGTAAGTCTGACATCTATTCCAGTTAAAGATCACTTCGTCAGCCTCCCTCCGGCTCCGGGGCCACGAACCACTAATGACTCTGCGTTTAAAAAAACCAAGAAATGACAGCAGACAATTCATCTGCAGTGTGTGTGTGTATGTGTGTGTGTGTGTGTCTCTGTGAGACTGAATGAATGATGGGCGGTTTATAATTTAATGCACCTCTTTAAGTGCTTAAAATCACCCCTTTCCTGTCGCGGAGTTAAAATCTTTTCTTTTTTTCCTCCACTGTAGCTGTCACCCAAGAGGAGAGCCAATTAACAGCCGAGTCTACTTATCCCATCACCGCGCCGGAGTGTGAGAGGGAAGGAGAGCGAAGTGAAAGGCTTCACTCCAGCTGGTCTGTTTTTCTGCTGCCGCTTCGCTCTGAAACCCGATTGTTGGCTGCGAACAGACGTTCCAACCAAACTCTGCTTCATTTCTGCAGGAACCGTCCAGATCCTGGTCCTGTTTGGATGAATCCGCCTCCTCGTTCACATACGCTTCAAAGATCAGCATCAGAAAGGGGTTTTGGTGGATCACATTCATATCCACATTACTACTCCAACCCATTTAGTTCTTATGTGTGTGTCATACATTCATGTATGTCTTGTTGGTAATGCACTTGCACTTCATCCTTACTGTCATACTGATTCCTGATCCGGACTGTAATTACACCCAGTATTATTATGCACTGTACTTTAATACCTGTGACTGTGACTCTATCCATATTGCATTCATATACTTATTAATAATACTTCACCCCATATAGCTCTTATATATTCAGCAAGTTTTACGCGGCTCTGGAGTCGCAGAATCAGTCATAAGCAGATTTTTTATGAGAACCAAACTGATGTTGAAATCTCCACAACAACGTGGAAACCGCAAACAAAAACATTTTTTTTGCTTTTTTTTACTCATTTTAGTTCTAAATGATTAAAAATATATAATTTATTAATAACATAAATAGCAATCTCTATTTCTCTCTCTCTCTGTCTCTCTCTTTCTCTCTGTCTCTCCCTCACTCTCTTACTCTCTCTCTCTTTCTCTCTGTCTCTCTCTCCTTCTCTCTCTGTTGTGGCATCTCGGCGTGGCATCTCGTCCCAATGGCCGCACACCGGAGGACTGTTCAGGACTTTTCCAGAATGCACAGATTTGCCAGTCTGCCCCTGTATACATTTCCGTTAAGGATAATGTATTAGGCTGAATTTAAACCTCTCTCTCTCTCTCTGTCTCTCTCTCTCTGTCTCTCTCTCTCTCTCTCTGTCTTTCTCTGTCACGGCATCTCGGTGTGGCAACAAATTTGTGGAAACAACAGATATCCTCCACAATATTTTTATATTCTGGCCATATATAACGCATTGTGTATTTTAGTGCAAAATTAATAAAAATATAAATGACTAATTTTGTAACATAAATTTGAACATAAATTCAGCTACATTTCCATATAAATTATAATTGTACAAAGAAAAGCTGCCTTTTCTCTTGTTTTGTCCTTCTTAAAGCTCTATATTTTTATTACTGTAAATTAAATTAAAAGAGGCTGTTGAGCTCAGCTTTAACCGACGGGTCACTACAATACAACTTGCTACCAGATGAACAGTAAATTATTGAACTGTAAAAATAATTGGTGATTACTCGTACATTTTACTGTATTTTTATTACTAAAAAAGACATTAAATTATTACTGTATTTACCTTGCTTATACAAAAGAAAATGACAACACATCCCAAAGAAAACGCCTGTGCATGAATTACAGTGCAGTCTGTACAGCGGTAATATCAGTATTTACATTCTAGCACTGCAGGAGTTCAGTACAGTACAGATACAATTTGTCTTTACATTTTCATTTTATAAAAATAGGCATTTATAGGTTTTTCACTAGATGCCAGTGCTCTTGGAACACAAGCTCCATGAAAAGCATTCATGTATGTTTTCTTGATAATGCACCTGCATTTTATCCTTACTGGCATACTGCTTCCACTGTTCTTACTACATTTACTGCTTTTTATTTTTTTATTTCTTCATAATTCTTTATTTTTTTACTGTGTTAAGGTATTTCACTGCATGTCGTACCATGTATGATTTGTATGTGACAAATAAAACCTGAATCTGAATCTGAACCAGCATGGGCGCCAAGTCTTGCCTTGCACGTTTAAAAATGTGTGGCAGACAGGATTCTACATGCAATGTCATAGAAGGTTCCCATCATAGGTTCCTGGCCCTGGTCTTGGAGACCTCCTACCCAGAACATTGAAAAGAGCACATCAGAAAGAATTCTTAGGGCATTATCATGGAAGAACCTTCATGCCTGAGCTCCTGTCCTGTATTTTAAGAAAAAGTTGTTACTCATTGTTGACTATATCTACATTAGCCTTCAGGTGAAAACAACCTGGGTGGTCCTCCCTCTCCCCATCATTCAGTATAACTGTCCTCTCTCTCTCTCTGGGTGAGTAGGATGGTCCTCCCTCTCCCCATCACTCAGTATATCTGTCCCCT
>JBBPDC010000032.1:14740141-14751357 GCA_037974485.1 Hemigrammopetersius urotaenia | reverse complement strand
GTGTGTGTGTGTGTGTGTGTGTGTGTGTGTGTGTTTGTGTGTGTGTGTGTGTGTGTGTGTGTGTGTGTGTGTGTTTTCCATTCACCTGCTGTTGCTGTTACTGGATGGTGCCAGTGCAGTGGAGGGTCTCTTTCGTAAACACGACCATCTGATTTTGGCGTCCTGCCACCTTGTGTTCGCTTCAAACCCGAGGCAGCCCTGTGTGTGTGTGTGGTCAGAGTGTAAAGGAGATTTGCTCTTTGATCTTTGAAATGGTTATAAAATCATTTTCTAACTCAAGCAGGCATGGATAGGTTCTATGTCAGGGGCCTTTGTTTTTAAACGCGTTCTTAAGAGCAGAACTTCTGGACGACTCTTTCGCCATTATCCATTTCCCGGAATTATCTGAAGCTCTTATGATCTTCTACCTCACACCGAAGGCCCTTATTGATCGGGTCGGTGTTGTCTGGAAGCGGCAGGGTGAACTCCATTAATCTGCACGATCCTCGGCTCGTTTCATCGGATTCTTTTGGCCACGAGCTGCAACGGTTAGAATCAGGAGATTAATTTATTGCTCCAGTGAAACTAACCCAGTTTTAAAGCCTTCAGTTCAGTCATTGGCAGACGTTACTCTGTTAATAATGCTTATATTTGATTGGTCGACTGATGGTGCTTTAATTATAGCAGCGTTTTTATAAGCATCAGTCCAGTTGTGTGATACGATGTGGTTTGTTGTAGGATTTCTGACAGAAGATGTTCCTCTGGAACATAATATCTTGCTTTAGCTGGTTTTAATATCTTTATCCAAGGGCCACTTTTTAACTTTGAGCACCTCTGTTGGATGCACACACCACAGCGGAAGCTCTGTAGACCTGAATTCTGAATAGTGAAGCATATGGAGCTTCTAAAATTAACCAACCCACATCTAGAAAAGAACTGTGGTGTTCCAGTCAAAAATGTTGGCAGAAAGTCTGCATAAAAAAATGTTAGCATAACATTTTTGCACGTTTTTTTGTACCAAGTCATCTTCGGAGTTTTTTGTACCAAGTCATCCAGCTCTTCATTATGCGTACATCAAACTAGTGGACGTGGTTTAGGACACAATATGACTTACTGTGGGCTACAAAAATGAACAATTAACACTTAGGACTGTTCATGGATTATATTGATTTATGGAAAAAGAAGCTGCCAGTTTCAAGTAAAGCTCTTCAGACTTAAATTCAGTTTAATGGTTTGTAATTGTATAGTTATGACTAAGCAGCCAATCAGTGATAAAAAAAAAAATCTGGACCTCTGAATTAAAGATCTCATCTGGCTGGTTATCTGGCATGAAAATGAAATAAAAATAGACCCGTGTGCAAAAGTTTACATACTTTAGTTTAACCCAGCAGAATTAAAGCCCCTCTGAAACGTGGGTGCCATTACTTTTTCACGTTTCATGTTTTATTTTAAAATGCATTAAAATGTGTTTTCTCTATAGAGCACGTGTTCCATCAACACATTCCTGAACACGTCTGTCCGTACACACAGCACAGCAACGTCTCGGAACACTTCCCTCTCCAGGTCTGTCGCTTTTCTCATCTCTCTTTTCCTCTCACGCGTTCTTCTGTTCCCTCCGCCCCTCTGCTCCATCCACACCTCCACTACATCCACCCTTTCCACTCCGTCATCCCATCTCTCAAGGGCCCCCCCTCTCTGTCTCTGTCTCTCTCTCTCTCTCTCTTTCTCTCTTTGCTGTTGTTATTTCCAGTCTGTCTTTTTTTGTTTGCCTAAACCCCAATTGTTTCGCTCTAAATTTGAAAACAGCCCCAGTTTCTCATTAGCCTGAGCAGGATTTTCCCCAACGCTCTTCAAAGCTTGTCCAACCCGGCAACAGTAGCTATGGAGGAACATACTTGTTGGGGGGAGGGGGCTCTTCCATGCAATAAATATAATCACAAACAGCAGCATCTCTCAACCCTCTCTGTGTTCTTCCATCTCGCTTTCCATCTCATCTCCACATTTTTACCATGTTCTGTTCTCTCTCTTACTCTCCCCTCCTTTCTCTCTCTTACTCCTCCTCCATCTTGCCATCTCTCCAGAGCCTCTCTCTCTCTCTCTCTCTCTCTCTCTCTCTCTCTCTCTCTCTCTCTCTCTCTCTCTCTCTCTCTCTCTCTCTCTCTGCTGTTTTGCCTTGCTGTCTGTTTTTGGCTTTTTTATTTTTTCCCCTCTCCTTCGTCTCCATTTTCCTGTATGCGAGCGCAGTGTGTTCCCTGGTCAGCCTCAGCATGTCTAAATAAAGGCCGGGGCTTCGTGAGGGAGCCGAGAATGTTTAGTAAGGTAAGTGAATTGCTGAGTGGTGCTGAGTGAGGAGGAAAAATAGAGAAAAAGAGAGAGAGTGAGAAAAAAAGGAGGAGGAGTGCTGATCCTCACAGGAAAATTGCAAATATTTAAATGCGAATCTCTTCTAAATCCCCTTCCACTCACTGGGGGGAGAGAGAGAGAGAGAGAGAGAGAGAGAGAGAGAGAGAGAGAGAGAGACAACGGCCAGAAAAGAGAATCTCAAAGCTGGGAATGAAGACGAGAGCGGTGGAGATAAGAGAGCGAGACGAAAGTAAAGAGACTAAAAGTTTAGGAGTGAGATAGAGGGAAGGAGAGAGAGAGAGAGAGGGAAAAACTATAAAGAGATATGATCATTACCTTGGTGAATGCAATTCAAGCCTGAAGACTCTCAGTTTCGAGCTTATTCATGCAGGCTTATGCCACCCCCTTTGAAACCTCTTCAGATCCGAGTGCCTGCAGATACGGCGCTTAGTGCCATATTTGCAAAAAAAAAAAAGAACAGTTGCTGTAACTCCTCGTGTTCCAGAGTTTTCTCTGAAAGTCCTCCGGGACGCCTAACCTGCTGACTTCACTGGTCCAGCTCTGACCTTTACATGCTCTGACACCAACTACATTCATTACTGGAGCTACGGTGTTAAGACGTGTGTTCGCCAAGTGATTCTCCAAGGCTCCCAAAAGAAGCCTGCTTGAGGAGATCCACGACGGTGAAGCACCTTCGCAAAATTGGGAGGTGCAGATTTAAATGGTGGTCCAAGAATTAAATATTGTACAAATGTTTTTCACTGCAAGCCCGACCTGAACCTGAAAGTGGGCCGCATTGCTGCATTGCTGCTTTCTGATTGGTCAAAATTTTTCATCACTACATGGCAAGAGGACACTGTTTATTTACTGTCTGCACAAAAACAACAATGGAGATACAAACTAACACCTAGGAAGTGATGAAGTTCCAGCTCGACTGTCTGTTTGGGCTGAAGATACATTTCAGTGGGAGTTTCAATGACTCGGCTTTGGGACGACCGGCCATAAATTTGGGGAGAATTGAGTCAGAAACTCCGTTATACACTGGAACATCAAAACCTGATACAACCTCACTACCATCACAGTACAGTGGGGAACTGTGGGGAAGAGCCTATAGACATTTCCTAGTTCAGATCTGGTTAAAGATCTTGTACCAGTTCTTCACATTTGACAGTTAATGAACCAGACAGAAAAATGGGTTCCAACATTTTCCTGGGCTAGAACCAGGAACCAGGTAGCGTGAGGGACTGGGGGAGGGCTCATCGTGACCAACAGGACCAACAAAAACTGACAGTTTGGTTAATGTAGTGTAAAGTGCATTGAAGAAGATGAACCAGCCTGAAAACAAATCAGTTTTCAGAAGGTCTGTAACTGCAAACCAGCACTAGAACCAGAGCAGAACTAGCACCTGGTTTGGTGGAAGGGAGGACACAAAGAACCTCTCTGGCATCCTTATTTTTAACAAATCAAAAACCAAAAAAGGGTTCTTTCTACCAAAGTAGAATGATATTAGATCCCCAAAAGAAATGTTAGCGAATGAGATTTATGAGAACCTTCACATAATGTAACTCTTCACACAATGTAACCCTGTCACATGTAATGTAATTCTTCACCAATTGTTGAGTTTGTCCTAGGATCTTTGCAGCATCTGAGGGTTAAAAGGGTTCTTCTCGTTCTTATTTTCCAAAGAATCTTCCACTGATTTTTTTTTTTTTCACCCAAAGATCCATTTCTGACACCTTTATTTGTAGAAGTTTTTAATGGGGCTACAGTCAAGATTCAAGACTCAAGATGTTTATTTGTCACATAGAAACTGTTCCTGGGACCGAGCAAAAACTAGAAAATGTCAAATAGAGTAAAGAGGAGAAAATAGAATAATTTGACAATTTGACAAATATATAAGGTGCCACAAAGTGTTCTGTGGTGTCACAGAGAGAAAATATATATGTGTGAAGAATGTTTCGCAGGTTTACAGAACCTTCATGTGATGTAAAGGATGTATAAACCCATAGATAAAATACACTAAAGTGCTGCTGGGGTGATAAACCCAACGGTACCTTTAGGGAACAGTTCTGCACCACGTTCCAACCGCAATTATAATTTTTAGGTTGCAGTGACTCCATACACTATCGTGACTCCAGGCTTTTTTGTTTTTCCTCTTAGAAAATGTGTGCCTTTTCCCTTGGGAAAGCTATTTAAAACCATTTAAGGTACCCAGCTGGATACTGCTGTATCTTGACGGTACATTTAAATTGCCAGGGCTTTGGTGTACAAACCGTGCCATTTTTTTCTACCAATGTAAAGCTGGAGGAAAACTTTGGTGCACAGACACTATGAAGCAAAACAAGACAAAACTGCACAGGCATTCATTCTCAAGTGCATTAAAAAGAACTCCTAATCGCCTCATTGTCTGTCTTGAGACCTTCCCATGACTCTGACTGGCTGCTGATGTCTGCTTAGAGAGATCTAACAACCCGTCCAGTGGTTCTTAAAGTTTTTTTAGTTTTTTTAATGTTTTGCAGCACGTCCTTACAAGAACTGATCTTTCTTTAACATTTGAAGCTTTCAACACTCACATGTCTCATTTACAATATGTATTCTCCACAGAACCACCCATTCATAAGGTTCTTTAGAGAACTGTTCTTCAAACTTGGTCCTGGAGGCCCACTGCGCTGCACATTTAGTGTTTTTCCCACTGTGGCTCAGGAAGCTGGTCTTAATGAGCTGGTTACTTGGAGCAGGTGATTGGGCCTCCAGGGATCTAAAGGTTTTTTAGGGCACCGGTTCTCAAAACAGGCTTCAGGGATTCTAGATGCTCCACATTTTTCCTCAACTCCTGAGTTGTAGCAAAAGTGTGGAAAGTCTTAGAGTTTAGGAAGATCGGTTTAAAAAACTGCTGTATATCTAAGTGCCTTTATTTTTAAGAGAGTTCTAGCTTTAGGTGACACTAGTAGTAGTTCAGATTGATAATACTGGTAAAAAAAAAATCATATTGCAAGAGAAACTCTTAGTTCAGAGTCACTACAGAGCACATACAGACGTATATTTATGTATATACACACAAATATATTTTAATATTTTTTGTATAGTGTACAGGTCTTTTATATTATAGTGTTAGATTCGATATTTTTTATTCTCTTTATATCTTTTATTTTATCTTATCTCACTTTGTTGTTATAGATCATAGGTGTGCAGTTCCAGTCCTGGAGGTCTGGTGTTCTGAACAGTCTGGTGGTTTCTTCATTCAAACAGACCTGCTTCAACTCACCTGTTCACATGGTTCATCTCACCTGTTCATATTGTTTAACTTACCCGTTCACCTGGTTTTACTCATCTGTTCACTTGGTTTAACTCACCTGTTAACCTGGTTTAACTCACCTGTTCACCTGGTTTTACTCATCTGTTCACCTGGTTTAACTCACCTGTTAACCTGGTTTACTTATCTGTTAACCAATTTTTATTCACCTGTGAACCTGGTTTAACTCACCTGCTCTCCTGGTGGGTGTATTTGAGTAGAGGAGGTGCTGAAACATGCAGAACATCATCCCTCAAGGAGCAGAGTCATGTTCCCCTGCCACAGTTAATTGAAATAAGACAACAACATGAGACCCGGTGATATGCTCACATTGGTTATCATTAAAGTACACTGCCAGAAAAAGCTTTAGTTAAACCATTTTAATTCACCAAGGTAAGGTGCCCTCAAACATCCAACATGGTCCTTAAGATCCTGGTGGTTTTTCTGTTTTGCTTTGTGACTATTTGAAATACAGAAATATAATCAAGAACCAAACAGTATAGAGTCTTAAAAAATAAAACTGCTGTTTATTTTCCATACGAAAAGGTACTGAAGACATAGCCTTGATGGGCCTGTGATAAAAATTCAGACGAGGCCTGGGATTCTTTCCAGGTTTCTGTGAAGCTGCAGAGGAACAGACTTGTGAGCGGAGTGTGGAGAACATACTCTTTTTGCTTTTGTACACCCACTGAAGCTGGTAAATACATGTTTGAAATCATCAGGGTTATACTGGGATAAACACTCAGAATTGTGTGGATACAGAACTAAACCATCATAAATTGGATTGAGTCCGATCCCGGTCCAATCCTGGTTCAATAATCCTGGTCCTGGTGCCTTCCATGCTCTGCCCAACACACCTGACCCAGATAATCAGATAAACAGAAGACTTTCCTGGGTTAAATAGTTTGGTAGGGCAGGTTGGGAACCTATGCTTTGTAATAGGTTTTTGGTGGGGTGGTAAATGAGAGGAAATCACCCCCAAAAATCCAACTTCACATAAATTTACTCTCATTAACTTGCTAAACAGAGAACAGATGCTGGTCGAACCAATTAGCCTGGCTCTGTTGCATAACTGCAATTGATTGCTGTACGTTTTCATTCATTGTTAGCAGTATTAGCTGCTTCTTTAGCGTTCTCAGACCCACGCAGCTCCCGGCACGATTTCTTGCACCGTTTGTAGAGCTCAGATACAAACGGTGTGCTCGAATTAACACCTGCATCAGAGGCTGAAGAAAACAGCGAGAGTGTGTTTGTGTGTGTGTGTGTGAGTGTGAGTGTGTGTGTGTGTGTGTGTGTGTAAAAGAGAGTGTACATGATGCACACACACACGACAGATCGTTTCCCCTCCTGTGGAATCTGATATGTGCCTGGCAGATACATTAGGCCAGCATGGGGATAATGTACGTGTGCAAGTTTCCAAGAGAAGTTTTTTTATACACCATCCACGAAAATAATGCTTTCCTGAGCACACCGAGGATTTGCTCCTTGCGGGCACGAGAGGATCAGTTGCACCACAGTGCCCCCTTTTGGCAGCAGAGTGAAAAAAAACCCAGTGCTCTATGAGGAACCCTTGAGTTAATCTTCTCGTACGGATGCAGGGGGAGATTTCGATTTAGCAGCTTCCTGACAGGCTTTGAGGAAGGTCTGTACCCTCCAACAGATCTGTGGACCGATCAGGCAAACATACTACCATTGATCTGTGGAAGAGTGTACTAGTGTAGACTGTCCTAATTTGGTACTTTAACGGCCTGGATTGATTGGGAAATCAAGGATTCAAACAATTAAGCATGAGGGAAGCCGCCAGGCCATGGTTGTGCAAGGGAAGGTTTAAATTTACTTGGCTATTATAAGGGATTCGGGCTCGGCGCAGAGGGGAGTTTAATTTGGACGCAGTTTCTGATATGTTCATTCAAGCTATTCAGTCACCAGTCAAGTAAGACTAAGCCTTAGACTGCTTGCTGTCAAATCCAGTGACTTTGTAATTCTAACACAGGGCCTGCCTGACATTTTGTGGATAATGCCATTATAAGTTTTCGTTCAATTTTGGTGACATTGTTCAGTGACACTGCATTGCATCATGTTCGCATTAAGGCACTGTATATTAGGACGAAGCAGCATTCAAATGGAACATAGCCTTGGGAGATAGCATAATGAAGTGCTCATATATCACTTACTATTACAGAAAGTTACACTGTCTATCAATTTTGTTTAAGTGTTTCAGAGTTTTCTGTCCATTTTTCTTACCCAGTTTAGTCAAAAACCTGTTAGCAATTAGGGAAGGACAAGTAAGGACAACATTTGTTCAGGAAAAATACTAATTTACAGGCACTTTTCCACAGGTCTATAGGAACCATGCTGTACCAAAACTGTACTGCAATGCACAGAATATCATTACATTTTTGTTCTGTTGGTCCCTTATGTGAGCAGTTCTGGGTTCTAGCCAAGGAAAAGGCTGGAACCCATATTTCTGGCTGGTCATCCCAAAACCATTGAGTCAAACCAGCTGAGATGTTTTCTGTCAGAGCCGCTTTTGTTATTGTGGTCTTTTATTATTTCTAGTCTTGTTTGAGTGTTTAATATTTTCTCTGCGTTCTTTAACCGTTTGAAACTGAAGCGAGAGAACTTGTTAGTGACGTCCTGGATCACTTTCATGTTTTTCACAGAGTTAAAGATAAAGTCGTAGTATCTTCTGCCCAAACAGACAGTCATGAGGTTGGAACCTCATAACTTCCTAGGTGTTAGTTTGTGTCTCTATTGTTGTTTTTTGTGCCGACAGTAAATAAACTGTCCTCTTTCCATGAAGTGATGAAACATTTCCACCAATCAGAAAGCAGTGATGCAGTCGGCTCGGCTGTGGCCCACTTTCTGTCCCGCCATCCAGCAGCTCGGTGCCCAGTTGCTTTATTGGGAAAAATATTTGTTTACGGTACTGCATGGTTCCTTGAGCAAGTGGAAAAGCACCAATAGACCTAAAAAGCCTTCCTTTGTGTCCACAGCATCTCTCTGGTTGAATATTTCAGCCCAAACCTAGCAGAGATCCTCCTTTAGGAAAAGAGATTATCGTCACTCAGGAGAACCGTGGATTAGTGCAGTTTTGTCAGAGCGGTGATTCACGGTTTGTTTATTTAGCCTTAAAGTTCCTCTGGCACAGACACTCAAACAGTGGTGAGCACCTGCAAACGAGAAGCCCGAGAAGGTTTTGAAACCATGTAGCCTGTCATGAGACGTGCATTTTATACGACTCTCTCCATGCGGGCCCTCAAACTGCTTCCCGTCTACCTCGCTGGCATTTCGTCTTGAAATAGAGGGGAACGTGACAAGTCGAGCCAATTAGGTTATTCAGAGAGCAGCCGGAGAGCATGCTGCTTTCATACATGAAGCACATCTCACCTGGGTTCCTCCAGGGACCAGGGATCGGTTCTAGAGACCAGAATCTGGTTTTCAAAACAGCTTTACACTCGACCAAACATGCAGAACGTCAAGTGCAAAAATGCTTCTTAGGTTCAGTGTGTCGTTATCAGTGTGTGATCTTCTTCATGGTTTTAAAGAGTTTTGGGTGTTGATTCCTCTCAGTGTTTTTCTTTATGCTTTTATTGAATTGGATCTTGGTTTCTTTGTGGTTCTTAGAGAGTTTTAGGTTTTATCTCCTCACAGTGGTTCTTCTTTATGGTTTTTGGAAGTTCTGGCTTTTGGTTCCTCTCAGTTCTTCTGCATGCGTTCAGGGAGATTTGGGTCTTTGTTTTTAGGGTTTCTTTTCATGCTCTTAGGGGATTTCTGAGGGGATATTTGATAAGTAGAACACAATGTGACCAATACAGACTAGACACTTCAGAACAAACATCATTTTCAGTTTTGGTTCTATGTTTCTACTCTATAGTTCTTCCTCTTCCTCAGTCTTGACTCCTCCCTGTGGTTCTGATGGGATTTGTCTGTTGGAGCAAATGTTAACGGAATAAAACTGAACTGAATTAAACACTCAGCTCACTTTACTGAGATCTGCAGCATCACAACATCTGTTTTCACTAATTGGGTTCCTTTATTCCTTAAGGAGCCAAAGTCAATGAAATCCCAGGACAGTTTTGTTCATGGCTGGAATGAATACCTGTACAAATCAGGGACAGATGTTGTTATTCAAATATAAGGATTTCTAAATATGTTACTTTAACCCCCTACATAACATTGATGTACCCACAACATAAACTTGTCACAACTGTCACAACAGCTGACACTTATCTAATTAACTGAGTAATTAAAAAAGGTTTGCAGTTTTTGATTAAATAAAAAATGTATTGCAATATTTAAATTGTGGTTTGTAATGCGGAATAGCCAAATTTTCTCTAAAACTAAATAAATTGGTTCTGAAGTGGATATCATGACCATCAAGATGGATTACAATCATTTTTAATCTTCTCTTCAAATTTACTAACATCCTATATTCTTGGATCAGTATGACCAGCAATTTAAAACTCCAGGATATCATAGAAATTAACATTTCCCTCCAGTCATGTGACCTATCAGTGGTCCACCGCCCCTGCAGGTCTGCACTGCAAAAAATCAAAATCACACAAAGCTCATTTTCCATGTTTCAAGTGAAAACATCTTGTTACTCTTAATTCAAGACAAAGTCACCCAAAACAGCAAAACTTCCTTGAGCTAAAAAGAGTTTTTAGACAACATGCCTTGGATTTCTTGAATTGTGAGATTGTCTTTTAAAAATCTTATTTAATGTGGAATTTGAAATAAAACAAGTTTTTTTGACAAGCCAAGATGTTTTATATCCGGGCAATCTTGTTTCAGGAAATAAAAAAAAAATGCTTGATTTTGGGAGAAATTAACTTTACTGCAATACTAACCAATACATCTTGAATAAAACATCCTGTTATGAGCAAGAAAAAAAATCTAAATACGTTTCCTTTCCTGAACTAGTATTGAGACAAGCTTATCTTCCAAAAGCTCATATATTATGTCTTATTTTAAGAAATCTTAACAAGTCAATTTTCACTAGTTCCATTGGCAGATTTTTTCATTCATTACAAGCAAATAAGCCTTGAATTGATCAAATGGTTCTTATTTTTGAAGGCCAATTTTTTGCAGTGTGATACTTCTGGAACTATAGCAGAGAGAGGATTTTACTTAAACTGACCCAAAGTGACCCATGTGTTCAGGCCCTGAAACACACCATGATGAGTGTTCACACACTTTAACACAATCAGGAACAGACTTTAATGTGAAGTGAATAGAATGATGTCAATTATTTATTTAGAGATACTAAATGTTGAATGGGGTCAAAATGACTCCAAACACAAAAGGAGTGTTGATGATGTAGAGCTAGTGCAGTATCTTGTCCAGCTAAAAAGAAGAACCAGGATGTGGAATATAGGCATCAGATGGTTCGGTACTGTTGTTGTTGTGGTTGGCACTATAGGAGCTGGGATAGCGGCGAGGTATACAGAGAACCGGTTCTCAGAAAGTTCTCAAGTTGAACCAACTATGAACTGGCACCAGCACCAGCCCAGATCTAGATCTTTTACATTTACATTTATGGCATTTAGCTGACGCTCTTATCCAGAGCGACGTACATCAGTGCTTAAGAAGTCCACAA
>JBBPDC010000032.1:14723240-14737146 GCA_037974485.1 Hemigrammopetersius urotaenia | reverse complement strand
TCCTTGTATCTTTAGACACTTTGCAGCCTGTCAGTAAAACATTTGTTCACATTTCTTTCATTTAATCTCCTCAGTGTGACAAACACCTCTGAGAGTTTATATGGATGTTAAAGAGGGTAAAATAGTGGCAAATCTGAAGTAGATCACTTTTCTTCTTGGACTATTTTGCCTCACATGTATCCCTCCACAATGAATGTGTTTAGTTTTAGGTTCAAAATCTTCTGTGGTAGATTAATGTTTCAGGTATTAGATGGTGTAATTAAACCCATTTACTGACATAACTTTCTGTTAGGGAGCTTACTGAGTTAGACGCCTGGTCCCATGCCCTTCTACTGTGAAGATTTCTGGCTCTCCATAACTGAGCGTTTGTTAAATCGGTAGGATTGTCCTCTGAGTTGAGTAGTTTGAGCGTGGAATGAACTTTTTATTGGCATTACATGTGCTTTAATATCTCCTTGCCAGATTGAAATTGCTAATGCAGATAAATCTGTACGTAACCTCCCTGCGGGCGGCGTGTAATCATCGCATAAAGAGCATTATCTGCTCGACTTTTGTGCTCAAGTGCTTGTTGAACCGCTTTTTGCAGATTTGCAGGACTTGAATTTTGGTAAGTGCAATGAAAAACATTCTGAGGAGACACACAGCCAACAAAACAAGGAGATACCTGGTGATAGCAGTTAATTAGAAGATAAAGCGCAAGTGGGTTGGGGGGGCTGGAGGATTGGGAGATGGGGGGGTTGAAAAAAAACTAGAAAAGAATGGAGAGAAGTGAGCTGGAGTGAAGTCTCCTTCAGTTATCAGAGCTGGAACACAAACTCCATTTGAAGCCAGACGACGCAGCTTTATAAACTTGTTAACAGGAAATAAAAGGTGTGCTGGATACAAAAGCTAAGAGCGCGCTCGGCTCTGCCGGGCGTTATCGGCCTTCTCTCCGCAGACAAAAGGGATTTCACAGCCACTAATTACACTGGTCGCTCCGAAACGGGAACAGAAAGGAAATCCTTTCGTTGGCCTGGGCTCAGGCCCGACCCTGGCTTGACCCCGACGTGGAGTGTGTGGACGGTTTGATTGGTGATGGAGCGATTAGCACTCCGAGCACAGCAACTCTCCAGACAAAAAGCACTTCGACTCATCCATCACTCTTTAAAGTGGAGAAGTTGTGGAGAGACAAAAGAATTTGGATTTCAGTGCAGCACCTTGAAAACCGCGATGTAAAAGTTTTAGCATAGTTTTGTTTAGTGTATAATAATAGCCTATAATAATAAAAAATATAACAACAATAATAATACATTTGATTTCTAATGCACTATCCAATCTCAAACAATCTCAAAGCGCTACAGAGCAAAATAAACAACAAATAAAATCAACAAGAGTAGGCCTTTTTCAAAAGGTGGCCACATGTAAAAATGTCGACAGTCTGGTATCCTCAGATGGTCTGGGAAGTGGGGGGCGGCCGCACAGAAAGCATGATCCTCCCTTTTGTGAAGCTTAGTCCTTGGAGTTTTGAGAGGAACAAAGGGGATGTGAGGATGTCTGAGGAGTGAGGAGATCCTTGAGGTAAGTTGGGGCAGCTCCATAAACACATTGGTAAGTGAGAAGTGATTCAATTTATAATCAGTTCAGAGTAAAACAGGGAGCCAGTGAAGTGTGTTGAGAATGAGAGTGATATGATTTTATTTTCGAACCCTCATCAGGATCCTAGCAGCACTGTTCTGGAAATAGTGGAGCTTTTGGAAATTCTTGCTAGGTATCCCAATGAGGAGTGCATTGCAGTAGACCAGCCTGGATGAGACAAAAGCATGCACCAGCTTTTCTGCATCTGCCAGACTCAATGACAGAGGAGGTCAACAAACACTTCAGCATCAAATTCTTTTGACTTTTCTCTTCACCTTTCGAAGGTTAAATAATAATCCAGTTTAACTGAAATGTATTTGTACATCTCTCTTTACAATGGATACATTATTAAAATCTGGGTTCAAACTTCTCAGGAGCTAAAAATCCTAAAAACAGAGAAAGAAGATACGGATAAGATCGAATGAAAGAACTGAGACTCAAGAGGAGAAACTTCTTAAGTAAGTGAGGAAGAACCACTGAGAAGAACAAAGAGTTAACAGGCGAAACTCTTTGAGACCAATGAGAAGAACTACTGGACAGAAACTAAAACTGTAAAGGTGTAACTTCTTCACAACATGAGCAGGAACCATTCAAAACAAGTTGAAAGGAGAAACTACGTAAGAGAAACTACCCATTCTCTGGTCAGCACACAAACCAAACTTAAAAACAACTATTCAGACTCAGACTCTTCAGACTCAGAAAACAGAGATACAAAGATAAGAAACATACACAAAAAAATATAAATCCAAATAAAATATAATAAAGCTCTCCAGAAAATACTTGACACTATAAACACAAATAAATTACTGCTGAAGTAGTTTACTAATGGAATAATAGTTTATGGTTGTTCTTCATACCAAGTCTGTTATTATAAGTAATAAAACTGTAATAGTAATATAATAGTAATTTAATGTAATATAAAGGTAATAGTAATATAATATCAATAGTAAAAATCTCACATTTTGTTCATACATTCAGTTCCTGAGGTGGTGTGAAGCTGAGATGCTTGTGAAGGATCGTGGTACTGAGGTATGAAGGGAATGTTTTGTTCTGAACGTGTGGGTGTATAAATGATTTGGGAGCGCAGACAGATGATGATGTGCTTTTTCCGCACATTAGCACCTCCAGCCATAACTGGTCCTGAATCTCGGCTCATACTGACGGGAAACAGACAAAGCTTTTGCTGACCACAGCAGATTTGGTACACGGCAACAGCTTTCAAACACAGAGCAGCAGATTTGCATCAAAACAACAACAGTTTTCAACCCGTCAGTGGGAGTTTTAACACTTCCGCTCAGTGCTGTATGAGTTGTTCCACACTAAAATTTGCTACTTTGTGTCGTGAATTGTGTCTTGTATTTGCTTTAGTTGCACCGCCTGACCACGGAGCCACAGTTTTAGACCAGCAGGTTCAGGTCCATCTGATGTCTCTCTGATGTTGTAAATGTTTCTATTTTATAAAATAAAGATGTTAATGTTTATTTTAAATTTCTCTCATCAGTGAGGCGTGCTCCTCGATGCTTCTGTGATTCGTTTGACTTTGACTTGTGACTCGTTCGACAGGACGATCGTTTGTTGTACTACAGCGCGAGCTGTGGTTGCTATGGTTACAGTGTCAGTAGTGCTGAGTGAATAAGGAGAAGATAAATTCTGGATAAAGACAGTTTATAAAGACTGGAACCAGAACAGCAGCTTTGCAGGTGCAACAGGACTCATATGGTTCAGGGGTTCTGTAAAATGTAAAGATTTGTTTTATAACATCAAACAGTGAATGTGTGTGTGTGTGTGTGTGTGTGTGTGTGTGTGTGTGCATGTGTGTTGAACCTCCCAATGTGACGCTACACTTTAATGGAGAGGTGTCAGGTGGCACAACCATGTGAAACAACACACTGAAGGTTTAAATAAAGAAGAGGAAAGTAAACTTTCTGTCCAAACCAGCAAACAGAAGAGAAAAAATCCCACTTCATAAGTATTTTTAAAAACTTATTAATTATCTTGTAATAACAATGTAGCTACTCTGTTCACTGTTACAGCTGGATTACAATAGTTATGGTATTGTGGAAAATGACTTACTGTATTTAAGGAAGCTTTTCTCAACTGAATCTGTATTAATGAGGCTTAGTGTGCAATTAAAATGGTGATAAGCACTTCTGCTCTCGTTTTGAATTAAAGACAGGCTGAGTGGAGTGAAGAGCTCTTCAGCAGGTGCAGGACTGATTTAGCTTCATTCATGCAACAGTAACGATCTGAGGAATTATCTACAAAATAATTACACGACTGAACTCATTATATACTTTTATACTTTGTGTTACACTATGAGTAGTTACTAAATCGTATATGTTTATAAGGAATTGGCACTGTTCTGAAGGGCCATTCTTCCTAGGTTACATGAGTCATACAGCCTTTCAGGACAATGGACATAAACAGACATTTAGAAAGGCTTCCTCCAAAGAAACATTAGGTGTTGTAAGACTCTGAGTTTGCCCTCAGCCAATAAATATAACAGTTAACATCCCACTCCAACAAATCTGATCACGAACCCTTCAGGCAGACAAATATAATTATTCAGCCCCTTCCCTGGACGATAACTACAATCACTAACCCTCCCCAGGACAACAAATACAATTACTAACCACCCCCGGCTGACAAATAGGATCATGACCCCCCGCCCCAGAATGACAATTTATGACATTTATGGCACTGAACACTTGCTGGAATAAGCCTCAGTAAAAGTCTCTGTAGGTTTATGTCAGCTGTAATGAAGGGTTTATGCAGGTCTGGTGTTCTCTTATGAACATCTCAGGAAAGTGTTACAAGAATATCATTAGAAATGATAAAGCTTGACACATTTTCTCCCTGTTTTATAATGTAATTTAATAGTGATGTTCTCTGTCTCAGGAGCAGAACAGAGAAGAACCAGGCAGATTTTTCTTTCAGATTTTGTCACCAACAAAAACACGCCTCCAAGACACCTTTCCTCCAATAAGCACGGATTAGCAGTGTAGCACTCTATGTATGTGGCAGTGCAAACCTTGTGTCACCAGGAG
This sequence comes from Hemigrammopetersius urotaenia, assembly GCA_037974485.1. Lineage (NCBI taxonomy): Eukaryota > Metazoa > Chordata > Actinopteri > Characiformes > Alestidae > Hemigrammopetersius > Hemigrammopetersius urotaenia. The sequence continues at coordinate 14,732,485 of JBBPDC010000032.1, read as the reverse complement.
GTACAAATTACTTCAGCATTATAAACTACATCATCAGTATGGAATAGGCCACATTGTCTGTGCATATATGTAAATTGTCTGTGCACATTCAAGACGTGGAGTGGACTGAACACTTAGACTATAAAGCTCATCTCAGTTTACACAGACAGCTTCCAGTTCAGTAACTTTTAAATGTTTTGTAATGTTTCTTGGTTGCCCTTTCAAGACAAATGTTTACAATACATTTTATACACACAAAAGGAGGAGGCATCAACCACACACACATAAAGATTTTAAAGCCAGTGTAGTTACACTTGTGGACCTGGTTTAAGTGACAGAGTCCTCTGATAACGTAAGGGCTAGCTGTTCTGCAGTATCCTATGGTGAATTTGAAAGTGAGTCAGTGACAGAAAGTGATTATAGTGCTGTTGAAAATCAGCCAGAACTAATTGAACAGAAAATAGCAGTAATATTGTTGAAATTGGAACATATATTTCATGTTCCAGCAAAAGGAGTAGATGAATTATTAGAGGAGTTACATTTTCTGTTAAGTTCAGCTACTGCACCTCTCACAAAGCATACAATTTCAGAAATTTTCAAAAGCCATAACCTCCATATTGGTCAGGCTGTTATTGAAGAACTTGCCAATTCTATGTGTGTTTCTAACCCTGTGGCTAAAATTTTGGGAAAGTGTGGCCCTCTTGCCACTTCTTATAAAAGAAAACTATACTACACACTAAATTTTAGGGCTGTAGAGCCTGTTATGTTTTTTTATCTACAGACAAAAGGAATTCATTTCAGTACATGACTTTATTATGGCTGTTGCAGCATATACTGAGTCACAATAAATTACTGGATAGAGTGATTGAAGAACAAATAGCTCAAGAAAATGGAGAGAATCTGAATGGTGATCAATGGGTTTACAGATCTTTCTGTGATGGATAACATTATAAAAGAAATAGCTTTCTAGCTGTTGAGAAGTTGAGAATTTCAATAAATCTTTATATTGATGATTTTGAGGTTTGTGATCCTCACACAAAAAGCATAAGCTTTGTGGTGTATATTGGATCTTGGGCAATTTATCTCCTGGCTCTCATTCAGCCCTCTCATCCATTTATTTGACAATGCTTTGTAATAGTGAAGATTTGAGGACATCTGGGTTTGAAAAAGTCTTGGATCCACTTTTGAAAGATCTGGTAGCTACTTTTGGAGCAACATGTTGTGTTCATCAGTCAGTTGAATGAGTGTATTAAAAGAACTGTGAGTTGCATCATAGCTGACAACCTAGGAGCCCATGGGATGGCAGGTTTTGTGGAAAGTTTTTTTTCTGCTGAATACATCTGCAGATTGTGTACAACTAAAAAGTCTGAAATAAAGTCAGTGGCTGCTAGTGTTTTTGATCGTAGACCACTGGAACTTTATGAAGCCCATTTGAAGTGTGCACTATAAACAGCAAGTGCGTGTTGTGGAGTTAAACAGGATTGTATTTTGAATAAGAATCTAAGACATTTTCCCTCCAGATGTAGCACATGATCTGCTGGCGGGCATAATACCCGTAGAGCTTGCTCATTGTTTTTCTATTTTAATCTCTAAAATGTATTTAACCTTAGAAAAACATAACAACTTGATCCAAATCTCAAGCACAAATGGGCAGATAAAACCAATCGGCCTCATGCAATACCACAGACTTTCTTTATAAAAAAAAAAAAAACATTGATGGAAATACACACAAAAATTGGTTCCACTCTTTTGATTGTTGCCTCTAATTATTGATCCACTTGTTCCAGAGGATGAAGCAGCATAGCATATTATTTTGGATCTGAAGGACATTGTGGAGCTTGTTGTAGCCCCTGTCCAGTCTGATGAGTCGATTTCATACTTTTGAGTGTAAAATCAGTGAACATCGCCAGAGATACCAAGAACTTTTTCCAAACAACAGTCTTCTCCCTAAACATCATTACTTGGAGCACTACCCTGCACTGATTTGGGTCTTTGGGCCTCTTGTCCACAAATGGATAATGAGATTTGAGCTGAAACCTCGCCATTCCAACTGTTTTAAAAACATACCCCTCACACTTGTCAGAAAATCAGATTGTCTCTGACTTTCATTCCTCTGACCATAGGACACCTTTGCAGAAATTCTGCAGATTTTTGTTTTTCATGCCAGGATATACTTTTTTGTGAAAAAGTTCTCTTCTTGGTATCGAGAGCACTTCAGAGCTGTTGAACTTGACATGTCACATGTGAGAGAGGTGTCTCTCATTGAGCATGGGGAACTACTCAATGACTACCCATTAGCTGCCTATTCAGTGGGAAGCCTGCGTCTGGTTACTCTGTAGAGACACACTAACTTGCAGGGTAAACAGGAGTAATAAGTACTTTCCTACTATTTCACCTGGCACTGTAAACAATACTTCATGCTTTGCAGACCAGCTGCTACTTAATTTATTAAGACTTGACTGTTGATTTTTTAACTAATCAGTCATTAACTTAAATAATGCAAGACAGATCTGAAAAATACTGTTCACTTGTCCTTTTCCAGTTACAATTTTCTGGAGGCTAAGGTAACATCAAATTATTGTTGATAGCCTTAATTGTTGACTTTGGAATTTGACCCATGTATACACACACTCACGCAATATTTGATGAGTGCATCTTTATTTATTTTTCAAATAATTGTCCAGGTCAACATGATGGCTCAGCCCATAAGACTGAGGATCATACTCAGAGAAGATGATGGCAGGAAACAAATTTCACCAGCGGGGATATCAGACTCTATTGAGGAATTGTGCTGAGAAATTTAAACTAATTTTGGAGTAGAATAGGATTTTTGTCTTCATTATCAAGATCCTGATTTTGGGATATCTGAAATAAATGACAAAGCAACTATAAAGGTTGTGTATTTATATACTCTTCAGTTGAAAAGTTATACAGAAGATGAAGCAGTGACATGTCAACCTGTAGCAGTCCAGAGTCCAAAACATTCCTTTATGAAGTTCTTCAGCAGACACGGATAATGTAAACCATGGCCATCTACAAGACTGTCAGTGTTGCCACGGTGTCTTCACAGTCCCTCGTTTCAGCTATGAGGCCGAACTGCAACTTGAAAAGGCCAATGCTGGGTATCAAATTTAAAGTCTATCCAACTGACAATGACCTGAATGAAGTTCGAGAAGCCAAGGCCCAAGTCAAAAGTCAGGCAGTATTGAATGTGAAAAAGCCTAGAAGAGCAGAAGTCAATTACTGTCTGCAGTATCCAAAAGGAGAAACTACTGACAGTCTCGAAAAGAGTCCAACCCTTTCTCATCACTGAAGCCACAGTTACTCGTCCAGTCTCTGGTCATCTCAAATTTGGACTACTGCAACTCTCTGCCAATGCAGCTGCAAAGTTAGTCTTCCTAATCTTCCTAAATTCTCACATACCACGCCTCTACTACAGAACCTTCACTGGCTCTCTGTGGCGCTCGCATTAAGTTCAAAACCTTAACACTTGTCTTCAAGGCTAAGAATGGGTTTACATCTCCTTACTTGTCTGCACTGATCGCGCAGCATGTTACTTCTCGTCCTCTCAGAGCTTCAAGCACCCCTCGTCTTGAACCTTGCTCAAAAGAAGTCCTTTGCTGTCTTCAAGTGTCGTCCTCTTTAAGGAGCATCTGGGAATAAAATGCTTTGGCCAACAAATAACAAATGCGATCCGTAAACTGGTCGATAAATATGATTGGTGCCCCCCAGGACAAACAAATCCAATCATTAATCCCCCCACCCATCCTGTCGACAAATAGGATTGCTAACTAGCTCCCAACAAAACCGACAAATATGACTGTTAATCTCACCAAGATGACAGAAACGCTTGTTAATGATCAAAGAAACGATCACGAGCCCTTGACGGCCCTGAGGGCTCCCTACCGGAAATGAGTGAAGTGTAACCATGGAAATGCATGCAGCGTAACCATGGAAACGGTGTAGGGTAACCACACATATGAATGAGGCGTCACCGTAACTGTGGAAATGGCTGCAGAGTAACCACAGATTTTAATGCAGCGTAACCATGGCAACTGATGCTGAATACGAATGTAGCGTAACAAAAGCAATGAATGAAATATAACCGTGGAAATTGATGCAGAGTAACCACGGATACGAGTGTTGTGTAACCATAGTGTAACAGAGTGCAACAGAGGAATCGTATGCTGGGGATCCATTGAAATAGATGTAGCGTAACCATGGAAACATGCAGTGTAACCATAGATATGAATGAAGTGTAGCTGTGGAAATGTACGGATGTAGGGTGAGCACGGAAACTGATGTAGCATAACCGTGGAACCGTGTTGTCCAGTGATCCGTGTATCGGTGATGTCGCGGCTCGTCAGACGGACTGTAATCTCAGTAAGAGTTCATCAGCAGCCTGTGGCAGCTTCACATGAACACAGAGAAAAGGAATGTTCATTGAGGTCATGGGTATAATGATACAGTGCAATAGAATTTCAGCGTGAAGACTGTGGGACGGTGCTCGGCGTGCCGCGGCGGTGTGATGTCTGAGAGCGAGGATCTGAGCAGTGTTTAACATAGAGAGTGAAAAGCTGGAGTATTCTTTCCTTCGCTAAAAGCTTTGACCCGACTGCACGAACACAATACCCTTGACACGTTCCCTCCTAAGTTCACCTGCGCTCTTTGAAGAGCGCTCCTCATTGAAATTCCGCTTTACGTTCGCCATGTTTGCTTTGAATGAGCCTTCAAAGGCAGATTCATTAAGTGTCCTACCTGAGCACATTTGTAACCCCATCTCGTCGTTTGAAGATGGAGTCAGAACACTTATATTCATAATAGTTGAGAAAACGTTCTGGCAGCCAAAACACAAACTCAAAGGGAAACTCTGCTCCTGCCCAGGGCGCTGAAGGAGCAGACGGAGAGAAAACAGGAGCTGGGGGGCGTGAGGGAGCTGAAGGGCAAAACAGTGGCGCCCACTCAGGGTGGGCCGAACAATCCATTAAACCCACCTGACAACCGCTGCTGCACACAATCAGGTCAGAAGTCTGCTGTAAGGATTTAATTGCATGTATTTTGCTTGTTATGTAATTAATACATAATCTAGGCCAATTTGTTTTCAAATTCAAACCCCAGGAATTCCAGCCCACCCTTCATAAATTTCTACGGATGCCCCTTTCAACAGACTCACACTGGTGGCTTTATACCACTGCAGTCCACAGAAATGGAGACCTGTATCAGGTGCACATTTAGGCCTGTCCGGATATCATTTCTCCGATCATTTCTCCCCACAGCCATAAGACTTTACAATACATCACCGTAGTGACATACACATGTTTGTGTATACTGCTTGTTCTGCTGTTGTGCATTATTTAAACCATGTGCAACTTTCTCAGATTGTCCACTTACATACACATACACATACATGTTTGTATATATTGCTTGTTCTGCTGTTGTTGTGCAGTATTTAAACCATGTGCAATTCTTCTGATTATCCCCTTCCCTGTTCATCCACTTAACTTGCTCTGTGTATATGCTGTTTACCCATATCTTTACTTATATTTATACAGCGAGAAATTATTTAATGTTTTATATTGATTTTTCTTTGTCCTTATATCGTTATTTTTGATCCTACAGATCCTGTTAAACTGTCTTTCTCAGTACTGCTGCTGTTTCTAAGGAATTTCCCCATTGTGGGATTAATAAAGTCAATCTAATCTAATCTAATACCTCTGTACATGTAGTGTTTGTCAGCTTGCTTAGACCGTGAGGTTTACAGAATTCAAACTTTGTTCGGTGGTTTGGTTAATATTCAGAGTTTGAAAATACTAGTTCCTCCTAATGTGAACAACAAATGGTCCAAACTGAGACTGTCCAAAAGGAGGATAGATAAAGGAGTTCCAACCACTCAGCATTCAGCACCACCAGTATACTGATCACCGCCTGATCATCTGGAATCATCTGCTGCTGTTTCTTCACTGGTTCAGGACTTCAGTCAGATGCTCTTTGTTCTGCTTGAAACTGGTCAGGGTCAGGCGCTGGACTGGAAATGAGTATCTTTGACAGTCCTTCAGGAAGCCTGGAGAACTGTTCCTCAAGACCATGTTAACATACAAGAAAGTCTGGAACTCTGGATGCAGAATATGAAGAAATAAACTTATGGTGCGTGGTTCCAATAAAGTGGCCAATTAATTAATATGCCGTTTTTGTAGCATACGTTGATTTTTGCCTGATCGTATCATGGGGAGCAGCAGTGACCTGCACCTTTATCTCTTTATTTGCACATGCAGCAGGTGCTGACACGGAGAAAAAGTCCAGAAGTGGTCGGCCTGGTTGCGTTTGAGGTGTTTTCCTCTAATTGGCCACAGCTAACATGACCTACTTAACCCAGACAAGCGCTGCATTTCGAAATCTCTAATTGGCAGATTGAGCTCTTTTCAGCCGCACCTGGCCAATTAATAACGCTCTCACCGCTGAGCGTGGGCCGCAGTCAAAAACAACTTAAGCAGAAAAGAAAAAGTTTTTTTTCCCCTTCTTCTTCTTCTTCTTCTTCTCCGTCGCCGCCTTCTTTTTCCTCTGCTAAGATGAGACAATTCAAAGGTTCTCTGGAAGCCCGACTGTAGCCACTCGCACTTTTACTCTAATTGATCCCTCTTTTTCTCTCCGCCATCCTCTGCTGTTTTTGTTTCCTCACGGAAATTATTCTCGCGGGAGGGTCGAGGGGAAGAAATAAGAAAAACAGAGAGACAGAGTGAGCGGGCGAGGGAGAGAGAGAGAAAAAGAGAGACAGAGAGGGAGAGTCTGTCTAATTTTAAAAAAGAGATGAAAAGGAATGAAGCCCCTCTAACTATTAGCAAAAAAAGAGAGAAAAGAGAAAGGGGGGAGGGGGGGTATTGGTGGTGGTGGTGGGGTGGGGACACTACAAAGCCTGGTGTTCTTTGAGGGCCGAGCTAAAGCTAAACTGTGGGCGGCGGTGGTGACAAGAGATGCTCAAACACAACAGCCTCAAAGGCCTCTTACTGCAACTCGCCAGCATTTCCTGCAACAAAAACACCCCCCACCCTCAAAAAAATAACCAAATAAACAAACAAACGGATGAAGAAGTCGTGATGCGCTGCGCGGCCGCGAGGTGCCTCTTGATGTGAGGAGCGCAGGCTTTTCTCTAGGCTGAGTAATTGGACTGTTGCTGCATCTTATCTGTATTTACTTATTTATTTATTTATTCATTCATTTTATTTTTTCCGAGGACCGGGTGCAGTCTCCCTCGACTCAGACGCGAGAGCCAAGGTTTAATGAGAGAAGATGAAAAGCAGGGGTTCTTTGGAATGGTGAAGTCTAAATATGTGGGAGAGGAGCAGAAAGAGCTCCTGAAGGAGTTCAAGCTTCTCTCCAGCAGGCCTAAAGCAGGCCTTGCTCATATTCACTCAAAAACCGTATGAGAGTAAATACACAGCTTTACACACACTTTACAGTGTCACACACACCTTACAGCCTCACACGCAGCTTACGGTCTCAAACACACCTTACAGCTCTATCACACGCAGCTTACACCTTCACACACAGTTTCACACACACCTCCTAGCTTCACACACACCTTACAGCTTCACACACACCTTACAGCTTCACACACACCTTACAGCTTCACACACACCTCACAGCCTCACACACACCTCACAGCCTCACACACACCTCACAGCCTCACACACACATTACATCACACACGGCCTCAAACATGCCTCACAGCTTCACACACACTTTACAGTGTCACACACACACACCTTACAGCCTCACACACAGCTTCAAACACATTACAGCTTGACACACACCTTCACACACACCTTTCAAAGCACACACCATCACAGCAATGTTCCTGCATCAGTACCTGACCTCACTAATGCTCTCATACAATCAAATCCTGTTGTTAGTGTTAGTGGCGTTATAGACTGCAGAAGCAGAAACTATTGTTTTCACTGTTAGTTTGCAGCTTCTTTATTGTATTTGCTTATTATATAATTACAGTTCTCTGATCCTCCTCATTTCTTTATATATTGCTTTGAATCTCCTGGTTGGTGTAAAATTCCTATTTTATGGCAGACTGTCTGATCTTTGTCACACTGAGGAGATTTAAATGAAAGAAGTGTGAAGAAATGTTTGACTGACAGGCTGCAAAGTGTCTAAAGATACGAGGAGCCTAGATAAAGGAGCTCCGCCCACTCAGCATTCAGCACCACCAGTATACTGATCATCTGGAATCATCTGCTCCTGTTTCTTCACTGGTTCAGGACTTCAGTTAGATGTTCGTTGTTCTGCTTGAATGATTCATACGTAGGTCACTGTGTGTCTTAACAAACAAAAACATTCCTCTGAAACTGGTCAGGTTCAGGGACTGGACTGGAAATGAGAGTCTTTGAAAGTCCTGGAGAACTATTACTCATTAATACATTAAAATACAAAAAGGGGCCCAGTATTGTATCAGATGATTTTAATGTAAGCTCATGGTTGTTTAGGAACTTTTATTCCAGTCCAGTATTGAGAAGCATAATAACAGAACGACTTTTGACAATAATTTTGCATGGCTGAATCCCCAGAGGGACTGGAGGCACACAGGAACTCACTGCAGCTCTCAGGAGCGCCACTCCATTTCCCTAATTAGCTTCAGTTCTTGGTTAAAGAGGAGTTGGTTTGGGAGACGCAGGGCTGAGTGAAGAAGTGCAGACACAGCAGGCCCCTCTGGAGCGTGCCCCTGCAGGACCCAGGGCCCGTCAGGCGGTCCCCTCAAGGCCCACAGGCCCCCTGCTTTAACACACCTGATCTACCTCATCAGCCAATTACCCCAGCCATCATAACGGGGGAGGTGGTAAAAAAGGTTCAGCACTACACAAACACACACACACACACACACTCAGACAGATACACACACTCACACAGATACACATACACACACACATACACACACACGCACACGCAAAGATACAGATGCACACATACATACACACACATAGATGGAGCAGCTGGTAGTGGTTAGGGCATTCGCCCTGCGATCAGAAAGTCGTGGGTTCTAAGCTTAGGACCGCTGGGCACCTCTGAGGTACCCTGAGCAGTACACCGTCCCCACACACTGCTCCCTGGGCACTGTGTTCCTGGCTGCCCACTGCTTCACTTGGTGAATGGGTTGAATACAGAGGTTGAATTTCATGGTGTGTTCACGTATGACAGAATTTTCACTTTCAGATACTCTCTCATACACAAGCACACACACACACACACACACACATATATATATA
>JBBPDC010000032.1:14671176-14688914 GCA_037974485.1 Hemigrammopetersius urotaenia | reverse complement strand
TATATATATGTGTGTATATGTATATATATATATGTATGTATATATATATATATATGTATATATATGTGTATATATATATGGCCTTCCTTTGCCACCTGCTCCGTCTTAACACTACTAGTTGTCTTTAATCAAGACACATTATTCATTGTAATTCCCTGTTAAAAACAGAAGCTGGACTAGTTCTGCTATCTCTTTCCGATCTCATTCTGTCGGAGGAAGTGGATGTTGTTCGCGCTGTCGGCCAGCTCGGGGTACTGTTCCACTGAGAGAACATAATATCCGTCATATCCCTGAACTCGTCCTCCGCTGAGCAGCTGCCTCTTCTCGCCCTCCGTCCACAGCCTTGTTCCTACCTCTCCGTCCTTCACATGCTGCAGCTCACGTGCCCAAGCATCCGCTAGTGCCCTCTGACGCGCCAGTTCCAACACTCGCACTCGTTCTTCGTCCAGGGATGCCCCGTAGCGTATATGGAGCACCAGTGACCCGCGACGCAGTTCCACGTCTGCAAAGCGCCGCGTCCGGCCCGCTAACACTGCAGTGGACTGGGACACGCTTACATTCACACCGTTCTCCAGCTCCTTCCGGCCCGTCGTGAGCCGCAGAGCCGCCAGGTCTGCCTCAGGGGCACCCGTCTTGACGAAGTAGTGCATATCATGGCCGTCTATAATAAAGTGCAAGTCTTTCAGGTAGAGAGCGCCGTTGAGGATGTTGGCCACTTTGATGCAGTCTTCGTTGGCGATGCTGAGGGCTCGAGTGACCACGGTTCCCCTGTAGAGTGCAAGCATCACACCTCGGCCAATCACAGACTCATTGGAGGCGAACCAAAGCCATGGTTTGTGGAGCCTTGGGATCTGGCTCAGCTGGACCGGTGGCATCCGCTCAAACGCCAGGAATGCTTTGGCCTGTCGGACGACTTGCTGCTGGACTGCAAAACTGGCCTGAAAAATATTTTAAGTCAGTGCCAAATCAAGATGTGGCTCAAAGTGTTACTCCCCTGTCCTAATGTTCTCTGTGAAATCTCTTAATTTCTATTCTCTCGTTTAATCATTTCTGACTCCCTCTTGAAACCAGCTGCAAAAGAGATGTTTAAATAAGATTTGAAGTTCATGAAAAGTGGACTTGATTTGCAGAATTGATTTGCTGTTTTTCTCGTTTTTACATAAAACAAAAATATGTGAATATGTGAAGACTGAACCCATGGGGGTAAGTCATAGAGGAAACACCGTGTTGATAAAAAGCATTAGAAAATAATGCGAAGTAACCTGTGAATCTATAAAAAATAAACAGCTTTTATCTAGTTTATGTTGTAATAACCTAAAGTATCAAAAGAACTACATGACATGCACATACCGGCAGATCATTCCAGACTTCACTCTTGATAAGTTCGTAAGAGGCTTGGATCATCCCAGAGTATGGCACAGGAAACCCGGGAATGCTGTTATGGAGATGGAACCCAAATGTGACCAGCCAGCTGTTCACATCTGTAAGAAACAAAATGTGACAGTTTTCAGTTCCAATTCCCGAAATGTTTGCCTAACCAGCAGGTGATACTGCGTCGATGACATACCTGTGATATACTCTCTCACATCCCGCACCTTGCTGATGGGGTCGTTATTGCGGAACATGTAGAGGTTAAATGGGGCGGGGTCTTGGTGCAACCTTTCCCATATTGTAACATCAGGAGCGGTCCAGCGTCCTGACATTATATCATAATCCCGTGTCCCAAAATGAATCAGTTTGGTTAGCGGGTCATACAAGCCTCCGTGGAAACCCAGGACCAGCAGAAGGGCAGGGTTAGAGTCAGAGTATATCTCTCCATAGGCAGTGTAATGAACCTGCTTCAGAAGGGCTCCATCACTGCCAAAAACAGCCAGCGGGGTGCCTGTGTTGTCACAAGCTATGTAGAATTCTGCTCCATTGCTAATCTCCATAGCAAACAGGTGTCCTTGCAAGTCATAGTACAGAGAAGTGATTTCCGAGCTCGAGTGGTTATACACATGAGTTATACGGCTTGGGTAGCTCAGATCAGCATAGAAAAACTGTAAGTGCTGCCCAAGGCTGGACTTGGTGGAAACCCTCCTTCCTAAACCGTCATAGCGGTGCTGGACGGTCCAGCCGCTAGTTTTGCTGTAGACACGCTCAAGCCGTCCGTTGGAGTTGTACTGAAACACCTCAGCTCCTCTCTGTCGCAGGAAACCATCTTCGTCCATTTTGTACTGGAGGTCACCCATCCTGGTGATACGATCCCGCAAGTCGTAGCGCAAGGGGAGGATCCGGGCGTTGCTAGCCGGGCTTAGGAGGTGGATGTTCCCATTCAAGTCATAGCTGTAGCGCCAGGTCAACTTGTCGTTCAGGTAGACAGCCTGAAGCTGGCCATCCACATCGTACTCGTAGCCGTACTTGGTGGCATTGGCGAATGGACCAATCTTCATCTCTCTGGAGGTCACCCTTCCCATGTCGTCATATTTTAGTGAAGTCCAGAAAAGCAAGGTGCGGAAAAGCTCATACTGGATTTCTCGGATTCGTCCGTGCCCATCAAAATGCTTGGTGTAGGTCATGACCGAGGTTGAGATGATCTGGTTGATGTCATAGTAGATGACGCCAAACTTGCCGAATTGCTCAACCTTACCCGAAATGTCGTCATACTGATAGAGGTCAATGGGAAGTGGTGTCTCATTGATGACGCCCTGGATGCTGGTCACGCGTAAACTTCCATCATAAGCATAGTCAAAGCGGGCACTGACCATGCCGTCCTCGCTGAAGCGGTATATCTGTCTGTCCACTAGGGGACCCAGTTGCCTGTACCTGATGGTGCAGATGAAACCTTCACTTTGTAGGTTGACTGTCTTCAGTACTCCGGCCGTCTCGTCATAGGTGAAGCTGACCCGAGTGCTGTCGTACAAGACCTCCGCCAGTTTGCTGTGCCATCGGTAGCGGTAAAGCACTCTCCGCCCAGTGCCAGTCTGCAGAACCCGGAGTAGCCTGCCATCCTCAGAGTAATCCACAGCAACGGACGCATTGCTTTCTGGTGGGTGGTATAAGTTGCGGTAGTAGGATACTGAGCGGACGGTCTCCGTGGTATAACGGGCCACACTGGGCATGGTTACTGCCGAAAGCCCACCTTCAGAGTTGTACTCAAAGGTGTACTGACGCTGACTGGCCAGGATTATAACCATAGACTGGAACAAGCACAGAAACACACTGTTAAGTAAGTCTTGGTGATAAAAAAGATATTGAAAATATGAAGAGCAAAGAAGGCAGTGGGGAAAAGTGGTGGTGGTAATAATCCTCTCACTTTAGGATCTTTTTCCAAATCAAATGATTTTCTTAAATCAGATGCCTAATATTTTCTCCAGGGATCAAAACACTTCTCAGACTTAATAAAACACTGAATTAAAAATGATTTATGATGAATAATAAATTATGCAGAAGCCCTAGAGCTCAAAGGGCCAGTGTGGATGCAGGTTTTCGCTCCATCATTCAGGAGATCACCTGATCAACTGTCTGAAGACTGAGAACAAGAGGAACATGATTACATTTCTGTAAGAAAATGTGAAGTGTGATTGCGTGGTTTTTATAAAATCTGTATTTGAAGACAGGTAATGATTTATGGCTAAAAATATTCTGCTCATAGTAGGGTATTAAACCAGAGCCTCTTCTGATTCACATTTTATGAGTATGCTCTTTAACAGTTTCCTCCGGAATTATTAAAGTTTTCTGATTCTGATTTTGTCACTTTCTGGTCATCATAGCTGTGACTCTTTCGCTCACCACTACACACTTCTAAGGCAATTCGCCCCTCCACTCACTCCCTCTACATTACAGAGGTGACTCAATCATAAAAATCTAATTTATTATCAATCAGTATTCAGCCCCTGATTAAAAGTCTGGATACCAGATTGTTAACCGGCCCTTTGCGGAAGATCCTGCATGAGGGTGAGGAAACGCTTGGTTCACATTCAGGTCTGGCCTGTGGTGGCATCTAACCTTCTCCAGATAAGTGTAGCTCCAGATTTTTCCATCCGGAAACACTCTGGAGTGCACACGGCCCTGCTCGTCATGCTCCAGTCGCTCCGACACCGCTCCCCACTGGATGGTGCTCAGCTGCCCGTTGCTCCTGCGGGTCAGATTGACTGGCAGCAGCTTACTGCTGGGCATCCACAGCGCAGGCTGTCCTGCGGGGTCATATCCAATTTTCAGTAAGAACTTACGGTGGTCGTCATAGATACGCTCTGTCCTCAACGTACGGTCGTAATCAACAGAGAGGATGTTCCGGCCATTCACCTGTGAGAATGAGTTTAGGAGTAGGAGGAGGAGAACATTAAGAAACAGGAATTGTATTTCATTACATGTTCAATTTGTATTATTTATGAGAAGAACGGCAAAGTTAATAGAGTTTGCTCTACACTTAAACAGACTCTTTGAAATTAACATCTCATCTCCAGCCTAACTCAGAACTGGTTACAAAAGCAGAGAAACTTTAGGGTTTTTTCATTTAGTTTGATTACAGCTCCATATAACTTTCTGTTTGCATAAGTATTGTGTCATTTTTAACAGATTAAGCCTAAGAGAGAAGTTTAGAGAGAATAAATGCCGCTATAAGCTACAATAGGAGATAATAGTCCACAAACCACCTCAACAAATGCTCCAACATGCCAGAATTCGAAATATTAGTCCAAAAATGACCTCCTGCTCCTGTATCCTAGAACAGGATATTAGTCCCTAAACAACCTCAATAAATGCCTATATGCACCACAATAGTAAGTTTTAGTCCATAAATAGCCTCAATTAACTCTCCTTTATGTTAGAATAAGAGATGAGTCTAAAAGCAGCTTCAAGAATAGTTCCCATACACTAATTGCCCGACTATTTACAAATGGTGTTTTGTAGCTGGGAGGCCTAATGGTTAGGGTGTTGCCCCTGCAATCAGAAGGTTGTGGATTTGAATCCCAACACTGCTAGTGTCATCACTGAGGTTCCCTGAGGAGAATGAATTCCACACTGCTCACACTGTGTACTATGCTGTGATGTGTTCGCACCTGACTATAAGGGGCCACTTTACTTTATCAGAAGAAACGTGACTCACTCTTAGTTTGCGTCCAAATACAGTCACTTTAGAGCGTGTTTGCTCCTTCCTGAAGCGCCACTCCACCAGGTTCTGTCCAGCATCATCCGGTAGCGTGATGTTCCTTCTGGCCAGTGTGGGGGAAGAAGCCCCGCACAGGATGTGTGGTTCGGTCTGGAAGTGTGTGTTCAGGCCGCTGGCGTGCAGGATCCACAGGGAGCTGTCGTAACCCAGCACATAACTGGTCCTTAACTGGTCTGCAAAACAGGTGAAAGGGATCATGTATTTGTTTCATGAGGAGGGGTGGAGTAAAAACAAAGACATTTGTTGTGACAAGTACTGGAGTTATGAGGGTTATATAGTGTTGAGCCCTCTTTTCTTCATATTTGGCTTTGATATACCTTGTCAGTTTTCTTTCAAAACTGTTTGATCCATGTCACACTGAAGAGATTAAATGAAAGAAATGTGAACAAATGTTTTACTGACAGGCTGCAAAGTGTCTAAAGACACAAGAAGCCTAGATTAGGGAGTTCCAACCACTCAGCATTCAGCACCACCAGTATACTGATCACCGCCTGATCATCTGGAATCATCTGCTCCTGTTTCTTCACTAGTTCAGGACTTAGATGCTCTTTGTTCTGCTTGAATGATTAATACGTAAATCACTGTGTGTTTTAACCAACAAAAACATTCCTTGCAGCTCCAGTGCAAACTTCAGGGTTTGGGTGGAAATTGTGCTAATTTGATTTAACTGGGCTGAAATTAGTTGGAAATGAGGAGAATGAAAACCATGGCTTGTGAGTTGAAGGCTCACCCTGCTGTAGATTGACCACCGTCTGAATAGCCGACTGGTTGGAGGTGACAGAGGCTTGTTCTTCTGGTTCAGAGCTCTCCATCTCCACTGTGGAGACAGATCCCACATCGCTGAGCAGGCTACTCACCACTCCGGTGGGAAAAGTTACATTGGTCAGCTTCCCCTCTGTGTCATAGCTGGAGGAGAAACACAGAAGAGAATATTTATTGTGGCAGCTTGTCCTCAATGTCTGGATTTTTTAGGGTCACATGAAGTATAAATGGTACCCTCTTTATTTGACACAAAAACACAATCCTCCTGTACACAAAAACAAAGATTTCACTTCAAACTCACTCGTAGAAGGTGGTCCAGCCGTTGGTGGTGCTCTTGGTGGCCAGCAGGCCGCTGTTTCCGTGGTAAGTGAGCAGGACGTGGTCTTGGCCCTGAATGCCCAGGGTCTTCAGCCCCCCGCTGGAGCCCATGCTCAGCCACACCACCTGATTATCCGGAGCCACGATCCGCACAGGCTGCCGGCTGGCATCTCTCCGGATCCGGAGGGTGTTACCATGGCAATCCGTCACGGCGGTCAGGTCTTCATCGTTACTGTAGCTGAAGTTGTACCTGTCAGGGATCAGAGCTGCTTTTTAACATGGGTGATTATAAACTTGAATAAATGAAACTGTGAAACTGTTTAAGGATCTGAAACAATTTTTATGAATAGAGGATATATGCAGAGGTAAATGGTGCTGATTTGCAAACTACAGTAATGTGCAAAAGTCTTGAGCCACACTGCTTCCAAAATGTTCTAGTCTTGAGGAATAGTTCTCCAGGCTTCCTGAAAGACATTCAAAGACTGTTGTTTTTAGTCCAGGCCCTGAACGTTTTGTTTGTAGTACTTATGAAACATTTAAGCATAGCACAGAGCATCAAACTGAAATCTAACTGAAACTAGGAAAGAAACAAGAGCAGATGGTTCCAGATGATCAGGCGGTGATCAGTATACTGGTGGTGCTGAATGCTGAGTGGTTGGAACTCCCTAATCTAGGCCTCTTGCGTCTTTAGACACTTTGCAGCCTGTCAATAAAACTTTATATAAAATACTTTTTTGCCCCAACAAGGATATTCAAAGCAAAACAGGAAGTGAGGGGAGGCTCAAGAGTTTTGCACAGCACCGTTCAGTACCTGTAGTCTCCGGTCACCAGGCTGACAGTGTGCTTGTGTGTTCCGTTAATGTCAAACATGTAGACCTCCTGTTCTGCAGCGGAGGCCACTTCATAAAGCCCAAGGCTGTTCAGGGGTGGTCTGTTGGTGCCGATGCTTCGGATCCGGATGTTTCCCAGGTCGGCCACATACAACGTCCCATCAGGACCAGCCACTAGAGAGGAGGGTCCGCTGAGCCGCGCGTCCTTTGCAAAACCGTCACCAGTCAGATAGCAGTCACAGTTCACATCGGTTTTGCAGTCGCAGTCGGACGGCACGCCTGCCAGGTGGGTAATCTCGCCGTCCGGCGCCATGCTGCGAATTCGGCTCATTTTCCGCTCGTCCGTCTCAGCAATGTGCAAAACACCACTAAAGGAAACAGTGATAGAGCTTGGGGACTCCAGGTGAGTTTGTGTGGCCAACTGAATGTCCCCCACAGACTGGTCAGTGGCGGCCATCGAGCAGTGCAGGGGTCGACCCGCCGCTACGGTCACCTGACCCTCCTCTGTAATCCGCAGGACCACGCTGCCATCCAGGATGTACAAAGAGTTGTCCAGCGGACTGAAGGCCAGGTCTGTCGGCCACTCTAACGAAACCTGAAGCATTAAAAAACGAACGCAAACAGTTTAAGCGATTTCACATAAATTGCTCAACTTCAACCTGTTATTGCACATCAATGATATTGAAACTTCCTATTTGCTGTTTGTTGTGTTTAAAGCTTATGGTCAATTTACCAAACAAGGATTTATGCCTAGTCATGGACCACCCTTTTCTCTATCAACAGCGCTACTTAATCCAGGATTAGGCGTAATGAATTAGTGGTAAATTTGATTGACGTTCTCAATGGAGTTTCATAATTCTGCTGTTTGTTTGCTTTGATATGATGTTTAGAACACAACCATGGCAAAAGAGTAAAATATGACTATATTAACTTTCAATAACTGTGAATCAATAACTTTTTCACAAATTTAAAATCAGAACATCTCTTTCTCAACATAAATGTGATGTGGCTGGAAAGACTACTTTCTTGCAACGCAGCATGTTACAAAGTAAGTTGACTCGAATGCTACACAAACACAAATGCGTGTTGGAAGGGTTAACCTTCTTCTGCAGCCCCCTAGTGGCCAACTTGTACAGAAACAACAGAAACCGTTTAACCTCAACAGGGTCATGAAGTGCAGGTGATTTAAAGTAAATGTGTGTGTGTGTTACAATTTTTTAATACTATAGAATCTCAGTTTTGACTGAAAAAATGCAGCTCCAGCTCCAGCAGGTCAGAAGATTCAGGAGTGACTTCATTAGAGTTAAAGCTGAAAGTGTTGAGAAGATTGTGCTGACTGAATTGTTACTTTGGTTTCATTAACTAAATTTTTTCTGATGTTTTTGCACATGCTGGCCACTAGGGGATAGCAGAAGGGCAAACCTTGAACCCGAAAACAAAAGCATGTATGTATTTATGTAGTGTTTAAGTTAATTTATTTTGTAATGCATTGCGTTGAGCTAAACTTTCCATGCCACATTCATGTTTATAATTACGACTTTTTTATTTAAATTTGGTGAAAAGTTATTAATGTGTGTTTAGTCACATCTGATTGTCTTCAAAACAACATCACAGCAAACAAAAAAATGAATCAAATTTAAAACTAAACCATTACATCAGTATGTAATTGTGTTATCAGACTTAAACAGTAAGTAGCTTCTAAACTGAAATAACAATTCAGTCAGAGGAACAATTTAAATTTGCTGTTTTTATTAAGTACTGTTGCCTCTGGATGAGGCCAGGCGAGGTGTGTTTGCTCTTCGGCTTCGCTCCGTGGATAAACATGTGCAATCATGCGTTGCATAACGTCCAGGAGGAGAGAGAAACTCTTTAACCCCATTAGACCTGCTGTCCTTCCATCAGACTGAGTTTACTCTTCGCCCTTAAGGCATCAATGCCACTGCATTTAACCCGATTTTATCTGTTAAACTAAACACACTGAGTTAATTACCAAGATCCAATTTAGCTAAATTAATGTATGAGAGCATTTTATTGAGGAGTTTATGGATTTATATCTTATATTCTAACATATAGAAGAGTATCAAGGTCATTTACACACTGACATCTCTGGTTTTAGAATATAGGAGTGTTTATAGAGGTTGTTCATAGAGGTAATATCTCCTATTCTAGTATAGGACAGCATTTATTTAGGTTGATCACTGAGTAATAGTACCTTTTCAGAAAATAGGAGCCTTTTTACATGAACTAATTTTTCCTATTCTGGTGTAAAGAAGCATTTACTGAGATCATTTATGGACTAAAATCTCCTTTTCTAGCACACAGGAGTGTTTACTGAGGGTCTTTTATGGACTTTTATTTCCTATTCTAGTGTGTAAGAGCTTTTATTGGGGTGTTTATGGACTAAAATCTTATATTCTGGTGTATTGGCGCATTTACTGGGTGGTTTACAGACTAATGTCTTATATTCTACCATATTGAGGATCTTTTATGGACTACTAGCTCCTAATCTAGTGTGTAAGAGCTTTTATCGGGGTATTTATGGACACATATCTCCTATTCTGAGTGTTTACTGAGGTAATTTATTGACTAATATCTGCTATTTTAGAAAACAGGAGCCTCTTTCGAGTTTTATGGAGTGTTTATTGAGGGTCTTTTATGGACTTAAATCTTATATTCTGGTGTAAAGGAGCATTTATTGAGGTCATTTATGGACTAATATCTTCAATTCTAGCTAATAGGAGCATTTATGGAGGCCCTTTATGCACTAAAATATCCTCCTTGAGCGAGCAGGAGTATGTATTGAGGTCGTTTATGGACGTTTTATACCTCCTGGATGTCCATGACTGCGTCACAGTTGAGCGGCCTGGCTGATGCGAGATCGTTTGACCCCAGCAGAGTCGAAATGATGCCTTTTTGATCCACTTTACGGACCACGGTGCCGTCCACGAAGTAGATGAGGCCGCTCTTATCCACAGCAATCCCTGTAAAGAGAGGAGAAGATGGAAGGAGGCACGCAGGTCAGACAGCCGGGGCCGCGGCTGATGGGTGGCGGCTACATGTGTCGTGTTTGGCTCCACATTTTTCAGGTCACTGCAGAAAGCATGGCACTCAATTATTCACATCCTGCCCTGCGCTGCTGAATTATTGCTCAAGGAAAAAGTGCAGGAGGATGTATCTGAGTCCACCCCCAACCCGCCACCCCCCCACGCCACACCATCTTCGAGTAGGATATCTCACGAGAACCGTAAGCAGGAGAGAACACTAAACTCTTATCGAGCCAAAACACTATGTGTCTGTTACTATGGTGACCATTTAGCGTTAAATGCGAGTGTGATGGGAATTGTGGCCAAAACACTAAAAGTTAAAGAATTGTCCGTCTCCGCCCAAGCAATGCCTCATGTGCTTTCAGACCCTCTGTGCTGCTGCAGGATTTGAGAAAATCAATATGGGCCGAAGCTCTGCAGGGTGGAGGCCCGCGCAGCTCCTCAGGCTCCTCCTTCATCTGCACCAAGGAACGAGAGGAGCGGACTCAAAGAAAATATCACAAACAAAACAACGTTCTGCGTTCAGGCCACACTGTCAGGAAAATAAAAACAAAGAGGCTCACAGTCCAATTGTGTACTTTACACACACAGATATGCACACACACACACACACACACACACACAAAAACACACACACACGTACACATACGCATGCATATATTTACATATGCATATATATATACACTTGTTGAATAAAAAATATGAACTGAACAGACTGACTGTAAATGCATTTGTTAGTAAAGAATATTGAGTGTATGTTTGGTAAATATTAAGTGGGTAACACTCAAAAATGTATTGTGTGTTTTTAATGTATAACAATGCTACAGAACTCCCGGGATGAATATATTTTGCAAATGACAATTCCTTTTATTCTTAACACAATCTGTACTTTAACTAAATGTGAAAATCTAAACACGCACTGAATGTTTTTTTTTAGTATAGTTCTATGTATTCTGAGATCAAAAGCATCTTTAAAGCATCCGGGATGAAATTAATTTTACACTAAGTGTTAATATTTATTCAGGAAACGCAAACAACGTAGGAAAGTTTAATGGAAACTCCACCTCTGACTGCTCTGGAGCTCCATGCTGAGCGCTTATATAATGCAATGCTGAAAGATGGGAGGTTAAGATGCTCTTTTATGTGTATAAAAGGGAATTTGGAGTGTGTCCATATAACAGAATTCAGCAAGAATTCATCTGATCCAATCACAGCTCAGCGCTGGCGGGCCGCTGTGTGATGAGAACTTCATGTGTTACGTTTGATCTGTTATTGTGTTTCCAGAATCAGGTCTGGCAGAGTGAAGGACTTTATAGTTTCATATACAAGCAGAGTGTGAAACCCCCTCTTCTCTGAGTGAGGAACTGTCAATCTTATATCATTCAGCAAGGAGAGGTCAGTAATGAAGATCCAGAACCATCCATCCATCCATCCATCAATCCATCCATCCATCAATCCATCATCTATGAATCCATCTATATATCCCTTCATTCAACTATCTGTCTACCTGCCCATTCACCCATCTATCTAGAATTTCATCCATCCACCTGCCAATGCATTCCTTCACCCATTTATTATGGTTCTTTTCCACTGGCACAAGGAACCATGCCATATCATGAACAAATGTTTTTCCAATTACAAATAAAGAGACAGAAAGTGGGCCGCGGTCGAGCCAACTACATTGCTGCTTTCTGATTGGTCAAAAAGTTTCATCACTACATGGAAAGAGGGCACTGTTTATTTACTGTCTGCACAAAAACACCAACAGAGCCACAAACTACCACCTGGGAAGTGATGAAGTTCCAGCTCGACTGTCTGTTTGGGATGAAGATAAATTTCAGTGGGAGTTTCTACAGAGTTAACGATTTATCTGTAAAACATGAAGAAGATCCAGGAAATCACTAAAAAGTTCTCTGGGTTCAGTTTTCATCACAGGGATAAAGAACGCAGAGAAAACATTAAACACTCAAACAAGACTAGAAATAATAAAAGACCACAATAACAAAAGGGGCTTTGACAGAAAAACTTTCCGCCGGTTCGACTCCATGTACGCGGCTTTGGGCCGAATGGCCACAAACTCCGTTACCGGACTGAGATACACTGGAACATCAGAACCTGATACAACTTCAGTACCATCACAGTACAGTTTAGATACAGAACGATTCTGTATAACACGGAGAAGAGCCATTACAGTGCTGGGTCGATCCACCCTGTCAGCAGAACTTTTCATGTTCAATTTCTTACTGGGTGCGGTTCATTATCATTATGTGCAGTATCTCATTTTTATGAGCAATTGTCTTATGTGAAATACCACTACTTATGTCAGTATTACTGATCTACTACTGACCTGTATTATGTACTATAATGGACTCGGTAAAGACTTCTACTCCAAATCACTAATTTTGTTAACTACTATGTTACTTAGCTATAAGTTATTAATCGATAGTATTTATATCCAACTTTCTTATTGATCACAATATTTTGTATTAATATAAATCACCCAACTATCTGTCCATCAACCCATCCATCCACCCATCCATCCATCCATCCATCCACCAATCTATCCATCCATACTTACATCCATCCATCCTTACATACTTACATCCATCCGTACTGATCTGCAGGTCTTTGAACTCAGAGAACCTGGCAGAAAACCTCACAAACGAAGGGAGAACATACACACTCACACAGAAAGAACCGAGACTAGGAACTGAACTAGAACCTTCTCACTGTGAGGAGACACAACAAACCAGCTTCAGGACCTTTGAGAAAAAATCATGTCATAAAAAAAAAGATTTCAGATGTATTTTACACCATTTCCAGTTGTCCTTTACATTGTGTCAACATTTCATGATGACAGCACAAACATTTAGAACATGTAGAGATTTAACAACCCAGAGAAACAAGGTTTTCTTGTGACTCCAGTCTCTTTGAGGTTTTGTGGGCAGTGGATATAGTCGTAACTGTTCTGAGAATAAAAGCATCTTTAAAGCATTCATTAATTTTACATTAAGTGTTAATACTTATTTAGGACAAGCAAACAACATAGGAAAGTTTAATAGAAACTCCGTCAGCGTTTCCCGTCTCCACCTCTGACGGCTCTGGAGCTCCATGGTGAGCGCTTATGTAACACAACGCTGAAAGATGGGAGTTTGAGATGCTCTTTTATGTGTATAAAAGGGAATTTGGAGTGTGTCCATATAACAGAATTCAGCAAGAATTCATCTGATCCAATCACAGCTCAGTGCTGGGGGCCAGTGTGTGATGAGAACTTCATGTGTTACGTTTGATCTGTTAATGTGTTTCCAGAATCAGGTCTGGCAGAGTGAAGGACTTTATAGTTTCATATACAAGCAGTATGTATATTTACGCTCCTTTGAATGAGGAATTGTCAACCTTACATCATTCAGCAAGGGGAGGTCAGTACTGAAGAACCATCCATCCATCCATCCTTCCATCCATCCATCCATCCTTCCATCCAGCCATCCATCCATGTATCTATCATCCAACTATCTGTCCATTTGTCCATTCAGCCATTCATCTAGTCTTCTATCCGGAAGCACTGACCACCTTCAGGACCTCTGAGAAAAATCTGGTTCATCTCATATTACACTGGGTAACACATTTTTATGAAAGGTCTGTTTTATTGCATTTTTTGATGTTTCTTTATCAAGCTTTGCTGATTCAGAAAATCACATTAGTTTTTTCCTACCTTCAATGGTTCTAGAGATAAACTAAATTGTATGTATATTTTTCATTATAATGTTGTTTTAATACTACTATTATTTTCATATTAATCTCACTGATGCTTGTGTCTCACGCTCAATGTGTGAGAGTTGGCAACCCTGTTATCTACATGTACAACAGACAAACAACATATTAATATGCAGAAATTTATAAGTATAACAAAAGACCCTGTCAGCCAATCCGCCAAGTTGAGTTTTATCTAAAAATTACGTTTCTAACTAAACCCTTGAAGCTACATGAAAAGTAACATTACCACTGAAATCAGCCTGCCCGAGATTGTATAAGAAACACTATAAAAATGTAATGAAACAAATTAAAAGAAATTTTTTGCCTGGTGTTTTTGATGTCATAAAAATATACTTTAAAAATATACTATAAAGGATTTTATATTTGTTTTACACCACTAGAAAATTCCAGGTGTCCTTTATACTAAGTGAGCATTTCCTGATAACAAAACTGAAACATTTTGAGAGGCAAACTTTTCAGCTTTTTCCCCCTTTCCTGTCAAATTTTGTACAACAGTAAACAGGAGGAGGGTTGTAGATTTGATAATTGGGAGCAAAAATCGTAATAGACTGTCCACTGCTTATGTAACATAGGTCATCTTTGCTCTGTAATAGGCATGAAATACTGCAAGCATTTGTGTTACATTATCCTAAGTAAGATGGTTTCACATGGGTGATGATCACCCTGCTGAATTTTCAGGGTCTGATCTTCAGGGAATCAAAGCCCAGCAGATCTTCCCTAAATCCCCCAAAAATGGGGTCAGTGCAGAGTTTCTGTATTATTCCTCTGGGCTCTGTTAGAGAGGAGGGGTCAATGCCTTAGAGATCTGAAGGCAATAAGCTCTGGGCTGTACAGGCCAGTCAAAAGTTTAACACCAGTGTTGAGAAAATGAGATTAAGTTCTTGCAGTATGAGGCTGGGCTATGAAAAGAAAGCAGAAACTGTATCCACTGAGATGGGCCAGTGGTGCAAAAACATGATGAGTACTGTTTGTTTATTTGAGCTTGCACTATTTAGAAGTATGGTAGCTCTATTGAAAATGAAGAGTGATGCCCTTGTCATGTGTACCTTTGGGTCCGGTCAGGAGGGCTTCTGTGGCTGGACCCCCATCTCCACACTGATTCTCATCAAAAGGCAAGCAGTGGTCCCCCGTTCCTGCAACGATCTCCACATTCTGCTGGGGCTCCGCATTACCTGACAGCACCCGCGGCCGGTAGATCCTCCTGGAGTTGGTGTCCGATACAAACAGCTGTCCCGTCACAGGATCCGTAGCCAGGTAGTACCGGTGGGCGGGGTTATTACTGCAGGAGGTAGAGAGACGGGACCAAGAGGTTTGAGACAGGGTCGCATGTGGGAGAGTTAAAAAAAACTGTCCAAAATTAAATAGACCCAACTATTCACTTCATGTTCTCATAACCAGGCTTCCCCCATCAACCTCTGCTTCAGTTTTAGTTAAACAGGAATGACATTTTTTGACTAATTTTTTAACTAATCGGTGTAATTAGGAAACTCATTCTGGTTTTGTTTTATCAACTATCCAGGTATGGTTATCTATGCCACTACAGTAAGTACAGGTTGGGACAGATCTTTGTTTGGGTGCAGACAAGTTTGGGTCAGAATTTTTTCTGGTACAGTCATGTTGGGACAATTTCATTGGAGTATAGCTTATAGACAGGGGTCAACATTTGCTGTAGTGCTATAATGAGTAACTACATTAATGAACTGGTACGTCAAAATCAAAAATTTTCACCTTACCATGGGCGCTGGACCCCACCCCCCACCCCAATCCACTTGAATTTGTGGCTGCCAGGTGGCGATATGCCCGATGGCCAGGGGCAGGGGCATCGTACATATTTTATAGTACTGCACAGTCATATAAAAGTAGTGTTTCAGGATACATTTCACTGAGTGTTGTACTTGTATAGCCATGCATGTGACAAAAAATAAAGAATATTGAATCTTGAAACTTGAATCTTGTGTTTTGTTGGAACAGAATTTAGATTTTTTTTTGGAGTACAGTCAGGTTTGGACAGATCTTTACTTGGGTAAAGTTGAGTTAGGATAGGATTTAGCTGGAGTGCGGTTTGGTTGGGACAGAAATTTGTTGGAGTCTAGTGAGGTTTGAGAAAGAATTTTGTCAACATTTGAGTTGGGACAGAACATTTGTTGAAGTAAGTCAGTTCTAGTTGGGTTTGAGAATTTGGTCAAGTTACATTTGAATAGACATAACACTTTCTGGAGTACAGACAGGTTTGGAACAGATCTTTGTTCATAGTACAGTCAAGTGACAGAATTTTGCATTTGAATGGGACAAACTTTCATTGGAATGGAGTTAAGTTGAAGCAGAATTTTGTTGATAGTACGGTCAGGTTAGGGCAGATCTTTGTCGGAGCACAGTTGGGTTGGGACAGATTTTGGGTCAAGTTACATTTGAACAGGTACAAGATTGTATGAAGCACAATCTGGTTGGAAAAGATATTTGTTCATAGTACAGGGATGTGGGACAGAATTTTGTTTGGGATACTAACAAGTTTGGGACAGAATTTTGTCAAGCTAAAACTGCATTTCAGAAATTATGGGTTTGACGAAGTGATTGGATGTCAGATTAAACAACTCAGTGATGAGAATATTAACGTTGTTAGAGACGTCCACAGATCCACCATCTGTTTTTGTGCCTTGTGTTTTAAAACACTGAGATTCTCTGACAGACGTGGAGGAGGGAAGTGTGTTAAAGGGGAAATAAATCAGATGTGACTGGAACACATTTGTGGATGCGATGATGACGCCTTGAAGACTGCCAAACCATTTCAATCGTTCTGACTCCCAAGTGAAGGCTCTCAGAAATGGAGCTGTGATATGCAGATCTTAATGACTGTCAACAGCGGATGGCATTCCATCAGGCCACACTTATTTGCATTCATTAAACCCATCAGTGTGCTCTTCTCTGAGCGAGTTAGTGCAAACCCTCCCTGCATGACATTAGCATCTAATGACCACGAGCAGAGAAGGAGATTTGGGATGCAGGACAGCGTGTCCATCAGCAACCTTCTCCTCAGGGAACACATAAAGACGTTTGTAGACTTTCATTAAAGCACGTTAATAAGGGCGTGTTCATGTATTGCGGATTAATCCATAACCTGGAGCTGTTTTCTGGCCCGTAAGAGAGATCCAAACGAATCCTGGTACCAGCTGAATAAGCGGGATGTGGTACTGGAGCAGCATGAAGATGCAGGAAAGTTTCTCCCGAGTATCTGTTGTCTATTTTTAGTGGAGTTACTTGCAATCACCTTCATTATTTTTAATTCTGCTTTGACTAATTCTTTTATATTTTCACAGAATGATTGAACTGAAAATAAAATAAAGACACAAAATACATTGAAATGGAGAATATATATAAAATATATGAATGTACAAATATATATTTCAAAATATGTGCCTTCGCCACAATAATAGAGATGGTTCTACTGTTAAATTATTAGGTATTCATTATTAATAGCACAGTATCACTTACCTGTGTCTGAAATCTTTATTTCTTCAGGCAGTAAGAGGGAGAACATGAACAACACACACATGAAAAACACAAGAATTACTGGCTATGCAGGGAAAATTAAACTGTTTATAATGTTCAATTTACAAACAAGAAACTGCTCTAATGTTTTTCTATTTCCATCCATACATCCAATGATTCCTTCACATATGTATCCACCTACTCATCAATTAATTTATCCAACTATCTGGCCATCTGTCCATTCGCCCATCCACCAATCCATCCATCCATCCATCCATAAATAAATAAATAAAATACAGCAGGACACAGGACTGTGGAAATCTATACTTTAATTTTTATGAAGTAGAAAATATTTTTGATTATATACACTTCCTC
>JBBPDC010000032.1:14655775-14666871 GCA_037974485.1 Hemigrammopetersius urotaenia | reverse complement strand
GATTTACTTGCGCTTTTTGGTCCCTCTGTGATTCCATATTACTTCAATCACGTCTTCTCCGTCGTACCGTGTATTCTTCGAATGACATCATGCACCAAACCGTGACCCATGTACCGTGACGGTTCGGTACGAATACATGTACTGTTACAGCCCTAATATATATATAGCGTAATTATAATATATAATGCCAATATATGCCATATTTATTGTATGCATGTAAGAATCTAAATATCTAAATACACTGTATATATGTACAGTACTCCCTCGCATTTTGCAGGGTTTACATTGCAAGAGTAGTGAAAAACCTCTTGGGTTTTGGTTAAAAAATGCCTACATTCATATTAGTATATTGTAAACCCTAAATATGCCCCATATATACTCCCAGAACACTTTAATGTCATTTTTAACTCAGTTTAATGCATTAGCCTTAAAGAAAATGTAAAGGTAAACCCGTTTTCGAATTGAAATTCCCTGCCAAGTAGGCAACTTGGAAAGTTGTAGGACAAAAGTATTGGGACAATGAGATGAGGTGAACGGTTTTCGGAGAATAATACCTGATCTGCTTGGGCTAAATATAAAAATGAGGGCTCGTTGGAAAGATCTCCTGGAGATCTACCAAAGTGTGGAGTTTGAAGTCTCTGAGTGCTTGTACCGTGGAGAAATCGAGCTTCGAAAAAAGTGCCAGGTCGGCTACAGCCTGTGTGAGTCCCCTTGTGTGAAAACATCCAGAAAAAATATATTTATTGCCACAAGAAAGCAAAAAGGTGGAAGATATTTGCAGTTTTTGCGCTGTTGTGATGATTTCCGTTCTCAAAAAAATCTGTGTGTGACTGAATCCATGACTCCTGATCCACATCAAACTGGGGGTATGATCGATATTTAAAAGTAATCGGAGTAAAAACAATAAGAACAGCAGAAAGGTTCTCCCATCTGTGTGCAGCGTGTGAGTTTCATTACAAAATAAAAATATTTACATAAATAAACCAACAAATATTTGGTTTTTGTATATAAACATTCACTTATTTTTCCTTTTTTTTAACTTTAAAAATAATATTTTCTTTCATTATAAATATATATTTACTGCAAAAATGTCTGACAAACTCTCCCTGACCAGATAAACACACACTCACACACACACACACACACACACACTCCCACTCCCACTCCCACTCCCACTCACACATACACACACACACACACTCTTGAGGATTTCCTTTCCCTCCTTGCTTTCACCTGAACGTATACTTTTGGGAAGGAGAAAGTTTTTTGAGTGATGAAGCTTTTGGAGTGATCAGAGATGGGCGCACACACACACACACACACACTCACATTCCTTTAGAGGCAAATTTCACTCTCTGCTGGTGTGTATGATGGTTGGTTGTGTTGGATAATGACTAAAGGGGCCTCTGTAAAGACACAGCAAGGTCACTGAGTCCCCTACCACACACACACACACACACACACACACACACACACACACACACACACACATACACACAAACACCCACACACACTCATACACTGCTGGCAGCTAAACTCTGACTGATTGATTCCCTCTCCTGCTTTAATGCATGTTGTTGAGACGGATCCAAGCGGCGGTCACAGGGCTGGAATTTGCATGAGATGTTCATCTATGGAAGCGCGTGTGTGTGTGTTTGTGTGTGTGTGTGTGTGTGTGTATATGAAGTTAATGCATTTCCCTTGTTGTCCTATTCATGTTGTCTTTGCTCTCTTCACTAATAGAAGGTCGAATTTAAGAGCAGCGTTAGTCTTTAGTTCAGAGCTGGAGCTACTAGGCTAACATCACTAACACTAGAAACCAATATTCACCCAAATCTCAAAACATCACCAAGCTCTTCATTAAGGTGATCAGACTAGTGGACGTGTGTGTGTGTGTGTGTGTGTGTGTGTGTGTGTGTGCGTGTGTGTGTGTGTGCGTGTGTGTGTGTGTGTGTGTGTGTGTGTGTTAGTGTATATGGGTGTGTGGGTGTGTGTGTGTGTACCTACATGCCGTCCTGTCTGCTGAGTGTGTGTCCGTACTGCGGGAGGTGCAGGAGAGAGATGTTGACTCCGATTAGCGGTGTTCCATCTTCAGTGGTTGCCTGACCCCTCACCACTGACACCAGGCTGCCGGGAACGGAAACACAAACACAAACACAAACACTCATGGTGAACAAACATCCCTGGAACAAAGACGCCGCTAATCTCGTTCTCCGGGCCACAAGCTGCTTAACGTCTGTCAGCTTAAAAACCGAGAGCGCCGGCTCAACACGCTCGACAACTCAACACAAGTTTAGCAAAACAATTCATTTACAGAGTTCCTCCTCTCTCTGAATAGAGTCCGTCAGTCAGGACAGTACCTTCACTGGCTTCCTGTGGTTCTCTAAGTAACAGAACCTTTACTGGGTTCCTGTGGTTCTCTAAGTAACAGAACCCTCGCCGTGTTCCTGTGGTTCTCTAAGTAACAGAACCTTTACTGGGTTCCTGTGGTTCTCCAAAACTTGCCAAAAATGGTCCTGAACACTTAGACCACAGGTCACAGCTCTGCCCTCTTAGAGCTCGTTCCCGCCCACCTCTTCTCAAAGGTCCCAGACCTGCATCAAGACCTTTTTCAGCTTCAGCACCAAAGTGGTGGAACAAACTTCTCCTGAACATCAGAACTATTTGCATGTTACTCACTTATTGTGATATCTGTGATCTGAGAGGGTTCTGGTGGTTCCTCTCTGTGTGACCTGAGAAGGTTCTGGTGGTTCCTCTCTGTGTGACCTGAGAAGGTTCTGGTGGTTCCTCTCTGTGAGGGTTCTGAGGGTCTGTGATGGAATGTATCTCTCTGGATAAGAGTATCTGCTAAATGCTGTGAATGTAACCAGTTATCACGTTCTGCAAGACCCAAATCCTCAGACATGCTCTTCAAAGCCCCTGAAGATGTTCAGTTTTCTCTAATACCCTTTTTATGTGCTTTCTGACACTGTTCGACTCACTGGGATCTACAAACCTGAGCTACAGCACTGAAGCACAGCTAAAAACAGAAGAGAGGAAAATAGGTGGGGCTTCCTAAAGCCGTCCTGTAGCTTCGGGGCTGAATCTGAACTTCAAAGAAAACTTCAGAACCACATGTCTGGAACTTTAATGAGGCCTGACATTTCTGTCCAAACGTGAAATACTTCTTGGCTGAGTTTGACCCGACCTGTTACACGGCATCCCTTTTTGTGTCTGGACCTGACCTGACTCTGTCCAGACCCGACCCGAACCACAACATCAGTTTTTGTGTCCAATAAGAGTCCAATCTTCATGTTGATGACCTGCCATATAAAGATAATGTTCAAAATTAGGTATAAATTCCTTTTCAATGAAAGTCAAAGTTCTTGATGCACTGAGATGTTCTACATTTGCAGGTTACTAATCTAATATTTACTAAAAATACACTACAAACATACTTACAAGCATATTTACAGCATATTAAACAGGAAATGTCCTATTTTTTATTCATTGTTACTCAACCAAAAAAAAGCCCCCTAATATAATTCTAATGATAATGTGGATCTCTAGACGAGTGTTAGATATTGGAGGAGCTGTTGAGTGCTGAAACAGTAACGAGTGCATTGAAAGTTAAAGGACCATCTAGAATTTGACTCTGTATCACCAACAACCAGTTAATAGGAGCCACACCTGCACTGTTACAGATTCTCTCACCTTAGAAAGCAAACTGTCTTTATTTCATACATTTTCATGTATAGCTGTTCATTCAACAACTTTCCAGTTTAACCAGAATAAAAATCTGCTCTTTATGAGACAAATGGATCAGTGATAGTGTGTGTATTAGGTGTCCAGCTCTGGTGCTGAGGGTTCAGAGTCTAGGACAGTCTGATAATGTTAGAACATGTAGCGACAAACTGTGGTGGACCCCCTGAAGTACAGTTCAGGTTCTGCCATGTTCTGTTGTTGCCTCACATCTGCCTTACCTGGTTTAAAACTGTGTGGACCTCATGGAACTCAGTCCAGGAATGTGGACTTCATGGAACTCAGTCCAAGAGAGTGGACCTCATGGAACTCAGTATAGGAATGTGGACCCCCTGGAACTCAGTCCAGGAGAGTGGACCTCATGGAACTCAGTCCTGGAATGTGGACCTCATGGAACTCGGTACAGGAGTGTGGACCTCATGGAACTCGGTACAGGAGTGTGGACCTCATGGAACTCAGTACAGGAGTGTGGACCTCATGGAACTCAGTACAGGAGTATGTACCTCATGGAACTCGGTGCAGGAGTACGGACCTCATGGAACTCAGTACAGGAGTATGTACCTCATGGAACTCGGTGCAGGAGTACGGACCTCATGGAACTCGGTACAGGAGTCTGGACCTCATGGAACTCATTGTGAAGCTTGGAGGGAGCTTTTTTGAAGCTATTTTACCAAACTTTTCCTTTAAGCCTCTTTACATTGTCTCATCAGTGTGAAAGTGTGGTGTCCTCTCTCTCGTCCACTTGTCCTCTGTGACAGTTGACTTGTTGGACTATCTGAACACTCTGACAATTAAAGCTGAAATCATTTCTCCAAGTGCCATTTAGCAGCCGGTCTGCAATCTTTCAGCCGCGGGCTAATTACAGGATAATTTCTTGATGTGTGAATGACAGGAGCAGCTGGGTGGAGAACGTGCCTCCTCATCAAGGCTTAATCAGAAGCTCAGCGCTATTTCATGATGGCCAGGATGAGGTCACTTTCCCAAACACTCCTCACTCCTCCGCCCACAAATATTTCCATTTATAGTTACTGCTGCAAGTTTTACAGAACATCGGAGACTAAAGGTTTTCCAGTCAGGATGTTAATTTCAGGGGAAGCCAGGTAGATACAGCTAAGGTAGCTCTCCCATTGGTCAGTCCTTCAGGAGCTGGACTGAATGTCAGAATACAGATCGGTAGGTAACTGAAGCTAAGGTGTGTTTCAGCATACATCAAAATTGTGTTACTTCACTGTAGAAGCAATGGAACTGTAACTTGAGAACCCCCTGTAACTACTAATACCATTAACAAGACAAATTAACCAAACACTCTGATTTCTAGATGACCGTTAAGCCATATTGTGAGTTCTAGATACATTAATGACTGTAAAGCTGTAATATGCTTGTTTTCTGCCAGTTCTAGATACATCACTGACTGTAAAGTTGTGGTGTAATTGTTTTTTTAGTCTGTTCTAGATACGTCACAGACTGTAAAGCTGTTATGTAAACAATATTCATTTAGTTCTAGATACATTACTGACTGTAAAGCCATAGTGTAACCAGGTTTCAGACAGTTCTAGAGCCACTGACCCTGGCGCCATAGAGTAAGCAAGCTTTAGTTGGTTTTAGAAACATCACTGACTATTGAAACATACTGATGCTTTCAGTCAGTTCTAGATTAGTCATTGACAGTAGAACCATAGTATAAACATGTTACAGTCAATTCTAGATACATCACTGAATGAGTAATAGTGTAATCAGGTTTTAGTCAGTTCTAGATACTTAGTCAATGTTTTGACACACAGTGTCCACTGGCAGCACTATCAGTGTTAGTATTGGACCCTAACACGGCACCACATTAACTGTCTGCCCTTCTCTGCTCTGGGATGACGGAGAACATCTCTGACTGTGAGCAGTGGGACAGAAGGTGTGAGGAAACAATATCTCGGGGTCCAGGAGCTGCGACAGAGCTTGTGTTGTTTACGGTGTTCAGACAGAGACCGTCTCTCTCATTCCCATCACTGATCCAGAACCCCAGGGAAGCGGCGTCGACAGCACAGCAAACAGCGTCAAGGTCGCCGGTGCAGGTAGAACAAAAGCACCGGTATAACAAAAAAACAGAAGCTGGGAAAAAAGCAAACCTCAGGCTCAGCCAGACACCATCACTTCACACTCGCATTTCATCACCACACACCACTCAGGATGGACCTATCATTCAATATTCAGTTTTACTTTTAAATGAATTATTGAGGTTCGCTGAGACGAGTGCAGAAAATGTAGATTCTAGGCTTTCCCTCCAGGCTACACTAGAGTGTCTGGGCAGAAGAGGAGATCATTTATTATGGTCTGGATTTGATGAAGAGTTAAAAATTGTCTAAAAAGTTTGCTGTTTTAGACCTTTTATGACATAAAACAAAACAAGTGCAATCTGCCCACAAAGAATGAAGCCTCTCAGGGCCAGATCTCCTAACGAGGACAACCTTGAGAAATCTTTGGTTAAATGCAGGTGGAATACATTTTTAGGGAAGGATTAAAGTATCATAAAAGTAGGTGGTGCTGGTGTTCTCAGCAACATCAACAACAAGGCTGTCATTGGCTCATGAAGGTAGCAAAGGTTAAAGCTGGGACTGTCTTAAAATGTAAATTTTATTTATCACATACACAATCATACATGGTATGACATGCAGTGAAATACTTATTGCTATACTGCGCCTGACCATAAGAATATAAAAAAAGAACATTTTGGGTTTAAAAATGTAAAGTTAAGTCAAAAAAGTATTTGAATAAAATGTGAAATAAAAATGAATAGAGGTATGTGATTAGGTTGAAATGAAATAAAACCACAGTTATTAAAGTGCAGCAGTACAATAATCAAGAGGGTCAGTTTCCTTGGGGGTGGGTAGTGGTGGGGGGCTAAGGAGATCAGAGTCCAGGCCTAAACCTTGACCATAAAACAAAAATGTTACATTTGTACTTTTGTACACATTTGCATTGAGTACATTCTCTACAAAGATGCTAAACTAGGGTGTCAGATCCGGGCAGAAGGATAAGCCTCAGATCTAAAAAATTAAAATAAACTAAAAACAGGCATTTGGTTGTTTAATGCTAATGCTAACGCTAATGCTAACATTTAGTCAGCAACACTGACATAACTATAACGACCACCAATTTAATATCGGTTCAGCATGTTCGGAACCTCGGCCAAGGTGGTACCAAGAATGGTACCAGGTACCAGATTTTAGTTATGGAAAAGCAAAAAAGTGAGTAGAGTTGAACCGAACCGAGCTGGTACCAGTCAGTGGAAAACCCCCATAAGAAAGACACGTGGAACGCCGTTTGTAAAACATGGAATGCCAAAACTTCTAGAGAGGGTGCATCCACAAAGGCACAGAGTATGAAGCACAGACAAGGCAAGACCCTTCGAGCACACCCACTCCGTCTGTTTCTGAAAAGGCAAGAAAGTTTTCCAGTGATTCCAGTTCATATATGGGCTGTGCCAGTCTGTGCCAGTCTTTGTTTTGATACACTTTTGTTATAAGCCTACAGAGAATGTTGTTTATCTTTCAACAGTTTTTAAAGCACTTGTTCTGAATGCAATTTGTTCATGCACTTCATTCAGAATATTAAACTGGACTTGAATTCACTTGTTTTATTAGAGAAGATATTTAATTGTATAATATTTCATTGTTTCATAATTATATATCTTACTTTTAAGGCTATTCATGAGTGGGGCCAAGTAAAATATTTTATTTCAAATTTTATTTTATATTGTGCATTGTTTGAATGCTAAATAAATATTTTCAATATTTCATAACAGATTCTTTAAATAATTTAAATAATAATAATAATAATAATTTATTTTGGTGTTTTGGTTTTTGGCCAAGTGTTTCCTCATTTTTGATTTTCGATTTTGGTCCAAAATCGTAGTTCAAAAAGAACTTTTACACAATACCTCTGTGCTATCACACCATCCACCATGCCAATACACACTTGCAAGCCTTAAAACATCTGTACAACACTCGGCTCTTTCATTTTTACCCTTAGCTAACCCTGAACATCAGGCCTTACCACCAGGGGGCACCGATGAAAGTGAAGCCAATCTCTGTGAAAAGTCACGTCTGAAGGGTTTTTCCTTATTTGTACTGTTTTCCAAACTTTGCCAAAGAATAACACATCAAACGTGTAAAATAACACATGGAATTACAGAGCAATCTGTTTTATTTTCTTCAATGTAGCCCCTTGTTTGATGCTTGATTCAACTGTACACACTCTTGGCATTCTCTCAGGCTGTTTTGTAAGAAGCCACCTGGGATCTTTTTCCAACGGGCTGGAAACCAATTTCAAGCATTTAAGCCTGGCCTTCAGATATAAGTGTCTTTAGTATGATGCAAAACAAACTGGAGGGGTGTACAAGACAACAAACACTGCATAAAATAAACATACTCACTGGCCATTTTATCAGAAACACCTACAATAATTGCACTTTGTAGGTTCGCAGCCCATCTGCCCACCGACAAAGTAATATCTTGTCTACGGTGGTCCATTTCTCTCTGGGGCTAATAAAATATGCAACAACCAAAGGGCAACATTCTGGAACTCTATACTGTCAACCTGGACCTGTAGGGTAGATGTTTCCAATACAATGGCCAGTGGGAATTAGTGTTTTCATTTTTGTCTACACCCCGCTCCACTGCATCTCTCCATCTGTGGTAAAGCTGAGCTGCTGACCTGCTATGGAATGGGTTTTCTCCAGGAAGCCTGTGGGTTCCTCCAGGAGCCACAAGGAAGCTGACCCTCTGGTAGAAGTCCAGTGTTGGGGGCACGGAGGAAGTCTGGGGTGTTTGTGGGCTTGGGGTGGGCTCCGGAGCCCCTTTGCAGTAAGGCTGGTCCTGGCAGGAGCTCTGTAGACAACAGTCCGGGTCCACACAGTCCAGCAGACCATCTTCAGAAACACAGAATTAAAAATATCATTTGCAGTTACAGATACAGATTTCCATTAACCTGTTCAGTCAAGGCACAATTTGAAATGGTAAAATATGAAGGAATATGGTGGCTCAAGACTTTTTCACCACAATTCTGTATATATTTAGACAGTACTATGCAAAAGTCTTGAGCCATCCCTCATATTACTATGCTTGTTAAGTTTAAATGTGTCCAAAATCATTCAAGTAAAACTAAAAAATAAAAATTTACAAGAAAAACACTTTAATCATTTCAAAATATCTGTTGCTGCGTTTATAACATAATTTAAATGACATCTGGGATTTCAAAAGAAGTGAAAAGAAAAACGAGGCTATGAAAGTCCTGGACCAAGTTCAAGAGTATTTTAATCAAATGATAAACTTGAAGCAGTTATGAAGCAGAGTTAATTCACACCGAATCAGTCTGACTCACCTCCCTCGTTGTCCTTGCCATCAGAGCAGAGGGTTTCCATGGCAACGTCACACCCCGCCCCTCTCCATCCTGATTGGCAGAGGCAGTGCCAGCCGTTCTGGTCCAGGACGCACCGGCCGTTATTGTTGCAGAGGCCGGGACAGCTGTCTACCGGGACAAATTCAGCAGTCAGACACTCCGGCATGCAGCGAGCCGAAACAGAGGCCAAATACAAACACACAAACTCACAAAAAGGGAAAACATGGGGAAATGTGTCTCAGTCAATCAAACGTCTGAAACTTTACATTTCAGAGACATCAGACGGGACACAGAACAGCTGTGATTTCACATGAAACATTTTTCTTTTCTTTTCTTTTTCTATATTATAACAGACGGAAAAAGCCTGAATTGTCACCACATCTAATCTAAACTAAATTCTCAGAGACGTTTTCTTTTTTATCCTTTATTTTTATCATTCAGTCTAATTTCTCATTAGATCCAATTTTTCAATAGACACAATTTTCTCAATATTTGATTTTGAACAAGCCCCAATTTTGCGACTGTCACAATACTTTCTCAGGATCAGTTCTGCCACCAAATTTTTTAAAAGACTCTTCAACTAACCCAGTTTTTCAATTGATTCATTTTGTCAATAGCCCCCTTTTCTCAATGTCTAATTTGTAACTTCTTTCAGTTTCTCAAAAGACCCATTTGGTGAGTTTTTCTCTCCAAATCAATTCTTTCGACAAACCCAATCTCTTAATCGACCCAACTTCTCAACAGGCTCGATCTCTCAATAGACCTAATTTCTCAGGACATTTAGTTTCTCAACTTAAGACTTAATCCAGTTTTTTTCAGTGTCACTTTTCCAATGGACAAACTTTCTTGTTGAACGCAGTCTCAGGCTCCGCTGCTCAATATTTAAATGTAGATGTAAATGAAAGATGACATGATTCCGTGTGAACTCACAGCTTGTTCAGCGCAACAGAACAAATATGGGGAAGAATTCGGGTCAGACATGTTTGATTACTCCAGTGCCATCATCTCCTCGACCCGAGGCTGGCTGAGGTTCGAAGACGGAATTGCTAAAACGGAGAAGCTTAGCAACTTCTCAATTTTGCATCAGAACCGGAAGATAAGAGAGACAAAGTGAGAGACACAAGACAGCGGACACTGGTGGCCTTTGTATGCTTTTGTATGTGTTTGTATTCTTCATAGTGTGTGTGTGTGTGTGTGTGTGTGTGTGTGTGTGTGTGTGTGTGTGTGATGGTGTGTATAGCTTTATAAGACATCTATGATCAAACTGCACATCAGTATCAGATCTGTACCAACAATAGTTTCAAAAAGCTGCTAAAACTGCACTTTTCTTCTCCGCCTTTTAAATATTCCCACTCCTACTGCACAAATCAAATATTCTTCTACTTCTCATATCCCTCTCATTATCTTATCCTAATTTATTCAATTTTATTTTTCATTTATTCTTATTTTATTTCTGTAAAGCACACTGAATGACCTTTTGAGATAATGTGCTATATAATTAAGCTTGAAATAATCAAGCACAGCATGTAGAAATGGCCTATTTTCTTGATTTTCTAAGTGAAAATACATTTGAACACAATTAAAACAGGATTTATTCCATAGACTTCCTATCAATTTGCTTGTTTGAATACACTAGAAAAAATGAATATATGCACAGGTCACATATTTTGTATTTTTCCCAATATGCAAAATTCAGTTAATAAAGAGTCATTATGTATAAATGTGTCTCTCTGTGCACGGATCCACATGCAAAAAATCCACAGTGTGTGTTGTTTTGACCTGGGCTGTGCACTCAACTGTGTGTGGGAGGCGTTTCCGATAAAATGGCGAGAGAGCTTCAGGGTGGACCTAATTAGCTGGAAACTCAATGTATGCATGATTTCTCTGGTTTGAGGTTATTGTGTGTGTGTGTGTGTGTGTGTGTGTGTGTGTGTGTGTGTGTGTGTGTGTGTGTGTGTGTGTGTGTG
>JBBPDC010000032.1:14635755-14653662 GCA_037974485.1 Hemigrammopetersius urotaenia | reverse complement strand
CCTGATCATCTGGAATCATCTACTCCTGGTTCTTCACTGGTTCAGGACTTCAGTTAGATGCTCTTTGTTCTGCTTGATTGATTCATACGTAGGTCACTGTGTGTCTTACACAGCAAAATCATTCCTCTGAAACTGGTCAGGTTCAGGGACTGGACTGGAAATTAGCGTCTTTGAAAGTCCTTCAGGAAGCCTGGAGAACTGTTCCTCAAGAACCCATTAACATACAAGAAAGTCTGGAGCTCTGGAAGTAAATGTGAAGAAGTGAGAGGGGGCTGAAGACTTTTCCACAATGTATCTCATAGAAAGAGCTACAAAACTCACAGATTTGTGAGATTTGTGTGGTTTATGGCTGCACTTTCTGAATGAATCTTCCCATCAGTCTCTGTAAATCAGAATAAAGTGTGTAAATCTGTATTGTTTACAGTGACTGGTTCTGTCTAATGGTCAGAATTCAAGTAGCCTCCTGTTGTCATGGTGTCTCTAATTGGGCTCCAGGGAAGATGTTAATTGTCACTGGTAGAAAGTTAGTCTGAGCTTATCTGGGATCAGCTGCTTCCACCCCTGTTAATCCTCAGACATCTCGGTTACTGCTGGGGGCACCAGAATCATGAGTTGATGTTTTCTGTCTTATTTCTGGAGCTTTGCTGAAATGAGTGGAGAAACTGTGTGGAAACTTTCACTCCAGACCACATTAGTGTTTGTGAAGAGAACAGGAAATCTGTCACCTTGTTTTGAAACATATCATTTTGTGCACAGCAGGTGTCCAGAAAGACAAAGATTCCTTATTTATGTGATTTTTTTTGGAGCTCAGACAGAAATGAGACGTGCAAACTCAAAGTGTCAGTCCGCTACACATTTACATTTTGTAAATATTTCATCTAACTAAAAACTTCTATACAAAAGTGCTACATATGGTTACATGCTGGAGACCCTCAGCAATAATATGTGAGTAAAGTGAATGTAATGAAATTAGTAATAAATATTGTGTGAACATGACATGTCAAAAACAATTTTCAGACAAAGTAAAAAAAAACATAAATATATCTGAGCAAGACTTTGTTTAAACCTT
The DNA here is from genome assembly GCA_037974485.1 of Hemigrammopetersius urotaenia. NCBI lineage: Eukaryota > Metazoa > Chordata > Actinopteri > Characiformes > Alestidae > Hemigrammopetersius > Hemigrammopetersius urotaenia. The sequence goes on along the minus strand of JBBPDC010000032.1, from coordinate 14,652,593 downwards.
GTAAACATATGTGTTGGGTACAAAAAGGTAAGGAGAACATTCATAGTATATACAATGATATATAATTATAATATATTTAGTTCAGTTTAATTCACATGGAAGTTTATATATGAGTTTCATTAAAACAATCGTTGTTTGCATTTATCCCAGCACAGATTTGCTGCATTCTTTCCAGCAATTTGTCATGATACTTTTCTTTTTTCATGATCAACACGAAGTGAAGGACAGTCACTAAAGACAGGCCTAGTGTGTCTCTTCAGAAACAGCAAGTCTTTGTGTCACGGTTTCACCGGTACCCACCAGGGGTGCTACCGGACTATGGATTGTCTTCCTGTCTACCACCTGTTCCTCATTCCCTGTCCATGATTGTCCTCATCTGACTCTTGTTTGTACTCCCCATATATAAGGGTTGTCTTTCCCAGTACCGGGTGTGGGAACATACTTTCTCCTTACCCTGGTTGTTGCCCTGGTGTATGTTGTACTGTTGGTGTAAATAAAGGTCTATTGGTACATTATGGAGACTTACACTCGACCCTCCTTTCCCAGTCGCTACTATCAGGACACAGCCGTGACAGAATGTTCCCACCTCAGAAACACCATAGACCTCCTTTCATCTACGCCGGCTTCACCTCGTCTCTCCTCGCCACCGGCTTCACCTCGTCTCTCCTCGTCGCCGGCTTCATCTCGTCTCTCCTCACCGTCGGCTTCACCTCTTCTCCTCTCACTGCCGGCTTCACCTCGTCTCTCCTCGCTGCCGGCTTCACCTCGTCTCTCCTCGCCGCTGGCTCCACCTCGTCTCTCCTCGCCGCCGGCTTCACCTCGTCTCTCCTCGCCGCCAGCTTCACCTCGTCTCTCCTCGCTGCCAGCTTCACCTCGTCTCTCCTTGCTGCCGGCTCCACCTCGTCTCAGACCAGCTCCTCATTCTACTCCTCCCATGAGTCAACTTCACCCGGTCTTTTCATCAGACGACAAGGTGTTCGCTCCGTGAGTGAGTACACTGAGGAGTTCCGGGTCCTGATGAACCGGGGTTTGTGGAGTGAAGCCCGCACACCTCAGGTCCGTCTCTCTGCACTCACTTCTACTCCAGCTCAACTTAGTCCAGCTCCATACATTCCAGCCCCACACATTCCAGCTCCACCTAGTCCAGCTCCCCACTTTCCAGCTCCATATATTCCTACTCCACTCAGTCCAGCTCCCCACTTCTCAGCTCCACATGTTCCAACTCCACTCAGTCCAGTTCCATTTAGTCCAGCTCCACACATTCCAGCTTCACACACTCCAGCTCTACTCAGTCCAGCTCCCCACTTCCCAGCTCCACATGTCCCAACGCCACTTAGTCCAGTTCCATTTAGTCCAGCTCCACACATTCCAGCTTCACACACTCCAGCTCCACACATTCCAGCTTCACACACTCCAACTCCACTTGGTCCAGCTCTCCACTTCCCAGCCATACATGTTCCAACTCCACTCAGTCCCGTTCCATCTAGTCCAGTTCCACACATTTCAGCCAATCCAACTGGCCTCTCAGTCACTCCAGCCAGTCAAGCCTGCCTCACAGCCAGTTCAGCTGGCCTCTCAGTCACTCCAGCCAGTCAAGCCTGCCTCTCAGCCAGTTCAGCTGGCCTCTCAGTCACTCCAGCCAGTCAAGCCTGCCTCTCAGCCAGTTCAGCTGGCCTCTCCGTCACTCCGGCCAGTCCAACTGCCTCTTCAGACAGTCAAGCCGTCTCTCCAGCCTCTTCAGCCAGTCAAGCCGTCTCTTCAGCCGTCTCTTCAGTCAGCCCATACGACTTCGCCATCCAAGCTGTCTCTTCAGTCAGCCCAGACGACCTCGCCAGCCAAGCCATCTCTTCAGTCAGCCCAGACGACTTCCCCAGCCCAGACGACTTTGCCAGCCAAGCCGTCTCTTCAGTCAGCCCAGACGACTTCGCCGCTGCGCCAGTCAGCCCAGACAATTTCGCCGCTGCGCAAGTCAGTCCAGACGACTTCGCCACCGAGCCAGTCAGCCCAGACGACTTCGCCGCGCCAGTCAGCCCAGACGACTCTGCCACCGCCCCAGTCAGCCCAGAGGACTGCACTACCGCACAAGTCAGCTGGGACGTCTGGTTTCCTCCTGACCCGTCGCCGGTTCCCGCACCGGGCGACCCGACTCATGACCTGTCGCCGGTTCTCGCACCGGGCAACTCGACTCTTCTCAACCCATCGCCGGTTCCCGCACCGGGCGACCCGACTCCTGATCCGTCACCGGTTCCCTCACCGGGTGACCCGACCCGACACTGGCCGGTGTCCTGCATTTCCCCCCTTCGTACTGGATGAAGGGCTGGGAGTTGTCCTTAAGCGCCCCGGAGTTGTGCTTTGTGGGGGGGGGTACTGTCACGGTTCCACCGGTGCCCACCAGGGGTGCCACCGGACTATGGATTGTCTTTCTGTCTACCATGTGTTCCTCTTTCCCTGTCCATGATTGTCCTCATCTGACCCTTGTTTGTACTCCCCACATATAAGGGTTGTATTTCCCAGTACCGGGTGTGGGAGCATACTTTCTCCTTACCCTCACTTATCCTGGTTGTTACCCTGGTGTATGTTGTACTGTTGGTGTAAATAAAGGTCTATTGGTACATTATGGAGACTTACACTCGACCCTCCTTTCCCAGTTGCTACTATCAGGACACAGCTGTGACACTTTGAGGCCAAATAATGTGTTACTACAGTCTATAAAACACTGAAAAACACCTTAACAATTTCTAATGTTTTCCTGTAATAACATTTAAAAATTGTCAATTTTTATTTATTTAGGGTTGGTCCAAACTTCGATTGTTGATTGTCGGGTATATATGGAATTTACAGTTTTATGCAAATGTTTTACTAAGTCAAAATATGTTTTTTAATGGAACACTGAAATGGAATCAAAACTTTGTTTGACAGCAACTAACATATAATAAGTATAATAATGTGGAGTATAATAATGTGGAGTATAATAAGTATAATAATGTGGAGACTCCATGAAAGTTGTTTTGAATTTGCAGTAAATATATCCTTTGTGTTAAGATGTGGGTTGTGTTACTGTGTTAGTGTGTATTCGGTGAGTCTCTGATTTTAAATAAGGGAGATTTAAACTCACCAATGTTGCAGCGTTCTCCCGTCCAGCCCTGCTCACACTCGCACTTTCCCTCGCGACACACACCATGTTCCCCACAGCGTGGCTCACACACCGCCTGCTCACAGCGCGACCCGGACCAGCCCTCAGCACACCGGCACACACCGGCCACACACACACCGCGGGGACCACACTCAGACGCACACAGTTCTGAAACAGAGAACACACACACACACACAAACACACACACAAAACATTAGAAAATTAAAAGTACCTTCCTGGTTCTAAAACGTAACAGTTTTCACTGTAAGTTCAGTTTAATGGTGTGAAAGTTTCTGTTCGAGTTTCATTAAAGATTCCTTTATCACAGCAGCACTGATTCACCACATCCTCTCAGTAACTTTCAGAAATAACTTGTGCCCAAATCCTCCCAGCACCTTTACAAGTAGCCGTGGAGTCACCGACTTTAAAGTTGTGGGGTAAGGAGGTTCCGTCAGTACTAGATACATCACTGACTGAAGAGCCATACTGTAAGCAGTGATCAGTCAGTTCTAGATATGTCCATACTTGTAGAGCCACAGTGTGAGCAGGAATCAGTCAGTTCTAGATGTTCACTGTGCATCTGTAGTATAAGCAGGTTTCAGGGCTCTTTAATGAAAGAGTGACTGTGATATACACAAGTTCTAGTGTGTGTTTAATGCTGCAGCTTTAGATTAGAACTAACATGCAATTAAAAATCACATGGAGGCGCTAGAGGCCGTATGTGTGGAGGGCCTGTCGTGGTTCTCCGCTGCACATTCATGTTCAGTCTTTCCGTGCTTTCTTCACAATAAAAAGAGTTCAATAAAATGAAGGCGTTCTTTAAAACCACACGGCCGGTCCAGCGCTGCGTACGGTTCCACAGAAACATGTTCTTCCAACTGGTCTATAAACCTTACATTTTAATTAATGTTTTTGGTTGCCCGCCAACACCATTACACGCTTATTTCCTGGCCTTGAATGTTGTGCAGAGTGTTGTGCTGGGAGCCGCTCTGCCAGAAGTGCCACGGCTCTGAAAGTGATTTGTTTTGAAAGGCTGGCACTCACACCATTATTACGGAACATTCTGGTAACGTCTGGCTTGTGGATGGGGACGTCTGGCTTGTGGCCACTTATTTATTTATCTATTCTGTGCATGTTGTCATTTTGTCATCTCGATTTCTGCACGAGTCTCACATTAACGCTGGCACCAATCCGACCACGTTCCTGAACCGAGCTTGTCTGCAAATCACTGCTGACCTTAAAAAAATTTGATTTCAGGAATATGTAGGAGAAATTCTCTCTGGAGTGAAGAAAAACATGCAAATGAATGAATAATGTATAATTTGCATTTCTAAAAGTAATATATACATGGCAGCCAGTCAGAACAGAGCTCAGTTACATAGTTCCTAAAGGGACGGTTTCAGAAAAAGACATGTTTCATTCTGGGGAAAATCACATTCTGATCCACAATGGGCAAGAAAATTCTGTGAGGGAGAACATCACTCTGGCATTCTGGAACTTTTAAATATGTCACTGACTGTAGAGTCTAAGTGTGAACCGGTTTCAGTCAGTTCTAGATACATCACTGATTGTAGGACCATAGTGCAAACAGGTTTCTCTCAGTTCTAGATACGCCATTGACTGTAGAGCCTCAGAGTGAACATGTTTCAGTCAGTTCTAGATACATCACTGACTGTAGAGCCGCAGTGTGATCAGGTTTTAGGACTTTATTGATAAAGCGACTGTAAAACTGAGCTTTAATTTAGTGAAATCTAAATGTAATACATAATCCAGTCCAGTTCTATGAATGTTAGTAGTTATTATACTGTAGATAGATTAATTGGTTTTCCTATCGATTTTGAAAATTCAAAACTCACTTGTTTGTGTTAAAGAAGCCTAAACCTTTGGGCAGAACTCTTTCTTTAAAAGGCCAGAAGTGAAACACAGGCGTCCTGAAGGACTCGAAGCAAAGCTTCTTACATCCACCTCTGTTTCATCCCATCAATACGTCCTCAGTGTTATCACCTCGACGACCCTCCGCCCAAATACCAGCTCTCGTGCCAATTTTCACTTTATAAGGCCAATCTGGAGCCAATTTAACTCTGAACAGCAAGATTACTCCAATGACTCATTTCAGTCTGTGGTCCTCCAGTGCCTCGGGCCGCCCTGCGGCTCGGATTAGGCCGGAACATTCCTTTAAAGAGATTTCTAAACACAAACACACAAAAAAGGCAAATAACAAGTAAAATAGGCTGGAATTTGAGCGAACACTCCCTCACGGCTCCGAACAGAAGCCTTTTCACCCTCTTTTTCTTCAATTGTGACACCTTGAAGGCTCTGATTAGGCGGCGTCGGCTGTGTGGAATATTAACGATGTCGGTGGGGGGCGAAGCGTTCGATTCCTTTTCTTTTAAAGGGGCCTCTTTTTCTACACCAGTCGATGTAATCAATTTTTCATTAGCGGCAAGGTGTTTATCTGTTTTTAGCACTTCCAGGTCCCAGCGGGCGACGGGTCGATCCACGCCACGCGTCCATTAATTAAGGTTTATTTAATTGAGGTGGGACGGCAGAGCTAATGAAGAGACAAAGACCCTGCTGAGGACACCCGCCGGGCCACGGCCGTGGACACGGCTGACAAACACTATCGCACACGGGCAGGCTCTCGACATTGCCAAGCATTCGGGAAATTATTATTATTGTAATAAAGCTAAAACAGCAGGTACTGATGATTTAAAATAATAATAATAATGTTTATTCTTCCCATACAGTTCTAGTCCACGTCCACTGAAAACTCTCAGGGCACCTTCTGGCCTGTCTACAGACAGTGTTTACGATAAAATACCAAACTTAAACACTCAATGATCTGCTTATGTATTACTTTATGCATTACTTCTCTAATATTTAAAGCAAAACAATGTGTACAAGTATCTCATGTTTTTTTCAGCACAACCCTTTTTCAAAGAGTCTCCATTACTTGTTAACTACATTAGTTTAAAACCCTCAGAGCTAAAGAAGCAAAATTAGTCTTGGCTGATAGACTACATTTAGGGCGGGACTTAAGGGTGTGGGTGTGGTTCAGGCCTCTGTTCTCTAAAGCTCAGTTCATTTTTACAGCTCACAGCAAGTCATATAGCATCCTATACCAGGCCCTCCTTAAAACTGGATGTGGTTTGAATGGGTGGGGAGAAGGAATCTGTAACTTGTCTCTACAGCTCCACGCAGCTCCAACTTTTCCTCGCAGCTCCACACTGAAGAAGCAACATCTCGAGGGATTGGAGCACAAGTCATTTACTCCCCTTGTGCTCCAAACCCTCAATCTGGGATTAGTGGAAATAATCCATTTGGGAACTTCAGTGGATTATTTTCATGCATTATCGACTGTGTATGTAAGGATAAGATGCGTGAAGGTGAACTGTGTAGAGATCCTAAACAAATAGTCTTAAATATAGTTTATTATTAACTTCATATAAATGCTAAATAAACCTAGTTCTGATCCAGAGTTCAGCTACAAACCTGCTCTGGACACACACACACACACACACACACACACACACACACACACACACACACACACACTAAGATACACACACACACACACGAAGATACACACACACACACACTAATATACACACACACACACACACACTCACATACACACACACACTAACACACTCTCACACAGAATCGCAGACTGTCCCCATACTGTCCTCAGAACAGATAAGAGCAGAAACTCAAGCTTAACGCAGATAAAACTGACTTCTAACTGTCTGGCACCAAGTCCAGCCTCTCCCAGCTGTGATCTCAGATTATACTTCCATATTTCAGCCCTGTTTTCCTATCACTGTTCAGAGTCTGTGTGTCCTGCTTCGCCCTTCTCTGATCTTTGACCTTCATCTTCGTAATATCTCTGCCCACCTCCATCCATGAAGGAGGCTGAAACACTCCTTCACGCTTTCCTCACGTCTCATCAGGTTCCTGTGCAGCTCTTTATCAAAAACCACAGCAGTGCCTCAGTCTGCTCTCACCTTCACTAAGACCTCTGAACATCTCCCCCAAGTTCTGACTCCCAAATCACACTGTATCGAGTTTAAACTTCACTGAATTACTCGTTTACTCATTTACTGATTAACTCCTCTCATCTTTACCTTTGCCTGGCACTGGCCGGCTCATATCCCCAAATTTATGCTCTCAGTGTGTCAGATCTTTTAGTGCTGTGGCTCTAAAACTATGGAACTCCATCTTCAGAACATTCACAAAGCTTCTTCTCTCACTTCTTACAAAACCCAATTAAAACATCTTTTCTCTCAGTGTCTTTTCTTCAAACTCCTGATTCTGTTCTGCTACTGTAATCTGTGCTGTTGCCCTGTTTAGTGTTTAATGTTTTCTTTACTACTGTTTGTTAAAAGCTCTTTCCTATGGAACTTTCGTCTGAACTATGTATAAAGTGACCTTAAGTTTATTAATGTCATGTCTCGTTCAATTTCCCTGGCACGCATTGCAGACACACGGGCACCACTCATAGTCGAAGTGTTGCATTTTGTCTTTTCTTTTCTTTTTCAAAAACATTAACAAAAACAAACAATTACTCGAGGGTCAGAACTAAAGAACCAAACCGAAGATATAGTTACTCTCTTCAGAGTCAGGACCACAGTGGACTGACAACCAAGTATTTAACTGAACTTAAATACATAACACAAGACACACCCAAACCCCATCACCACCAATCACTGAACAATTATCCAGCAGCTGAAACCAAAGACTTAAACTAACTCTGGACTGGTGTACTTAGGATACTACAATACAAGACATAACACACAAACCTAAAACCCAGCCACCCATGAAACACACACAAGCACCAAACCTAAACTAACACAGGTGTCTTTAACTGTATACAAAACTCAGGAACAAACACCATCACTAAACAGTAACTCAAACAAACAAACATCAGGACTTACCTTAGGGTGGGCTCTAGTGGCCACCTCTGTCATTGCCCTCAGATATGACCTTACAATTATTATTGTTGTTATTATTATTGTTGTTGCTGCTGTTGTTTAGTTGTTGTTGTTGTTGTTTACCTGTGGAGCAGTCTGGCCCAGTCCAGTTGGCCTCACACACGCAGGTTCCGGTGTCGCTCTGGAAGGTTCCATGGCCTGAGCAGTGCTCTGGACAGAGAGAGAGCGTGCTTTCGCAGCTCAGCCCAGTCCAGCCTGGAGAACAGTAGCACCGGCCGTGCAGACAGGAACCGCGACCCGAACAGGACGGGTCCACACAGTCCACTGAAACACACACAGGGCTTTAAATTAAAAACACAACATTCATCAGGACTACTGACTGTTGATTATTAGAATCAGCTGCGTGTTGAGTCTGTGTGTTGAGTCTGTGTACCGTGTGTTGAGTCTGTGTACTGTGTGTTGAGTCCGTGTACTGTGTTGAGTCTGTGTACCGTGTGTTGAGTCTGTGTACTGTGTTGAGTCCGTGTACTGTGTTAAGTCTGTGTACTGTGTGTTGAGTCTGTGTACTGTGTGTTGAGTGTGTGTACTGTGTGTTGAGTGTGTGTACTGTGTGTTGAGTGTGTGTAGTGTGTGTGGAGCCTGTGTACTGTGTGTTGAGTCTGTGTACTGTGTGTTGAGTCTGTGTACTGTGTGTTGAGTGTGTGTACTGTGTGTTGAGCCTGTGTGTTGAGTCTGTTTAGTGTGTGTTGAGTCTGTGTACTGTGTGTTGAGTGTGTGTACTGTGTGTTGAGTCTGTGTACTGTGTGTTGAGTCTGTGTACTGTGTATTGAGTCTGTGTACTGTGTTGAGTCTGTGTAGTGTGTTGAGTCTGTGTACTGTGTGTTGAGTCTGTGTAGTGTGTTGAGTCTGTGTACTGTGTGTTGAGTCTGTGTAGTGTGTTGAGTCTGTACTGTGTGTTGAGTCTGTGCACTGTGTTTACATTTACATTTACGGCATTTAGCTGACGCTCTTATCCAGAGCGACGTACATCAGTACGAGTCTGTGTGTTGAGTCTGTGTAGTGTGTGTTGAGTCTGTCTACTATGAGTTGAGTCTGTGAACTGTGGTTCTGTACTTGTTTATCTCCGCGTTAAAGGAGGATTCTGCTGTGCAGCAGATTTTCAGAACGACTGTGCATATGGTGATAAATCCCAATTTGAGGAAAAAGCCCACAAAAAACCATTTGCATAAATGCAATTACTATATAACGCAGATGTTGCTGAAGCCATAACTCCCCAAAGTGTCACTTATTCGCATATGGCGAAGGACGAAATGAAATTAAATGAAAATTTTACAGTTAATTCGCTCGAGTGTGTCTCATTTTGTCCGGCTGATGGGACGGGACGACGCCAGGACGGATTATTTTAATGGAACAGAAGGAAAAACCAGTGGATTCGGGATCAGAAGGGTCAGAGGGGTCCAGAGCAGGTTCTGGTTCTGAGTTCAGTCACCTAAAGCCTGTTTAGACAGACAAGCTCATTAATCACAGCCTCGTTAACCTTTATTTGAGTGGCCTGAAAGGCCCGCAGTGTCCGGCCGGACGCTCGTTAATTAAAGTCCGGCTCATCCAACACTGCCCAGCTAATTTGATTCAGAGTTTCCATTCAGAAATAAGAGAACGTCAAAGTTACAAGGACTTCTGATGTAAACATGAACATAAATGTAATCTCTTAAAACTCAGGAAAATAGTACATACAATCATTATTTTTATATCTAACAATACATACACTTCTGGGCTTTGATTGAATGAGAGCATTAGTAAGGTCAGGTACTGGTGTTGGCACATTGCTGTGAGGATTTGATTGTATGAGGGTGTTAGTGAGGTCAGGTACTGATGTTGGAACATTGCTGTGAGGATTTTATTGTATGAGATCGTTACTGAGGACAGGTACTGATGTTGGAACATTGCTGTGAGGATTTGATTGTATGAGAGCGTTAGTGAGGTCAGGTGCTGATGTTGGAACATTGCTGTGAGGATTTGATTGTATGAGCGCATTAGTGAGGTCAGGTACTGAATAACAACACAAAGCAATTTCTAAAATTAATACACTGTTTTTTCTAAAACTAAAACTTTTTAAATGTATTTGTTTATTTACTTACTGTGGAATCTCAGATCAGTGCCTGAAGATAAAGTAAAGGTTTTGCCCTCTGCTCTGTTTCTGTTTCATGTTAAAGCTGTGAGTTCTGAGTGGGGTGTGTAAGACCACCAGCTGAGTAAGGAGGCAGAGGAATGTATAAACTCATTTTTATTAACGCGCCGCTTCGTAAAGACTACACTTCAGCTCCCTGAGGAACCGAGTCCCTATACACTGGAATGTGGGGACGCAAATCAAAAATTCCCCTTTAAAGAACAACAAAGCTTCCGGATCTGAAGCACATCTGAGGAGGGAAGCGGCAAAAACCTGAAACAAAGAAGCTGCAGCTTCAAAGTGACCTCCGGCGAGTTCGGTGGGCGACAAGTTTCAACATAAGGCACTTTCAGCACAAACCTGCTCAGATATCAGACGAACCTGACGCTCGGAGACTCCGGTGAGCGAAGCGGCTCCGAATTTATGGAGAAATGAGCAGAATGGGCTGTGATGATTAACTCATTTGCATAACAAAAATTCATATTTCAGACTCTCTTACCGCTCCCATTACCTGCAAGAAACAAATGGGCTTGTTTATCGGCGCATTTACGTTTAAATGTGGCTGCAAAAGCTTTTAACTGTTTACCTACAGCACTGTGTCAAAGTCTCGGACCCCCTAATTTCTTATTTCACTTTGAACCCCCTCTTTGGTTTTTCTGTCATACGGTCATGATTGCCATATTACTCTGAATATGGCAATGTAACGGCACATGGTGTGAAAAAGACGAATAGTATGAAACCAGTAAAACCAGTAAAACCGTTTCATCTTGTGCGTTCCACTGGTGAAAACAGACTGGAGTCTCTGAACAGATTGTCGATGATGCTTTAGGTAAGACAGGATTAAATGTCAGTATTCAGCACAGAGGGGAAATTAAGCGATGGTAGAGCCCGAGGTGTGAGTGTGTGTGTGTGTGCGTGAGTGTGTGTGTGTATGGGGGGGTGAATCGTTTTCTAGTTGAATTCTCCTCTAAATGAGGGGCGTCCCGATCTACCTGTGTGAGCCTGAAGGTGAATTACTCACTCAACTCAATAACATCTAACACAGCACTCAAGTGACCTGAAAATATACATCTAAAGAGTTCATCCCCGCGCCGGCCGGACAGCGATCAATACGCTCGATTGGACTGACCGGATGAGAGAATAGGGCAGGCCGATCGAAAGGCTGAAAATAAGAGATGGTAGACAGCAGGGGGGTCGGACATGAGTGTCCACAGAAATGCGTATGAGTCGATGGACACGGCTTAAACGAAGGTAATTTATCAAAACAAATATTTGCCACCAAAGTCGATATCGCTCATCGGAGTAATGACCTGCTTGGTGATGTTGAAAAGCACATGCTTTTCTGTTTCATGCCTTTTCCTTTCAAGGGGAATTCCGCTGATTTTTTTTTCAATATTGCTCCACAATTCATTCAGAGGGGACACTGGTTTCTCTCCAGTTTGTGTGAATGGAACCAGATGTCTCCAACACAAATCCAGCCGTTTTACTCTCTGTCCCCCCAGTGAAGCTCCACATGTCTCTGAGTGTTTATATGGATGTTGATGATGTAAAATAGTGAATCTGAACTAAATCACTTTTCTTTAGGGACTATTTTTCCTCATAATGCCCTGCATGTATCACTACACCATGAATTTAGTTTTAGGACCAAACTCTTCTAAGAACTCTGGTAGAACAATGTCTCAGATGTCAGGCGGCGCAAAAATAGCCATCTGATGCAAGAACTTTCTGTGAGAAGACTAAAAGTAACTCTAAATGACTTAATTATGGAGAAATTTTGTAAATTGGAGGAATTCCCCTGTAATAATGAATATGTAATAATATTAGTTATAATGAAAAAACATTAGAATATCTTTGACTCACCCACGTCGCAGCTTTCTCCCTTGTAGCCTTTGTTACACACACACAGTCCGGATACACACAGGCCGTGACCGGCACACCAGGCGTCAACACACTCTCCAGCCGGGACATCGCACTCTGTGCCCTTCCAGCCGCTGTAGCACTGACAGCGCCCCCTGCTATACTCGCCGTTCCCACTGCACAGAACCGGACAGGCCACTGGCGGACGGAGAGAACAGTGAAGTGACAGTTTGGCAAAAAAAAAACAACAAAAAAACATTTATAATCTTAACTGAATTCCCAATGCATCACACTCGCTCAGACTGTATGCAGTTCTCCTGTGTTAGACAGTGGTTATGTGGTTTCTGACACACTTTTATCTATAAACATTGCTTAGTAAATACACCCCCAAACTTTCTCTTCAACGAGCCCTTCATTAAGGTGATCAGACCAGCTGACATGTTTTAGGACACAGTAAGACTTACTGTGAGCTGTAAAAATGAACTCAACATCTTCATTAAAGTGATAAGACTAGTGGACGTGGTTTAGGACACAGTATGACTTACTGTGAGCTGTGAAAATGAACTGAACTTCAGCGTGGAGCCGAACGCTGCCGTAATTTTTTTCACAGGGTCTGTTTTCACAAACCACCTCAGGAGCAGGAGTGCTGTTTCTGTGATGTCATAAATAGGTAGCATTCTGATCCCAGATCAGTCCTGTTTTGTGAACTGCGGACCTGGTGACATCTGAAACAGCCGTCTGTAGTGATGAACAGCTCACAGTAAGTCATATTGTGTCCTAAACCACGTCCACTAGTCTGATCACTCATCAGTAAGAGCTGGATGTGGTTTGAGGTTCCAGAGAGGTTTTGTGTTTACAGTAAATATTAGGTGAGTATTGACTCATCACTCGATTTCTGAACTGCTGGAGCAGAATTCAGACGCAAGGCACGTCTCTGGGATCACTGGTGGATCATGGATTTTTGATGGACAGTTCTGAAGTAAACTCAGGCCTGGTTTGACTGGTTTGTTTTATGCATGTGTGGTTTCTGGTTCAGCCCTCTTTCCGTGGTTCATTCTGCTTGTCGGTTCTGTTTCTAAATGTTATAGAGACAAATGGCAGATTTGAAAAGCTCATGTTTGTGCGTGTTTGTGCGACAGATACGCAAGTCTGACATTTTGAGGTAATGCTCAAAGGCAGTGTATGAGATTAAAGCGGGAAACATTTGGATGTGGCGGCAGCCAAAGGACACATCCGACATTGTGGATAATTATGCCGGGTTTCAGCTGTCTGACACGCTGTAAACACACACACACACACACACACACACAGAGGGTGAAGTCGTGTTCTTTCCGTTCCAGCCGGTTCCACTGGTCAGCTTTATGCAGTGAAACCGCCGTTGAGAATAATAATCCACTCTGGCAAGGGGCTCTAAGTGTGTGCACTAAAAACCCCATTTACTGCTTAACAATGAGCTCAGCGATGACAGAAATGTCTCCTCTGTCCCGCAGCCAGACACCTCCATCATCAACAACCCACCTCGAGAGCAGTACGGCCCGAGGAACCCGGGAAAACACCGGCACATGCCAGACAAACACTCTCCGTTTCCGTTACAGTTGTGTTGGCACTCCATTACCGATTCTGGAAGAAACAAGAAAGTAAAACACTTTTCAGAGTCAAATATATGATATTTACCCTTTCTGACATTTTACACAAGTAAAGACCGTCGGCTGAGTGTCATCGGTTTAAGTATGGAAATGCCAGGAGCAGAACCAGAGAACTTCTACTGAGACCTGACGCGTCACAGCGGTTTCAGGCCGGTGGTGATACAGACAGACGTTCTCCTTAAAGCTCGTGTGACTCGTTTGACTTTGACTTTGATCAGAATGACAGGTCGATCGTTTTTTGTACAAAGTTGTGGTTGCTATGGTTACAGTGTCAGTAGTGCTGAGTGAATAAGGAGATCAATTCTGGATAAAGGCGGTTTATAAAGGCTGGAGTCACTGTCAGGAGGTTCAGTAGTTCTGTAAAATGTGAAGATTTGTTTTACAGCGTCAAACAGTTTGTGGAGTCTAGTTGTATGTGTTTATTTGTTGTGTGTTTGTTGGTTGTATGTGTGTGTGTGTGTGTGTGTGTGTGTGTGTGTGTTTCTCCATTTGTCAGTTGGTGTGTCAGCTGTTGGGCTACAGTCCGAGTTTACTGTGGTTCAGTTCCTGATGGACTGTATAAATAGGTAAAAATAGTGTGTTTGAGTCTGTGTGTTGTTTGTGTGTGTGTGTTGTTTGTGTGTGTGTTGTTTGTGTGTTTGTTGTTTGTGTGTGTGTGTGTGTGTGTGTGTGTTGCTGATGTGTGTGTGTTAATGGTGTTTGTTGGTTGTTTCGATGGTAATTCTGAATCTTCATTAACCTGCAGTGATCAGTTAGAGTGAGTTAGCATGTGTGCGTCAGTCAGAGGTGTTCAGGTCTCACCAGAGTGATGTGGTGCTTTAATGGAAAGTAGTCAGGCAGCGTAACCATGCAGGCTAACACATGCTGAGGCTGATTAGTGGTAGCTTGCTGTGTGTGATTATATGCTCATATTGTCATAAAGGTGATGTGAGCCGTTAAACCAAACTGACTGCAAATCATGCTAAATTTAGGACTATTCTAATTCGCTCACAGACCCCTAGTGGCTGGGGCCCTGAACTACAGCCCCTTCGGGTTAATGCGGTCGTGTCTGAGAGACACACACACTCCACGCTGAAGCTCTGCCGCTCCCACCAGGGACATGCCACTGAATCAGCACTTAAACACAGAAAATATTAAGCCTGTAATCAGCTGAGCAAAGTCTGATAGACTTGATATCTTTATTGAGCCCCTCCAAAAAAGTATTGCACTGTAAACACAAGCGGCTGTTCATAACCTATTATGTCGATAAATTCATATCTGAAGTAGCAGAACAGCCCAAGGCATGTTAGCATTAGAGCAACTGAAGCACTCCCCGCTGTGTGTGTGTGTGCGCGTGCGTATGTGTGTGTGTGGATGGCTGGGTCAGAGTTATTGATCTGCACCAACTCAGAGTGTGTTCTTCTACTCATTATTGCAGTTATTACATCTCAGTGGACAGGCAAGATAACACACACACTATAACAGTAACACTATAACTACACCTAAACCTGACCGCACAAAGAGATAAATACACACTAACACACACACTCACACACACACACACACAATATGTATTTATGTATATATTTATAATGTGTTTGTGTGCATTTATCTCATATATACTGTACAGCTTAATTTGTTATATGGCTAATGATTTAATGACAAATGATTAATGAAAGATATATAAATGACCTTTTATTACTGAGTGAGATTTCCAGTGACTAGCGGATAAACCGGCCACCTTATTAAAACACTGGTGGATTAGTTTTATCTGTATAACTGATCTGAGATCATTATTAGAAGCTGATTTCCCAGCGGCTGCCGCGTCATTACACAACACTGTCTCAGCATCTGGCCTACATACATCACTCACACACACACACACACACACACACACACACACACACACACACGCACTCCAAAAACTCACTCAAACCTCACACCCTGCAACTTTATAAAGGGAAATTCACCCGAACACTTTAAAGACTTTTTTCCTCCAATCTGATAAATCAGCAGTAATGTTGTATTAAATGTGCAGGAGGATGAAAACTCGCTTCAAACAAAAGTGTGATCTGAAATTTGACTGGGGTGCCAAAAGTTTTGCATATAACTGTTTTATTGGCTACAGTTGGGTGTTTATATGGTCTGCTGTTCATATCTGGATGATGTGCGAGAAAACATGGAATTTTATGCCCTGTTTGTTGCCTGCAAGCTTTGTCTACACAAACACATTCTGCTTCATGAGGTACTGATTAGTGATCGCCTGAATTAAATCTTATTTAATGAGGAAAAGTATAAAAACACTGCTGTAAACAGCACTCTCTTCTCACAATGAGACCAGTTAGATTATACAACACTACTAGTAGTTCCTCAAAGGTAATTATTGCCATTTTGTTTAAAAGTGAACATGAGATTTGTTTTCCTTGAATTATTTAAGTTCTGTAAACGCTGCATTATCGCTGTCAGCGCTGTCACACACAATCCCCTTCATACAGCTGGAGATACAGATACAGTCTCCTGCGAAATGTCTTTTATGTGCAATAAGGTTTACGCTGAGTGACTGTTCTACCTCATTTCCTATTTTATCCTTTTGTAATTATATTTATATATATGTTTACATCTATATATATTTTTTTCTTATTTTATTTAATTCAGTATTTCTTTCTATAATTATTTAATGCAACAAGGACTGCCCTTAATTTTGTTGTACCTGTTACAATTACAGTAGCGATATTCTGATTCTGACTCTGATTCTGAACCGCTGAGGCATGTCCAGACTCACCCAGTACCGTGATGCCATAGGAGACGGACTCCACCGCCAGGCCGTCATTGTAGAAGGCGAGGTGCCAGGCGCCGGCCTGAAGGAACTGGATAAAGCCAGCGTGCTGCACATTCACCAGTCTCTCGCCGCCATCCCGAAGGTCCGGGTCCGCCTGGACCCTCTCACGAGTGATCAGACGACTCCCATCCAGCAGCTCCACAAAATCATACTGCAACACACACACACACAGAACCTCGTCACTGTGACCATACACACCAGTGACCATACTCACTTACACACACACACACACACACACACACACACACACACACACACACACACACACACACACACACACACACAC